>CM077080.1:2829070-3429070 GCA_039513925.1 Platanthera zijinensis | reverse complement strand
TGCCAGACCGCTTCTCAAGCCGTGTGGACTGCTTGCTTATTGGATGCTGAGAAACAACTTTGTCTATTGCTTCCTAGTCGCCTGACCACAAGGTTGTCTGACCGTTGAAGCTAACCGCGAACAGAAGATGTCGAACTGGGAAACAGCCTACCCGCTGATGAACCGGGCAAAATGCTTATTGAACAAACTGCAACTCCGAGGAAGAAGACTGTTGGCCGCACAAACAGCAATCTGTTGTATACCACAAACTGTTATCCGAGAACTGTCTCACACTGAGCTTCTCAACTAGTTGCCTAGTCGCCCGGTGCTAGCCATAGCCTGCACAACACAAATCAACTTCACTTAGTCACGCGGTTAAGAAAGTCTACCGCAAGTTCAAAACGCGAGCTGAGTTCTCACTATTCCCATTTTTGTATGACGAGTCGGGGAAACCTATTTATAGGCGACCAGGGGAGTGCGGTCACCGCCCATAAGCGATAAGGTAACCGCCCGTCAACTGCAGCTAGCAGCACCTATCCGCACATAAGCGCGGATACCAAAACTAGACCGCGCATCCATGCGGTCTCGCGAACTAGGCAACAACATGAACTTGGCACATCACCGTGACCAAGTCCACAATACCAGCGGGCTCTGGCTCCAGACCGCGCAAACAGCCACAGCAAACTCTGCGGTAAACCACCGCTATCCACGCCTACCGCAAGCTACCACGCGAACCAGAACCCGCCTCCTCAGCGAACTCCGCGGTCTCACAATCCAGACCGCAATCCGCAGTTATCTTCCTCTAATCGCCCGGTTACAACCTAGAGTGTTTGCTGAGACAGACCGCAGAAAAAGAACACTAGCGAAAACCAGGCTATCCGCCAACTCCTAACCGCGCTAACTGACAGCGGTCTGTGCGGTCTGCCCTCCTCAGACCGCCCACTTTCACTTCAATAATTTCAACACTCCCCCTTGAAGTGAGAAGTGGAAACCAGCCCGAGCAACCCCCATAACCGAACAAACGGTCCCTTCGACAACGGCTTCGTGAAAATATCTGCGACGTTATCCTGGCTCTGCACATACTCTACCATCAGAGACCCCTCCAACACCTTATCCCGAACGAAGTGGTGCTCGATCTCGATGTACTTTGTCCACGCGTGACAAACTAGATTATTAACCAGTTTGAGGGCACTCTCATTGCACCGCGTAGCAGAGTAAGATCTCGCACCTCCTCATGGATGTCCTTCACTAACCTTCGAAATCAGATGACCTCCTGAGTTGCCAAGGCCGAAGCCTTGTATTCCGCTTCTGTAGTGGAGACAGACACTGAATCTTGCTTCTTACTGCACCACAAAATACCTATCGATCTACATATGAAGACGTATCTAGATGTCGACTTCCGATCATCTGAATCTCTCTTATAATCAGCATCCGTGTACCCGTGCAGGTTGAAGCTCGTGTCCCTCTCAAAGAAGAGACTCATATCTGAGATAGACTTTATGTACTTCAAGATATTCTTAGCCGCCGCCAGATGAGGTTTTCGCGCCTCCTGCATATACCGACTTACTCGGCCCACATGATAAACAATATCCGGTCTTGTAATCGTCAGGTATATCAAGCTCCCAACCAGAGCCCGGAACATCAAGGGATCTGGAAGAACCCTTTTCTCATCACGCCGAAGTTTAAGACCAACTTCCAGCAGAGTAAAGTTGTTCTTCCCCTCCCACATGTCGAATCGTTTAACGATCCGCTCCGAATAGCCTTTTTAGGAAACGAGCACACCGCTCTTTTTCCTCTCCACCTCAAAACAAGGAAATGGTGGAGCTCCCCAAGATCCTTCATCTCAAATCTGATAACCAGCTCCGTCCTGAGCCTAGCTACCTCCACCTTCGAGTTCCCCGTAACGATCATATCGTCAACATACAACAGTACCAAGACTTGAAGCTCCCCCATCTTCTTAAAAAACAGGCTTGAATCAGAGTCTGAAGCAAAATATCCGCAGAACTGGAGGTATTCTGCATTCTTCACATACCACGCCAGAGACGCTTACTACAAGCCATTGAGGGTCTTCTTAAGCTTACAAACGTGTCTTGAATGTTCTTCAAAAATATAACCAGGTGGTTGCACCATGAAGATGTCTTTGTAAATTTTGTCGTAAAGGAATGCATTTTTCACGTCAAGTTATCAAATCTTCCACCTTGGCAAGCAGCTAAGGCAATAACCATCCGAACTGAAGTCATCTTGGCCACCAGACTAAACGTCTCTTCATAGTCTTCCTCGTACTGCTGCGAGAACCCCCGAGCTACAAGGCGAGCCCTTTACCGCTCGATACTGTCATCAGCCTTCTTCTTGAGCTTGTACACCCACTTGCAGGTCACATGAGTGATGTCATCAACCTTGTGCACAAGATCTCAAGTCTTATTCTTCCTGAGGACGGTCATCTCTTCATCCATGACATCTTCTCATTCCTTTATCCCAGTGACGTTCTCAAAGCATGACGGATCTCGCTCATCCAAGTAACCTGCGAAGAAACATGAGACGAAACTCACCATATTCCCGTCCCTATACCGAGCTGGTGGAATAATAATCATTTTGGACCTCCGCAGGGCTTGACCCTGATCCACCACTTCCGATGTTTCTTCTAATCCAGCTTTCCTCCAGGGCGTACTAGGAGCATCGCTCCCTCTGCTTCCAGATCCAGAAGCACCTGCCCTAGAGCTAGATGTAGCTGGAGCTGGTGACACAGGCAGCTCCACCAAAAGATCCAGAGTAGCTTCACCTTGCCCTCCGTCTGACCTACTTTCCTATAGTTCTGCAGATGAACTACCCTAGTATGACGTCAATTCGTTAAATACCACATCCCTAAAAACCACAAACTTTTATGTCTCAGGGTCCATGCATTTCCAACCCTTCTTCCTCTCATCATAGCCAATGAAGACGAGCTTCCTTGCATTCACATCCAGTTTTGTCCTGAGAGCATCTGGAACGTGCACATAGTAGGTATACCCGAACACCCTAAGATGTTCCACATTGGGCTTCTCCTTAAAACATCAGCTCATGTGGAGATTTCATATTATTGGGACTTAGAGACATCTTGTTGATGACATAAGCTTTGCAAGTCATTCCCTCTGCCCAATAGGCCCTGGCAATTCCTTTGGAGTGAAGCCAGCATTTGCAGTTTTCCGTCAAATGACGGATCTTCCGCTCTGCAACTCCGTTCTGTTGTGGAGTATGTGCACAAGTAAACTCCCTCCGGATTTCATACTTCTTGCAGAAGTTGGAGAACTCATTTGAAGTAAACTCTCCTCCATTATCTGTTCTCAACTTCTTTATTCGCAGGTCGAGTCGGCCCTCCACGAGCTCCTTGAACTTTACAAACTTCTCGAACGCCTCTGACTTCTCCTTCATAAAGTATACCCAAGTATATCTGGTAAAGTCATCAACAAGAACCAGCATATACCTGCTACCTCCGAGACTGGGGGTGATAATCGGTCTCATCAGATCACCATGACTTGTAAAATGGAAGATGATGAGTCTTTCCATACTAACACCCCACACAGACATGACCGTCACCAAAGGATAAAAGACTGGGCAGGCTATGCACCAAGCCTCTCGTCTTCATAATCTTTAGCTTATCAATTCCAACAAGCCTCAGCCTCTCATGTCAGATAACAGCGCTGTCGTTTGCCCTCATCTTCTCAACATAGAAACTTGTTGACGACAGGAACAAGTCTCTAACTCTGCTTTCCGACATGAGTGACGTCAGCTTTTACGGCTGACATATTTCGGAGAAACTTCACTTCTGTTGGGCTAAACAGAACGTGATACCCAGCATCTACCGCATTGGTCACAGAGAAGTTCTTCTTCATTCCCGACATGTGATACACACTCCATAATGTGAGTGGACTCTTATCACTGTCTAAAGAGACCGTACTCTCCTTCTCTATTGCATGCACAGTATCATCTGTTGTAATAATACCATCATTACCTTTGTATGCTTGCAGAAAAGAGAATTTTGACTCGTCCCCGGTGAGATGATGTATGCACCCTGAGTCAACGATCCAGTCCTCCTGGTAGTTGATGGAGGTCAATACACGAACACACGTGCTCGTCATAAAAGCATTCCCCCATCCACCTTCTTCAACCCTGGATTCAGCTTCTTTTTTTCCTGCAGCGTGCCCCGGCTGAAAATTTACTCTGCAATCCTTCTTGAAGTGACCAAGTTTGTTACGCCTTTAGCACTGTGGTCCTCCCTTTCTCCCTCCATCTTGCTTAGGAGGTTTGTTCCTCTCTTGCTGTGATGAAGTAGATGGACCATCGTCAACATGTGACTTCTTTTTTTTGTATCTCTTCTTCTTGCCAGAAAAGAGAACCTCGTTATCTCCCCCTGAGATACACTCCAGCCATCTTCCTTGTCAAGCTCTCCTACGAAGCCAACAGATTTTCTAGCTCGAGCAACGATGGCTGATTGGCCCAGCCTTGCACAGAAGTAACGAAGACAACATATTCCTTTCACAAGTCGCGGATAATGTGCCTCTTCAGCTTCGCCTCTGAGATAGGCTCTTCCGGGTCCAATGCTGATATTTCAGCGCACAGATTCTTCCTTTTCAGAAAGAAGGATGATATGAACAGCTCCCCATGAGTTGTTCTCGTCTATGTTGCACCGACACCGACATGGGACACGCAATACGACACGACACAACACGCGACTCGTCAATTCTCAAAAAATATCATATTCCGACACGCTGGGACACGTATATTAAATATTCATTTTTTATAATTATGAAAATCCTAAAACATTTAACAAAAAAAAAAAACAATTAACAAATATTTAAATAAATTAAGTCATGTTTAAATATTAATCATCAAATATTCAAATGCAAAACTTAACAAATGATCAAAAATGATAGAACGTTAACACATTACCATTATATATCACCAGTAAAAATAATGGATTTTCATGCAAACTTTTTTCCCCACTTTCAATATTCCTTTTTCTAGAGAAAATATCTACACCACTAGTAGATCCACTTTCACTACTTGAAATGCTAGAAAGGGGTAAAAGCACTTCCAAGACAAATTGTCACCCGCCTCACCATGAGTAGCTAACTTAGGGACACACGTATCCTGATTGAGCGGGACACGCATGTCCGATTGAGCGGGACACACGAGGACCCGCATGAGCCAGCATGTCGGATTTTCGACTCGAGTGTCGGAGAGTGTCGGAGAGTCGGACGAGTGTCGGACTCTCCGACACCGACACGCTGGGCATTTTGAAGTGTCAGTGCTTCATAGGCTCTCGCCAACTCATTTTCTAAGAATTGTAATTGAGTTACATTCTTCTTATTGAACAGGTCATCCAAGGCTGTCCAAATCTCAGCAGCCGACCGACATCCAATGATGTGGTCGAAAAGCTCCGGTGAGATTGCCCGCTTCAGAGTGAACTCTGTCTTTGCGTTCGTTCTGCTCCAACCCCTCACCGCCTCAACATTTCCTCCAGCAGCAACAACCTCTTGCATGTCATCCCCACCGATGACCTCCCAAAGGTCCTTGCCTATAAGATAGCTCTCAATGCATAACCTCCACTTTTTAAAGTTGGTCTGCGTCAGGAGCTCAATTCTCAGACCTCTTGCATAACCGGCGTCCATTGCTTTCACACTGATTCACTTGAACTTCAAAAGGAATAACATTCCTCTGAGGTTGATCAACTGCTAACTCTTCAACCTCCCTCTAATACTATGTAAAAAATCTGGGAAGGTGAGAAAGGTCGCAGAAACACTAAACCATACCGAGCCAAGAAATAAGAAGCAGTAAAAGCACAAGAGTTGTAATAGAATCAACTATCTCTTTTACAACGCGAGGCATACATTGCGAGACATCATTTCGCAATGTATCCAATGGAAGTAAAAAATACAAGCAAGAGTAAAACTGGCAGACTGACACCAGTAACCGCCCAAGCTGCTAACCGCCAAAGCTGTCCACCGAAACCGCCAAGTCGTCGCTAACAGCCCAGACCGCCGAAACTGCCGGACTATCAGACCGCTTCTCAAGCTGTACGGATTGCTTGCTTATTAAATACTGAGAAACAACTATGTCTGATGCTTCCTAGTCGCCTGACCACAAGGTAGCCTGACCACAAGGTCGCCTGACCGTTGAAGCTAACCGCGAACAGAAAATGTCGAACTGGGAAACAGCCTACCCGCTGATGAACCGGGAGAACTGCATATTGAACAAACTGCAACCCCGAGGAAGAAGGTTGTTGGCCGCACTAACCGCAACCTGCTGTATAACACAAACTGCTATCCGCGAACTGTTCCACCCTGAGCTTCTCAACTAGTTGCCTAGTCGTCTGGTGCTAGCCGCACAACTTGCACAGCAAAAGTCAACTTCACTTAGTCGTGCGGTTAAGAAAGTCTAACCGCAAGTTCAAAATGCGAGCTGAGTTCTCATTGCTCTCGTTTTTGTATGACGAGTCGGGGACCCCTATTTATAGGCGGCCAGGGGAGTGCGGTCACCGCCCATAAGCGACAGGGTAACCGCCCTGTCAACTGCAGCTAGCAGCACCTATCCGCACATAAGCGTGGATACCAGAACCAGACTGCGCAATCCATGCAGTCTCGCGAACTAGGCAACAACATGAACTTGGCACATCATTGTGACCAAGTTCATAATACCAGCGGGCTCTGGCTCCAGACCGCGCAAACAGCCACCGCAAACTCCGCGGTAAACCATCGTTATCTGCGCCTACCGCGAGTTACCACGCGAACCAGAACCCGCCACCTCAGCAAACTCAGCGGTCTCACAATCCAGACTGCAAGGCGCAATTATCTTCCTCTAACCGTCCGGTTACAACCCAGAGTGCTTGTTATGACAGACCGCAGGAAAAGAACACTAGCGAAAACCCGTCTATCCGCCAACTCCTAACCGTGCTAACCGGCAGCGGGCTCTGCGGTCTGCCCTCAGACCGCTCACTTCCACTTCAATAATTTCAACAAATACTTATAAAGACACGAGATAGCTTGGGACAACTGAAGCGGGACTAATTAAGCGGCACACACCGAGAAACAAATTAATAGATGTGGGGTCGTACTCGGGATTAATCTACATGACTCGCGGCTACACATGGACAATTCCAGCCCACTGCCTCACGAGGATAGTCATGTGGACGCTAGAGAAGTGGGCATCACCTCACTCTCATACAATATTAGAAATCAGACATCCAACTCAAAACTAATCGGTGAAGAGTGGAGAGGCCTAAGAGCTTATAAAGCACACAAGGCAACTTGAGAACCCTAATGTGAGAATAATTTAAGCCACACACTGGGATAAATAAACCAACGAACGTGGTACACCCCGCATCTTAGGCTCTATTTGGGGCAGCGGCCGCTTTCCGGTGAGGTGGAGAAAGGCCTGGAACGCCACCATGAAGGCCAGTTAGAGGGAGGGGGCTCGGTTCAAAGAGGGTTGTATTTCGTCATTTCGCACTGTGAAATCTGCTCGGCGGTGCGAACAGAGATTCGGAAGACGGCAAATCAAACGGCGGGTGCCAGCGGCGGTGTGTTTACCGGGAATGGAAGGCGAACGCTGCCCCAAACAGAGCCTTAATCCACATGACACATGGGCCACATGCCCATGCTAGGATAATTCCAGCAAAGCAAATGACCTTCAGATCATAATGGTGGAAACTAAATCAATGCACTCGCTATACCAACTTATGAAAAGAAAAATCATGTTGCACTCTCAAAGACATTAGACTGCATCACCTTAGACACCCTAAGGTGATGTAGGGGTAGGCTACTGATGCACAAAACCTACGACGCTAGGTGATTGTGCATGGGTGGCACGCTAATCTGAACCTAAATGGAATGTAATCATCGATAACTCGACAAATAAATTTGAGCAATGGAATTCTAACTCCACACAAATATTTGAAATTGAAAACAGTTAATTAACTTTGACAATTTATAATGACTTCCTCCGCTCGGAGGGCCAAAGCAAAGCGCGCGGCGAATGTCTCCTCCTGCAAGTTATTAGCGTACTAAAGACAATTTCTACTAGCAAGAATCACAACACATATATTAATTCACCAATGAAAATGTCAAATCAAATAAGTCAATACCACAAGAAACTCACAAAGTAGTGGGCTGAACCGAGACACCGAAGAATTTGGGTCCGAATGTGTAGATCGGCGATCGAAGGTGGAACCGGCGGCGTGAAAATGATGGTGGTGACTGTCCTCGGCGATAAATGACGAGATCGGGCGAGAAATGGGTAGATTCGGCCACGTACAAGTAGATACGGGCCGAGGAAGGGTGGATCCGCTATTTAGGGTCGGATCCGGGCAAAAATGGCAATATGAGTGGTGGGGATGACGGATCGGGGGTTGGAATTCTCAGATCTAGATTGATCTTGAGAATGGGGGTGTGAGAAGGTGGATCCACGGGAAATAGGGCTAGGAGAATCGGGGCTGGCGGCAGGAGGCTTGCCGGATGCAGGGAGGGACAGAGGGGTACTTGAGGGGTCGTGGAGATTTGGATCTGAAGGGAAAGTGGCTACAGGAGGGGTTTAGGGGGAGAGGAGGGCTCAAATTAAGTGGGGGATTAGGAGGAGGGCTGGGCGGAAGGCACGTACTGCCTCAGGCGGTGGAGGTGAGGGATAGGGTGGCCGGATTCAGGGAAAGAAAAATAAAAACTATAGCCATGAATAGTGAATGTAATTTATCAACAGCACCTGTAAGTTTTATGAGGAATCTGCCGTGGAATTTCAGCCGGCTGTAGGGGGGTTGTGGGCGGTGAAAGGAAGGTTTTATGGTGGGGAAAAGGAGGCTAGGGTTAGGAGGTACCTTGGGGAGGAAGAAGACCACCTAGGAGTCGTCACCTAGGGTTCCACGGAGTCGGCACCGTAGCTTGATCGCTGGAATCCGGGATTTCTTTTCACCAAATTCTGCAATACCTCTTTTCAGCCCCTATCACTTTTATTTGTAAGAAAAACAAAGCTAGGGCTTCCCCATCAACAGCTATGATTGGTCGGTGGGGTTGGCCGCTAAAATATATAAATAATAAACCCCAAAATATAAACTAATATATGTTTTTGACTCGCGGCGACGTGTTGGACGCAAACGCGGAGTCTGATCGGCGATCTGATCAAGCCTTCCTGCGCGAATAAATGAACGTGGGTCCCGCCTTGCGGTGAACCCCTGCAGGTCCATGATTTGATGGATCCCCATCATAAGGCCTTAAAAATGACTCTCGATGACCAACAATGATTAACATTCAATAAATAATGATCAAACCGAGAACATTAAAGGCACAACTCAACTTCAAGAATCTACAAATTTTAATCCATGAGGAACTATGGGAGGGGTAAAAAATTTTCAAAAAGGGTACCAAGATGCCACCAGGCTATTAATCAACAATAGTTCATTGGCCCACCCATTTTAAAGACTTCATAAGAATCAGAATGGCGAATGATTTTATTTAAATTTCTCAAAAAAAACATGATAACCCTAGTGAAATGCACTACAAAGAGGTCATAGTCATCTAAGTTATTTTAATAGGCAGGAACAAAGGATCATCCAATCGAAGCCCAAGGCTTGCTTCAATGAGAACAAGTTAGCAACCTCCACTAATATCAGCTCACACATGTTATAAACATTCTAATTTGAATACCTACATTCTGCTTTGAAGACTCTGACTTATCGAAGCTATTGAGCCTCTAAAAACGTATTGTTTCAAAGGCAAATTCATGTTTTAATCGCCTAAGAAACAAAGTATGATAACCACATTGGATCTAAAACAACATAGACAGGTCAAAGCTAACAAAAGCAATCAAAGCCATAAATGTCATATCATTACATGTTGTCATCTTGACTCATTGCTCTAGCATTATCATTTATTATATATGCATCTCATTGCTTACGCTAGTTTTTATTTATGATGTCATGCTATAATATATTGTTATATGAGTGTTCTCATGTTTTAATCAAAGTATATATATATATATTTTTTTTTTTTTATTTGAGATAATTTATGAATAATCTTACTACTCGCTTTAAAATTACTATCTCTACTATAACATTATTTTTAAATCTATCACGCATCATGTTATAGCTTGTGTCATGGATTTGTTAATGATTAGTATTTTGTGATCATTCCCACATGTTATATGTGTCACAATAGCGGGGGCGTATGGTTGTCCATTTGAGATGTTCATCTGTAAGTCTTGTATTGTCCTTAACTGGGGAGGGTTCCAGTGGGCCTTGCGAGGCACTGGTGGAGAGTGTGTGTTAGATTGAGAGATCTCTTGTGTATGAATCTAAGATTCACATCCCAACCTAAGACATGTGTGCAACTCCTCATGTCCATCTGTCACTTAGTACAAGATTGTTGTGATGACATATATTTATGACATTTTAGTCTTGAACATACTTAGTTCATATTTGTTGCCCTGACTTTTTGTTGTTCGGCAAGACAGACAGCTTCGTTTCCCCTCAAGAGGTTGGCAGTCACTCTTGACTCATTGTTCTAGCATTATCATTTATTACATATGCACCTCATTGTAATGATATGACAATTAAGACCGTGATTTCTTTTGTTAACTTTGACCTGCCTAAGTTGTTTCAGATCCAATGTGGTTATCATATTTTGTTTCTTAGGCAATTAAAACATGAATTTGCCTTCGAAACAGTGGGTTTTTTAGAGGCTCGATAGCTTTGATGAGTCGAAGTCTTCAAAGCAGATTGATTAAAAATCTTCAATACCTTTCTCGGTTTAAATCTTCTCTATTTATAGCAGTCCATCTGAATTGGTACCCTACTTTTCATTCCATATTTGATATAATCTTTTTTATAAAATGAGCATCAAGGGCTAGATTTGAACTGCAATCAATGCCTTAATCTGCTCACTTCTTTATTTGTCATCCATTGAAGAATTCGACGTAAGTCTAATAGACTGTGGATTACTTCTCGACGTACTTCGATTTCTATATACAAAGAAATCGAAGTAAGCTGAATTCTCATATATTGAACATCGACTTTTTATGTTAAGCCTTCAGAGAAATGGACGTAAGCTATCTTAGCTCTTCGAAATGCGTCAAATACTTCTCGACGCATGGAGCCTTCTGTCGAAGTTTTTCCTTAGATTTATTTAGCCTTCAACATTAACAGCTTTTCCAGCTTATACACATTACATATATAGCATTTCTATATATTTATAAGGCATTCCTAAATCACTTATTTAATCTGATATATCAAATCAATAAATTTTCCCCAACAATCTCCCCTATTTTGTATAACATATTTTATAGATTAAGAAGTGATTTTACATAAAAACTGTAGAGAAACACTCAAACTTGTAAATACTCTTTCTATATCTCAATACAAGGTATGAATACATATTTATAGGAGGGAGAAAGAGAGAAGAGAGTCCTATACATGAAGTGGGACTAAAGAGGAGAAAGGAAAAATAAACAAGAAACATGGGCTATATGGGCCCCTTTACATGGGCTTTTCTAACACTCCCCCGCAAGCTGAAGCGTACAAGTCGTATGCACGAAGCTTGGACAACAACTGATAGAATAAGGTGTTTGGTAGAGCCTTTGTGAGGATATCAGCAACTTGTTCAGTGCCTGGAATATGTTTTAGTTCGATCTTCTTCATTTGAACTTTCTCCCGGATAAAATGACAGTCTACTTCAATATGCTTTGTTCTCTCATGGAAGACTGGATTCTTTGCAATATGTATAGTTGCTCGGCTGTCACATAGCAGAAGGGCAGGTGATGGAAGTTTTACCCCGAGATCGACAAGAAGGCTTTCCAGCCACGTTAGCTCAGAGACAACCGAATCCATTAATCGGTACTCTGCTTCTGCTGAGGATCGAGCCACAACGGCTTGCTTCTTACTTCGTCGGGTGATGAGATGACCCCCAAAATAGGTACAAAAATCACTTGTTGATCGACGATCATCCAAGGACCCGGCATAATCGGCATCAGAATATGCAACTAATCTCGGAGTAGAGGATGAGGTCTTGTAGACAAGTCCTTGACCCGGAGCAGTTTTCAGGTATCTGAGGATGCGCTCAACAGCATGAAGGTGCGAGGTGCGCGGAGCATGCATAAATCTGCTGACCACTCCAACGACGAAGGATATATCTGGTCTAGTAACTGTTAGGTAGATTAATTTTCCAACAAGTCTTCTATAGTATTCTGGATTCTGAAGAGGAAGATCAGTGTCGGAGGCATGAGCACACAACTTCTGATTTGCGTCCATTGGGAGGTAGTAGGCTTGTATTCGGAGTAACTAGCATCCCGAAGGAGATCCAGGCAGTACTTTCTCTGGGAAATGACAAGACCGGCTGGCCGTCTCGCGATCTCAAGGCCAAGGAAGTACCGGAGTTGACCCAGATCTTTAGTTTGGAAGACAGAGCTAAAGTGATGTTTAACTGCTTGGATGCCCTTTGAGTCGTCTCCAAGTAATCAAGATGTCATCAACGTATACCAATAAGAGAACAGTTCCAGTTGTTCGATGCCGCGTAAAGAGGGAAAAATCCGCATAGCTTCGAGTAAAACCGACTTCCCGAACAGCCTTACAGAATTTATCAAACCATGCCCGAGGAGATTGTTAGAGACCATAAATGGACTTTTTCAGATGACACACTGGAGACTCCCCCGTGGTCTCAAACCCGAGAGGTTGCTGCATGTAGACAGTTTCCTGGAGGTCGCCGTTTAGGAAAGCGTTTTTTATATCCAGTTGGTGTAATGGCCATTGCCGATGAACCGCCACGGAGAGAAGGACACGGACGGTATTCAGCTTCGCGACTGGAGAGAAAGTTTCCTCGCAATCATGACTGTGTTGTTGAGTGAAGCCACGAGCCACCAGTCGGGCCTTGAGACGGTCAATCGTCCCATCTGGAGCATGTTTGATAACAAAGACCCATTTACAGCCAACGGGTCTCTGACCTGGAGGGAGAGGTGCCAGATTCCAGGTTTGGTTCATCCAGAGAGCCGTCATCTCTTCGTCCATAGCCGCCCGCCAGCCAGGATGATGCAGAGCTTCCTGCACAGTGTTAGGAATAGAAATAGAAGAGAGGGAGGTGGCAAAAGTGTGGAGTGCTGGAGAGAGGCGATGTAATGATACATAGTTCGCCAGGGGGTTAGCGGTAGAATGCATTGGGGTAACAGAGACCGAGTGGCGACGGGTGTAAACTCGTATAACAGGTGGCTGGGGAGGAGGGAGGGCCTTGTTTGCCAATGGAACAGGGAGGGCCTTGTTCGGACATGGTGGGGAGGACAGAGTGACAACCAGAATAGCAGGACGTATGACGGCGGGTGGGGAAGGTGTAGGATCGGAGGTAGAGAAAAAAGGGAGATCTTCCCGAAAGGTCACATCGGCAGAGACAGTCACCTTCCGAGTAGCTGGGGAGTAACATACATAGCCCTTTTGGGTCCGGGAATAGCCAACAAAGATCTGTTTGGTTTGCCCGGGGGTCAAACTTGTCCATGGAGGGACCAAGAGTGTGGATATAGCAAACGCATCCAAATATGCGGGGTGTAAGGGAGAATGGAGGAGTAGAAGGGAACAAAAGGCTGAATGGGGTGGCATTGTGGAGAATTGGTGACGGAAGACGGTTGATGAGGTAACAGGCTGTGGAGGGAGCGAAGTTCCAGTAAGATTTAGGAACTTGCATTTGAAGCATGATGGAGCGAGCCATATCGAGTAGATGTCGATTCTTACGTTCAGTTGTTCCGTTTTGTTGCGGGGTATAGGCACATGATGATTGGTGAATAACCCCGAATTCACAGCAGAGGTTTGCAAATTCATGTCCAGTGTACTCGCGGGCATTGTCCGTTCGGAGAATTTGGATAGTGGTGGAGAATTGGGTGCGGGTCTCGAGGAGGAATGCCCGAAAGACCTGTGGAAGCTCAGAGCGATCACGAAGTAAGTAGAGTCATGTCATCTGAGAGTAATCATCAATAAACGTTAAAAAATAACGATAACCAGAAATGCTAGTAACACGGTACGGTCCCCAAATATCAGAGTGAACTAACATAAAAGGAGCAGCGCTCCGGGTACAATGAGATTGAAAATATGAATGCGGTTGTTTGCCGTAAACACAGGTTTCACACTGAAAAACAGGTAAAGATACATCGGGAAGAGCCTTCTGGAGGATGGGTAAAGGGGCATGCCCAAGACGGCGATGCCAATCGACGGAGGAGACAGACGCCAGGATAGCTGGAGGGTCATCAAGGATGTAGAGCCCGTTCTGCAGTCGACCCTTACCAATGATAGTCCGTTTTTGTTGATCCTGTATCAGAAAAGAGGAAGAAGTAAAGGTTACTTAGCATTTTAAATCTGTAGTAAGGCGACCAACAGAGAGTAAATTAAAGGGAGAGCCCGGCATGTGAAGAGCGGAGCGAAGAGAAAGAGACGGAGTGAGAGGGATATCAGCGGAGCCGACAACAGGAACCGTGTCCCCATTAGCCACGGTAATACACCTGGGATGTGACGAGTGGAGGTATTGTTGTGGTCGCCGAGAAGTAATGTGATGAGTAGCACCAGAATCCACTATCCAATGTGGACTTGTGGAGATATGGGTCATACCTTCATGGGAGATAGAGGAGGCAGAGGAAACCGAGGCTGGAGGGCGACTAAGCAAACCATGGAGTTGTTGCAGCTGAAGGCAGACCTCGTCAAGATCAGACCGAGAAGGAGGAGTCGGTAGCAGCAATAGTAGCCTGTGGGCGAGGAGGAAATCCATGCTTCCGATAGCAAACAGCCTCGTGGTGACCATCCTTCCCGCAGAAAGAACACTTTAGGGGCGGTTTGCCGCGCGACCTAGGCCTCGCGAGCCAGAACGTCCCCCACGAGTAGACGGGGAAGCGGGAGAAGGGAAGCCAAAGTTTACTGAAGTAGAGCTGGTGATGGAGGGGCCGGACAATCAGGAGGAGGCGAGACCTTAAGCAGCATGGCACACACATCGGACAGTAAGGGAGTAGCCGCGGAAGAGAGAATCTGTGCCTGAATGCTCTGTAGATGAGGCGGAACACGAGCCATCATCATGGCTACGCCAACAGCCTCTTTCTGAGCACGTTGTGCCGCAAGATCCAGCGTGAGAGGTTGATGTTGAATCCATGCTTCGACCAGAGTCTTGGCCCGAGCCACAAAGGACGTGAGGTCGGATGCTCCGCCACCATCCAGATGTTGGAGATCAGTGATGATATCGTAGAGGTGTTGTAGACTATCTTTACCAGAGTAGAGGGTTTGGAGCTCGTCCCACATGGCCTTGGCAGTTTCATGATACATGGTCATGCGGTATGGTTCACTATCCAGAGAGTTGAGGAGCCATGTCTGCACCCGACCGTCATTGCGTATCCACTCATCCGTTGGAGGAACCGGAGCAGCTTGGGTTAGGTGATGAAGAAAGCCTTTCGATTGAAGGACACAGCGAACCGAGTGCACCCACTCCGTAAAGTTCTTCTTTTCGGTCAAGGCGATAGTCGTAATCCGCAATTCATCGCGAAGAGACCGGCGGAACAGAGGAATCAATAGAGGAGCCCATGACCGGGAGGGAAGAGAAGCAGGCCGCGGTTAGGCAAGGAGATCGCGCGAGAAGGAAAACCAGAGGCGGACAGAGATGGGAGGAAGCAGGAGAGGCCGCACAGTCACGGTGAAAGAAGACCAGCGGCAAGAAGTCACGACCACGTGCGGAAGCCGCTGCGAATAGAGAAGAGGCTGCGAGTAGAAGAACGCGAGCGGGCAAGCGGAGGAAGCCGCGAGTAGAGAACTCGAGCGGTCAGAAGACGAATCCGCGAGTTGAGAGAACTCGAGCGGGCAAGAGAAGGAATCCGCGAGTAGAGAACTCGAGCGGGAAAGAGGAGCAAGCCGCTAGTAGAGAACTCGAGCGGGCAAAAAGAAGAGGAGACCAGGCGAGTAGCACCGGAGGAGGGGCGAACTCGAGCGGTCAGAAGACGAATCCGCGAGTTGAGAGAACTCGAGCGGGCAAGAGAAGGAAGCCGCAAGTAGAGAACTCGAGCGGGCAAGAGGAGGAAGCCGGGTGAGTAGCACCGGAGGAGAGGCCCACGTGTCAGAAGAGAAAAAGGTTATAAAAGGAGGAGAGGGGAGGAGGAAGCTGGCTCCACGGAAGGAAGGAGGCGAGAGCGGATAGGAAGAAGAGGCCGCGTAGCCGCGCGCCTAGCGAGAAGAGGAAGGCCGCCCGATTAGAACGAAGAGAGGGCGGTTAGTAAAAATTCTAGCCGCCAGGAGAGACCGATTCCCTCTGATACCATGTAGAGAAACACTCAAACTTGTAAATATTCTTTCTATATCTCAATACAAGATATGAATACATATTTATAGGAGGGAGAAAGAGAGAAGAGAGTCCTATACATGAAGTGGGACTAAAGAGAAGAAAGGAAAAATAAACAAGAAACATGGGCTATATGGGCCCCTTTACATGGGCTTTTCTAACAAAAACAAATACATAAAGGAAAATCCACATAGCATAAAGAAGACAAAAAATCATTCACTCGACTTGTTTACCCGAAATCTTGGCGGCCAGCTTGTGGAGACTACCCAAACTTTTTGTTGTTTGGCAAAACAGGTATCTCTGTTGCCCCTCAAAAAGCTGGTGTCGCATGTCTGGCGCCATGGGCGAAGCTTGGGAGAACAGCTGGAGCGAAAGATAAAACTGATAATATGATTGTGGGATCGTATCTGGAGCGTGAGCGTGGGATCGTATCTAGCGCGTGAGTGTTGGATTGTGGTCTGAGTTGGAGCGAAAGAGAATCACATATTGCAATGAGATCGGATCGTGATTGTGGGTCAACAACGGAGGTAGCATGTCAGGTCAATGTTATTTCGAGGAATTTTCTAAGTTTCGAGAGAGGGAAAGGAAAAGAGGAGAGAAATCCAATGAGTACATTGGCCATCTCTAGGCCCTTTTTCAATTGATTAAGAGATATTGATGTTCACACGAGGAAAACTATATAATAATACAAAAATTTAAAAACATTACTAAAAGATGATGTCGCTTATGATTCAGCACCACCTTATGGTTCCTCTTCATCACTAGCATACCCCGCCTCAAAAAGATGTGTCACGTGCTTGTGTCAGCCTCGCTCTGGTGGTGGTCAACATTGACACGATCTTATGTGATGGTATACCCTACTGGAAAATTTATCTTGCCCTCAAGGCAAAGCTTCTAAGACTGCAACTTAAGTGTCAAGCATAGTACTTGATGCAATGCAAAAGGCTGGCCCAGAAACCTAGGATGGGACCAGCGGACTGTGACGAGATGATGTTGTCGGTTGTTTTAGGGGGTCATAAGAGTTTGTGATCCCTTCCCGTCAAAGGCCATCATTAAGCGAGCCAAACTGAAATGGATGCCCCCAAGAATCTATATCAATGTGATGCCCATGGTGGATGCAATACCCTGCAGCAAAACATCATAAAAATCCATTGTAACCTGATATGTACTTAGCTCAAGCTGAAGATGGTGGCATACACCGCCTATGGATGCCCGATGGCCATCTCTAAGAGGAAAATGAAACAAGGTAACAGATCGATCAAAAGGCACAACTAAGTTGTCAGGTTTTGGGAGAGAAAATTATGATGCATCTTGTTGCCTATTATAATCAATATGGGATGACGCCAAATCTTTCTTTTAGTTTCCAATGGATGGGGGTTCCGAGAGTTCGGAGTGGTGAGGACAATAAGGTTGAGCCAATAAAACTATCCACCTAGTCTAGTGGTGGGGTCGGTTTCCTAAACCTCTAAGCCTCAAAGTGGGCAAGGGTGACCACGGTTTGTCGTCCCTAATAATTGCACATGGACAGTCATGAGTGGAAGAGTTTGGTTGCTTAAAAAAAACAGAGCCCCTTGCTGCAATTTCTTTGTATTCTTGGTTGGAGAAGTAGTGGGTCAGTGGTGAGGGAGGCGGTCGACTTGGGTACGGGATTTGGGTGGTGTAGGATGTGGTTTTGAGGTGGTGTTTGTATCAATGGTGAGAGAGTTAGATGTATAGGGTGGTGGTAGGTTGAGTGTTGGTTGTATGGAGTGGAGGGTTTGATGAATCGAACGTGGTCAAGGTCTTGACGGTAAAATCCGCTTTGATTATTTGATCGACTTCCATGGCATTTGAAATATCCATAGGGTGATGAGTACAAATACAAAAACAAATGTGTGGTTGTATCCCTTGCATGAAAAATCAGAAGTAACGGTTCGAAAGAAGCTATAGCCTATAGAACATGATCGACGAGCTTGATGAACTCATCGATGTGGCTGTCAATCGTGATCACAAGGTAGAGGCCACATAGTCTTTCCACATGGTTCTCTAAGGTCTTTGTTTGGCACAGCGTTTTTTGAGCAGTGTGCTGCTGTTTTTAAAAACGTCGCGCCAAACAAAAATTTCTCCCCCTCCAGTAGGAGAAGCCCCCGCTCCGGAATCGCGGAAAAGACGCGATTTTGGGTTGTGTTTTTTTTCACAACTCCTAAATCGCGCTCCGTGCGATTCGAGATTCTCGCGGAAGGTGGGGATGACGGCGTATTTTCGGCGAAGGCGGAGCGGAAGGCAGGGATGACGCCGTCTTTACAGGAGGCGAGGAGAGTTAAAAGGAGCTGCTTGATCTTGGCGTGGGCGGGCTCCGACGGGTCGAGGTCGGAGCAAACACGGTAGCCGCCGGTGAGCCATGGTGTACGTGGTGTCTTTTACGGGGAGAAGCAGCGGGAATTTTTCCGTCGGGAGGAGGTTGGGAGCCATGATTGATGTGAACAAAACAGTCATGATTGATGTGAGCCATGGTAGGAAGCGTTGTGGTGTCGCCGGAGGTCTCTGAACGCCTATTAGTCCGTCGTTCTTTCATACTTCTGCAGGCTCCTTTCCCAAATTTCATTTTTTTTGACCCTAACAGAAAAAGCTTTTTCATTTATGCAGGCTCCTTTCTTCCCCCATTGATTTGTGTTAGTGCTTGATTTGTTGTGTTAATTATTAGTGTTGTTATGAACAAACTATACAAATCTAAGTTATTATTAGCGTTATTTGTATTATTCACATCGCACAGTTGTTTTACCAAACAGTTTCACAGATTCTGTGTTTGAAGCAACACTATAAACGTTATTCTTCCAAACAGTTTCATAGATTTTGTCACCACTCTGCAAAACAGCTGATTATTTCATCACTGCTTCCCACCACTGCTTCTCTAGTCGCTGCAGCCGCGCCAAACAGAGCCTAAGCAGTGGTGATCATACCACTTTATGAGGGTCTACTTCAATTCTCCCCATGTGAGGTCGGGAGTGGTCAAGCGAGGCATCCTACCCGAGAAGGCCGAACATCGTCCCTGAGTCATTTTAGATTGCGTGAGGCCTCCCCCTACATGGCAGTGGAGTTCCGGCGGCAGGGCTTTGTTTCGAATATTTTCCCAAACGGCGCTTAAATATATCCTCAACAGTCAAAATCCCTTCATTAGTCTGGCTATCTCTGTAGCCAATTAACAATCCCAATTCCCATAAACACTCAAATACAACCGCCAAAATCAAGAATAAATACAATGAAAAAAAACACTTTGCTGCTACCATGTGTGCTGCCCTGCCCCCAATCCATACCCTAAAAATCTCATTTCACGGTCAATACATGCAATCTACCATGAACAGGAACTGGAACTGGAAAGTAAGAACTCAGCATATGTCCCAGTTTCCATTATTCCTTAATAAATCTTTCTATATAAAACCCTAATTTGACGAAGATGCACAGCACATCAAAGCACTATCTTCCAGTAAGCCCGTAAAATTAAAATAACCGGGTTGGTGTTATTTATTAATAATCCCTCATGTAATTAATTTCAATTCCCATCCATATCTCTACTTGATAGAGAGAGAGAGCAAAACAGGACTAAAGGGACGAAATGCCGAATAAAATATACCTAGGAGGCTATGACTGGTAGCAAAACATCAACAAATCAAACTCATGCTGCTGAAGATCCGCGCCTTTTTTCAATCCTACTGATATGCTTTTTGAGAGAGAGAGAGAGAGGGGGAGGGAGGGAGAGAGAGAGAGAGGGGAAGGAGGGAGGGAGGGAGGGAGGAAGAGAGAGAGAGAGAGAGAGAGAGTTACAAGCTTTCCCTTTGACCAAGAGAGAGGAATGAAGGGGAACAGAGGAGGAATGCTTGAAGTCGACGACAGCGGCCAAAGCAAAGCAACGGAACTAGGAAGAAGAGCAGGTGAACTATATTTTATTTTATTTTATTAGAAATAAATTATGTGTATTATACTATTATATTTATTTATATTTTTTTAATAATATCATAATAATAATTATAAGAAGTTATCTTAACTTCATAAATCCATAAAATTGTCACACTCGGACTCGTGTAGAACCGGCCGAACACAATTTTTTAGAACCGGCCGAACACAATTTTTTAGAACCGGCCGAACACAATTTTTTAGAACCGGCCGAACACAATTTTTTAGAACCGGCCGAACACAATTTTATATAAAAAAATTAAAAATGAGTGATAATGCACAGGTTTTTCATAAATCCATAAAAATGAGTGTACTTTTTATAAAAACAATTTTATTTAAAATAATTGTAGGTTGGCGTAATACAGAAAAATATTTTTGGTAAAACGTAGTTATTTCAAAACAAAAAATATTTATCAGGGCATTAAAACTTTTTAAAAAATAAATAACTGATATGTTTAATAACGCATTTTTATATTTGTTGCGGATCTCTCAAGGCTTCGGTAGATCGGATTAAATTGAACCGCTTTAGTACGGGAGCGGGCGAGCGCATAAAAAGTCACAGAAAATGTAAAGTTGATAAGCCAAATTTTTTTAATGCGAAAAATCCGCCAACTTGATGAAAACAAATGAAATGTTGTGTGATGATGTCCTAATCTAAGTATACATAATATTAACTTTTGAATAATTTGATATGTGAGAATATAAAGAGTATCAACAATTACCATTTGATTTGTTTGTTCAGATATTCAGGTTAAATATTTGTGTGATGAAGTAAATTGATCCAAGAAAAAAAAATATGTGTTGCAATAAAAATGTTTAAGATGATTTTCTTGCTAGAAAGTATGAGTTGCAAAAAAAGTGCAGTGTTATCATCAGTATTTAAACATTTGATTAATCTCATTGTCGTGATCATTCGTCAACACCTCTAAGAGCATATGAAAATTCATCATCGAAGTAAGAGAACTTTGTATTAAAACAAACTCAAAACAAAAGTGTGAACGTGTACTCCTACTGCAGAGAATGATAATTTCAACAAGGGGGTCCAAACCGTTCAAGAAATTTAAGAAACACGTAGTCAAAATTCACTGGTTTTGAGTGCATGTACTCTATGGTGTAATAAAAGAGACACTAGTAAAATAAGCAAGATTACAAGACTTAAGTAAAGAAAATGTCATGTTATATCGTGTTGAAGACGATGATAGTGTTTCTTTCAGAGATTTTGAAGAAATTATGAGCAAAGAAGAAGGTGGACTTGACGGGGTAAAAATTGGTTGCAGCTATCTTAACTAGATTATATATATCTTATCCACAAAAATTAATTAAATCAGTTAGCTCTCATATCAGCTTTCTCATCTTCCAATCAAAAAAAATTTAAACGTCTCCACCTTTCTGAGCTCTTTTCCCCCTTATTCGGACACTATTTTTGACGTATAAGTAGTCAAAATTCATTGGCTTGGCGAGAAGAACTCAAACTCATCATCTATTTTGCCAAAATCCTTGGGGGGCCCGGTCCCCCCCCCCCCCCCTAAATTCGTCATATATCTCTTGTTGCATTTAGAAGAGTCTGAAGTGGTTGACTTGTTGTTGACTAATGGCCCCGCAGCTGAGTTGGGGGGTTGAGAGTACTACGGTCCTGCTTCTGCTCATGATGCAGGGAAAATGAACTAGGGAGCGTTGACGGGCTTGGTCTGCTCATGGTGAGGAGGTTTGTGGTTTGCTCGGTCGCCACACAGACGGTCGAAAGGCAGTGGGCAATTATTGGACTTCCTGCAACCTTTGAAGTGATTGATAAATGTCGCGGGCGGCTTCTGTGATGATCCAAATAATGCGCGAAATATTTTAATTATTCCCTGATGATGAGAACGCAATGCAGTACGATTTTATGAGCTACATGTTTTTCGAGTTTTCTTTACTTCGTGGTCATTATTTGATTTTATGAGTTAGTATACACTTGGGGATGTCAATAGTCATGTATCTTTGATTTTAATTATGTTGTCTCAAATATTGGTTTCATTGTGGGATGTTATTATCAATTTAAGGGTTATTGTGAGTTGGCTTGTGTGATGTCATGTGGAAATAGGTGATATGACTGATTTGATTTTGGAGTTGACACTTGGCTTGTTGTGGCGTTGGTGGATGGTGTGCTTTGGGCTTACTTTGGTGGCACCTAGATCGGTGCATTAATGTTATTTGGCTTCTATTTTACCGTTGGTCGCTTACTGTTTTTAATAAATTGAGCTCGAGACCTTCTTTTTTTCCCGCATTCCCGTCTCTGAACTTTTTCGTGTCGCTGAATCCCAACTGCTGCTCCAAGCTTCTTCTTTCTCTTCCCGTGTTTTGCTTCTCCTTTTTGGTTGAGGTTCCTCTCTTCCTCTTAGTAGTTGCAACTACTGTCGCTGCTCTGTGCCGCTGCTTCTGTGTTGTCGACTCTGTGCTGACGAATTAGGGCATTTTTGTCGCTGGTTTTGAGCTGTTGTTGCTTGTCTCCTCTGCCTCCTACCTTCTTCAATTCCTCATCCGGATATTTTTGGAAGGACTTCATCACACCTACAAATCTGAGACGGATCGGTTGTGCAACTATTTGCTTCCTCCTCCTACTGTAAGGTCCCTCCTCCATTTTCTGGTTTGGTTGTTGCCCTTGTATTGTTAACTGATAATAAGATTATCTAGTGCGTTTTTTCTTGTTGTTGCCCTTGTGATTGAGATTTTTGTTATGGGATTACTCTTAGGCTAAGTGACTGATTACTTCTCATTATTACTGTTGGGGTTGATTTGCTTTGGGTTGTTTTCTCTACTGATTTCTATAAGTTTTTATTTACTGATAGGCTGCACTTCTAGAGATTATTTTTTCCATCATTTTTTGGGCTATCTTTGAGTGTTAGGATGCTGGTTTCCTCTTTCTAGATACTAGATTGCTTAGCCTTTTTTTTTGAAATTTTAAGGGTTGTTTTTTTCAGTTATCTTTTTGCTAAATATTTCTTCTGGATAACCACAATTGAGGTTGATTTAGTGTTAGCAGACTTGTTTGGGAGCTGATTTTGTGTTTGACAGCAAGTATGAATATTTTTTGCCGTTTATTTGACTTGGTTTTCGTAAAATTTGACGAATTTTGTTTGTCTACGCCTTTTCCTAAAATTTTAAAAACATCAATGCTACACATATAAGAGACGCAACCCAATTAAATGCGTGTTATTTCAGTGGTTTCCAAGACCGAGAAACAAGAGAATGGCATCTCAGGATAAGCGTTGCGATAATGCGGATAAGAATGCGAGTAAAGAGAAGCCGTTGGTGAGTTTCTTATTTCTTGAATTATGTTTATCTCAAGTATTTTTCATATTTTTTGTTTTAATTATTGAAAGATAATACTGCTCTTGCATATGAGTTTAACTCAATCATATATCATATAAAATAAATGTGAGTGAGGGAAAAAGAAAGCGATACAAATTTCTGAGTAAAAGTTTTATTTTAAAACACATGTTTTCATGAAAATTATGACAAGATAAGAACAATATAAAAACTCTGCATAATGAAATGTTAAGGATTGAATCCTATATTGTTGATGATATCTACTGATGAATTCACCAGTAGGAGTTTGCCTACATTTTGCCATAAAGGAGTGAGACACAATTCAAGTTTGCATACCTTAATATTTTCTACTTTATGTAACAAAAAATAGAGAGGGGGATCAAGAATTAGTGTTGAAAGTAAATATTATGATAATTATTGTTTATTGTGATGTATGCATATTGTTAACTCTCATTGCATGTATGTATAATAATTTACGAAGTACTTTTCTCATATAGTCATATTTTTATGACAAACTCATTGTGGACACATTTTTTTAGACAATAGGAGCATCTTTCAGTGCACCGCGAATGATTTCCCCTGAAAAACTGACGAAGGTATGACTCAAGATTTTCATAGGAATTGAAAAAACTCAAAAAATGCATAAAGTTGCATGTCAAGATTATGATTATGCTTTCTATAATGAGCATGGTTAAATACTTATAGTTTCTATATAACCCGTAATTCGTCGAGATCAGAAGTGCCCAAGCAGACAGCTATTCACAGACCATTGAGCGAGCATAGGCGATTTTGGGCAAGAAAAGGCGAGCTTGGGCGAGCAGAGGCGAGCTTGGGCGAGCAGAGGCGAGCTTGGGCGAGCATAGGCGAGCTTGGGAGAGCATAGGCGAGCTTGGGCGAGCAGAGACGAGCTTGGGCGAATAGAGGTGAGTTTGGGCGAGTATGGGAGAGTACCTCACTAGTATGGGCTGGTAGACCCTTGGAACTCACTGGTAATGGCTAGATACTCGCCATGGCCTATACCCCCCCCCCCCCAGATTTCTCTATAAATGGCCCCCCAGGGGTACTAGAAATGGACTTTTGAAAGAGGTTGAGGTCCCCTCAAGTGGATACTCGCCAAGTTCATGTCTGTTTAGTACCTCGCACAGCCTTTTGATTGCGGAGGGGAAGTTTCTCCCAAACTTCTGGGTACGTGGTGGGACCTCCCTACTGGAGCACTTGGGGTGTGCTTATAGATATTTTTCTCTCTCCCGCGATAGCCATTTGAATTGTGGTGTTGGACCGCAGAATCAGTAACCTTAGGCTACCTTGATCAGAATTCTTAAAGCAAGGAATTTTCCCAGTTTCAATAATTTCTGTAAAACATTTTGTATATAAATAAATCAATGAATAAAAATCTGGTGTTGTATGTTCTTTGTACTGTGTATCTTTAGTTTGATTCATTGTTGCGACCGTTTTATTGAAATTATGCTCGGTTCTCGAATCATTTGAGGAGACCGGAGTACAGGTCTTCACAGCTTCGTCGGTCAAAACGAACTTAGGCGGTTAAGATGGACCTCAATAGTCAAGATGGACTTTAGCAGTCAAGACAGGCTTTGGTGGTCAAAACGGATTTTGGCGGTCAAGACAGACATCAACGGTCTTTGAAGTTAGTTTTGTAAACTGACGACATTTGAAGTGTGCTCTCATAGGTTTTCTGGAGAGACGAGCGTACCAAATGTGGGCTTGGAGTAGAGCGCACCGAAGGACACTTGGACGGAGCATGCAGGAGCGCACTTGGAGCAAAACGCGAGAGAGCACACTTGGACAAAGCACGTGGGGGCACACTTAGAACAGAGCGTATGGGGGCACAGTTAGAGTGGAGCGCGTGGGGCTGTACTTGGACGGAGCACACGGGGGCACACTTGGAACAGAGCGCGCGGGGGCGCACTTGGAACAGAGCGCGTGGGGCCGCACTTGGAACAGAGCGCGTGGGGCGCACTTAGAGTGAGCGCGCGGGGCTGTACTTGGAGTGGAGCACGGGGGGGGGGGGGTGCTGTACTTGGAGTGGAGCGCGCGCGGGGGGGGGGGGGGGGGGGGGGCACTTGGACGGAGTGCACGGGGGTGCACTTAGAGTGGAGCGCGTGGTGGCGCACTTGGACGGAGTATACGACGCAGGCTGCTGCGCCCGAGATGGGGGCTTTTTGGATAATTGCGCCTCATGCATAGGGTACGGTTAGCGCTTCTAGGGGGACCTATTGATATTAATGAATAAGTGAATAGAGTTTATGACTGATTGTAAATAAATTAGAATTTTGAGGACCAACGATAATTTTGTTAGTGTAATGGAAATTATAAATTGAGTACTAAATTGAATTTCAAAGGAGAGACTTAGAATGGAAAATTCATGTTTATCTTTGTTGCAGGTTGCTCGACGCTTTGGTGGGCCGGTCGAAATGAACCATCTTAGCTTTGAGAACAGGTCGAACACGCAAGTAGTCATAGAGAATAATAACTGTTAGGAGTGCTCGAAGCATCCGCGTGACCGTCAAGTTTGGAATGGACTACTCATTGCCCCTAGTATGAGTATTTATAGGCAAACCCTAAATACCCGACTACGGGTTATTGGAATCTTATCGGATCCTAACTGCAACCCATTAAGCACTCGTCACACATATTTCAATATACCTCAACAATCTCCTCCAATATTGTAAATAGGTGTTAGTACAGTACATGTTACTTAAATAATAGTTAATAACGACCAAAATGAGTTTTTCAGAAAAACCATAAATATGAGTTTTAGATAACAAAATGCTAAACTCAAACACATAGTCCCAAACATAGCAATAGGAAATCTGAAAGAAACTCAAAACTGAAAATTGATCTATGCAAACAATAGATCATCTTCATCTGTGTCGAAATCAACTTTCTTTCCTCCAATCTCCATGTGATCTGCAAACAAACACAATAAGAATGTCATGAGACAAATCTCTATGAATTCTAACATTTTCCAATCAAAAGTAAAGTGATTAGTTCTAGCAGTAAAAGAACGTAATACTCTAATAAGGAAGAAAGAAACTCATATCAGCATCTCTATCTAATTTACACAAAATTAGAAAATTGATTTCATAGAATCAAACAATGTTCCATCGATTATTAAGATTATTATTCATCATTTCACAATTATGTTATATCATCAAGTTTAGAATGATACAACAAGCTGTGACCATCATATTATCAAGTTTGGAATGATATAATTAATAATCATAATATCAGGACTCATATCAGCAATTTCAGTATTCTTTTTTGAAATGATACCCAATTCAGCCTTTGAATAAATTAATTGCATAAGTCATCAAGTTTGGAATGACTGACAACTAATAATCTCTAGCTTTCATCAGATAGCATCTAAAATATTTCAGTGTACTCAACTCTAGATGCTTGAATGTAAGCAAACTATGGTTTTAAATTTTAAAACATAAGCAAGGTATTAAGTCCTACTAAATGGACTTTAATCTCATCTCTCCCGATGTTTTAGTTGTTAGAACCTTACATAAGCCCTTGGTAAAGACATCTGCTACATTATCTTTTGATCTCACATCCAAACGGGAGATTATCCCCTGACTGGTGAGATAGGTCAACCAGGCATGTTTCATCCTCAGTTGTCTTCACTTTCCATTGAGTAACGTATTTGTAGCAATGGTCTGTGTGGCTTGATTGTCACAATAAAGTGAAATAGAGTGCATTTTTAGACTCATCATTGGAATGTCCATTACCAGGTCTCTTATCCACTCTGCCTCTTCTCCAACTGAGGCGAGAGCATAGAGTTCTGATTCTATAGAAGATAGTGTTATACACGTCTGCCTCTTAGACTTACAAGCTACTGCTGCTCCTCCTAGGGTAAACACATAACCACTAGTAGATCTACTGTCAGCAATTTCTGAGCACCAGGAGGAGTCAGAATACCCCTCAAGCACAAGAGGATGTCCACTATAACATAAAGCATACTTCTCAGTATACTTTAAGTATCTCATTAGTCTGTCTAAGGCGTCCCAGTGGTCCTTCCCAGGGTTACTCGTAAATCTACTTAACATACTAAACATAAAAGCTATATCAGGTCTAGTGCAAGTTGTAACATACATGAGACTTCCTATGAGTTTGGAGTAATCCAAATGTATAATAGGAGAATCTTCATTCGGTTTCAGTCTATTATTGTAGTCGTATGGAGTCTCAGTCTTTTTGCTACTAACGTAAACCCACTTTTGTAGTAGATTTCTAACGTAGTGACTCTAACTTAGGGTAATACCCTTTTCATTGAAGTTCACTTCCTTACCTAGGATGGTCTTCACCACTCCCAAGTCTGCCATGCTAAATATGGCCGTCAAGACAACTTTCACGTCTTCCACCTCAGACTGATCAATGCCCATAATTAGCATGTCGTCAACGTACAAGCATATAATTACGACTTTATCTGAACTTGTTCTTACGTATAGATATTTATCTAATAGGCTAGATTTAAAACTCATGCCTTTAACACAAGTGTCAAATTTTTCGTGCCATAATTTAGGTGGTTGATTCAATCCGTAGAGTGACTTAATCAACTTACAGACCTTATTTTCTAGACCTTCTACGACAAATCCTTCAGGTTGGTGCATATAGATCTCCTCATTCAGATCTCCATTTAAAAAATACAGTCTTGACATCCATCTGATGAGCAACAAAATGTTCAATAGATGCTAATGCGAGAAGTATCATAATTGTCGCAATGAAACAAACTTGTGAGTATATATTAAAGTAGTCTATACCACTCACTTGAGTGTAGCCCTTGGCAACTGGACGTGCTTTGTATTTAGTGATACTTCCATCAAGATTAAGCTTCTTCTTCAGAACTCACTTACTTCCAATGGTTTTAGCCCCTTTGGGCAAATCTATTAGAGTCTAAGTGTGGTTTTGTAGAAGAGAGTTCATCTCATCATCTATGACTTCTTTCCATAACAGAGAATCCTTAGATTGCATCGTCTCTTTATAGGTCGATGGATCAGCTTCAACTTGGTAAGTCACAAAGTCTGTACCGAAGCTTTTATGCACTCGTTCTCCGTTAGATAACATTTTAGATATTAAACCACTAGTGTTTATAGGCTCAGTGTCAGGGTTTCTCATCTCTGGCTCAACAATAGGCTCAGTAGTAGTAGCTGACAGACCTGGAAGCGTTAGTTTTTTATCCTTAAGGAACTTATCCTAAAAGAAAACTGCATCTCTAGATTCTATTACAGTGTTAGTCGAGAGATCTAGAAATCTGTCTGCAGCACTATCCTCTGCACATCCTAGATAGACGCAAGTATTAATCCTAGGTCCAATCTTAGCTCTTCTAGAGTGCGGTATCCTAATATAAGCGATACAGCCTCAGGTTTTAAGATTATCAAATCTATGAGGTCTCTTAAACCAAAACTCATAGGGTGTTTTAGTCAACTTTGTATGAGGTACTTTATTAATAATGTGATTTGACGTGTGGACTGCTTCACCCTAATAAGCTGCAGGCATGCCAACAGTCAACAACATAGAATTCAACATTTCTATTAAAGTCCTATTTTTCAGCTCAGCGATACCATTGGATTGTGGTGAGTACGTGGCAGTGGTTTCAGAAATTATGACATTGTTGGCAAGAAAATCTCTGAACTCGCCCGAGATGTATTTGCCTCCTCTATCACTCCTTAGCCTTTTAATTTACATATCTAGTTGATTTTAAATCCTATTTTTGAAAATACGAAATTTTTCAAAAGCTTCATCTTTGGATTTAAGTAGGTAAATGTGACTAAACTTAGAGTAATTATCGATAAATGTTATCAGATACTTCCGACCTCCTCGGGTGACAAAACTTTTGTAGTCATAAATATCAGAATGTATTAACTCTAGCAATTGTGTGTTCCTAGAAATCTGACCAAAATGTGTTCTAGTGATCTTTGTTTGAGCACAAATTTCACATTTGTCAAACTTAATGGTTGTGTCTAAGGGAATGTTGTGAGTTCTAGCTAGTAAAAGTAGTTTCTTATAGTTCGCGTGTCCTAGTCTTGCATGTAAAGTCTTAGGATCTATCAAATTTGAACTAACCTGATTGACTACCTCGTTTGCTAGACTCAGTCTATACATTCCATTTACTACATAAGCACAACCAAAATAATGCGAGTGAATCATAAGGGTTACTCGACCACCACTAATATTAAACGACATACCTGCATCGCATAACAGACTAATAGAAATTAAATTAGCAGCTAACAAGGGTATAAATTTAACATTCTTTAAAAGTAAATGCGTACCTGAAGAGAATGTCAGAGTAGCATTACCCACCCTCAGCACATCAGCTACAACGCCATTAGCAATAGTGACAGTCTCTTTAACCTCTTTGACATCCTCTAGAAGCGCAGAATTATTGCAGACGTGGTAGGTAGCACCTGAATCGAGTCACCACTCTGAACTGGCCTTCCCCTTTTTGACCATGCAACAAAGTCGGTAGGCACAGTCTGATAAACCATATTGGCTTTGTTATTAGTCCTGAGTGTGCTGGATTCGCCCCTTTTTGGCTGCTTGCACTCAGAAGCGCAGTGACCCCACTTATTACAGTTGTAGCACTTGTCTTTAAACTTTTTAATCTTTTTGCTGGTGGCAGCAACTGCGGCTGCACTGGTCGGTGGTCTGGTCTTTCCAGGCTTAGGCTTGCGCTTAGGATGCGTGAGCATGTTAGTAGTAGAGGTCTGCTTGCTAACCGTCTCTAAGGCGTGCCTAGTCCGGTTCTCATCTTCAATGCATATGAAGCTCTTGAGGTCTTTCAGGCTCACCTGCGTCTTCTTCCGATACATTTTAGTTTTAAAAAAATACCATGCTGAGGGTAATTTAAAAATTATCGCTCCTACAATGAAAACATCTAACAAAGGTATGTTCTCACTGTTCAGCTTGTCCACCAGATTTTCAAAATCAGCTACATGTGGAAGGATTTCCCTTTCTCAGTGAAGGTGAAATCCATGAATTTGTCCACCAGGTGCGTCTTGGACATGTTCTCCTCTTCCTTGAACTGCTCCTTCAAGGCTTCCCAAATTTCCTTTACAGTTTTCAACTTGTTATACGTCTCTGCAAGTCTGTTTAAGAGGCAGTTGAGGATGTAATCACGGCAGAAGTCTTCATCGTTGATCCACTGATCCTCATCTTCTCATCCTTTAAAGGATTCGAAGTCGGTCTGCACTGTGTAGAAGATGTTCAGGTACTTCATGCCGAACTGCATGTTACGCTCCTAGACGCTAAACTCTGAGTTGGAGAATTTCTCCAACTTGATCATCGGCACGAGAGAATTCTCTTTCGACATTGTGGGTTCCTACTAAGAGACTTGGAGCGCCACTAGCAACCTAGAACGAGAGCAGTAAAACAAGAAAGAAATCACCTGAGCGAGGCGACTACGGTTAATTCTTCAGATCCAATCCAAAAATAGAGTAAGCACTTATTTCAGTAACAGAAAACTCTGTATTTATATATCCCGGGCAAGAGGCCGGCTTAAAGATCTGGAATTTCCACTGGGCAGTAACAGGAATCCGCAGTATATCTTCATGTAGGTGGAGCCCTCTTCTGTCAAGATTTAGAAAAGCGGATTGCCCTCTTCCTCAAGAACAAAGATCCAAAGTATGAGGATCAACAGAAGATGTTATGTGTCACTGGATTTGGCAATAAGGGATCTAGATTCCAACAATACTATGCATCTGAAATGACAACTAGCAATCTCCCCTTTCCAGATCTGCTACAGGATAAAAAACATATCACCTTCTTCTAGATCGGCGACAGAGGCAGTGCGGGAACAGGCGGTGAAAAACTATTTTCCCGATGATCTTGCACAGGAGTGGCGCCGGAATCGTGAAAACGAAAGCGGCGGAATTCCCAATCACACGAAAAACGGGAGCAACGACACCTGATTACAGCGGCGGCGGTAAGAAGCAAACCCGAGCGGTGCACCAAGAAAAAAAACGTGAAACGGGAGCAGCGACTTCCTTCTCCTCTTCCCGATCGGCCACAGGAAGAATCCTAGGAGAAAAAACCTAGCGGGATTTGATCTCCCTGGAGACGGGATCAAGGAACAATCGTCGGAGCTTTTCCTGACCAAGATCGAACGGCGGCGTGCCTCCCAAAAAACGAGAGCGGCATTACTTCTTCTTCGATCTCGATCACAGGCGACGCCAAACTCGGCGAGAAGAAGAGCTGCGGGATTTGATTTTCCCGATCATAGATCTGGCGATGCCTCCAAACTCGCGAGAGAAGGAGTGGCGGGATCGTGAAAATCGGAAGAGCGGCGCTCGTTTCGTGCGAGAGACAGAACGGGGCTAGGGCAAATGAAAAAACTTCGAGAATGTTAGGAGTGCTCGAAGCATCCGTGTGACCGTCAAGTTTGGAACGGACTACTCATTGCCCCTATCATGGGTATTTATAGACAAACCCTAAATACCCGACTACAGGTTGTTGGACTCCTATCGGATCCTAACCGCAACCCATTAAGCACCCGTCACACATATTTCAATATACCTCAACAATAACAACTAGCAAGGAGACTTTTAACGCGAAAAACATGACAATGATGAAAAACCACGAAGTCAGATTGGTGCCGACCAAATTGCATTATATCTTTGAGTGATACAGATTGTAAGAAGTTTGAGGGGTGACATGTCACCGCTCATTACAATGAGTGTGTTGTAGAGAGAAGTGAGATCTTCGAGGGCTTGAAGGAGATCTTTGAGGGAGATTTCAAACATTGAAGGATAACTCTGAAAGATCTTCGAATGAGCACTCTCTAGTGCTGAAGGTTGGAACATCTCGACTTAGTTTAACAACAAATCAGTGGTTCGGGCGAGCTCCGTGATAAGAAGTAAACTAAGTAATGATATTTATATTGGTACATAGCCGGTAGATATGAAAGAACTAAAAGGAAACTTACAGCGGAAGTAGCAGATGAAACTAAGGATAAAGGTGTACCTTGATTTTTCTGAATTCACAGAGCCAACTAGAATAAAAAATGAACCAAAAATCTGAATTTCTGAAATACTGCATAATGTTTTATACATAAAAAATCTTAAACATTTAGATTACACAAAGTTCATAAAAGAAAAGCAGTGCAATACTAAAAGGAAAGACAAATGAATGAAAAACAAATTATAAGTGGAAGCCTACAAAAACGTTTATTGTAGACGCAACTCCCCACTTGTGATCCATGTAATGAAATGTCTGAAAACGAATCAGCCCAACTGGAGAGTAAGAAAAATCATTTCTCCTAACGATAGTAAATTTTTTTGAAATAACACGAGTGCTTGTTTTTGAAACAATATTTTTATACTATGGAAAATATATGTTGTTATGATATGCGTGTTTTTATAAAATAATACTTGAAACATAAATGTTTGTTCTAGTTTAATCACATCATGCATATTTTTTCAAGTTCCAAAAAATGGTTAACTATGATAAATTCTAACTCCGACAAATACTTCAATTCTAGGAATCTTATACTTATCATTTTTTATATTCTAGGTTGAGTAATTTCTCATGAGCAAATTTTTACGATCTGAGTCCCTACTAACAAGCGCAGGTGTTTTAGTGTTTCACAAAAATGAACTCGCATCTACTAATCTTCTAAAGGGGGTGTTGTCTCCCCCAAAATTAAGGCTCATACGGTCTACTTTGTCATATGAGAAAGATAGTGAGTCTCTATCTATCATGAAAGAAGGTCTTGATCATACATCCTAATCATTTTATGTTAAATGTTGACTTGCATAATTGTTCATCTAGAGGCCCTAGGTAATGCCCCTTACTAATTAAACATCTTATGTGCATATTCATACGATTTAGTGTTTCCGCACATTTTATATAATTAGATGAATTTATATTTATATATCTTCACGAAAATCGTTGGGGGTCTAATTGGAAATAGAGTACTTTACTTATGCTTAAATAATTATACTCATAATAATTAGATGTTTTGATGAATCTATAGTTTCTGATATTCAGCTACTATTGCATCATGACATAATATGAGTTTCCATAATTAATTATGAGCATCCATTAATTATATGTGAATAGTTTCATGCAATTAACTAATTGATATGCTTGTCCAAAGAGAATTAGAATTTCTTATCGTGGTATTACAACACTCATAGACGCGACACAGTAGCATTATCCCCTCTAGATTATTCTGATAACTCAAAACCTTCTCCGATCAATGACAACCCGCACCTAAAATTTGAAATAAGACATAAAACCCTAATTAATTTATTATTGGTCTACTAGGATTTCAATGGTAACATTAAAATATTTCAAGTGCAATTAAGTACACACAAATGATTCAAAGATGAAATAATAATTATACCTTACAATCACTAGGGGTGGAAAAAGTTCAAATCCAAATATGACGGAGCTCTAAGTGACGGGATGATTTTAAGGCCGCAGGAATCAACTTTAGATCACGACAAAAAAGTGCTCGTTGCAAGGACCGACAGTTGATAGGCTTAGGTAGAGCATGTTAGAACTAATAATCATGTGAGTCAAATATGTTAACTATGCGCATTACTGAGTTGTCATTAACATCGACCCAAATTTAGTGATCTAATTAATCGGGTCGAATACGTTTCATATTGTATGAGCGGTTCAAATAATGTGTGGATACCAGACGTCGTTTACATTTATATGATGAGCTTAAATGTAAAACAGTCGTATTAGATTTTGCTATAAATAGGTTTTGATCTTCGGGTCACAAGACTTCAAATCATTATCACTCTCATTTGGTTCTAGCATCTCATCACCGGAGAGAGCCTAAGAAGGAAGAGGAAGATGAGTCTTCTTCATTAGGATCTTGTAGACTTGGAAGATCTGTGACAGCAATAATTCATCTTTATGGATTCAGGTATGCTTCCGCTCGAGTTTTCATCTCGATGTTTCGAGTAGAGCGAATTCGTGTCCTTTATGGATTCACGGATTCTCCCTAACATGTGGTATCAGAGTCACTCTATGTTGATTCACCGAGATTTTTCTTCGGTTTCTCTGATTTTCCGGCGGATTTTGGTATTTCCCCCCCTTTCCTTCCATTCAGATTTTTGACGTAGTTGTTCGGTCTCAACGTTGGAATCAAATCTTCGACCGGAGGATTGTGTCAATATAGTATCGCACCATTCAATGCCCTCATGAAAATCGGCATGGAGAGGATTTCTGGGCGTTTTCTCGCCAGCAATACCGCTCAAGCAAGAACATGACACTGTTTGAGCAATATTCTTTGGGGCAAAGCATGCGACATAATTAAAATATTATATTTCTCTAATAGATCTGATTAACACATGCTTATTGTGGGTTTGCAAGAATTTCATTTATGCAAATTTGTTTTGTAGCGAGCCATTATTCAATTGTTGATAAATTATGAATTTATTTTCTCCATTTCCTGCTTTCATGTGCAGCTCATGGGCGCGCTCGGGTAGGTCCAATTTGGACTTTTTTAGCAAATAGAATTGGGCTGATTTTGGTATTATTTTAATACTTATTTTAATATATTTACTCAAATCTTGTTGCCTAAATAATAATAATAATAATTGGACTATTTTGATAAAAAAAATTGATTATATTATGGAGCACAAATTTAATGTCATAATTTATTCTTATTTTGGACAATTTTAACAATTCAAATTTGTGTTCATTTAAATTAAATTTAGACTGCTTTTTTGGAGCGGATTTCGCTATATTTGATTGTGTGTTTTTTATTCTCTTACTTCTTTTGACCTTTTATTTTTGGCATTGTTTAAGAGTTATATTAACCTAAATATATATATTACTATAAATAATAAATATATTATTATTTAGATAATACATATTATATTATTTCATGAAACTCAATTTAATTCTTAGATTTAGGATAAATTATAATTAAAATTAAAATTATAAGAATCTAAATATGTAACTCAAATAAATCTTTAACCCGACTTGAATTTCGTCATTTCGGACATAATTTAGCAATTAGATCGACGTAAAATATGTCAAGAAATAATAATAATGTTATTATTTAGAAAGTAATATATTCCGCTCGATCTATTTTTGCGAGCAAATTTGTTGCGGTCTAACTCGACGTCCCGGTCGGACTGGAATAACCTGGACCGTCTTAGCTCTCTGAACGGTCAAACGCGCACACAGTCAATAAAGTAGGTTGAATGTACACACGCAGTTTTAACGCAGAAAACCCCCTCAACTGGGTAAAAAATCACGTGACCGGATCTGTGCCGGTCAATGTCTACTATTTCCTGGCTGTTACAGCTTGTTTGTTAAGTCGAGGGTGACAGGTCACCTCTCGTTACAACTTTGGGGTGAGAGAACACTTGGCACACGGCGGACGACAGACCGTCGCACCGGGAGTTGTTACAAATTGTGCCTCACGCTGGTGGTCTTCGGTTAGCGACTTACTGATTCTGAACGTGGGAGCGGAGCGCCAGAACTTGCGGTTGCGAGGACCACTTAGAACCAGGGACGAAGCCAGAATTTTTGTTCAGCGGGGTCAAAAAATAGTAACATACAAATGATTTAAAAAAATGTCAACATATATGAAAATAATTACCTCATAAGTCAAAATTAAAATACATTGAAAGTTGAAACATGATTTATAATTGACTGAATACGTTTGCAGAGTTGATAATCACCTGCAAATTACATAAGTAAACCTAAAAGATCTGATAGAAATGTAATCTAAAATCTAAAATCTGAAACGGTAAGTACTCAAAAATCTAATAATTTTAAAACATAATCTAAAACCGATATTTTAAAACGTAATCTAAAACGGTTAGTAAACTTAAAATCTGATCAAAATGTAAATCTGAAACGGTAAAACAAAAACAAAATCAACATGTAAATCCAAAACCTAAACGAAATCTAAAATGGAAATTTTAAAACAAAATCTAAAATTGTTAATAAACCTACATCTGAAGAAAGAAGTAGAAATCGAGAGAGAAAACATGAGAGATTGAGGGAGAGAAGAAGGAGGTGTTCTTACTGGAGATTTGGAAGGCTTGAGGAAATGAGAGAAGGAAACTCGCGACCGGAGTCCGGACCGGACGGATCTTGCGAACCGCGAACTGCGGTCTGTGAGGGAACTCGGAAGCATCAAAGCAGCGATTTGATGCACGCTGCCAAGCAGGGAAGGTTGGGGCTTGGGGGAACTGCCGAACTAGAGATTGGGAATGGGGAAGGAAGAACTGTGGAACAGCGGAAAGCAGGAAGGGTTAGGATTTAGGAACTTAGGGCTCGGGGCTCAGCCAGTCAGCCGCTCTAGTGTTATAACTTAAAACTAAATTATAATAAAAATAAAAAAACAACTTATAACTAAATAATAAATAAACAAATTATAAAACTCAGGGGGGTCAATTGACCCCCCCCCCCCCCCCCCCCCCCGGACTCTTGATACATCCGCCCATGCTTGGAATTTGAGATATTTGGCTTCGTCAGGTGGTTTTGACTTGACTCGCTTGTAGCTCGGGTGCAGCTCGGGTGCGGTTCAGATGCTGCTCGTATGAGGAATTCGGCAAAGCTTCCACCGGAAGAAGAAGAAGACTCGGAGAAAAAAAGTGAGAAATGAGGAGACTTGGGGCTCCTTTTATAGGATCAAATTGGTGGTTATGGTGGTTACGCGGCTGTCCGCACACCATAACCACCATCATGATTATTTTAGGTATAGTTTAAATGCGCGTATTTCGCTATTTGGAGACCATTTAAATAAATCATAAATTATTAATTAAATCCCCCACTAACTCGATGGTTAGTGGGTGGTTACATGTGAATCGGACGACTGGGAACGCCCCCCACCGATCGGACGACGGGAGCGGAATGTACAACCCCATACCCAGCGAGTAGTGGTCGACAGGAGCCAGACCGGCCAAGTCCAGCAATCCAAGTCCCAGGCGAGCCGGGGGGAGGCGAGAGCTCAGTGGCCTCGCCGGCTCGCCCAAGCGGGGTGGAGCAGCTGAGGGGCGAGTGGAGTAGGTCGGCTCGCACTCGCCCCAGGGGGCTCGACGAGTAGCGGGCGAGTGGGGAAGATCGGGCCCTCACTCGCCCAAGGCCGGGAAGAGGCGGGGAGTGCTAGCTCCATCAAGCACTCGCCGCCCCAAGCGAGTGGAGGTTTCAGAGGGCCGCTCGCCCACCTTCTTGAGATGTGTTTTTACTATTTTAATAACCCTCGTTGGCCTGTCTATAGCCAGTTTGAACAACGAAGTTACGTTGTTGACAGACTCAGTTGGGCTGCATATAGCTGTTCAGAACAGCGGAGGTTGGCTATTTGCAGGTCGTTTTCAGAAAACTATAAATAAGACTTAGGGGGTACCTCAGAAGGTATACTTACTAGTGTTATTGCTTCCCCACTCTTGCTCACTAGTCCCCTAGTCTTGCGCTTTCTGAGGTATCCTTAGCTTCAATACTTGACTAAGGAGAGGAAGCGCTCTAAGATCTTCCAGGTGTGTGGTAGCCGGTAGGACCTCCGTGCTGGAGCCTTGGGTTTGTTCCCTGTCCTATGTCTTCGGTCGTTTAGCTCGCGGGAGAGAAGTAAGTATGCGGTCACCCCTTACCCAAGGGTGAACTCCACAGAGGCCGAGTTTTCGGTTTCAACACAGAACTCCAAGGGCGGGCGGCGAACTCGCCGCCAAGTTCGTCGGTGATGGGAGGACAGCCGACAGTGGCCGGGGAGGGCCCCCGGCCGCTCCCTTTGGTCACGCGTCGACGGCCGAGGGAGGGGGCGGCCCGGGCGGCCGCCCCCTTAACTGCGCGGGCGGCCGAGGGAGGGGGAGGCTCGGGCGGCCGCCCCCTAGGCCGCATCAACGGCCGAGCGGGCGCCCCCTCGGCCGCACCGGTAGGCCGCTCCCCTCAGCCGCGTAGGGCGGCCGCCCCCTCGGCGGCTCGGGCGGCTGCCCCCTTGGCCGCATAGGCGGTCGAGCGAGGGGACAACCCAGGCGGCCGCACCGACGGTCGAGCGAGGGGGCGGCCCGGGCGACCGCCCCCTCGGCCGCGCTGGCGGCCGAGGGAGGGGGCGGCCCGGTGCCCCCTTGGCCACGCCGGCGACCGAGGGAGGCGCAGCCCGGGCGGCCGCTTCCTCGGCCGCGGCAGGGGCAGGTGCGACGAGAGAGGGCGGGCGGTCGACGTCCGGGAAGGAGGTCGATCGCCCGTCGCTGGCGAGGTGGGGCTCGCGGCGGTTTGCTCATTACGCGTGATGGGATCGGTGCACGGGGGATCGGGCGCGGTGATCGCGCGCGCTGTCAATCCCATGATCTCACTTCTTTTGAGGTGGAGATCATGAGTGTGTGGTTATGTGCACACCTAATCTTTATAAAATGGGGGTCATCCCCAACAAAATTAATTTTAATCTTCGGATAAAATAATATTTTATTTTGGATATTTAAAATATTATTTTTATTAAAATTAATGAGGCTCTAATTTGGGAAAATTACACTCACGCACATTTATGCTCGTGCTTACTATGAAATTGTCAAATTTAAAATTTTTCATCAGGTAAATTTTGTAATTATGTGCATACACCGATTAATTAAATTTGAACTTTAAAATCAAATTCATTAAATGGTGATTCAGTAATTATTAAAGATCTAATTTGGCCGAATAAATTAATTGAAATGATATCCCGACAAAGTGGACTCTCTTGCGTAGATTAATTTAATTTAGCATTATTAAGATTATACTGGATGTGTAATTCATGCGAATATTGATCGACACAAAGGAAGATTAATATTTTGCCAAATTGCACACACATGTGATAATAAATACGTGACGATTATTTCATTCTCCATGTGAGTAATATGTCGTTCCAAAGAAAGGTTTACTGCTTGACAGGACTTATCATCAGTGTTTGATTACTACACCAAGAGGATCACTTGGAATCAGTATTTCTGTCCAAAGACTAAATATCGGTGTTCCTTTAGGTCTCTTGTGATGTGCCTCACCATTAAATAATGAATTTAATTAGTGCGTTATGATGTGTAATTTAATTTTGTCGGCATGAAATTAATAATTTTATCAAATTTTTTACAGCTCAAAACTCGGTTACTACGATTTCTGTTAATATTAACTCAATTTTAATGCTCAATGAGACTATTTTTAAAGACTGGAAAGAAAACATCATGATCATGCTCGGTTGCATGGACCTAGATTTTGCGTTTAGGACTGAACCTCCCACATTTCTTTGAGATGATAGTTCTGCTGAGGCAAAATAAAATTTTTAAAGCTGGGAGCATTTAGATCACATGTGTCTAATGATCATGAAGCAGGGCATTCTAGAAGCCTTTATGGGCACTAAGGAGGGCACCCCTGCCTTGAAATTCCTCGATAATCTTGAAAAATGTTTGCACAAAATGATAAGACAGAGACAAGCATGCTTCTTGCGAAGCTTGTTTCCATAAGTACAAAGGTAAAAAGAATATACATTGGTACATTATGGAATTAACACTACTTACTTCAAAACTAAAAGCACGAAATTTAGAGCTGTCGGAAGACCTACTCGCGCATTTAGTTTTGATTTCTCTTCTGGCACAATTCAGTTAATTCAAGGTCAGTTATAACTGCCAAAAGGAAAATGGTCTCTTAATGAGTTCATTTCATATTGTGTGCAATAAGAGGATAGATTGAAGCAAGAAAGGACTGAAAGTGCTCATATGGTAGTGGGTCCCTCGAACAAGGGCCAGAAAAAAAAGAAAGGAAAATAAGCTGCAAGTGGAGCTCCATAAAGGACGCCACAAAGGAACAAGATAAAGACTCTACTTGTTTCTTTTGTCGGGGTGGAGGACATATGAATAAATACTGTGCTAAATACCACACTTGGCGTGCTAAGAAGAGTACATTTCTCACTTTTGTTTGTTCTGAAATTAATTTAACTTTTATACCTAAACACACTTGATGGGTAGATTCTGGTGCTACCACTCACATAAGTGTGTTTATGCAGGGTTGCTTGAGCTACCGAAAGCCAAGTGATGATGAAAGATACATATTTATGGGTGAAGGAAAATCAGTTGAAGTTGAAGCTATATATACTTTTCGATTATTATTAGAGACCGGTCATTACTTAGATTTATTAGAGACTTTTATTGTACCGTATTTTAGACGGAATTTGATTTTTATTTCTATATTAGACAAATTTGGTTATCATTGTTCTTTTGAAAATAATAAATTTAGTCTCTTTTTGAATTAAAATTTTATTGGTATTGATGGGCTCCACCTTAATTTATAAGAAAAAGGAGACCCCCATGATCCCCATGAATGGAGATCATGGGCGGGCCCCCCTAACCCCCATGATCTCTCATGGAGATCATGGGAGTGGGCCCCCTCTCTCCCCACCATTGGGGGAAGGAACCGCCCCCGGCGGTTCCCCTCCGGCCATGGCCGGCCGGCCACGATCGTGGCCGGTCGCGGCCATGGCCGGCCGCGGCCATGGCCGGCCGCGACCATGGCCAACCGCGGCCATGGCCGGCCGCGGCCATGGCCGGCCTCGGCCATGGCCATGGCCCAGCCGTGTCCGGCCTCGGCTACGGCCGGCCATGGCCGGCCTCGGCCATGGCCGACCCCGGCTATGGCCCCGACCATGGCCGGCCGCCGCCGTGGCCATGGCCGGCAGTGGCCATGGCCGCCCCGGCCATGGCCGCCCCGGCCATGGCCGCCCCGGCCATGGCCGCCCCGGCCATGGCCGCCCCGGCCATGGCCGCCCCGGCCATGGCCGGCCGTGGCCATGGCCGCCCCGGCCATGGCCGCCCCGGCCATGGCCGCCCCGGCCATGGCCGCCCCGGCCATGGCCGGCCGTGGCCATGGCCGCCCCGGCCATGTCCGGCCGTGGCCATGGCCGCCCCGGCCATGGCCCCGACCATGGCCGGCCGTGGCCATGGCCGCCCCGGCCATGGCCGGCCGTGGCCATGGCCGCCCCGGCCATGGCCGGCCATGGCCATGGCCGCCCCGGCCATGGACGGCCGTGGCCGCGGCCGGCCATGACCTTGGCCGCCGCCGGCCTCCCTCGCCGGCCGCCCGGCTGCCGCCGCCGTCATGACGGCCCGCCATCGTGGGAAGACCCCCCCGCCGTCCGATCGAGGGAGAGGCCCCGCCGGCCGTCCGATCGGGACAAAACCACCCACTAACCCACTAGGTTAGTGGGGGGGGCCCGCCATAACTCCCCCTAGAGCCTATAAAAGGACCCCAGGGGCTCCTCATTTCCTAACTTTCTCCTCCTACGCTTCTTCTTCTTCTTCTTCCTCAGGTGGGAGCTTTCCCGTTCTTCTCCGCCGGCGGCCACCCCTCGTCGCCGACCACCGGCGGCCGCCTCTCGCCGCCAACCACCGGCCGCCGCCCGAGGCCTCCAGCGGCCCCCAGTGGCTATCAGCTCCTGCCAACAGCTACCAGAACCTACCATCGGCTATTTGCACCCCACCAGAGCTCAGTTACCAAGGAAACACTCCAAGGACCGAGAAAGACGCACAAAGGAAGCAGTGACAACCTCTGGACACGCGTCGCCTCTGAGCGCACGCAACTGAAGCATCCCGCGCATTCCACCATCCAAGTCCCGTTGGTGAGGCAGTCTGTTGCCCACTGACGAGCGCATATACTCTCTCTCTCCTCAAGGTTGTAACGGGAGCGGCCTGTCGCCCCGATTTCCCCCGTCAAATTGTAACCTCCAGCAATCTAGTGGATTTTGATCGGCACCGACCCGGTCACGTGGTTTTTCACCCGGTTGAAGGGTTTTCCACGTTAAAACCTCCCGTGTCCATCCCCCATTTTCCAATTGACTGTGTGCGCGCTCGACCGCTCCGCGAGCTAAGGCGGTCCAAGAATATCCGGTCCGACCGGAGCATCGAGTTAGTCCGCAACAGGTATGATTATTTCTAATAATGCTAACTTATATTTGTTTAATACAGTAGCTTCATATAATGAAACCTTACATGTTAATTCAAGAGGTACTAAGCGTAAATTAATTAATCATAATTTTGCATTTTTATGGCATAAGCGCTTAGAGCACATCTCCAAATGAAAAATTGAGAGACTTGTATTAGACGGAATTCTCAATTTCCTTGATTTTACAAACTTTAAAGTTTGCATGGATTGTATAAAAAGAAAACAAACAAACATAAGGAGTATATGTGCTAGTAGAGCTACAGAAGTCTTAGAACTGATACATACTGATATCGTGGACTATTCTCTAGTACCTCTTGGAATGGTCAACAATATTATATCACGTACATAGACGATTACTCTCATTATGGATACATCTATCTTATTGATCATGAGAAGTCGAAATCACTGGACGTATTTAAATCATATAAAGTTGAGGTGAAAAACCAACTTGGCAAATAGATTAAAGCTGTCGGATCTGATCGCGGTGGCGAATACTACGGTAGATATGATGGACCAAGAGAATAATGTTGAGGCCCTTTTACTAAATTCCTAGAGAAGTGTAATATTGTCCCACAGTATATCATGCCCGGTACCCCCTTCCATGAATGGTATTGCTGAGAGACAAAATAAGACGTTGAAGGATACTGTGAGAAGTATGATTGCTCACTCTTCTTTACTTCAATCTCTCTGGGGTGAAACATTTAAGACTGCAACTTACATCCTTAATAGAGTCCCAACAAAAGCAGTACCAAAAACCCCTTATGAGCTTTAGACTCGTCGAAAGCCCAACCTAAAGCATCTTCAAGTTTGGGGTTGTCCAGCTGAGGCTGAACCTTATAGGCCGGATGAAAAGAAACTGGGCTCCAGAACGATGAGCTGTTATTTTGTTGGGCATCCTAAAAAGTCTAGAGGATATAAATTTTATGACACTACTAAAAAACAGACTTTTAGCCACGACAAATTTCTGTGGCTAAAAGTCCAAAACCGTGGCTAATAACTATTAGCCACGGCCTACCCACGGCAAATGGGCGTGGCCAATGCGAGTGTGGCTAATAGTATTAGCCACGATGAATCCGTGGCTAATAAGTTATTTGTCACGGTTCAATTGTCGTGGCTAAAAGTTCATCATTTGCCACGGTTCAATTGTCGTGGCTAAAGAACCTGTGATAAACCTAACATAAAAAATATTCGGCCGCCCTCCGCCGCCCGGGCGCCGCCGCCGCCACCGCCCGGGCGCCGCGCCGCCCGACCGCCGCCGCCGCCGTGCCGATTTTATTTCAAACAATAATTTTGAATGAGCTATATAAACCTCAAATCGAGCTTTTTATTGGCGGTGTGGGACTAAAAAACCCGACTTTTTTGCCTCGGATTAGGCTTTCGTGGCTAATACTAGATTATTAGCCATGAAACAGGCAAATCGTAGCAAAAAGTCGGGTTATTTGCCACGGATTAGTCATCCGTGGCTAATACTAGCTTATTAGCCACGATTTTCCCCCGTGGCAAAAAAAACCGTGGCTAAAAGCCATTTTTCTAGTAGTGTTATCCTACTGCTAAGATTTTCTTCGAGACTGGAAATGCTCGGTTCTTTAGAGACGTTGAGTTTGGAGGGGAAGATATGGGTGGAGATTTTGTTTTTGAAGAGAAATTTATTTCTTTTCATATTGTTATTACTGACAATACTCATGATATCATTCCTGATATTGCTCCAGTAACAAATCTGAATCAAGACATTATTGAAGAGCTTCCTCATACAGTCCCAATTGAATAAACTCAATAACCTCAAGAACTTTTGTCATTGAGAAGATCCATTAGAGAAATGAGAAGGGTGACACCAGATGATTATATCATCTTTCTCCAAGAATATGAGGATGACCAAGGGATGTTAGATGATGATCTAGTCAATCTCAATCAGGCAATTCAGGGTTCTAATTCTCAACAATGGATTGATATCATGAAGGAAGAGATGAATTCTATGAAGGACAATGACGTTTGAGATCTTGTCACATTACCCGAATGTGTGGAACTCATTGGTTATAAATGGATATTTAAAACTAAAAGAGATTCAAAGAGTAATGTTGAGAGATATAAGACACATCTTGTCGCTAAAGGATTCACTCAAAAGGAAGGCATTGACTATAAAGAGACTTTCTCTCCAGTTTCATCAAAAGACTCTTTCAAAACTATTATGACATTAGTGGCGCATTTTGACCTTGAACTATATTAGATGGATATTAAGATGACATTTCTAAATTGCGACATTGATGAGACGATCTATATGGTGTAACCAAATTACTTTGAGTCTGGAGACTCAAAATAAATGGTTTGCAAATTAAATAAATTCATCTATGATCTCAAACAAGCATCTCGACAGTGGTATTTCAAATTTCATCAAGTTGTTGTCTCTTTTGGGTTTGAGATGAACGCTATTGATGATTGTATATACCATAGATTCAGTAAGAATAAATATATATTTTTCATCTTATATGTGGATGACATCTTGCTTGTCAGAAATGATATAGATATATTGCATGAGACCAAGAAATTTCCGTCAAAGAAATTTAAAATGGAAGATCTTGACAATGTTTCTTATATACTGGGCATACAGATACATCGAGATTGCACTCGGGATATACTCGAGTTATCGCGGGAAAGTTATATCGATAAGGTACTCAAAAGGTGTAGGAGATACTCATGCACCCAAAGGAGAATTTTGCCTCACTCAATGTCCCAAAACTAAAGCCGGGGATTAGAGATGCAAAAGCTTCCTTATGCATCAGATGTAGGAAGTCTCATGTATGCTCAAGTATGTATGCGTCCGAATATTGCGTTCATAGTTGGAATGTTGAGCAGATATCTGAGTAATCCAACATTGGATCATTAGAAAGCAGCTAAACGGGTCATGCGATACCTGAAAAGGACAAAGGATTTCATGTTCGCTTATAGAAGATCAGATCAGCTAGAGATTTTTGAGTATTTTGATTCGGACTTTGTTGGATGTCAAGATAGTAGAAGATCCACTTTATGTTATGTATACATTTTGGCAGGAGGAGATTTATCTTAGAATAGTGTCAAGCAGACACGCATAACTTCTTCAATCATGGCGGCATAATTCATAGCGTGTTATGAGGCATCTAATCATGGGATATGACTGCAAAATTTTGGAACTAGACTGCGTATTTTGGATGACATTAAAAGGTTGCTCAAGTTATTTTGTGTCAAAAAGTATGCAGTGATGTATTCCAATAACAATAGAAGTATCTATAAATTTAAGCACATAGAGATTAAGTTCCTAATTATTAAAGAAAGAGTTCAGAGTGGTCATATATTTATAGAGCATATTGGGACAAACTTCATGCTAGCAAACCCATTTATTAAAGGATTTGTACCAAAAGTTTTTTACGAGCACACTGCTTATATGGATGTTATATCGTTAGAGGATATATTGTATTAGTATGAGTTTGTATTTTTGTATGTTTGTTTGTTTAAGACATTTTTTATGATTATTGTTCTGCAAAATAAAGTATTTATTATTACACTTTGAATCTAATTATTTTGATCTCACTAAAATTAAAATATGATCAGTTGGATATAGACATGTCAAGATCACATTACATGTAATTTTTATGTCACACATCCATACTTGATCTATGTCATTGGTTGTGCACATATATGTGATCATTAATGGGCCTAGCTACGATTATTGTAGCGAAGATCTTTTTGATCTTTTAAATGTATAGTCATGCACCTGATTGGATGAAATGTTTTTGGTAATGACAATAATTTTTAAGCTCATAATTAGGATATCATGTAATGCACAATTAAGAACTTAACATATGTTGGCCCAAGTGGGAGATTGTTAGAACTAATAATTATGTGAGTCAAATATATTAATTATACACATTACTGGGTTGTCAACATCGACCCAAATTTAGGTTATCTAATTAATTGGGTCGAATACGTTTCATATTGTATGGGCGGTTCAAATAATGTGTTGATATCGGACATCGTTTACGTTTATATGATGAGCTTAAACATAAAACAGACGCATTATGTTTTGTTATAAATAGGTTATGATCTCCGGATCACAAGACATCAAATCATTATCACTCTCATTCGGTTCTAGCATCCCATCCCATCACTGGAGAGAGCCTAAGAAAGAAGTGGAGTCGTCTTCTTCATTAGGACCTTGTAGACTTGGAAGATCCGTGACCGCAATAATCCATCTTCATGGATTCAGGTATGCTTCCGCTCAAGTTTTCATCTAGATGTTTCGAGTAGAACGAATCTGTCTCCGTTATGGATTCACGGATTCTCCCCAACAGAGCCGTAGAGGGAACAAAGAGGGTTTCACCTATAAAATCATCAAGGCAATCTGGCTAAAGCTCTCTTACCTGACTCAAGGGGGGGGGGGGCGTGACCAACTCTACGAGGAGGGGGCACGACCAACCCCGCATGGGGCGTGCACGACCAGCCCCGTCACGTGGGGGCATGCAGGGGCGCGTGACCAACTCTACGAGGAGGGGGCACGACCAGCCACGCATGGGGCGTGCACGACCAGCCCTGTCGCGTGGGGGCATGCAAGGGCGTGTGACCAGCCCCATACGCTGGTTGCCAGGTCTATACATGTGAGTGTGCGTGTGGGCACGCGGCCAGGACAATGTCTATGGGCGTGTGCGGGGGCATGCACGTCCAGGGCGGCCGTGCACCGGTCGTGCGGCTACGTTGTGAGAGGTGTGTTTGGGAGCTGTTGAATTTTCTCAAGAAGCTTAGCAAGATAGTCTAAACACCAAATTAATATCTTCAGAACTATCCAGATCACAACTTGACCAAGCAGAAACCAGGAAGTAACTCAATCAACCAGATGTAAAGACAGAGACAAACAGATCATGAATATATCAATCCTCTTTATAAAGCGAGGTATACATGTCGAGACATGATTTCGCCAATACACTAGGGAAAGTATAAAAAATACAAGTATCAATTCGGGCGGACAGAATACTGGAGACCGCTTAGACCGTCGAGACCGCCTGTCCGCAGAAGTCGCAGAGACCGCCCAATCTGCTGCTGAAGCCGAACTGAATAACGGAGTCCGCCGAGACCGCGAGGTCGCGCAGACACACCGTTATTCGCTGAACTACTGCTACTGCCGAATTGGAGAACATATTGCCTAACCGTCGAGACCGCGAGGTCGCGCGGACAGGTTATTGAACTTGAAAAAAATGAAGCAGAGAGAAAACTGGTAAATTGCCGAAAACAGTCCGCAAACTTCAGTGAGCCTGACCAAAGTCCAAACCAAACTCATGGCATCACAGTACTAGTCGTGCTACCTGCAAACATCAACCGGGTATGTCTGCTCAAACCGCGTAGATAGGAAAACCGAGTCTGCAGCAATTAATCCAAGTCCACCTTACTGTTCACTCTGTTACAAATGAAGTGTCGGGGGGTCCTATTTATAGGTGAGATGAGGAGTGTAGTCACCACCCTATGAGATAGGCTAACCGCCCCTTGATCGCAGCTAGCACAGTCAGTCCGCCCAGTCTGCAAGGACATGGCCAGAACAGCCACTGCTAGAAGGAGACCAGTCCGCAACCTGGCGGACACTGCACTAGTCCGCACACTATACGTGGACACATCACCAGCCCGCGCAGCTCGCTAATACTGTAACAACCCGCCACTAGTCCACGACCAACAGGCAGAGATTGCCTGGTCTCAGCGAACTCTGCGGACTCAGAGAACACGCATCAGCCCGCAACACAAGTCCATAACCAATAGGCAGATCGCCCGGTCAACAGCGGACTCTGCAGACACCCTAGACTTGTCATAATGTATGACCAAGTCCAGCAACCTTCCAAACAGCAAGCGCAAGCTCGGCGGACAAGGCACCAGTCCGTCAGCTCCAAGGACAGATCGCCACCAAGAATGCGGCTCACCCACCGCAACTCCGGAGATTAAAGTCAAGGACCATTGTTGATCTCGCAGACTCCAAAGCCACAGTCCGCACAGGCCGCGGACTCCAACCTGCAAACCGCCGACCGCAACCAACTGCCGAACTCACAATCAGTCCGCGCAGTCTGCGGATTCCAAACCGCACAGCAGCCACTAGAACTCCACAAGTCGCCAACACCAAACCACTAGACTGAACATCAGTCCGTGCGGTCAGTCTGCCTAGGCCGCCTGGACTGCCTGATCACCCACTTTCACTTCACAAATTTCAACACTCCCCCTTGAAGTGAGAAGTGGTGATCAAGCCCAGTAGACTTCGTAGCCGCTGGAATGGCCCTTTCGACAATGGCTTTGTGAAGATATCAGCAAGATTTTCCTCACTCCGAACATGCCTGACCACTAGAGATCCCTCCAATACCTTTTTTCGAATGAAATGGTGATCGATCTCAATATGCTTGGTCCTGACGTGACACACTGGATTGTTCACCAACTTGAGAGCACTCTTATTGTCACCTCAGAGCAGAGTGGGACCTTGCACATCCTTATGGACGTCCTCTACTAGTATCCTTAGCCAAATGGCTTCCCGAGCTACCAAGGCTGAAGCCGTGTACTCTACTTCAGTAGTAGAGATGGACACCGAGTCTTGCTTCTTGCTACACCACGAGATGCCCGATGATCCACAGGTGAACACATAACCTGAAGTTGATCTTAGATCATCATAGTCACCACCATAATCAGCATCTGTGTAACCTAGCAAAGAAAAGCCCGAGTCCCTCCTATAAAGGAGTCCCATATCAGAAGTCGTCATCACATACTTCAGAATACTCTTCGCCGCCACCAGATGAGACTTCCTTGGCTCCGCCATAAATCGAATTACTCGACCAACAGCATAAGCAATGTCTGGTCTTGTAATCGTTAGGTAGATTAAGCTCCCCACCAGAGCTCGGAACACCAAGGGATCAGAAAGAATCCTTCCCTCATCTCGTCGAAGCTTCAAGCCACTATCCAGAGGAATAGAGCAACTCTTTCCTCTTTCCATGCCAAATCACAATCCGATCCGCATAACCTTTCTGGGAAACAAGAATCCCGCTCTCCTTCCTTTCCACTTCGAGACCGAGAAAGTGATGAAACTTCCCCAAGTCTTTCATCTCGAAGCGAATAGCTAGCTCTTCCCTGAGCCTAGCCACCTCCTCCTTGGAATTCCCCGTGATGATCATGTCATCCATGTACAATAACACCAGGACTAGAAGCTCCCCCTTTCTTCTTGACGAACAGGCTCGAGTCTGAATTTGAAGCCAGATATCCGCAGAACTGGAGGTATTCTACAATCTTCCCATACCAGGCTTGAGAAGCCTGCTTTAAGCCATAAAGAGCCTTCCGAAGCTTGCAGACGTAGTCCAGATGTTCTTCAGATATGTAACCGAGCAGCTGATCCATGAAGATGTCCTTATCGATCTCCCCGAAAAGAAAGACGTTCTTTACGTCCAGCTGCCACATCTTCCAGCCCTGACAGGCCGCCAGAGCTATCACCACTCGTACTCAAGTCATCTTCGACATAGGACTAAACGTCTCATCATAGTCCTCGTCATACTGTTGAGAGAATCCTCGAGCAACAAAGCGAGCCTTGTACCGCTCGATGCTTCCATCCGCCTTCTTCTTGAGCTTGTAGACCCACTTGCAAGTAACAGGAGTAACGTCATCCACCTTGGGCACCAAGTCCCAAGTTTCATTCTTACTGAGAGCAACCATCTCCTCATCCATGGAATTGTCCCACTCCTTCACTCCAGTGCATCTTCAAACTTTGAAGGCTCCCGCTCATCCAGCGGGCCTGCAAAGAAACATGAGACAAAGCTCAATGTATTTCCTTCACAGTAGCGAGCTGGAGGCTTAATAGTCCTCTTTGATCTCCGAAGAGGTTGCTCCTTGCTCACTACCTTCGCTACTTATTTAGGCTCAGCTTCATTCTCAGGCAGAACCTGAGCAATGATCCCCCTGTTTCTTGAACTAGAAGCCTCTGCCCCAGAGCTTGAAGCAACAAGAGTTGTTGGTGAGACAACAAGCTCCTCTTGAGCAACTTCAGCAGTCACCTCCTGCTCTTCATTAACCTTACTTTCCGGTAGCTCAACTGAGCTTCCTCCATACGATGTCAGTTCGTCAAAGACCATGTCTCTTGACACAACGAATTTCTTCGTCGCCGGATCCATGCACCTCCATCCCTTCTTCCGCTCATCATAACCAACAAAGACAAGCTTCCTTGCCTTTGTATCAAGCTTTATCTTCAGAGCATCTGGGACATGCACGTAGCAAGTTGAACCAAACACCCGAAGGTGTTCAACACTTGGCTTCTCCTTCAACAACATCTCGAAAGGAGACTTCATGTTGATCGGACTGAGAGGCATCCGATTGATGACATAAGAAGCACAAGACATTCCCTCCGCCCAAAAAGACCTTGGAATGCTTTTGGCATGAAGCCAGCATTTGCATGTCTCCATCAGATGACATATCTTCCTCTCCGCTACTCCATTCTGTTGTGGAGTGTGAGCACAATTAAGCTCTCTCTGGATTCCGTGCTTCCTGCAAAAATTAAAAAACTCGGAGGAGAGAAATTCTCCGCCGTTGTCATTTTAAACTTCTTGATCCGTAGGTTAAGCCGGCCCTCTACTGTTGAAACCAAAAAATGGTCTCTGTGGAGTTCGGGGTCCCAAAAGAGGGGTGACCGCACACCTACTTCTCTCGGAGGAACGTCACGGACCGAAGACTCGGGAAACTAGAAACAGACCCTCGGCTCTAGCGTGGAGGTCCCACCACATACCCAGAAGGTTGCTAGAACTCTTCCCCTCCCTCACCAAAATGCTGAACTGGGCACCTTGGAGAGCTCTCTAACTCAACCAAGCAAAAACCTAGGGAGGAGGAAGCCTAAAACACATGCCTCTCCAAAGGTACCCATGGGGGTCTATTTATAGTTTTTCCAAGTCCTGAGGATAAAATGACCGAAATGCCCCTACGACCAATTGGCCTTGAGCTCGGCGGACTGGGGAGCTCGGCGGCCTGGTGATCTCGGCGGACTGGTGAGCTCGGCGGACTGGGGAGCTCGGCGGCCTGGGGAGCTCGGCGGACTGGGGAGCTCGGCGGCCTGGGGAGCTCGGCGGACTGGGGAGCTCGGCGGCCTGGTGAGCTCGGCGGCCTGGTGAGCTCGGTGGACTGGTGAGCTCGGCGGCCTGGTGAGCTCGGCGTCCTGGGGAGCTTGGCGGCCTGGGGAGCTCGGCGGACTGGGGAGCTCGGCGGCCTGGGGAGCTCGGCGGCCTGGGGAGCTCGGCGGCCTGGTGAGCTCGGTGGACTGGGGAGCTCGGCGGCCTGGGGAGCTCGGCGGACTGGGAGCTCGGCGGCCTGGTGAGCTCGGCGGACTGGTGAGCTCGGCGGCCTGGGGAGCTCGGCGGACTGGGGAGCTCGGCGGCCTGGGGAGCTCGGCGGACTAGTGAGCTCGGCGGCCTGGTGACCCCCCGAAGGGGCCGGGGGGGAGAAAAATATTTCATCCCCCTACTAGTATATTTCCAAGTCCAAGCCAAAATTGGCCACTAAGAGTCCAAAATCTCTAAAAAGCTTAAAAACTTAAAACTGGTTCTGCGCCTGCCGAAAGGACCCTACTTTGCGAATACGGGGTTGTACATAATCCCCGCTCTTTTCGAGGTTGGCACAAGCTCGGAAAGAAACATCCAACCCAACGTATTCGCTGAGTCAGCCTGTCATGCCAGCTAATGGGAGCCTGGGTGACGAGGCAGCCTCGGGGTGAAAACACTTAGCCTCCCGAGGGGTCAACCTGTCATGCCAGCTAATGGGAGCCTGGTCAGCGGAATCATCCCGGAGCTAAAAGACTTAGCCTCCATGAGAGATCAACCTGCCCTGCCAGCTAGTGAGAGCCTAGTCAGCGGAATCATCCCGGAGCTAAAATTCTTAGCCTCCATGAGAGATCAACCTGAACCCACCAGCTAGTGAGAGCCTGGCAGCGGAATCATCTCGGAGCTAAAAGACTTAGCCTCCACGAGAGATCAACCTGAACCCACCAGCTAGTGATAGCCTGACAGCGAAATCATCTCGGAGCAAAAGGACTTAGCTCCCACGAGAGATCAACCTGAACCCACCAGCTAGTGAGAGCCTGGCAGCGGAATCATCTCGGAGCAAAAGGACTTAGCTCCTACGAGAGATCAACCTGAACCCACCAGCTAGTGAGAGCCTGGCAGCGGAATCATCTCGGAGCAAAAGAACTTAGCTCCTACGAGAGATCAAGCTGAACCCACCAGCTAGTGAGAGCCTGGCAGCGGAATCATCTCGAAGCTAAGGGTCTTGGCTCCCACGAGAGATCAACCTGAACCCACCAGCTAATGAGAGCCTGGCAGCGGAATCATCTCGGAGCAAAAGGAACTTGGGCTTCCACGAGAGGTACGCCTGACCTGCCAGCTAGTGAGAGCCTGACAGCGGGACCATCATCGGAGCTAAGGACTTTGGGCTTCCACGAGAGGTACGCCTGACCTGCCAGCTAGTGAGAGCCTGACAGTGGGACCATCATCGGAGCTAAGGACTTGGGGCTTCCACGAGAGGTACGCCTGACCTACCAGCTAGTGAGAGCCTGACAGCGGGACCATCATCGGAGCAAAGGACTTTGGGCCTCCACGAGAGGTACGCCTGGCCTGCCAGCTAGTGAGAGCCTGACAGCGGGACCATCATCGGAGCTAAGGACTTTGGGCTTCCACGAGAGGTATGCCTGACCTGCCAGCTAGTGAGAGCCTGACAGCGGGACCATCATTGGAGCAAAGGACTTTGGGCTTCCACGAGAGGTACGCCTGACCTGCCAGCTAGTGAGAGCCTGACAGCGGGACCATCATCGGAGCTAAGGACTTTGGGCTTCCACGAGAGGTACGCCTGACCTACCAGCTAGTGAGAGCCTGACAGCGGGACCATTATCGGAGCAAAGGACTTTGGGCTTCCACGAGAGGTACGCCTGACCTGCCAGCTGGTGAGAGCCTGACAGCGGGACCATCATCGGAGCTAAGGATCTGGGGTCTCAACAAAATCTTGCCAAATTCAACATCCTCAAATGGGGAAGAAGGATGGGTTACATGACCTCTCCCGACTCAGTGGGTCGGGGGCTAGACTCAGTACAACATAATAAAAAATACAAGATACTATTGAGGCGAGGCTCCTCCGCCTCTTGCATCAACCGATCCTTCCCCGGGTGCCCACGTCGACCCGATCCTCACATCTGTCTTCCTCCCTGGCTTGGGGCGGGGCTTCGATCTGCCTCGGGGGTGGTTGCTGGGCTTGACCTCTCGCTCCTCTCACCTCCAGGAATTCGGAGCAGGTAGCCGTCGCGTGCCCCTCCACCTGGTGGTAGTCGCAGTACGGCAATGCTTCTTCTACCGGCCTCCTTCGGCGGACTCGGCGATCTCTCTCGTTGCCTCTTCTTCCTTCGCCTATTGTCAAGGCTTGCTGTGGTGGGGGTAGGAGTTGCCTTGGGGCTTGCCTTTGGTAGTTGTGCCTCCTCTGGTCTCCATGAGATTCCTCCCCACCTTGGATGGGAGCTCTTCCTGCACCCTGGGCAGGTCCTCTCTGCCACCTCCGGCCTGGCTCCGGATCCTCCTGAGCTCTCCGCTCCTCTCTCCCTCTTCCTTCGTGATGCCTTGAGCCTCCCTGCTCTCTTGAGTCCACCTCTATTAGCCTCGTCAACTTCTTTATAAAGGCCGGGTTGGCTGCTTCCGTAGCTATCTCTTCCGCCGCCTTTTCCATCAACTCCTCGAAGGAGAGGGGGGCCTTCCGAGTCAAACTCATCTTGAAGAATCCTTCACGCAACCCCACGATGAACGCCATCTGGAGGGCATAACTTGGTACCTCCTGGATATCCGCGACCTCTTCCTGGAACCTGTCAACGTAGTGAGCCAGCGACTCCTCGGCCCTTTGCTTTATCAGGAAGATAGTCTCGGGATTCTTCTTCCTCTTCTTGGAGGTGGAGAAGCGAAGCTGAAAGCTTCGGCTCAGGTCCTCAAACCCGTAGATCGACCTTGGAGGGAGTTGATGAAACCAGTCCCTTGCTTTCTCCTTCAATGTGATCGCGAAGATGCGACACTTGAAGGCATCCGTCATCGGCATGATGGAGACGACATCCTCAAACCACTGTAGGTGCTGGACGGGGTCATCCTTCCCGGTGTAGTAGGTCTTGTCAATTTCTCTGAACCCTTCAGGAACGGGAGCTGAGAGGATCAGCTCGCTGAAGGGTGACCACCTGAGGACTGGCCTCGCGATTCCCACTGGCGCGACCTGGTCTCTTGGGGGGCGAGTTCTCTCCGGGCTAGGGAACAACTTCCGGCCGGGGAGGTCTCGCTGGACCCCCTCTCCCATTCTTTCCTTCCCAGGTCGCCTCCCTGGGACACTTTCCTCTACCCCTCCTGAGGCCATTCCGCCCATTCCCCTGGGGGGCTGCTCGCCGAGACCAATCTGGGTTAGCTCGCCGAGACCCCTGGGAGCTAGTCCCTGGGGGGTGGGGGTTGAGCTGTCAGCCCGAGGGGCAATGCTTCTCAACATCTCCATGATGCCTGAGATGGAAGCCATGAACTCCTCCCTTCCAACGAAGGGTGAATGGTGGGGGAGCTCGCCGAGATCATCACTACCTCCCTGATCTCCAGCCATGACACTCTCTCGAGATTTTCTGTGCTGGTCACACTCCACGCTCACCGCACCAAAATGTTGAAACCAAAAAATGGTCTCTGTGGAGTTCGGGGTCCCAAAAGAGGGGTGACCGCACACCTACTTCTCTCGGAGGAATGTCACGGACCGAAGACTCGGGAAACTAGAAACAGACCCTCGGCTCTAGCGTGGAGGTCCCACCACATACCCAGAAGGTCGCTAGAACTCTTCCCCTCCCTCACCAAAATGCTGAGCTGGGCACCTTGGAGAGCTCTCTAACTCAACCAAGCAAAAACCTAGGGAGGAGGAAGCCTAAAACACATGCCTCTCCAAAGGTACCCATAGGGGTCTATTTATAGTTTTTCCAAGTCCTGAGGATAAAATGACCGAAATGCCCCTACGACCAATTGGCCTTGAGCTCGGCGGACTGGGGAGCTCGGCGGCCTGGTGAGCTCGGCGGACTGGTGAGCTCGGCGGACTGGGGAGCTCGGCGGACTGGGGAGCTCGGCGGCCTGGAGAGCTCGGCGGTCTGGGGAGCTCGGCGGCCTGGTGAGCTCGGTGGACTGGTGAGCTCGGCGGCCTGGTGAGCTCGGCGGCCTGGGGAGCTCGGCGTCCTGGGGAGCTCGGCGGACTGGGGAGCTCGGCGGCCTGGGGAGCTCGGCGGCCTGGTGAGCTCGGCGGACTGGGGAGCTCGGCGGCCTGGGGAGCTCGACGGACTGGGAGCTCGGCGGCCTGGTGAGCTCGGCGGACTGGTGAGCTCGGCGGCCTGGTGAGCTCGGCGGACTGGTGAGCTCGGCGGCCTGGGGAGCTCGGCGGACTGGGGAGCTCGGCGGCCTGGGGAGCTCGGCGGACTAGTGAGCTCGGTGGCCTGGTGACCCCCCGAGGGGGCCGGGGGGGAGAAAAATATTTCATCCCCCTACTAGTATATTTCTAAGTCCAAGCCAAAATTGGCCACCAAGAGTCCAAAATCTCTAAAAAACTTAAAAACTTAAAACTGGCTCTGCGCCTGCCGAAAGGACCCTACTCTGCGAATACGGGGTTGTACATCTACCAGCTCCTTGAACTCCACAAACATCTGGAAAGCAGCTGACTTCTCCTTCATAAAATACACCCAAGTATACCTTAAGTAGTCATCAATCAATACAAACATGTACTTGCTGCCACCAAGGCTAGCAGTAACGGTTGGTCCCATCAAGTCACCATGGATACACTCTAGTGGTTTCTTGCTCCTTGTTTGAGATTTATCAAATGGAAGATGACAAGCCTTGCCGAACTGACAACCTGCACATCGTGATCATCACCAAAGGATGACAGCTTAGGCAAGCCTTTCATAAGGCTGTTGTTTGCCATAGCTTCCAGCTTATTCATCCCTACATGACCCAACCTCTCATGCCACATAACAACACTATCATTGGCCCTCATTCAATCAACATGGGAGCTTATTGATAAAACAAATAAGTCATTTACTCTCCTTCCAACATGAGCAACATTAGCCTTAACCGTTGATACGTTGCGGAGAAACTTCACTTCTGTTTTATCAAACAGAACCTGATATCCTACATCTACTGCGTTGGTAATCGTGAAGAGATTCTTCTTCATGCCCGGTACATGATAGACAATCCTTAATGTGAGTGGACCCTGATCAATACCCACAGACACTACACCATCCTTCTCTATAGTATGAACAGTATTATCAACAGTAATGATGGCTTCGTTACCTGAGTAAGTTTGCAATGAGGAGAACTTCAACTTGTCTCTAGTGAGGTGATGACCACACCCGGATTCCACGATCCACTCGTCTTCAAAGTTGATGGATGATAAGACACGGACATAAGTGCCCATCATGAAGGCTCTACCCCAGCCAGCTTCCTCAGTGTTAACCCCAAAATGAGCAATCCTCTCCAAGGTGCCCCTTTTTTCTGCTTTTCTATACAGGTTCCCACCCGCAAGGAGCAGGTTACCCATGATGTCCACCATGTCCGCGCAAGACGGACTGCCGGGTCCAAAATCGCCCAAGGTCGGATGCTCCGCCAGCCGCCCGCCAGGGGCGGCCTCCGCTGGCCTTCGCGGGCCGCCCGCCGGGGGCGGCCTCGCCTGCCGAGCGGACTCACCTGAGTCCGCCCAGGCCGCCGCTAGGGGCGGCCTCGCCTTCCGGGCGGACTCACCCGAGTCCGCCCAGGCCGCCGCTAGGGGCGGCCTTGCCTGCTGGGCGGACTCACCTGAGTCCGCCCAGGCCGCCGCTAGGGGCGGCCTCGCCTTCCAGGCGGACTCACCCGAGTCCGCCCAGGCCGCCGCTAGGGGCGGCCTCGCCTGCCAGGCGGACTCACCCGAGTCCGCCCAGGCCGCCGCTAGGGGCGGCCTCGCCTTCCGGGCGGACTCACCCGAGTCCGCCCAGGCCGCCGCTAGGGGCGGCCTCGCCTGCTGGGCGGACTCACCCGAGTCCGCCCAGGCCGCCGCTAGGGGCGGCCTCGCCTTCAGGGCGGACTCATCCGAGTCCGCCCAGGCCGCCGCTAGGGGCGGCCTCGCCTGCCGGGCGGCCTCGCCTGCCGGGCGGACTCCCCCGGAGTCCGCCCAGGCCGCCGGCTAGGGGGCGGCCTCCGCTCCGGCAAGGGAGGACTCCTCCTGGAGTCCCACCAATCAGCCCAGAGTTGCCTGCTCGGGGTCCGTCTGCCTGCTCCTCAGGTTGCTCAGTCCGCCAAGGTCGCCGAGGTCGTCAAGGATGACGTCACTGGACCAGATTCTCTCTGGGCCTATAAATACCCCCCAAGACCTCTCATTCTGCATCGGCGGGAGGAGAACTGCAACCTTAATCAAAGGCTGCGGACTCAGTTTTCCAGTCCGTCACAGCTTGATCAAGCAAGCTTGCGCAGCCTCCGCAGCCTCCGATTTCCAGGTCTCCCAGGTCGTCAGGGGCTGGAGACTTAGTTTTTTCTGCCATCAGCAGGCAGCTTCAGCGGGCAGCTTCAGCAGGCAGCTTCAGCAGCATCTTCAGCCTCAGTTCTCCAGTTCTCCGCAGCCTCTTTTACTTAGTTTCTGGCATCTCCTTCCTCAGCCGCCAGCTTCCCCCATTGTACCCTTTACTGCTCTTTCTTTGTAATGGTGCAATAGCAAGTTGTAACTCTACTTGATTAAAGGAAAAGCCCGTCGCAAGAGTGGCATTCAAGCCGCGGCGGGCGAAATCTGTTGTTGCCGCTGCTAGCGGCCTCCTCTCTTCTTCTCTCCTCTCTCGGCATCAACATGCAAAGCTAACCGCCAAAGTAGCTGTCTGATCGACAGTTCCTGACCGAGTTTCTCCTCTGCTCAATCAAGCTTCCTCTCTGCTTGAGCAAGCTTCTCCTCTGCTCGAGCAAGCCTCTCCTCTATCCCCGCAACCCTTCTTCATTCACCCTTAGCTTGTGAGATCGAACATCCCGTTAATTGGAAGGCGCAATTCTTGCGTCAACACTCAGTACTGGAGCAAGCTTCCTCCTTGCCTACAGCATGCCCAAGCTGTAGCTTGACCATGCAGTCACGCTTGAAGTGACCCGGCTGATGACACCTGTAGCACTTCAAATTCTTCTTCCAATCCTTATTAGGAGCAGAGCTCTTCTCTTGCTGATTAGAGGTTGAAGACACATCTTCAGCCACGGTCTTCTTCTTCTTCCCTTCTCATCTCTTCTTCTTCTTCCCAGTAAACAGAGCTTCACTGCCACCATCAGAAATAGTAACTCCAGTCATCTGCCTGGCCAAACTTTCCTACGAAGCAAGCAGGTTCTCAAGTTCCAGCAAAGATGGCTGAGTTGCTCAGTCTTGAACTGAAGTAACAAAGGGCACATACTCCTTCCGCAAGCCGCGGATTATGTGTCTTTTCAGCTTAGCCTCAGAGATCGGCTTATCAGGATCAAGCGTTGATAGCTCAGTACACAAACTCTTCATTTTCAAGAAGAACTTTGAGATGAAGAGGTTTCCTTGAGTTGCTTTAGCTAACTCATTCTCCAGGAACTGTAGTCTAGCTACATTCTTCCTGTTGACCAACCTATGAAGGGAAGTCCAAATTTCAGCAGCAAATTCACATCAAATGATGTGATCAAACAGCTCCGGTGAGACAGCCCGTTTGAGAGTAAACTCTGTCTTTGCATTAGTCTTCCTCCAAACTCTCACCTGCTCAGCAGTTCCAAACTTAGCTGTAATTTCCACCTGATCATCACCACCGACGACCTCCCATAGCTCCTCGCCCAGAAGATAGTTTTTCATGCACGACTTCTACTTCTTGAAGTTAGTCGGCGTCAAAAGCTCAATTCCTAGACCCCTTGCATAACCTCCGTCCATTGCAGTAAATATGATTAAGTTCCCAGAAGCACAGGGCACAATCAAACGTTGATCACCACTCAAGTAACTGAACCTCCCTTTGATACCATGTTGAATTTTCTCAAGAAGCTCGGCAAGATAGTCTAAATACAAAAATTATATCTTCAGAACTATGCAGATCACAACTTGACCAAGCGGAAACTAGGAAGTAACTCATCAACCAGATGCAAAGACAGAGACAAGCAGATCATGAATATATCAATCTTCTTTACAGAGAGTGGTATACATGACGAGACATGATTTCGCTAGTACACTAGGGAAAGCAGAAAAAAAATACAAGTATCAATTCGGGCGGACAGAATACTGGAGACCACTTAGACCGCCGAGACCGCCTGTCCGCAGAAGTCGCAGAGACCGCCCAAACTGCTGCTGAAGCCGAACTGAACAACGGAGTGCGCCGAGACCGCGAGGTCGCCTGGACACACCTTTATTCGCTGAACTACTGCTACTGCTGAACTGGAGAACAGATCGCCTAACCGCCGAGACCGCGAGGTCGCGCGGACAGGTTATTGAACTTGAAAAAATGAAGCAGAGAGAAAACTGATAAACCGCCGAAAACATTCCGTAAACTTCAGTGAGCCTGACCGAAGTCCAAACCAAACTCATGGCTTCACAGTGCTAGCCGCGCCACCTACAAACATCAACCAGTTAAGTTTGCTCAAACCGCGTGGATAGGAAAACCGAGTCCGCAGCAATTAATCCAAGTTCAACTTACTGTTCACTCCATTACAAATGAAGTGTCGGGGGTCCTATTTATAGGCGGGGTGAGCAGTGTAGTCACCACCCTATGAGATAGGATAACCGCCCCTTGATCGCAGCTAGCATAGTCAGTCCGCCCAGTCCGCAAGGACATGGCCAGAACAACCACTGCAAGAAGGAGACCAGTCTGTAACCTGGCGGACACAGCACCAGTCTGCACGCTATACGCGGACACAGCACCAGCTCGCGCAGCTTGCTAATACCGCAACAACCTGCCATTAGTCCACGACCAACAAGCAGAGATCACATGGTTTCAGCGGACTCTGCGGACTCAGAGAACACGCATCAGCCCGCAACACAAGTCCACGACCAACAGCCAGATCGTCCGGTCAACAACGGACTCTGCAGACACCCTGGACTTATCACAATGTGTGACCAAGTCCAGCAACCTTCCAAACAGCAAGCGCGAGCTCGGCGGACAAGGCACCAGTCCGCCAGCTCCAAGGACAGATCGCCACCAAGAATGCGGCTCACCCACCACAACTCCAGAGATTAAGGCAAGGACCATTGCCGATCTCGCAGACTCTAAAGCCACAGTCCGCACAGGCCGCGGACTCCAACTTGCAAACCGCCGACAACAACCAACTGTCGGACTCACAATCAGTCTGCGCAGTCCGTGGATTCCAAACCGCACAGCAGCCACCAGAACTCCACAAGTCGTCAACACCAGACCGCTAGACTGAACATCAGTCCGCCCAGGCCGCCTGTACTGCCCGATCACCCACTTTCACTTCACAAATTTCAACATGAGTGCACGCCCGTAGGCACACACACCCGATGGGCGTGGGTTCCTTTTTTGGTGGTTACAAGCGGTTTTGTCTCTCCCGCCGTTGTGAGCGCTCCTCATGATGGAGGGGGTTCCGATACCCGCAACCCCATTTAGATGAGATGTGTGTTATCCGCAACCCACCTGAAATTATAAATAAAAGAGGTGTCTATCAACTCTAAGGCTCTATTTATCTTGGCATTTATTTCTTGGTTCCGCTCTTTAAGAATATAAAGGAGTATTTTTTTTTGGCCATTTTGAAAAAAGAGCTCCATTACGAGGAAAATTTGCTCGGTATTTTGACTGTCGGTCATTCCGACGGTACTTTTTAAGTTGGACCGAGCCAATTGTGTTCGGCGGGTTCGGTCCAGACAAATTAACCGCGTGGACTTATGATCGGTGCCGTTGAAATTAAAATAATACGGTTAACTCTATGACTTCCACTTGGCCTGCTTATTCAACTATTCCAACCTCTGCAATATTTTCTGTTGTCTCCTTGTGAGGCTGTAGTTAATTACATTTGTAACCTTGGGCTTTGATTATATTACAGCGTGAGCACATGGTGGGCCCACCATTCCGATGGGTGGATTGGTGAAGTTTTAATATCATGGACGGTTATACATTACCAAGCAATTTGGTGGAGAGATGGAACAAATCTGAAATTTCTATATTCCAAAAAAAGAAGGGCGTTATTATCAGTATCATAATTTTGGCTAATAGTACTTTTGATTATCCGCAAACATTGTTTTTAAAACTGGTTATCCGCGAGCACGAAACTATCCGCACTCAAAAATTGAAAAAAAAGGAGCAGAGCACCACCGCCTGAAGGAGGAATGTACGCTTGAAAACCAGGAATGGAGGAGCACCGCCGCCAAGCGGAAGAGAGATCGTCGTATGTGAAAAAGATAACCGCCGGATAACGTAGGTGAACGCGCCGGGATAAAAAATGCCGCTCGGGAAATGGAGGAGTAGCCCTTGCCGGATTTGGAGCCCTTCAGGCCGGGCGGAAAGAGAGGAGGAAGGGTCGCCGGCGGAATCACGGTTTAGAGGGGAGACGGAAATAAGAGAGGGGCGAGTGCGAATAAGGAATATTTTTTGTTCAGTGCTTGTTAATAGGAATTTTATAAGTTCAAAAAAATTCAAAATTTAAGTGTGAATAGCCAAAAATGTGATGCTAATATAATTGTAATGTAAAAGTAATATCAAGATAAGGTAATTTATCAAGGCGATTGTTAATCTCAACTTGTATTTGACTTATCGCATTTCAGTGTTAATCGTGACCAGAAATTTTATCTGCAACGCGGTATTTGGCTTGTGGGACTCTGGTGGCAGTCCCCCTTCCGCATCCTCCACGTCACCTTCGGACGTCCCTAGATGTCCCAGTGCCCTCGAATAGTGATGTCTCTCCCTCATGAGGGGGAGGGGTAGCTTTTTGAGAAGTGAAAGGATATTTGAGGGAAAAGTTGGTGTTGTCGAGATTCTTTTTGTTCTAACATTGAAGAGAAGCACATTGCTGAGTCCTCTGAGGTATGGAGGCACGAGGTAGAGAATTTTATGTGATTTTCTCCCTCTCTAGCTCCTCTTTCTATCCACTCTCTCTTCTTTTGGTATTCTCTCTCCTTTCTCTCCCTCTAGGTCTACTCTCAACTCATCGCCTCAGCACTCCAAATCGTCAACCTGTTCCGTTCTATGGCTGAATCCCACTGTAGAATCGTCATCTTCAACATCTTCTCTCTCGTGCTCCTTCTTAACACCTCCCTTCAATCGCTTTCCCCTTCCCCTCTCCACCCCTTCCCATCTTCTCTCTCATACTCCGCCTCTGGCTCCGTTTGGGAGGACTTATTTTCACCGGTCAAGCAGTTACGGCCGCATGAACCGAGACTTATTTTCACCGGTTCATGCGGTCCTAACCGTTTGACCGATGAAAATAAGTCCCCCCCAAACGGAGCCTCTATCTCCCCCCAACCACTTTACAATTTCTCTCCTACTCAAAGGCATTTATGCACCCCCTCCCCTCTGCCTCCCTCGCACACTCTGCTTACTGCATCAGCTTTGTCAGAGATTCCTTCCACGTGCACACCTCCGCTGGTGGAGCCAACTTCGAGTCTTTCGGAGTTTTCATTTTTGAGATGTGGTTAACCACGTAAAAAAAGGTTTTAAAATTTAAGAGTGCAAACAATCAAATATGGGTTGTGATTAACAATCGTCTTTATTAATATAGTCCTATTGACATGTAGGAATTGGTGGAGAGAGAAATCTAGCCTTGTTTTAATTGCCATTACATTGTTCGGGCGGAAAACATAATTAAGTAATACAGTGTGTGGTGATGCTGGAATGACAACTACACCCAAAGTTGAAAGATTTTTGGATGATTGTAGGGTGTTCAAAAAGTCAGTTGAGTGTGAGTAAATATAACTTGAACTCAGTCATCTTTGTTGGTGCGCTTGTAATCTGGGGTGTCTACAAACCGAATCAAATCAAATCGAATAGCTCATCAATTGAATCCAAATTTATCATGGAATGTCGAAATTTGGATTCGTTCAAATATTTGAATTCGGATTCGTCTCAAGATCCAGAATTCAAAATTGAATTCGGGCTTGGATTCAAATTTGCTTCAAATGAAGGATCAGATAGACTTTGATTGGACGACTAGGATCATCTTCATATATAATATTGATATTGATATTATTTGTGTGTTATTCACGAATTTTGACAGTAGAGATAATATTATTCAGATTTTCGTTTGAATGCCACTCTAATTCAAATTAGGAATTCGAATTTGAAATCAAAAAATATGAATCTTAATTAATTTTTCGTGAATCCATTCTTAAATTATTCACAAATTATTTAATTTACGAACAATCCTACTTGCAATACTCTTTATTTTCTATGTGAACTTACTATGCTAGTTTAGGATCCGGTTGAATCATGGGGATAGACATTGTATATGTATTTTCTTAACATCATTTAGTGGAAGTATATTAGATTGGAATTTGATCGTCTGAATTTTTTATCATGATTTTTGGATTTTTCAAGTAAAAAACAATGGTGTTTTTTTTTGTGTATTAACGCTAACTCGTTGCATTTAAAGTACTTATTACTCAAAACATATGATTTGCAGGTAACAAAAAAAGTGTGGATTGACAAAAAAAAAAGTTAGAATAACTATGTTAGAAATTTGTTATTTAAACAACTATTTCTTTATCTGAATCCATTGAGTGTGAATGCATGTGTATTTATGAATTCTTCTTATATTTTTGTTAACACGAAAAAGATGGTACAAATGATATATGTATTCACATAAAATAGCGATGAAATCATGAAAATAAAATTATTGATTAGATAAGAAAATTCTAACAAAAAGCATAATAAAAACTATTTGGTGAGTGAAATTACAAATTATTTCAATGTTTTAAGAACTGATCAAACTCCGATAGATTAAACCGTGAACCCAGCCTATAAATTAGTCTGATCATGCTTAAGAGCCGTTCCAACCGAGAACCAGAACTGTTGGTCAGATCACTTAGGCTCAGCTTGGAAGGATTTATTTTCACCGGTCAAGCGCTCATGACCGCATGAATCGGAACTTAAATCCCGGTTAATGCGGTCATGACCGCTTGACCGGTGAAAATAAGTCCTCCCAAACGGAGCCTAAACCAGCGAATCAGTCACAATTTTGAAAAAATGGGTGGTTCTCAAATCTTAGTTTGAAAATGATTTTTTAAAAAAATAATTAATTTATGTTCTGCACACAGTGCACACCACACTGCACATATGCTAGACAGAATTATGAATTAATTCTAAACAGTATTAATCTACGTAGAACTTTTGATTATTTGTTATGTGGAGTTTAATTTCATTCAAAACACTATTACATTTTAGAGCATTCTTCTGTTTTTTAGTCAACTTAAAAAAACATTAGATTTGAAAAAAAATCATTTGTCAAAATATTTTAATATAATTATGATAAAATTTAAATAATTATTTTTTTTTTACTTATTTAAGTTATAATGCACTACACCATATCATGCATTTGGTAGCGCTTAATTTGTAGCGGTTATGTAAACGCGACCAAAAGATATTTATGGTAGCGTCCATAACCGCAACTATAGATAAATAAACGCTACTATAACATATCATACCTACAGTATCAGTTATTTTGTCGCGGTTACAAAAACGCTACCAATAACAATTTATGATCGCGTTTACAACTGCTACTATAACATATCATACCACACATTAATATTTTTCCAAAATTTTCTCCCATACTTCCCAAAAATTTTCCCCCAAAATTTCCAGCCTAAAATCTATCCTCCTTTTCACCAAAATTTTCCTCAAAATTGCCAGGAGTGCAAAAAGTAGATCCACTATAACATTTCTGTTTTATTGCAACGTTTTAAAAAACGGGTCCAAAACATTTGTTATCTGCCATGCTTTTTTCTACTAAATGTCGTTATTGAGCATTATTCATTTTTGCGACAGCAAAAAAAAAAGAGGAGCGTACAGGGGAAATTTTGGAGGAATTTTTAGCCGGATTTGTTAATACAAGTCTTATCTAAAATTTCATTTACTTTTTAAAATAAATGTTGTGATAGTTATTAGGTTAAACTGCTCCCTCAAAACCCTCTCATCCACGCGAAATTTTTGGAACCGGAGCCCGTATGGAAATCTAAGTCCGGGTTTAATGTCGGCACGACACGTGGACATATCACAGCGGTTCGTAATATTAACGTAAAATCCCGCTTCTTCTTCTTTCCATTTTTCTGGCGCTTGTTGCTCGCGAACTCCAACGAACTTGGCTAATCTCCGCCTAATCTCCGCCTAATCTCCGGCGAACTGCGCATTCTCGCCGTCATCATACAGAAATATCTCCAGACTCTCATTCAAATAGCGGGAAGAGGTGAGTTCCAGACCTTGGCTTGTTTTAGGGTTTGTTTTAGGGTTTGTTTTAGGGTTTTCTTCCGAGCGTGGAAGACGATCTCCAGCTAACGTCATAGATGATCGCCCATATCATTTTGGATATCAAAGCTGTTCTTCTGGGTGTTCTCCAATCAGGAGATCACCCAGGAGATCAAAACTGATCTCCATGGAGATCATTTCTGATCTCCCGGGTGATCTCCTGGAGATCACAAATGTTCTCCAGTCAGGAGATTACCCAGGAGATCAAAACTGATCTCCATGGAGATCATTTCTGATCTCCCGGATGATCTCCTGGAGATCACAAATGTTCTCCAGTCAGGAGATTACCCAGGAGATCAAAACTGATCTCCATGGAGATCATTTCTGATCTCCTGGGTGATCTCCTGGAGATCACAAATGTTCTCCGCAACCATTGTTCTCCAATCAGGAGATCACCCAGGAGATCACAAATGATCTCCATGGAGATCAGTTATGATCTCCATGGAGATCAGTTATGATCTCCTGGAGTTCACATTTATCACCTTTCTAATGTGAAATTTAAAATGATCAAAACCTTGATTACAAGTCTGTTACTCTTGTTTTGACAGATATAGATGGAGAAAGGTGGAAGCCGGCATTTCTTAAGTTCAAGATGTTATTTCTCCAACTTTGTAGGCCAAGTAGAGAAAATAATTGATCGAATGCTTGCGGAGGAGACGGAAAAGTTGAAAGAATCAAATGTTTTATCTATTTTCACTGCACCAAGAGTACCACAAAATATTCCTCTATTGTATTACCTTGTTTCTGTCTATGATGCAAGCAAGGACACATTTTCTATTGGTTCAAGGGAGCTATCATTTACCCCTAATGATATAGCACTAATTATGGGGCTACCTAATAATGGGCAGAACATAGTCCTTGAGCCCAAACCTTATGCTGTTAGGACCAAAGCCATTTTAAGAAAAGAAATTGCTGAAATGGATAGTGGAAATTGTATGGTTTCCTTGAAATCCCTTATTTTACATATAGTATGCAACCTATTTTTTCCCTCTAGTTTAGAATATATTCCACAGTTGTTTGAGGACTTGTCGGAATTGGAAGCTTTCAAAAAAATTAATTGGGCCCAAGCCATACACTCATACTTAATGATCAGTGTCAAGCATGTAAGGGGCAAGATAACTCCTACTCCCTCAAGTAATATTTATGTACGGCCTCAAGGATCTTTGGGATATCTATACGGATGCACGCATGCATTGATCGTGAGTATATTTTTTTTTACAAATCAACTACTTATATATTTTTGTTATCAAAACATAATCATTTCTTGTCATTGTTTCAGATATGGTATTTTGAACATACCATGAGCATTCCTGCTCCTTTTCCTGAGCAAAGACCACGGCTGCGTAGATGGTCTGAAAAATGTACATTCAAGTTAAAAGATTTGTGGAGAACTGTGCCTCGAATGACTGATGAGCATGTTAATATCAATATACTATTGATTAATTTCAAACATTTTTATGCATTTCTTTTAACATGCATTGTAATTACTCTTGTAGGTTCGGGAGAAGATGGAGGATGTAACTGAAGATGAGAAGAAATTATGTACTCACGATCTTCATATCTCATCTCAGTTGCAAAAGAGAAAGAGGTCAAAGAGAGTACTGATATATCCACTTCATGTTGACCAAAAGAGATTGAAGAGTGTGGAATCAGATGAACCAGCTCCACATGATCCAGCTCCACATGATTCACCCCTACATGATTCAGCTCCAAATGATCAAAAATCATCCTCTCCTCCACCAGATGCTCCCCTCCCAGATTTAGTCAAAATTAGTAAAGATTTAAACAGATTGTTTGCTCGTCTAGACGAGATTGATGATAAAATTAACAAAAAAATTGATTCATTAACCGAGCGTGTTGAGCGTATTGAAGAGCTCGTCTATCGGCGGCAAACTTCACCTAGCATTCCTTGCTCTTCTACAGGCTTAGATTTAGCAGTTGTACAGATAGATGACTCTCCATTTAAAAAAATTAATATACCAATAGAAGAAAATATTATTGAACCCTACAATGAAGAGTATCCAGGAAAATCTCTTCTATCCGAAGAGAAAAGAGACTTTATCCACTCTAGAATGAGTTCTATTCCCTCCAAGTAAGATGCCTAATAATTTATTTTTATATGCTAATTATGTCGGTTTTATGTTAAGAATACTAACTTTTTTATTTGCATTAATGTTTTAGGAATCACATAGCATTCACCGGTTGGAACATTGTAGCCTTCAAAGACTCAATGGAAGATCTCCTTTCCACCGGGTACATTGGTGATTGCCATGTCGATGCATACGCCAAAATTTTAGAAATTCGTAGAGAAAAAGACGAAAGTTTGTGTCGTCCATATCTCTATGTTAGTGCTAATCTATGGGTAGGTTTTTCGAGAATTTATGAAATTTCAAATATTTATTGTTTTCGGATAATTAGCCAATGTTTAATTTTATAGTTACACAACCAAGATCCAAAGGCTACAATAAAGTATTCCTCAGTGAAAAACTTTGTATCACACATCACAAAGCCCAACATTGTAGCGTCAAAGCTCATTTTAATGCCGGTTTGTCGTGGTGAACATTGGTTTCTATTGGTGGGTATAGCCTCAAAGAAGACATGGATTTTGCACGACTCACTTCCAAATCCTAAACGAAAAGATATGGCAAGAGACTCAGTAAGTATATCTTATGAACATTGTTTTTTTGTGAGAACTTTTAACATTGGTTCATGATGTATTTGTTATTTACCTTGCGCAGATTAGAGTTCTTCAAAAATCCACGAGTAAGATGACGGATTATAACTTCAACAAATGGGATTTAACTCTAGCTAAGAATGTACCAACTCAGATTAATTCGTATGATTGCGGTGTATACGTCATCAAATACATGGAGCACATTCTAAAGCCTGGAGTGACAAATTGGAACGATTGCGAAGACTGGGCTGAGAAAATGCCCTTATTTAGGGCAGAAATTGCTTACGAGATCTTTAAAACATTTACTGTTGATGATGATGTTTGAGATAGGACATTTACTCTATGATAACATTTTACACAGCTCCAGGAGATCACATTTGATCTCCTTGGAGATCACTTTTGATCTCCATGGAGATCAAAAGTGATCTCCTGACAGGGTATTTATCGTTTAAACTCCATGCAAAGCTTGGTTGATGATGATGATGTTTTAGAATGATGCTTGCTTGGTTTTTAATAGCTTATGTAACATGCAAAGCTCCAGGATATCACTTTTGATCCCAGGAGATCACTTTTGATCTTCCCGAAGATCACTTTTGATCTCCCAGGAGATCACTTTTGATCTCCATGGAGATCACTTTTGATCTCCATGGAGATCAAAAGTGATCTCCTGGGAGAGTTTATCTCTTTAACTCCGTGAACAATTTTACACAGCTCCAGGAGATCACTTTTGATCTCCATGGAGATCACTTTTGATCTCCATGGAGATCAAAAGTGATCTCATGGGAGAGTTTATCTCTTTAACTCCGTGAACAATTTTACACAGCTCCCGGAGATCACTTTTGATCTCCTCGGAGATCACTTTTGATCTCCATGGAGATCAAAAGTGATCTCCTGACAGGGTATTTATCTTTTACACGCCAGGAAAACAATTTGTAAACAAAATTAGAATAGACAGTATTTACTTATTGAAAACAAAACTAGTACAGCTAAAGCCTGTTGGAAAAACATCTTGGAGTGCAATTTGATCGTCAAGATTTTGCATTGATTGAGACATGATGTCTTCAATTGGTTCTTCGTATATCAGAGGCTCTTCTTTAATTGGATCTTCATGTGAGACCGTCGTAGGCTTTTGTTTTCTCTTGACGTTTTGTTTTCTCCCTGAAATATATAAAATTTTAAATTATCAAATGCTTTTTTAACCAAAAAATGTATAGTGCAGAAAAAACGTACTTGGCTTTTCCCAATGATCTTTTATTCGAGCATTTGAAACACCTTTAGGCCTCAAGCGAGGTGGATCCTTGATTGAGGACTTTTTCTTCAGATTTGATCCTGTCATATTGTTATCCAAGCACGAGTCTGCATAGTGAGATATTTCTTCCATTGCGTCCAACACATATTTTTTAGTAATTTCACACTTTTCTACACGAAGAGCTAAATCATACGCAGCACGACACATATGATTTCTAAAAGCAAGGCTACAAAAAGATTACTTCTCTTCAAGTTATCATGACGATAGATGCTCCTCTTTGCATGTACCATCCACCTTCGAAGTACATATTTTTCTGGAATGCTTGTTAAATTCTTATGTGTATACGCTTTAAGTGCATGACTACACAAAATCCCATTTGTTTCAAACTTGCAACAAGAACAACTTATATCAAATGTCTTAAGATCAAGCTCAACTGTCCAATATTTATTGTTTTCAGCTCGATCACACCACCGTACCTCCATAATGCATATGCTTTCACTTGTCATGTACTCTTTTTCAATGAATAGACCAAATGCCCCTACTTTGAAGCCCTCGTAGAATTTGCCATACATTGTCCTGGTGTACATCTTGGAGACTTGTTTTAAGATTGGACAATTTTTAACATCAACATGGACAGTCCCATGCTTGCATCTGAAATCCTCTTCTTTTTCTTTTTCCCGACAATTGTTTATCATTTTCTCCATTTGAAGAAAACAACCAACCAACGAAGAAGAAGCCTTTGTAATTGCATGACATATATTGTTCATGGACTCGCTCCTCTGAGTAGACAAAATACCATGATCAAGAACATTCTTATTAAATGCCGTAGACACCTTCTCTTTTATTTTGTAGAGATCATTCAACCATCTGTTATCTTGAAGGTTCCCAAGAACAATCATTCGACCCCAACATTCTTCAAATTCTTCAACGCTATCACAATTGTGAAGAGAATTATAAAATAAAGAACGTATATTACTATCTGTATTGAATGAGTGAACTTTGGAAGGAGCCTTCTTAGCAATATGCCATTGGCATAAACGATGCCGACTTTGGCTCAACACTCTCCCAATTGCAACAGCCATCGCTTGATCTTGATCTGTGTATATTGTCAAAGGTTGCTTGCCAGAAACAAATTTTAGAAAAGTTTCAAATAACCAAATGAATGTTTCTATGGTTTCCTCCGATATAAACGCTATTGCAATAACTACATTTTGCCAATGATGATTAACTGCCACAAACGGAGCACATGCAAGATTATACCTATTCATTCTATAAGTAGTGTCAAATGTAATGACATCGCCAAAGCAATCATAATCAATTTTTCCTTGTCCATCAATCCATAAAAAATTGGTCAACCTATTCATGTCATCAACTTGTACATCAAAGGAAAACATATTATCCTGTAATTGTCGTTCCTTAAGTAATTCTAAGAGACTAGCAGCATCGCCACCATCTAACTTAGATCTTCTTCTCTTGTCAATAAAGTTATATGCATCACGTTTGGTGAAGCCCAAATTCTGAGATCCCCCTACTTCATCAGCTAGGTAGGAGTATGCATCAGATGTTCTTATGCCTGCTTCAGTCATTGACTGTAGAACACTACCATTCTCCTTACTTACACTTCGTTGTGATGGAAGTAAGTGTCTTTCATTTTCACTTGCAAGCGGATGATTATGTTCTTCCACAAATTTTCCAACAGTCAACTGTTTACCTTCTTTGTTCGCATTAAATACAATAACAGCCGGACAATTTGACCTAGTATCTAGCCGACGAAATTTAAACGCAGAATCTGGAACACTTGTAGCTCTTTTTGATCCGCTCTTACAGCAACAATATTCACGTAACTTTAAAATTCTAGTACCGGGCCAGAATAATCTGTGCTCTTTACGCACACTAAATCCAATTCTAGTAGCATACTGACAATATAATTCATAAGCTTCTTCTTCACTATCCACTATTGGAAAAATATCCTACAAACATGATAACGTCAAAACTTTTAACGAAATTTAATTCTCAAGCTAGGAGATCAAAACTGATCTCCATGGAGATCAGTTTTGATCTCCATGGAGATCAGTTTTGATCTCCATGGAGATCAGTTTTGATCTCCATGGAGATCCACATTGATCTCATGGCTAGGAGATCATTATTGATCTCCTAGGAGATCATTATTGATCTCCATGGAGATCAGTTTTGATCTCCAGGAGATCAACATTGATCTCCTGTCTGGAGACTAAATGCGATCTCCTGGAGGTTAGTTATGATCTTCTGGCTGGAGATCACCTTAAATAGATTTGCTGGTGTTAAGGGAGGAAGGAAGAGGAAATAGATGGGAAAAAGTTTGGGCTAATACCTGTATCTTCGCCATGGAGATGGCGAAGAACGCGAAGAAGGGTGAAGAACGATGAAGAACGGTGAAGAACAGGCGATCCCGAAGAACAGGCGAGCAGATGGAACAATTTTTCTGGGATATACTGAACTGCTGTGAATGGATAAAGAGAAAAAAGCTTGACAGAAGAAATTTTTTGGAGGGAATCGCCACTTACGCGCCAGGAAAATGGAAAGAAGAAGAAGAAATAGCGGGATTTTACGTTAATATTACGAACCGCTGTGATATGTCCACGTGTCGTGCCGACATTAAACCCGGACTTAGATTTCCATACGGGCTCCGGTTCCAAAAATTTCGCCTCATCCACTGCTTGTGCATTGCGCCTGTTAAAACCCGATCAAAGCTTCTCCCGGTAGGAATGGCGCACCATCCAAAACCCTCATCCGATGCTCCTGTAATTTCTCCAGTCAAAACCACAGGCTTCACCGGCGGCTTTCTCCTGATCGCCGACAAATTTCTCCGTCTCGCCGACTGCCAGATATCTAAGGGAGCGACTCGTGATATTTCAGGTTAGGGTTCTTTCGTCATTTATGATTCAAGCAGAACGGGTTACCCGACTCCCGATCTCTCATTTTTTTGTACTAAATGTATAAAGTTTTCACGCACGCAACCTATGATATCACGATTACCGTTCTCCCTCTCTCATTTTCACACACGCAGCCGTCAAGATTCCATCTTTAAGCGTTCATCCACGCTCTGAGCGACGAGCCCTGTGATATCATCGAGGATCACAACGATCATCCTGCTCATCATTGTGTCCATAGGTGAGACTTGCGCCTCAAGAAGTGTCGTCTTTATTTCGGTGTTTGTCCCTTCCACTTTAGTCTTCCATTACTAAAAAACGATCCCATGGTATGTCATTGTAGATGGCCACTCAACTAGCTAAATGTAAGTTCTTCTGTTTTCAATTGATGGATTTTTTATATGTATACGGTGGAGTAGGGTTTAGGGTATCAGAAAATCAGATTGCTTCATGTCTGTGTGTGAGCTTATTGCTCATTTATTTATTTTCCTGTTTTAGATATTTTAAATAAGGGCGTAGAATGGATGATATGGATTTTTCATGCGTAATTTAGTAAATTTTTGATGAGATGCTTGGCAACAGTGGCTGATGATGAGCCAAAATTTTTTTGTTAAGACATTATAGGATGTAATTCAATTATGAAATGGATATTGAACTTTGTTTTCTTAACATTTTGTTCCAGGATACATAATATTGATAGAATGTTTGATAGAATGTTCAAAAGATACATAATTTTTGGAACACAGGTGTGTCGGATGATGGTTCTAGGTTGATTAAAGTGTCAAACCTCCAAGTTGCATCAACCTGTCAGATTTGAGTACTTTAGTTATTTTGTTCAATTCATATTTCCTTTAATTTTAGTACAACTTCAAATTATAGTATAGTAATGTTCATATGACCTCTTTTACATAAAAAACTTTAGATTTTATTTTTAAGTTTACAGTAGAGCAATTATCTGATTTTTGACCCGTGGTGCTTGAACTATAAATGGATTGAGTATTCAAGAAGAGACCATTATGGAGGAATGGAAGATGATAGAGGATAGATATGAAGATAACTCCGCAACCTTTCCTCTATGAAAAGAACTCAAGATAAATCTGACCATCATGTATTTCCTGTTAGATGCCTAATCAAAGGTGCCAATACTCTTGGGTTCTACTATACTGTCACATTTTATATTCAAAGGACAATTTATAATCTATTGGGTACTCTTTTGACTATTTTTTTAGAGAAAACTATTGTGAAACTAGGATCTTCTATTTTTATGATCAAAATTTCTTAATGATATAGTTATTGAGCAGGTAATTTTTGATGTTTACATTTAAAGACAGCTTTCTACACATTTGGCAGGCATTATTGGTGTTGTTGTTTGCAGCGGTCAGTACATTTGGTATATATACTGCACTCTGAATAAGACTCCGTCGTGGATTAAAACTTTGCAATATCACACTAGTTTTTCGGAGCCATAGCTGAGGTATGAAACTCTTGTGTTTGGTGGTATTTATTGTTGAATTTTTCGGCGGTAAGGAGGCATGTTTGTAATTGATAATCCTGATTATGGTGCAGGGAGTGTGCTGAGATAATGGTGGGATTTCATTTTTCTGCGCAAGATGACAAGCTGACCGTGATCTAGTAGAAGTATTCAAAAGAAGAACTTGGAGGTGTCGCGTTGAGGTCTCCGGCCACAAACTTTGTGGAAAAATTGACGGAGTAGCAAATTTCTTATTTTGTTATCAATTTGAGTGTTTGAGATGTATGGGTTGAGGATGAAAGTTTAAATTATTTTTGACATCTAGTTGATAATATATAGCTAATTGGATTATTTTTCATTTGATATTTTAACTCTTGACTTGGGAATGACATTTGATGGTTCGAGATGTAATTGAATTTTGGTTTGAGAATGACATGGATAATCACATTTGTAACCACATTGGAAATTTTAACTCTTGGCTGTGAAATCACGTTTGTAATTGAATTTTGGGTCCACTCTTGCCTCTAAATTGAATATTACTGAATTTTGGGTCCATTCTCGGACTGTTTGTATTGATCATCATAATTGTTGTCATTGAGAATAAAAACCATTACTATATATGAGGATAATTGCTACCATAGAAAATCATAAATGTTGCCAAATACAAGCATAAATGCTATCATAGTGTATCGTAACCGTAGCTGTAAAATGGAATAATCGCTACCATTGAAAACCATAACTGCTACAATAGATGTACCTATAGTAGCGGTTGTAAGGACGCCACAATATATTGGGTAACCGCTACCATACCCTACGACCACGGCAGCGGATGCAACACACACACAACCGCTACTGTAGCTCTACAGTAGCAGCTTTTTCAAATATAGCAGCGGTTTTTGAGCGCTACCATATGCATGATATGGTGTAGTGATGGTTCAACAATGATCGAATCGGTCGAACCGATCTTACCATGAATCTCTTATTCTTCCGGTTTAATATTTGATCTGATTTTGAAAACTCTTGGTTTAATTCTCAAAAGAGAACATTAATTTGCATGATGTACATTAGACAATGGATGTTGTAAAATCGGTACACAGACAAGCACAACTATAAAATAATGTGGTTAAATAAGATCACAAAATAGCCACAGAATTTATAAATGAAAATATAAATTCAAATACAATAGAAATAGGAGAAAAATGATCGTCAGACGAGTATGTCGTGGATGCACCGGACACGTACGATCCCTAGCGAGAATCTGAGATCCGGACTGCAATTCGCCTTGCGGACGCACAAAGTTCACAGAACCTTAAACGTCGAAGTCCGACGTTCAACCGCATCACCACCGGAGAACAATGCCGCCACCGGAGAACGCCACCACCGGAGAGAAACCTCCGTCGAGGCTAACTGCACACGTGCACGCCGTCGACACCACACCTCTCCACTCCAAAGAACGTCCACTGCAACGCCGGCGACAACCTCTAACAAGCCCGACGGCAACTCCCTCCCTCAACGCCGGCGGCTACCTCCTCTAAGACCGTCGACAACACCAAAGGCCAACGACCTCTCCGAGTGCACGAGCGAGAGAGAGAGGAGAGAGGAGAGAGAGAGGGTCGTTCTTCTCTCACAGGCGGCACTTCCTCCAACAATGCTACAGGCGGGCTGCTCCTCTTTCACGAGCTGTTCACATCCTACAGCTCTTGGTCGGCTCTTATAATCATTTCACGGTTGAATGACAACCATATATCTCTTACCAAAGAAGAGAGATGCAAACAGGGAAATAAAACATTCCCTGTTTTTTCTCTTTCCTGATATGATGACATCCATTTTGGAAAAAATAAATTCCAAATTAAAATCGGGTTGAACCGGATCCGAGCCAAACCAACAATCGTCACCTTGGTTCGAGATCCGGAGCCACCACCTGCACAAAGCACTCCCTGCACAAAGCATCATATATGCACTAGGCATCAACTGCGCGAATCAACACTACACGTAGCACGGTCTGTACGAAGCACCAAGCTGCGCAAAGCACCGCCTCAAGGACCTGAGGCGCCAGCCGACCTGCTCCAGTCGACTTATCCCTGCTCGGGCTCAACCTCTGAATGTCGACGCAACTGGATCGTTGAATATGACTCGCCTAGTCAGACTACCAGAAGGGCGATCTCCTGCACTACCTCGACCATCAACTCTGCCAGCCGCAAAAATCATGAGCACACCACCTCGCATCGTGGTCCCCATCAGCCGGTACAGACAACCGCACTACATAACTCGCATGAGCACGGTGCGTCCTCGCGTCACCGTCAGAACTCCACCTCTCGCTGCAAAACTGCATCCTCTGGAGTCTAGTCTGCCTAGCGATATCAAATTCCTACGGAGCTTAGGTACCAAGTGTACCCGCTCAAGCTTACACACTGCTCCATCATGCATCCTGATGTCCACCGTCTCTGTCCCCGTGACTTCACATGCTGAACTGTCACCCAGAAAGACTGACCCAGTCGTCACCTTCAGTGAACTGAACATCCCTGTATCTGAGCAAATGTGCTACGAAGCACCAGAATCCAATATCCAGCTATCCGAGTCACATGGACTCTTAGTGATGAGGAGAGACACATCACTATCATCTTTCGTAGCTACCGCCGCCTTGCCCGCACCCTGGACGTCCCCTGAAAACTGTGCACGATGCGGACAATTTCTCCTGATATGGCCACTCTGCCTGCAATGGTAGCACGTCACTGCCTTTCTCGATGCGGATCTGGCCCGCGCACTTCCAGATCCCTTCTCGAACTGCCTCCCTCGTCGTCCTCCTACTACCAAAGCATGCTTACCCTCAGGAGCGGGGTCCGACAACATCTGACTGGACAGTAACGCAGACGTGATATGCTCCACGTCTACTGTATCCATTCCATACAGCTGGGTGGTCTGCATATGCTTATACGACGTCAGGAGCGAGGTAAGAAGCAATAAGGCTTTGTCTTCTTCCTCCACCTTCACACCAACCACATGCGATTGGCTCAGAAGTCCATTGAACATGTTGAAGTGTTCCTGCAGGTTACCACCTTCCTGCATCTTCAGGTTATACAATCTCTGCTTCAGTAACAACCTCGTGGTCAACGACTTGCTCATGTAGAGTCGCTTCGGCTTCTCCCACAACGTGACAGCTGACTCTTCAATTCCGATGTTGAATAGCACCCTGTCATCGACGCACATCCGAATAGCGTTAGTGCCGCGCTCATCCATCTCCGTCCACTCAGAATCTTTCCCCGGAGCGGGCAAAGAATCACGCCCCCGCAGCACTTGGATCAACCCCTGCTCAACCAACATATCCTTGACCCGAATCTGTCATAGGCGAAAGTTCCTACTACCGTCAAATTTCTCCACAGAATATCTGGCCAACACGGTGTTCTTCCCATAGCTGTCTGCAGTACCTCTAAGTAATCTGATTAATTCACGGATCAGATCTGAGAAGATAGAGAGCGGACCAATGTCGTCACTTACCGTTGACCCAAACCTAAAACAGAACGTCCAATCAGTCACATACTCGCAACCTGGCTCTGATACCACTTGTTGTAAAATAGGTACACAAACAGACACGACTATAAAATAATGTGGGTAAACAAGAGCACAAAATAACCACCAAATTTATAACTGAAAACATAAATTCAAATACAATAGAAATAGGAGAAAAATGATCGTCCGACGAGTACGCCGTGGATGCACCGGACACGTACGATCCGCGGCGAGAATCTGAGATCTACACTGCAATCCGCCTTGCGGACACACAAGCTTCACAGAACCTTCAACGTTGAAGTCCGACGTTCAACCGCACCACCACTGGAGAACAACGCCGTCACCGGAGAATGCCACCACCGGAGAGAAACCTCCATCGAGACTAACTGCACACACGCATGCCGTCGACGCCACACCTCTCCACTCCAAAGAATGTCCACTGCAACGCCGGCGACAACCTCTAACAAGCCCGACGGCAACTCCCTCCCTAAACGCCAGCGGCTACCTCCTCCAAGACCGGCGACAACACCCAAGGTCAACGGCCTCTCCGAGTGCACGAGAGAGAGAGAGAGAGAGAGAGAGAGAGGAGAGAGAGGGTCGTTCTTCTCTCACAGGCGGCACTTCCTCCAACAATGCTACAGGCGGGCTGCTCCTGTTGAATTTTCTCAAGTTGATCAACAAGGTAGTCCAAACACCAAATCAATATCTTCGGAGCTACCCAGATTACAACTTGATCACGCGGAAAACAAAGAGATAACCCAAGCAACAAAAGTGCATAGACAGAACAAGCAGATCAAACTTTCATTAATCTTCTTTATAGGGGCAAGGTATACATGGCGAGACATGATTTCGCCGGTACATGAAAAAATAGAAATACAAAACAACTCAGGCGGATAGACTACAGAGACCGCTGAGACCGCCTGCCCGCAGAGACTGCCTGAACTGAGTTGAGCCGAACTGAACACGGAGTCCGCCGAGACCGCGAGGTCGTGCGGACAGGTTATTGAGCTTGAGAGAGATGCTGATACGGGTAACTGCCAAATGCAGCCCGCTAACTCCACAGAGGTCAGAACCAAACTCCTGGTTTGACAATGTTAGCCGCGCCACCTGCACACAGTAACCGGTTAAGCAAACAACCCGTGCGGATACGAAAACCGAGTCCGCAGCCTAAACTCAAGCCCAACTTACTATTCACTCTGATACAAAATGTAGTGTCGGGGGGTCCTATTTATAGGCCGGGTGAGGAGTGTGGTCACCACCTTATGAGATAGAGTCACCGCCACTTGGTCGCAGCTAACAAAGCCAGTCCGCTGAGTCCGCCTACATGGGACCAACCAAACTGCTAAGTCCAGGCGAGAAAGCGATCTGCCCAAGGCAGTCCGCCCAGTCCGCAGAACCAAATGCCGGACTAGCCAAGACGTAGAAGCCACTAACCGAGTACAATGCCAGTCCGCCAAGAGACGACACCGCATCTGTACGCAAACATCAGTCCAAGACCACAGGTAGACCGCCCGGTCACAGCGGACTATGCGGACACCAACCTAGCTCGCATGTCCACGACCACAGGCAAAACACCTGGTCACAGCGGACACTGCGGAAACCCTGGACTTCACAAAAGAACATGTCCAGAAAAGATGGCGCGAGCTCGGCAGAAACCAACCCAGTCCGCCAGCTCTAGAGCCAGACCGCTGCTCACCATAACTCCACAAAAGATGCGTGGACTCCAAGCCTAGTCCGCATAGGCCGCGCACACCACCTTGTAGAGCTCAGCTCACCGCCGGACTAAACCAGTCCGCGCAGTCCGAAAAACCTGACCGCAGCAAACTACGCAGGTCGCCAACCACCAGCCCGCCAGACTAATTACCAGTCTGCACGGTCAGTCCGCCCAGGCCACCCGGACTGCCCGACCACCCACTTCCACTTCACCAATTTCAACACTCCCCCTTGAAGTGAGAAGTGGTGATCAAGCCAAGTAGACCTCGTAGCCGCTGAAAAGGCCCGCGGCTTGGTGAAGGTGTCAGCAAGGTTATCTTCACTCCGAACATGACCGACCACAAGAGATCCTTCCAACACCTTCTGCCTTATGAAGTGGTGATCGATCTCAATATTCTTGGTCCTGGCATGACAAACTGGATTGTTTACCAACTTGAGAGCACTTTCATTATCCCCTCGGAGCAAAGTTGGACTTTGCACTTCCTCATGGACGTCCTCTACCAGTCTCCTTAGCCAAACGTCTTCCCGAGCTGTCAAGGCCGAAGCCTTGTACTCAGCTTCCGTAGTAGAGACGGATATCGAGTCCTGCTTCTTGCTACACCACGAAATGCCCGCTGATCCACAAGTGAACACATAACCAGAAGTTGACCTTCGGTCATCCGAGTCACCACCATAATCAGCATCCGTGTACCCTAGCAAAGAGAAACTCGCATCCCTTCTATAAAGAAGTCTCATGTCAGAAGTTGCCTTGACAAACTTCAGAATGTTTTTTGCCGCTACAAGATGAGACTTCCTTGGCTCTGCCATAAACCGACTTACTCGACCAACAACATAAGCTATATCTGGTCTAGTAATTGTCAGGTAGATCAAGCTCCCAACAAGAGCTCTGAACACCAAAGGATCAGGAAGAATCCTTCCTTCATCTCTTCGAAGCTTTAGTCCTTGATCCAGAGGAGTAGAGCAAGTCTTCCCTTCAATCAAGCCAAACCGGTTCACAATGCGTTCAGCATATCCCTTCTGGCAGATGAGGATCCCACTCTCCTTCCTCTCCACTTCGAGACAAAGAAAGTGATGAAGCTCTCCCAGGTCTTTCATCTCGAAGCGGATGGCTAGCTCAGCTCTAAGCCTAGTTACCTCCTCCTCAGAATTCCCTGTGATGATCATATCATCAACATACAGCAGGACCAAGACTCGAAGCTCCCCCTTCTTCTTGATAAACAAGCTTGAGTCTGAGTTTGAAGCAGGTATCCGCAGAATTGCAGATATTCTGCTATCTTCACATACCAAGCTCTAGGAGCTTGCTTCAACCCGTAGAGAGCCTTCCTGAGCTTGCAGACGTAGTCCAGATGAATTTCAAAAACAAATCCAAGTGGCTGATCCATGAAGATGTCTTTGTCAATCTCTCCGTAAAGAAAAGCGTTCTTTACATCAAGCTGCCACATCCTCCATCCTTGGCAAACAGCCAATGCAATCACTATCCGAACTGAAGTCATCTTTGCAACTGGACTAAACGTCTCATCATAGTCTTCTCCATACTGCTGAGAGAATCCCCGAGCGACCAAGCGAGCCTTGTATCTTTCAATGCTCCCATCAGCCTTCTTTTTCAACTTAAACACCCACTTGCAAGTCACCGGAGTAATGTCATCAACTCTGGGTACTAGATCCCAAGTTCCATTCCTTTTGAGAGCATCCATCTCCTCTCTCATGGCATCTTCCCACTCCTTGACTCCAGTGGCCCCATTGAAGCTAGCAGGCTCCCGCTCATCAAGAGGACCTGTAAAGAAACATGAGACATAGCTCACAGTGTTTCCTTCGCAGTAGCGAGCTGGAGGCTTGATAAACCTCTTTGATCTCCGAAGAGGCTGCTCCTTGCTGACCACCTCCGCTACTTATTCTGGTTCACCTCTGTTCTCCGGCAAGCTTGGAGCAATGCTCCCCCTGCTTCCTAACCCAGAAGCATCTCCCCTAGAACTTGAAGCAACTGGAGCTGCTGGTGACACAGCTAGCTCCTCTTGATCAACAACCTCAGCCACCTCCTGATCTTCATCAACCTTGCTCTCCGGTAGCTCAACCGAGCTTCCTCCATATGATGTCAGTTCGTCAAAGATTACATCTCTTGATACCACGAACTTCTTCGTCACTGGATCCATGCATCTCCATCCCTTCTTCCGCTCATCATAGCCAACAAAGACAAGCTTCCTTGCCTTTGCATCAAGCTTAGTCCTCAGGGCATCATGAATATGCACATAGCAAGTTGATCCAAACACCCGAAGGTGTTCAACGCTCGACTTCTCCTTCAGCAACATCTCGAAAGGAGACTTTATGTTGATCAGACTAAGAGACATCTGATTGATGACATACGCTGCACAAGACATTCCCTCCGCCCAAAAAGACCTTGGGATACTCTTGGCATGAAGCCAGCATTTGCAGGTCTCCATCAGATGACGGATCTTCCGCTCCGCTACTCCGTTTTGTTGTGGAGTATGAGCACAAGTGAGCTCCCTCTAGATTCCATGCTTCCTGCAAAAATTAGAAAAGTCGGAGGAGACAAATTCTCCACCATTGTCAGTTCTAAGTTTCTTGATCCTCAGGTTAAGCCGACCCTCCACCAGCTCCTTGAACTCCACAAACAATCTGAAGGCTTCAGACTTCTCCTTCAAGAAATATACCCAAGTGTATCTTGAGTATTCATCAATCAAGACTAGCATGTATCTGCTCCCACTAAGGCTAGCAGAAGCGGTTGGTCCCATCAGATCACCATGGATAACCTCCAATGGTGCTTTGCTTCTTGTTTGTGACTTATCAAATGGAAGACGATGAGACTTCCCATACTGACATCCAGCACAAACATGACCATCACCAAAGGATGATAGCTTAGGCAAGCCTCTCACTAGGCTCCTATTTGCTATAGCCTTCAGCTTATCCATCCCTACATGCCCCAACCTCTCATGTCACATAGCAGCGCTATTATTGGCCCTCATCCGATCAACATAGGAACTAGTTGATAAAACAAACAAGTTCTTCACTCTCCTTCCAATGTGAGCAACATCAGCCTTAACCGTTGATACATTGCGAAGGAACTTTACTTCTGGTTGCCCAAACAGAACGTGATAGACGGCGTCGACAATATTGGTCATAGAGAAGAGGTTCTTCTTAATGCCAGGTACGTGATAAACACTTCTTAACGTGAGTGACCCCTTATCACTACCCAACGTTACTATACCCTCCTTCTCTACTACATGAACAGTATTATCAGCAGTTATAATAGCTTCGTTACCTGAGTATGCTTGTAGCGAGGAGAACTTCGACATATCTCCGGTGAGGTGATGACCACACCCGGAGTCAACGATCCAGTCATCCTCCACGCCGATGGTCGACAATGCACGGACACAAGTGCACGTCATGAAAGCTCCACCCCAGCCAGCTTCCTCCTTGCTAGAGGAAGCTTCCTCCTTGCCTGCAGCATGCCCAGACTGCAGTTTGACCTTGCAGTCTTGCTTGAAGTGGCCTGGTTGATGACACCTATAGCATTTCAGGTTCTTCTTCCAGTCCTTCTTAGGAGCAAAGCTCCCCTCCTACTGTTTAGAAGATGAAATTTCATCTCCAGCCGCAGTCTGCTTTTTCTTCCCTTCCCATCTCTTCTTCTTCTTCTCAGTGAAAAAAGCTTCACTAGCTCCTTCAGAGACAATCATCCCAGCCATCTGCCTTGCCAGGCTCTCCTGCGAGGCAAGCAGATTTTCCAGCTCCAGAAGAGAGGGCTGAGTAACCCAGCCTTGAATAGAAGTAACAAAGGCCATATACTCCTTCCGCAGACCGCGGATTATGTGCCTCTTCAGCTTGGCCTCAGAGATCGGCTCATCAGGATCAAGTGTTGAAAGCTCAGCACACAAGCTTTTCATCTTCAAGAAGTATTTGAAGATGGAAAGGTCTCCCTGAGTTGCCTTAGCCAACTCATTCTCCAAGAACTGTAGCCTTGCTACATTCTTCCTATTGAACAACCCATCAAGGGAAGTCCAAATCTCAGCAGCAGATTCACATCCTAAGATGTGATCAAAGAGCTCAGGTGACACCGCCCGTTTGAGAGCAAACTCAGCCTTGGCATTTGTCTTCCTCCACACTCTCACCTGCTCGGCTGTTCCAAACTCAGTAGTGATTTCAACTTGATCATCGCCACCGACGACCTCCCAAAGCTCCTCGCCCAGAAGATAGCTCTTCATGCATGACTTCCACTTCTTGAAGTTAGTCGGCGTCAGAAGCTCAATTCTCAGACCTCTTGCAAACCCACCGTCCATTACACTAACTTGGTTATCCTTTCAGAAGCACACAGAGCAACAACAAGACTTGTTGATCACCCCTCAAGCAACTAAACCTCTCTATGATACCATGTTAAATTTTCTCAAGTTGATCAACAAGGTAGTCCAAACACCAAATCAATATCTTCGGAGCTACCCAGATCACAACTTGATTACGCGGAAAACAAAGAGATAACTCAAGCAACAAAAGTACATAGACAGAACAAGCAGATCAAACTTTTATTAATCTTCTTTACAGGGGCGAGGTATACATGACGAGACATGATTTCGCCGGTACATGAAAAAACAGAAATACAAAACAACTTAGGCGGATAGATTACAGAGACCGCCGAGACCGCCTGCCCGCAGAGACCTCCTGAACTGAGTTGAGCCGAACTGAACACGGAGTCCGCCGAGACCGCGAGATCGTGCGGATAGGTTATTGAGCTTGAGAGAGATGCTGATGCTGGTAACCGCCGAATGCAGCCCGCTAACTCCATAGAGGTCAGAACCAAACTCCTGGTTTGACAATGTTAGCCGCGCCACCTGCACACATTAACCGGTTAAGCAAACAACCCGTACGGATACGAAAACCGAGTCCACAGCCTAAACTCAAGCCCAACTTATTGTTCACTCTACTACAAAATGTAGTGTCGGGGGGTCCTATTTATAGGCCGGGTGAGGAGTGTGGTCACCACCCTATGAGATAAAGTCACCGCCCCTTGGTCGCAGCTAACAAAGCCAGTCCGCTGAGTCCGCCTACATGGGACCAACCAAACCGCCAAGTCCAGGCGAGAAAGCGATCTGCCCAAGGCAGTCCGCCCAGTACGCAGAACCAAATGCCTGACTAGCCGAGACGCAGGAGCCACTAGCCGAGTACAATGCCAGTCCGCCAAGAGACGACACCGCATCTATCCGCAAACATCAGTCCAAGACCACAGGCAGACCGCCCGGTCACAGCGGACTATGCGGACACCAACCCAGCTCGCAATGTCCACGACCACAGGCAAAACACCTGGTCACAGCGGACACTGCGGAAACCCTGGACTTCAACAAAGAACAAGTCCAGAAAAGATGGCGCGAGCTCGGCGGAAACCAACCCAGTCCGCCAGCTCCAGATCCAGACCGCTGCTCATCATAACTCCACAAAAGATGCACGGACTCCAAACCTAGTCCGCATAGGCCGCGCACACCACCTTGCAGAGCTCAGCTCACCGCCGGACTAAACCTGTACAACCCCATATTCGCTGGGAGGGATCCAAAGGCTTCAATGGTCAGGATTGGGCTAGTCTCAGGCTAGCCTCGGGTTAACCCTAAGGCATACTTGGGGAGTTCTCGTCCTGTAGGAGCTCTCGCCAAGGGCAGGCGAAAGCTGAGGAAACCAGGGCAGATATTCGACCTCTCGGCAGGAGAGATCGTCGACCGACCAGGGCAGATAGTCGACCTCTCGGTAGGAGAGATCGTCGACCGACCAGGGTTGATAGTCGAGCTCTCGACATAAGAGATCGGCGACCGACCGAAGCAGAGGGCCTGACTGCGGAAGCTCCCGCCTTAGGGAGAGCTCCCGCCCAGGGCAGGCGAGAAGGCCTTAGGTGAACCTTCTTTCGCATTAACATCCTGACTACCTAGCGCGAGAACCTTCCTGGCAGGAGTTCTCGCCAAGGCGGGCCTAGAGGGGATCCAGCGAGAGCCTTCTAGGTCGGGGGTCTCGCCAAATGGGCCCACGGGGTGGGACCCGGAGTCCAGAGAAGATTATTTTATTATTATTATCCCGAGGTAAAATTACCCAAACGCCCTTAGGAGAACAGCGGGATTTGGCTATTGGCAGACCCTTCAGGGGTATTTTAGTATTTTCAGGTCAAAGGAAGACTATAAAAAGACCCATAGGGGCTCTTTGGAAGGCAGGCTTTCATTATTCTCCCACTCTAGTGCCTTCTGAGGAGCTCCCAGCCCAGCATTTGGCTTTGGAGGGGAAGCTCTCAGAGATCTTCCGGGTGTGTGGTGGGACCTCCCAGCTGAGGCTTTGGGTCAGTCTTTTGACCTTAGCAGCCAGTCAAGGGTCGGGATAAGAGAGAAGTAGGCGTCGGCTGCACTTTGGTTTGTGAACATTCGTTGGGGTCATTTTTGGCTTCAACAGTTCTGGTGCAGTGAGCGTGGAAGCAGCCGGTGTAAGAAAATCTCGAGTTAAGTCCCATGGCAGGAGGCGAAGGTGAAGGATCAGGCGCAGGAGGATCCCCCACCCGGGTGGACGAGGCGACGAAGAAGATGTTTGAGGACTTCAGGCGGGAAGTCATGCAGACGATCAACTTGGCCTTCTCGGCAAGGAATGAGTGGGAGACGCCACAGGTTCCGGTGGAGGTGGTTCCGCTGCTAGGAGAGAACGCTCCAGGGCAGCGCCCCGGGAAGGAAGTCCCGGTGGAGGAAGGCGACAGGGACGTAGCCGCGCGGGAGCTTTTCCCAGGCCAGCGTCTCGAGAAGGAGCTTCCGGCGGATCTGGGCGAGAAGGAGGCGACGGTGCGGGAGCTCTTCCCCGGGCATGGTCTCGCAGATCGGTCCAGCCAACCGAGGATGCGAGACGGGCCTTCTCGCCAGGCGGGAGGCGAGACCCCCTTTAGTGAGCTCATTGTCTCGGCTCCAGTGCCGGAGGGGTTCCGGGAGCCGGACATGACCTACTACACCGGGAAGGATGACCCGGTCCAGCACGTGCAATGGTTCGAGGACGTAGTGTCCATCAGGCAAATGTCAGATGCCTTCAAGTGTAGGCTCTTCGCCATCACTCTGAAAGAGAAGGCCAGGGACTGGTTCCACCAGTTGCCGGCGAGTTCCATCTACAGCTTTGAGGATCTGCGGAGGGGTTTTCTATTGAGATTCTCAACTTCAAAGAAAAGGAAGAAGGAGGCTGAATGCCTGTTTGCAGTAAGGCAAGGGCCGGAAGAGACGCTGGGTCACTATGTCGACCGGTTCCAAGAGGAGGTTCTCTTGGTCCAGGAGGTCCCGGGGTACGCGCTGATGCTTGCCTTCACCCTGGGGCTGAGACCAGGGTTTTTCAGCATGGAGTTGAAGAGAGTGCCCTCTCTCTCTTTTGAGGAGCTCATGGAGAGGGCGGCGAAGGAGATAGACTTTGAGAGGGCAAACCCCGTGTTTGCGAGGAAGCTGGCCAGGTTGGCCGAGGATGATGTGAAGGAGCCGGTAGTGGGAAGGCAGAGAGAGCAGAGGGAGCAGAGGGAGCCGAGGGAAGATAGGAGAAGAGAAGAGCCCCGAGGGCAGGGACAGCAGCATGGGGGGGTCAGGGAGCCGAACAACCGACTGGGTTGGAGGCCTCAGGAGGGTCGCCCCCAGGGCCAAGGAGGACTTCAGGGAAGAGATAACTTCCGGGAGCAAAGAAGGCTGGAGCAGGGAGGATGGCGACAAGGACCAAGGGGTCATTTCCCACCACCGCAGGAGGCCATGGAGGTGGGAAGAGGAAGAGGAAGAAGATTTCGGGGAGCCGGAAGAAGGGGAGGAGGAGAAGGAAGAGGGGGCAGGGAGGCGTTGCCCTATTGTGACTTCCATCAGGAGGAAGGTCACGCAACGACCACCTGCCCAGAGTTTCTGGAGATTAGAGGAGCCAGAGTGGCCGGAAGACAAGATCCGCCTGTAAGGATCGTTGAAGTACAGCGGGAAGAGGTGGAGGGCAGATGTGAAGACAGGGTTGACGTGGGGACCCGAGGAGGGATCGGAGTGATCCATGGGGGAGTGGGGATCGAGGCAACCCGCAAGGGGAGCCTTCAAACCATGTTCCGCCGAGGGGTCGCCTCAACCTCCCAGGCTCCCCCCCAGAGGAGAAGATCACTTTCTCATCCGCGGATATGCCAGACTACGAGGATCCGTTCTGTGACGCTCTTGTGATCCAGACAGCGATAGAAAACTACACCGTCTCCCGGATATTGGTGGACAATGGGAGCTCGGTGAACGTGATCTTCAAGAAGGCCTTCGATGAGATGAGGGTGGAAGGAAAAAGGGTCCTGGCTTCTGATGGACCGCTTTTTGGCTTCTCCGGAGAAAGGAAAGAAGTGGAAGGGGGAGTGGGCCTGCATGTGAGGCTTGGGGGTGTCTCGCGGAACTGTCGGTTCGTGATCGTAGACGCCCCGAGTAGTTACAATGCCATCTTTGGACGTCCCCTCATCAGCGCCTTTCGCTGCGTACCCTCCTCATACCACCAATGCCTCAAGTTCAACAATGGAGGGGTGCAGGTTAGGATCAGGGGGGATCCGAAGATGGCAAGGCAATGCTATGTGATGGCCGTTAATACCGTGTCATGGATGGCGGAGGCAGAGGAGTTGGAGAAGGAGATGTCTGAGCAGGAAGGGGTTGAGAAAGGGGAGATAAGCCTGGGGGAGGCGATGGAGGTTGTTGAGGAGTTGGCAGAGGTGGAGGAGATCAGCCTAGAAGAGGCGAGAGGAGTGATGGATAAAGAAGAGCAGAGGCAGGAGGAGAGCCTGGAGGAGGCGATGGAAGTTGATGAGGTTGAGGGAGAGGAGCTCGAGTTTGAGCAGGAAGAGGCAAGGGTAAGCTGGGAGCGGTCAGGGCTGGAGCCGGCCGAGGAAGTGGTGGAGATGGAGGTGCTTACAAGAGCAGGGGAGGTCCAAAGGATTCGGATCAGCGGAGGCTTGAGCCTCGAGGATCAGGAGCGGATGCGAGCCTGCATCCAAAGCAACGTCGACATCTTCGCTTGGAGCGCGGCAGACATGCCGGGCATCGACGCGGACGTGGCCTATCATCGCTTGAACTGGATCCCAGAGCCCGCCCCATACGCCAAAAGATGAGGGCCATCGCCACCAAGCTAGAAGCCCCCATCCGAGAGGAGGTCCAAAAGCTCCTGGACGCAGGCTTCATCTCAGAGATCCAGTATCCAGGCTGGATCTCCAATGTGGTAATGGTAAAGAAGGGAGGAGGAAAATGGCGCATGTGTGTTGATTTTTCGTTATTAAATAAATCATGTCCCAAGGATTGCTACCCCTTGCCTCGAATCGACGCGCTGGTTGACTCAGCCGTTGGTTTTTCTCTTATGAGTTTTTTAGATGCATTTTCAGGTTATCACCAGATCCGGATGCACCCTCCTGATGTCAAGGATGTTTCCTTCATCACGAGAGAGGGATGCTTCAGCTATAAGATGATGCCCTTCGGATTGAAGAACGCAGGGGCGACGTACCAACGCATGATGGATCGAATCTTTCGAGATCAAAGGGGAAGGAACCTGGAGGTCTATGTGGATGACCTCATGGTCAAGAGCAAGTGTGTTGATTCCCACCTGCGAGACTTGGAGGAGACATTTGCCACCCTGCGAAGGTTCAAGATGAGGTTGAACCCCTTGAAGTGTGTCTTCGTGGCTAGTCGCGGGAAATTCCTCGGACACCTCTTGACTCCCGCGGGGGTAGAGCCTAACCCCGACAAGGTTAAGGCTATCCTAGACCTGGAATCGCCTCGCAGTGCCAAGGAGGTCCAGCGCTTGACCGGGAAGTTGGTCGGGCTAAGCAGGTTCCTCTCTCGGTCAGGGGATAGATGTTCCTCTTTCTTCAAAGTACTTCGTGGCAACCAAGCATTCGAATGGACGGTCGAGTGTGAAGAGGCATTTCAGGGGCTGAAGAGACAACTCTCCCAAGCTCCGTTACTTCAAAGCCCGAAGGAAGGGGAGGACCTAGCCTTGTATCTCGGAGTGGGGGGAGAGGCAGTGAGCTCCGTCTTGGTTAGGGAAGAGGGGAAGAAACAGTTACCCGTCTATTATGTAAGCCGAATCTTAAAAAAGGCGGAGCTCCGATACCCCATCCTAGAGAAGCTAGCGTATGCTTTGGTCATCTCAGCTAGGAAGCTTCGCCCTTACTTTCAAGCACACTCGATTAGGGTGGTAACCGACCATCCCCTTCGCAAGGTCTTGGAGGGGGTGGAGCATTCAGGAAGGTTGGCAAAGTGTTCCATCGAACTAAGCGAGTTCGACATTTCTTTCGTCCCGAGGCTCTCCATCAAGGCCCAGGCCGTAGCGGATTTTCTGGCGGACTATGTTACCGAGGCCGAGGTTGAAGAACCAAGGCCGCAAGAAGCGTGGAAGATGGTGGTCGACGGGGCCTCAGGAAGGCACTCCCTGGGAGGAGGTGCGGTGTTGGTAAGCCCTCAGGGAGTTACCATAGAGCAAGCAGTGGCTTTCCATTTCCCTGTAACCAATAACCAAGCGGAGTATGAGGCTGTAATCGCTGGCCTCCGCTTGGCAAAGGAGCTGGAAATCCAGGATGTGGAGGCCTTCACCGACTCGATGGTGGTAGCATCGCAGATCCGAGGCGAGTTTGAGGCCCGGGAGCCGACCCTCGCGAGATATCTATCAAAGGTAAGAACTATTATTGGAGGTTTCCGTTCTTTTTCTATTCAATATGTTCCCAAGGAGGAAAGCATGGCAGCTGACCGGTTAGCAAAGTTCGGGCCTCGGGGTGGAGGTACCCTAACCGAACTATTTCGGCCAGCCATTGAAGAGGGAGAGGTGATGGAGGTGAATCGGCGGCCCTCATGGGTAGATCCGTTGGTGACCTTCTTGACCACAGGAGAACTGTCAAAAGAAGTCAAGGATGCAAAGAGCTTCAGGCACAAGGCGGCTCATTACCTGATGTTGGAGGGGAGCTTGCATCGGAAGATGTTGTCAGGGCTCCTCGCGAGATGCGTAACCGAGGAGGAAGTCCCGAGGATCCTGGAAGAGGTGCATTCGGGAGAATGCGGCAGTCATTCCGGGGGAAGGACATTGGAAGCAAGGGTGATAAGGCAAGGATATTTCTGGCGGACCTTAAGGAAGATACAGCTGAATTCGCAAGGAGGTGTCGGAAGTGCCAAGTGCATGCTCCTCTGCAGCTCTTGCCCGCCCAAAGGCTTCGAAGCATCACGGCGCCATGGCCCTTCGCCATTTGGGGAATGGACCTGGTTGGACCCTTTCCTCCAGCTAGCGGACAGAGGAGGTTCCTCCTAGTTATGATTGACTACTTCTCCAAATGGCTGGAGATCAAGCCGTTAGCCAAGGTAACCTCCCAGGTCATCAGAAAATTCGTTTGGGGGGAAATCATTTGCAGGCACGGATTATCCCAAGCGATAGTGACGGACAACAGTCCTCAGTTCGCCAGTGAAGAATTCATCAATTTCTGCACCCAATTGGGGATTGACCTCAGGTTTGCCTCTGTCCATCATCCTCGGAGCAATGGCCAGGTGGAGGCGGCAAACAAAGTCATCGTCAACTTGCTAAAAAAGAAGGTGGAGAACCTGAAGGGTAGCTGGGTGGAACAGCTCCCCTCCGTCCTGTGGGCCTTGCGAACAACTCCGAACACGGCCACAGGAGAGACCCCCTTCAAGCTCTCTCATGGGTGTGAGGCTGTCCTCCCTGTGGAGTTCGAGGTTAGGTCCCCAAGGGTCGCGGCCGCAGCTGAGGGAAGCGAAGCTTGGAGGTTGGAGAATGAGGAAGGGTTGCGCCTCTCATTAGATGTGGTGGAAGAGCTGCGGGATGTTGCCGCCATCAGGCAAGAAGAAATAAAACGGCGAATGGCTCGGTACTTCGATAAGCACATCAGAGTCAAGCAATTCGCCGAGGGGGATCTAGTACTGAAAAAGGTCGACGCTGCGGGAAGGTCGGCCGCGGTTGGTAAGCTCAACCCTAGCTGGGAAGGGCCTTACATAGTAGAGAAGGCTATGGTTAACGGAGGCTACTATCTCCAGGACGCGGAGGGAAGGACCTTGAGTCACACCTGGAATGGTGATGACCTGAAGCGCTTCTACCCGTAGGAGGGAAAGAAGGATTGTAGTGTTGTAAACAACTGTTGCATTTTCAATGAGTTTATTTCAAAATGTTGACTGTCGCTGAATAGGCAATCTTTATGTTTTAGTTTTAACTGGCTATGATCCCTCATCTCAGTGATAGAATAGGCCTGGTTGAAGGGATCTTCATCAACACCCCGAGCTCGGCTCGGCCCCAGGTAGACCCGCTGCGCAGGCTCTCATCTAGCTGGCAGGTCCGAAGGCTCGCCTGTGGGGGAAAGGTTGGATCTTGTGATACTTTGTTCTTAGCCACTTCTACGACACCCCGAGCTCGGCTCGGCCCCAGGTAGACCCGCTGCGCAGGCTCTCATCAAGCTGGCAGGTCCGAAGGCTCGCCTGTGGGGGAAAGGTTGGCTCTTGTGATACTTTGTTCTTAGCCACTTCTACGACACCCCGAGCTCGGCTCGGCCCCAGGTAGACCCGCTGCGCAGGCTCTCATCAAGCTGGCAGGTCCGAAGGCTCGCCTGTGGGGGAAAGGTTGGCTCTTGTGATACTTTGTTCTTAGCCACTTCTACGACACCCCGAGATCGGCTCGGCCCCAGGTAGACCCGCTGCGCAGGCTCTCATCAAGCTGGCAGGTCTGAAGGCTCGCCTGTGGGGGAAAGGTTGGCTCTTGTGATACTTTGTTCTTAGCCACTTCTACGACACCCTGAGCTCGGCTCGGCCCCAGGTAGACCCGCTGCACAGGCTCTCATCAAGCTGGGAGGTCCGAAGGCTCGCCTGTGGGGGAAAGGTTGGCTCTTGTGATACTTTGTTCTTAGCCACTTCTACGACACCCTGAGCTCGGCTCGGCCCCAGGTAGACCCGCTGCGCAGGCTCTCATCAAGCTGGCAGGTCCGAAGGCTCGCCTGTGGGGGAAAGGTTGGCTCTTGTGATACTTTGTTCTTAGCCACTTCTACGACACCCCGAGCTCGGCTCGGCCCCAGGTAGACCCGCTGCGCAGGCTCTCATCAAGCTGGCAGGTCCGAAGGCTCGCCTGTGGGGGAAAGGTTGGCTCTTGTGATACTTTGTTCTTAGCCACTTCTACGACACCCTGAGCTCGGCTCGGCCCCAGGTAGACCCGTTGCGCAGGCTCTCATCAAGCTGGCAGGTCCGAAGGCTCGCCTGTGGGGGAAAGGTTGGCTCTTGTGATACTTTGTTCTTAGCCACTTCTACGACACCCCGAGCTCGGCTCGGCCCCAGGTAGACCCGCTGCGCAGGCTCTCATCAAGCTGGCGGGTCCGAAGGCTCGCCTGTGGGGGAAAGGTTGGCTCTTGTGATACTTTGTTCTTAGCCACTTCTACGACACCCCGAGCTCGGCTCGGCCCCAGGTAGACCCGCTGCGCAGGCTCTCATCAAGCTGGCAGGTCCGAAGGCTCTCCTGTGGGGGAAAGGTTGGCTCTTGTGATACTTTGTTCTTAGCCACTTCTACGACACCCCGAGCTCGGCTCGGCCCCAGGTAGACCCGCTGCGCAGGCTCTCATCAAGCTGGCAGGTCCGAAGGCTCGCCTGTGGGGGAAAGGTTGGCTATTGCGATACTTTGTTCTTAGCCACGTCTACGACACCCCGAGCTCGGCTCGGCCCCAGGTAGACCCGCTGCGCAGGCTCTCATCAAGCTAGCAGGTCCGAAGGCTCGCCTGTGGGGGAAAGGTTGGCTCCTGTGATACTTTGTTCTTAGCCATTTATACGACACCCCGAGCCCGGCTCGGCCCCAGGTTGACCCGCTGCGCAGGCTCCCATCAAGCTGGCAGGTCCGAAGGCTCGCCTGCGGGGGATAGGTGGAGTCCTTGACTTTTTGATCCTTGGTTCTTGGTTGGTAGTTACTACGTTACAACGAGCTCGGCTAGAACCCCGGTAGACCCGCTGCGCAGGCTCCCATATAAGCTAGCAGGTCCGACGGCTCGCCGGTGGGGTAGGGGTTTAATTGGTTGGAAAAATATGTGGGCAGGGCCCTGACCTAGACCGGAGGCAAGGCCCCAAAGGTCTCGGCCAGTAAAGGTCTCGGTTTGGAGGTCTCGGCCAGTAAGGGTCTCGGCTCAAAGGTCTCGGCCAGTAAAGGTCTCGGTTTGGAGGTCTCGGCCAGTAAAGGTCTCGGTTAAAGGGGGGTCCTCGCAAAAGGAGGCTCCCGGCGGACCTGGGCAGGACGACTTAATCGACGACGCGAGGTTCCCGCCTAACTGATCTCTAAGGAAGATTACCCTAAAGAGACTAAGGGTCTCGGCGGAAGCTCGCGCGGAAGCCCTTCGGCAGAATAATATACTTTCAAGCACACACTGACAATGAAAGATGGAACATTACTCTACATAAAATTAATTACAAAAGTTGGAGCCTCTCGCTCATTACAAGAGAAACAAAAAGAAAAAAGAATCTTAGGGGGACACGCTGTAACTCCCGCTGGTTCCCTCGCTTGAATCATCGTCAGAGCTCGCTTCAGATGTCTCGCCAGCGGCGGTAGAAGACCTCGGGATGTCTGAGGGAGGCGAGTCCGGCGCGCCTGGAGGTTTGGGAACTGGATCGTAGAGCCAAGGGAGGAGTTGGCGAGCTTCGATGGTCGCGCCGTCCTCCCGAAGCAGCTTGACGTCTCGCAGCGTCTCGAGCGTCAGCTTGACGGTTGCCTGAGCATTGGCTTGCAGCAGCTTGTCAACGTCGTACTCCGAGAGGTAATGACTCTTCAGCCTCGCATCTAGCTCCGGAGGCGGGACCTTCATCATCTCAGCGCGAAGCTGTTCCCTCAGGAGGACGCTCTCGCAGCACGCGTCGGCCAGCTCTGCGCGAAGCTCCTTGACTTGGGCAGAATCCTGTGGAAAAGAGTTCAGTCTGGAAACATCGCACAGTCGTAATTTCGAGAAACGAGAGCAAGGGTTCAGGAGGGTCTCGCTTACCTCGGTCGCGGGGCGTAGAGACAGCGCCAGTCGAGCATCCGCAAGCTCCTGTTGAGCTCTCGCGAGTTCTTCTCCCGCGGTGTGCGCTCGAGCCACCGCGTCCTCCCTTGCCTTGCGCATATCGGTGAAATTCTTGTCGATGGTGAGGCTTCGACGCGCACACATATGCGTAAGCTCGAACCCGCGCAATAGAGCCCGGGTGGCATCAAAGGCTAGAAGGCGGGTGGACATCTGGTCAAACACGCTGGCATCCTCTCGGCTGTAAAGGCCATATCCAAGCGAGAAGGCCTCGCCAGTCACTTTTCCCCCTCCGCCCAGCTGGGAAGGAGCGTCGAAACCCTGATTAAGTTTGACTCGGGGTCCCATTCCATCTGAGGCTTCCCCTCCGCGTCGGCGTACTTCACGCCGAAACCAATGTTCCTGTGCCCTTTCGGCACCTCCTGGGGTGGAGCTCGGGCGAAGGTTTCGGCGGCGACCACTTCTCCCCCAGCCTCGCTTGCGGCCGGTGGGTTCCCGGTGGAAGCCTCGGCGCGGCTCTTGGCGGCGGCATCCATCTCGCTGGCCCTTTGGAGGATCGCTTCGAAGGAGCTGCCTGCGGGAAGGGGTTGGACAGGCGAGACGGCCGGGGCTTTCCCCTTCTCGAGAGCAGATGGTTTGGGCCTCTTCAGCGTTCGGAGAGGAGGAAGGGTGACCTTCCGCTTCTTGGCTGTTGTCGGCAAAGGAGGGGCTGGATCTTTTCGGCAGGCGCTGGCGCTAGCTTCTGCGAGTGCAAGGGAGCCTCTCGCGGCCAGACCCTCGACACCCCGGCCTTCGGCGAAGGGTTGGCACAGAGGGACCTCCCGCTCTCCTGCAAAATTAAAACACTTCAGCGCAAGAAGATCTTTGATAAAAGAGGGAATCTGAGGCGAGACCGTACCTTCGCCCGAGTGGACGAGTGGGAGGGAGTCGACGTCTCGCCTGAGGTAGGGAACATCGAACTCCTTGGTTCCAAAGAATTCCAGGATTGCGCTCTCGCGCGATCCCAGGGTAGGCGGTTTGTAGGCAGCGTCCTCGTACTGTACAGGCTGAAGCGGGACGTTGCCGAAATCCCCAGAGACGAAGACGAACTTCTCGCCCCAGTGATGGTGCTTGTTGGCGAGACCGGTGACCTCGAGCAGTTGCCCGGAGAAGAAGACTACCCCCCCCCTTGGCGCGGAAGTTGAATAGCTTCCGGAAGATGGGCAAACTGAACTCGATCCTCTCGGATCGCATGTAGCATATGAATGCTATAAGGATCGCGACTGAGTTCGGGTTCAGTTGGGCGGGAACCACCCCATAGTAACGAAGAGCAAGCTGAACCTCCGGCCAAAGGGGAAGGCGGAAGCCCACCTCGAAGTGCTCGAGGGGGATGGCGAGCTCTCCCGCCTCCGGAGTATTCACCTTATTGTGATTACCCGGGTTCCGCGCCGAGAAGCCAGCGGGAATGTAGCGGTATACGATCAGGTTATATTCGTCTAGGGTGAGCTTGCAGGAAGGGAAGAGGTGTTTTTGGAAAGCTTCCGCGCAGTGGGCGTGACCCTTGTTCTCGCCGGGCATGGTGGGTTTGCGAGTGAGAGCGAGAGCTGAAAAGAGGTCGAAGCGGAAGCAAGAACGCGAGAGCAAGGAAGGAAGGCTGAGGTTCCGGATCGAAGAAGTAAATGCGGTTGGTAGACTTCTCTATTTATAAGGGAATCGTGATCATCATGGCTCCGTCCGACGGAGAGAGAAAATGACGGCAGAGTACAGCTGTCAGAATCTGGGCTAACGACGCCTCGATTTTCCCCCCTCGGGATGACAGCGGTCAACGGTCGTCCCTGGTTTCGACGCAATTATCTAGATCAGCGCAAGCATCCCAGATTGGCGCAAGCATCCTAGATCAGCGCAAGCATCCTAGATCAGCGCAAGCATCCCAGATTGGCGCAAGCATCCTAGATTGGCGCAAGCATCCTAGATTGGCGCAAGCATCCTAGATTGGCGCAAGCATCCTAGATTGGCGTAAGCGTCTTAATTTAAAAGCCTCGCAGAGCAATAAAAAGAAAAAGAAAAGAGAGACATGGGTAACAGCGAGATCCTCGCTAGCGCGAGCTGGATAAACTTAATTAACAGTAATGTTTATTACAGATACATTGATAAAAGAGATTCAAAGCGAGAAGTCTAATAGGGCTTCCAATACCATCGTCCTCGTTCTCGCCGCCTAGTTCTTGGAGGCACCAACGGATTGAAATAAGACGATAGGGTGGTACACCCAAGGTTGATCCGCCTGGCGTGATCTCGGATCTGCGAGATGCATCTCCCTGGCGAAGACTCGGCGGAAGGCCCTCCCGGACGATCAGCCTCGCCTAAGAAGAAATCCCGCTCCAGAGTCTCCAACCTTTGCTCCACAGATTCGCGGAACGCTTTTGCCGCGGCAGAGTGAGCACGATCTCGCCGGATGAGCCTGGCCAGGATAGCCGAGATCTTCTTCCTCCTCCCCTTCGCGCTCCCGGCGCTGTTCAATATTCCCTCTATCTCGCCAGACGAAGGGAGGGGAGAATCTTCCTTTTCTTCATCGTCATCATCTTCATCATCATCTTCTTCTTCCCGGTTGGCTTCCGACCGCAAGTCGGGAACACCTGCAAAGGGAACGCACGAGAATCCTGGTCAAGGCATGACAATCAACAGTCCAGAAAAGTTTCGCATACCTGCAGTTGGGCGAGAACCGTTAACCAAAGTTGGACGAGAAGGCCCGGCCCCTCCGTTGGTTCCATAAAGGAGGTGAAGAGGCTTGCCCAGCCCCGGGCAGAAGGGCTCGCGCATGATAGTCCCGACCTGGCCAGAAGCTCGGGGTGAGTTGTCTTCTCCCAAGAGATGATCGGAATCCTTGGGAGTAGCGGAGGGTTCAGAGGCCGTCCCTCCCGCCTGCAGGGTAGGATTGGTCACCAAGGGAGGCAATTCCACAGTTCTCGCTTCTACTTCCCGGGCGGTTAGGCCCGGGTCGGCGGGAACAGGCACTGCGAGAAGACAGTTCAGAAAAGAAAAGGCATGGTTGACATATCGACAGTAGCAAAACATACTTGTCGTTTCGGTCTCGGCTGAAGGAATTGCGTCCGAGACCCGCGTTTGGTCCTTGGGGGAATGAGCGGGCAGGTTCGAAGAACTCGGCGGGATCTCGGCGCCATCGTTAGGAGCGGATTCCTGCGAAAGCTCACTTTAACCATCGGACCTAGTGCGCAATCAGCTCGGTAGACACGCTTGAAAGGCTTACCTTCTGCGGGGAAGGATCCCCCGCAGGATTTGGAGTGGGGGAAGGAGGATCCCTGTTCTCGCGAGAAAGGTCCCGCCGGACCACCTTCGCCCTTTTCTTTTCCTTCTTCTTCGGCTCGGAAGGCCCGGCAGTTGAAGTCTTTCTCGCTAACCATGGAGCCACCGCCGCACAGTTAGCCAAGGCTCGCGCTTGGGCAGCGGCTAACCGGTCTTGGAGGTCTTGCGGAAGTGGTTTGGCAGCACGTTTGGGATGCATGGTAAGCTCGCGCAAAAATCCCTGAGGCGAGAGCTCAGTTGGAAAACCGTTTTTCAAGGGCGGGGCGTATGGACGCCTGTCAGTGCATATTTATAGCCGTAGTAGGACCCACCAAAAGATTCCCTCGGTAGGCGGGCACGTGTCCAGCGAATATTTTGGGGGTTGGACTTGTCTTGTCGAGCGCAGGGCTGGCTCGAAAAGAGCGGGGATTGTGTACAACCCCATATTCGCTGGGTGGGACCCGGAGACTTCACTGAGGGATTGGGCTAGCCTCAGGCTAGCCTTGGGTTAACCCTAAGGCATACTTGTGGAGTTCTCGTCCTTAAAGGCTCCCGCCTGACGGTGGGCGATATCGTTCGCGCCACGACAGGCTTCGGGTCCAAAGCCAGAGGAGCTTCCGCCCTGAAGGAGCTCCCGCCAAGGGCAGGCGGAAGCTGGGGAAACCAGAGCAGATAGTCGAGCCGCCCTGAAGGAGCTCCCGCCAAGGGCAGGCGGAAGCTGGGGAAACCAGAGCAGATAGTCGAGCTCCCGGCAGAAGAGATCGTCGACCGACCAGAGCAGATAGTCGAGCTCCCGGCAGAAGAGATCGTCGACCGACCAGAGCAGAAAGTCGAGCTCCCGGCAGGAGAGATCGTCGACCGACCAGAGCAGATGGCTTGACTACGGAAGCTCCCGCCTTAGGGAAAGCTCCCGCCCAGGGCAGGTGAGAAGGCCTTAGGTGAGCCTTCATTCGCAATGACATCATGACTACCTAGCGCGAGAACCTTCCTGGCAGGAGTTCTCGCCAAGGTGGGCCTAGTGGGGACCCAGCGAGAGCCTTCTAGGCCGGGGGTCTCGCCAAGTGGGCCCACGGGGTGGGACCTGGAGTCCAGAGGAGATTATTTTATTATTATTATTTTTTATCCCCAGGTAAAATTACCCAAATGCCCTTGGGATGGTAGCGGGATTTGGCTATTGGCAGACCTCTCAGGGGTATTTCAGTATTTTCAGGTCAAAGGAAGACTATAAAAAGACCCATAAGGGCTCTTTGGAAAGCAGGCTTTTCATTATTCTCTAACTCTAGTGCTTTCTGAGGAGCTCCCAGCCCAGCATTTGGCTTTGGAGGGGAAGCTCTCAGAGATCTTCCGGGTGTGTGGTGGGACCTCCCAGCTGAGGCTTTGGGTATGTTTTAGGACCTTAGCAGCCAGTCAGGGGTCGAGATTTGAGAGAAGTAGGCGTCGGCTGCACTTTGGTTCGTGAACATTCGTTGAGGTCATTTTTGGCTTCAACAGTCCAGACACGCGCGGACATATACACCAAATATCCTAACAAACTGCATCTCTAACTTCTATAATATTGTTGTTAGAGATTTCACTAATTAAAGAATTGATAATGAGAAATTTATTAACAGTACTATCTGATGCATAATCTATAAAAATAAAATCTAATATTTTAGATCATATTTTCTTTATTTTAGGTTCACAAATCGCTATCTTCGCCAAACACCCTCATTCTCGAAGAATTTGGAGGTTAGGATTTCTAAATTTAAATAATTCAAAAGTGGTTTTATCACTTTGTCTTGAAGGAATTCTATTGAGAATGAAATGGAAGGTGAACAACGCTTCTCCCTAAATAACATAACATTGAGCATGTTCATCAAAGTCCGATTTTTATGTTCAGCTACACCATTTAGTTGAGGTGAATAGAGAGTAGTCACTTGATGAATTATCTCATGTTCTTGACAAAATTGGGTAAGTTCATTCGAAGTGTATTTTTCACCTCGGTCAGATCTAGGATTTTTAATGGATTATCCTATTTGATTTTCTACTTTAACTTTGAAAATCTTCAAATTTGTAAAACAGGTAATCCTTAGATTTTAATAAATAGATGTAACAAAATTTTGTAAATTTATCAATAAAAGTTAAAAATATTCATTCTAACATCTAGTTGGTTGGCGGTTTGAATTACGCACATCCGAGTGAATTAACTCTAAGGGCCAGTTCGTTTCACAGACATTGATATTGAAGTATTGACTTTCAATCCAATATCAATATACATGAGAAATGACATTGAATTTAAAACCATTTTTTTTGTTCGGCGGCATGATGACTTTCTGTCATAGTGACATTGGTATTTTTTTATTGTTCGTTTGTATAAAGACTTTCTGTCATAGGAATTGACATTGATCAATGCTATTAATGATCACAATTAAAAATCACAAACGCGATTTTTTAGGCCGACTGTGATTTTTTCTCAGGGCGTGATTTTTTCGCTCAAACTCAAGTTTTTTGACCCCAACACGAATTTTTTGACCGGACGTGAAATTTTCGCCCAGACATGTTTTTTTCGCCAGGACGCGATTTTTTTCACTATGATTTGATTTTTTCGGTCCGAATGCGAAATTTTCATATGAACGCGAATTTTTCGTCCGGCGAATTTTTCGTCCGCACGCGAATTTTATCGTCCAGACGCGATTTTTTCGCCCGGACAAGATTTTTTCGCCCAAACGCGATTTTTTCGCCCGGACGTGATTTTTTCGCCCGAACGCGATATTTTCGCCCAGACGCGATATTTTCGCCCAGTCGAAATTTTTTTGCCCGGAGGCGAATTTTTCGCCCCGACGCAATTTTTCGCCCGGAGGCGATTTTTTCGCCCGGACACGAATTTTTTGCCCGGACGCGTTTTTTTCGTCCGGACACGATATTTCCTCCCGGTCGTATTTTTTCATCCGGACGCGATATTAACGCCCGAACACGATATTTTTGCCCGGACGCGAATTTTTCGCCCGGGAGCGAATTATTCGACCGGGCGCGAATTTTTCGACCGAGCGCGAATTTTTCGCCCGGGAGGGAATTTTTCACCCGTGCGCAAATTTTTCGCCCAACCGCATCGCCCGTATGCGATTTTTCTGCCGGACGCGATTTTTTTGCCTCGAAGCGAAATTTTCGCCCCGACGCGAAAAAATTGCATCGGGGCGAAAATTTACGTCCAGGCGGAAAAATCGCGTCCGGGCAGAAAAATCGCGTCCGGGTGAAAAAATCGCGTTCGGGCGAAAAAATAGCGTCCGGGCGAAAAATTCGCGTCCGGGCGAAAAATTCGCGTCCGGGCGAAAAATTCGCGTCCGGGCGAAAAATTTGCGTCCTTGTGAAAAATTTGCGTCCGGACGAAAAATTTGCTTCGGGGGGGGGGGGATTTGCGTTTGGGCGATAATATCACGTCGGGGCGAAAATATCGCGTCTGGGCGAAAATATTGCGTCGGAGCGAAAAAATCGCGTCCGGGCAAAAACATCGCGTCTGAGTGAAAAATATCGCGTTCGGGCAAAAATATCGTGTCCGGGCGAAAATATCGCTCCCGGTCCAAAATATCGCGTATGGGGGAAAAATCGCGTCTAGGCAAAAATATCGCGTCTGGGCGAAAAAACCGCGTTCGGGAGAAAAAATCGCGTTCGGGCGAAAAAATCTCGCCCGGGCCAAAAAATCTCGTGCGGGCGAAAAAATCGCGTCCGGGCGAAAAAATCGCGTCCGGGCAAAAAAAACGCGTCCGGGCGAAAAAATCGAGTTCGGGCGAAAAAATCGCGTTTGGCCGAATAATTCATGTTCGGACAAAAAAAATTGTGTCTGAGTGAAAAAATTACGTCTGGATGAATAAATCGGCCCAGACGACCAAAAATTTAGTCGCAGCGAAAAATTTCCGTTTGGGCGAAAAAAAACACATTCGGGCGAAAAAATTGCGTCCTGGCGAAAAAATTGTCATAGAGAAAAAAACCACATTCGTGCATAAATATCGCATTTGGGAGAAAAAAAAAACTTGCCTGGGCAAAAAAATGCGCCAAGACAAAAATTACGTCTAGGCAAAAAAATCGTACACAGACGAATAAAACACGTCCGGGCAAAAAAATTGCGTCCCGATGAAAATTGCGTTTGGCCGAAAAAAATCACGTTCAGGCTACAAAAATGGTCTCATTTTGGAAAACCGGAGTTGGTGATCTCAATATCCGTCACTAGAGATAGATATTGAATCTATGAGTTTTTAGATTACGGTGAATATCGACGACTTTCCATCAGAAAGCCAATTCCATTTTAAAATTGTTGGTACGAACAAGAGAAATGACATTCATATTCTCAAAGCCAATACTTCAATATCAATGTCTGTGAAATGAACGGACCCTAAAAGTTTTGAAGTTCTATCAACTGATTTAAATGACTTTTTAAAAATCTAGCTTGCACACAAATTTCACATTTAACACTTGATGCAATATTTATTTTAGGAAATAGATTTAAGACATCATTTTTCTACACAATTTGAATTCACATGTCCTAATCTAGCATGCCAAAAATCAGAAGATAAACTTGGAATTAAATATAATGAAATTTGATTAACTTCTAAATCAACAATAGTTAATTTGAATAAATTATCACAAACAAATCTTTTAGCAATAAATGCATCATTTAGTGTTATTACAACTTTATTCGGCTCTAAAAAAATCTTATAAACTTTCTTAACTAATAAGGATCCGCTCATATGAATATTCCTAACTGTTGATACATAAAACACATCATGCAGGGCTAGTCATCTCGAATGTCAACCTAAGATCCGTTCGCTCACGTCCAAGTATTTGTGCCAAAGAAGCATCTCCTAAGATCACGTCTCTTCCATCAAAACAAGTATGAGCATTTACTCTAGAATTAAGTTATCAATCTGATGAACAAGTGAGAAAAAGACTAGAAGTATAATCTAACCTAAAGATAGGTTGATTCAGTGCTTGGATTGTGTTGGCCCGAGGCTTGGTTCCGTAGAATTTACTAATTATAATAAGTTTTATCTTTTAATAGAAGCAATTGGTTGAAGATGATATTTGGAAACACCATTTCCCTTTCCTTCGGATTGAAGGACTAGGTTTGGGATGATAGGGTTTTTATGACAGGAGCCTAGACCGAAAGATTTCTTATGGTTCTTGCCCTTAACTTTGAAGTGATGGTGAGATGAATGGTTGCCAAGATATTTAGCGAGATTTACTTTAGGAGTATGATCTTTAGGATTTTAGCATTTTTATGTTCCTCTTATATGCAGATAATATTTTGGATTTGAACATAAGTAAAGTTAGATCGGTCATGTCTTAGTCTAGTACTAAAGTCAGGCCATGAATCAGGAAGAGTATCAATGAGACATGCTACTAGATAATTTTCGGATAGATTTAAGATATCGGCTTGGATCTTGGACAACATCTCATCAAGTTGGAGTTGAGAATTGATGGGCTTGGAGACATCAATCTTCAATTTGTGAAGGTTGGAAACATTGTAGCGTTCAATACCCGCATTGTCAAGCTTATAGCACGTTTCAAGTGCATACCACAAATCCATAGCCGTACAATATTGAAGGAAGACAACGTATGTTAGGAAAATCGATCGATCCAAGTGTGGGAAAAATTCTCCTGTTCCAAAAAATTATCTAACGACCAAATTGAGGTTATGCGAATAATAATAACACAAAAAATTAAATTAAGCACCACAAGCAAGAACACCAAAATTTAAGTAGTTCCCCGAAATTTGGATTCGTCCACTATACAGGCAGAGATCAAGTAATATTTTTCAAAATTCCAAAACATACAATACGACTAAAATATGGAGGAGAAAAAAAGACCGAATAAATTAGATGGCGGTCTAAATCCTCCAAGTTCCGGTCGTACACGTTGTGATGAGAATTAAAGCGACGGCGAAAGAAAATCCGAGCTCTGGCGGTAAGGGCACACGATGATGATGAGAGAGAATTGCCGGCCGAGAAGAAAATGTTGTCGAGTGGAAGAAGTCGAAAGACGGCCCGCCGGAGGAAGAACGCCGAAGAGAGGAAATCTGCTGCTCTGTCCATTCTTTGGTGTTGGTCGGCCATCACTTTAAATAGGGGAAGAAACCCCATAGTAAAATATGGAAGGAGAGGAGGGCCGACAACCACCAAGGAAAGACAATAAATCCTTTCCGAATTGAGTTGTCATTGAAGGAGAATAATATCCTTCCAATTATGGCTGTCATGTTGGCAATCCGAGGGAAGAAAAAAAATCCGGGGAGGAAATCCTGGAGGAGGAGTAACGACAAAAATAACAACAGACTCCACCTTGACACCTCTCCAAAGATAAATTCTACCTTGATGAAATAACTCCAAAAAGAAATTCACAACGGTCACCAGGATCCAAGAGCATATTGTGCTTCGGTTGAGAACGGATCATAATAGAACTCCTCTGATTCTGAGTGGCACACAAACTGGACTAACATGGTTGTCTCAGAAAACGCTCCACCTGGAGCTAAATGTCAATTGCTCCACCTCCAGCAGTGGTCTCCTATAGCAAAACTGAACCTGTAAAGACTTCTGGTCATTGATGTGCGAGCGGGAGAGAAATTGGTAAATGCAGACACACCAAGAAAGAATGCAAACAAAATTGACCTCAGCATGGAAAGATGAACCCCTATGAGAACTGGTCAAAAGCCGATTTGACTGGACAGACTCTAAGCTCATAAATGAGGAGTACCAAAGAAGGAGCGTAGGTAATAGGGAGATAAAAAAATGCATTCTATAATAAAGTTCTTGACCAAGAAAATGATAACTCAAAACTATGAGTTATTGGAATACAAGCTTAGAAATAACACGATTAGAAGAAAAAAATAGAGGGAAAAGATGGTAAGCAAATGAAGGGAAAAACAGAATAAAAGAAAAAAATAAAAAAAATTAGGAGGAAAACACACACAAAGAAAGAGATAAGTGGGAAAATTACTAAAGGACGTCCTCATCGACATCCTCAAGGCATAAGGATGCGACTGACTTTTCCTTTTCATCACTAGGGATCTTCCCCTTCTCCTTGTTCCGAAGCTTCCAACAATCCTTTATTCCATGACCCTTCTTTTTGCAGTAATTGCAGTAACTATCTGAATTTTTCTTGGACTTGCCTCCTCTGCCTAAACAAGACTGATCCCGAGAGAATAAAGATGAGCTTTCAGCAATGCCTGAGCTGGACGACTTCTTTCAGATGTCATCTGAGAGTAAGACTGTCGTGACCTCCTCCAAGTCCAAAATATCCTTACTGTAGGTGAGGGTAGTGACCATGCCCTCGTAGGACTTTGGAAGAGAGTTCAGAATAATAACTGTCTTGTCCTCTTCCTCCACCTTGATATCCATGCTGAGACACTTAGATAACAGTTTATTAAAACTGTTCAGGTGGTCATGTAGAGAGGAACCCTCCTTCATGCTGAACTTGTACAGTTATTGTTTGAGGTAGATGCGATTGGGAAGAGACTTCGTCATGTAGATACTCTTCAGCATTGCCCAAAGACCAGAGGCAGTCGTCTCTGAAAGAACTCCATATAACACATCATCGTGAAAGCAATGTTGTATGATGGACAAAGCTTTGAGATCAGAATCCTCCCACGTGCGATCGGTAACCTCAACATCCTTATTGGTCTTCCCTAATAGGATACAATGTAAACCTTTCTTAATCAGTAATACTCGGACCTTGACCTGCATAGGCCAAAATTGTGCTTTCCGTCGAACTTCGTAACTTCAAATTTCGCGCCTAGTGTGGAAGTCGCCATAGAAATCAAACTGAAGAAATCTGCACGAAGCCCGAAGCGACCGAATAAATTCACGAATCAAGATTGAGAAGATAGAGAGCGGATCGATGTCGTCACCTACCGTTGACCCAACTCAAAATGGAACATCCAAACGGTCGTCGATCGAACCTCGCTTTGATACCACTTGTTAGGAAAATTGATCGATCCAAGTGCAAATAAAATTCTACTGTTCCAAAAATCAAGCACCACAAGCAAAAACACCAAAATTTAAGTGGTTCCCCGAAATTTGGGTACGTCCACTATGCAGGCAGAGATCAAATAATGTTTCTCAAAATTCCCAAACATATAATACGACTAAAATGTTGAGGAGAAAAAATAGACCGAATAAATTAGATGGCGGTCTAAATCCTCCAAGGTCCGGTCGTACGTATTGTGACAAGAATTAAAGAGGCGGTGGAAGAAAATCTGAGCACTGGCGGTAAGGATAGAAGTCAGAAGCTTGCGGCGAGAGGAACCCAAGTCGGCAAGAGGCACACGACGATGACGAGAGAGGATTGTCGGTCGAGAAGAAAATGCTGTCGAGTGGAAGGAGCCGAAAGACGGCCCGCCGGAGGAAGAACGCCGAAGAGAGGAAATCTGTTGCTCTGCCCTTTCTTTGGTGTTGGCCGGCCATCACTTTAAATAGGGGAAGAAACCCCATAGTAAAATATGGAAGGAGAGGAGGGTCGACAACCACCAAGGAAAGACAATAAATCCTTTTCGAATTGAGTTGTCATTGAAGGAGAATAATATCCTTCCAATCCTGGCTGCCATGTTGGCAATTCGAGGAAAGAAAAAAAACCGTGGGGGGGGGGGGGGGGAATCCTGGAGGAGGAGAGACGACAAAAATAGCAACAAACGTAAAGACAGTTACACAAGACACTAAGAATTCAGTTGCAGCAATGATATTATATATCTACCGGATCTCTATAAGGGACACGTCTAACAAACATTCTAATGGTATTTGTACTAGAAGATGAAGACGATCGAAGGGATGAGGCAACTGTAGTTGCATCGTCGGGGTTTTCAGTTTCATCAGCAGGAGCATCAAATATTATAGACAATAAACATAAAGTATTTAACCAATTTTCTACCTGTGCTTGCTAATGACGAAAATCATTTCCATTAAATCTTTAGGTTTTCATTCCGATAAAATCCTCAGATTTAAATGTCATAACAAATATCTGTAATCTTAAATATATACAATAAATCACAGTATATATGAAAATGAAAACAGAGAAAATCATTATGATAATTTTGAGCTCATTGAATCGCCACATCAAAGGGACATCATCAATACAACACCATTTTGCGTCATCCAAATTATAAAATTATTGAAATTTACTCAAATTTAATCCGAAGTCTTGTTTCAAATCTAGTTAAACTCGTGTATCTCAAATTTAGGCGAAAATTAGGAAAAGATTTAGATAGGGTGCTGTTACTAGCAAATTCAATTTGGTTTCCAGCAAACCAAAAAAAAGAGATTCAGTCTTTTTTGCATTTTTTCTCTTCCCAAAAAATACTACTAGCATACCAATCTTATTTTTTTGTATATTTTGTATTTTTGAATTCTGAGCCTCAAATGTTTCTCTTTTGAAAAAGTGATCAACATGAAAGTTGTATATTTCATCGAGATCTACAACTTTCATGTTTATAATTTTTTAATTTGGAACCGTTTAGGCCTCCAATTTAAGTCTGAAAACAGATACGCACGGAATGAGTCGTTCGTACAGATTTTCAGCGTGATTTTTTTCGGGGTCTAAATCGAGGGTCTAAACTGCTTCAAATCAAAAAGTGTTTAACATGAAAGTTGTAGATATCGTCGAGATCTACAACTTTCATGTTGAACACGGTTTCATTTGAAGCCATTTAAATCCCCTATTTGGCCCCCCAAAAAAATCACGCCGATCTCGGACGTCCATACGTATGTTCAGCGTGACTTTTTTCTGGGACCAAATTGGGTGCCTAAATATCTTCAAATCAAAAAGTGTTCAACACATTTCTCATGAAAATGTACGTATAAGACACAGTTCAAAAAAACACGTATATCTTTATATACACTTAACTTGTATATACAACACACCTTTATAAGAATTAGAAATCAAATACATTTCTAAATAAAATTTAATTTTGAAAATGGATATTTGAAAAAAATGAATGCTTTAAATAAAATTTATTTATTTTTTTAAATTTTTACGTTGATTTGCTAGTAACAAAATAATTTTCAAATATCTACTTTGATAAATAAGAGTTTACTAGTAATAATTATTTATTAAAAATAAAATTGAATTTACTAATAACAGCACCCTTTAGATATTTGCCTATTTTGTATGTAAATTGGACTAAATTCTTAAAACGCCTGTCGGCCCAGCTGACCGATAACTCCCACTTACCTCCTTTGAATATATCTAAACAGCGCGTTTTCGATTATGGCCGTTTATTTTATATAATAAAAATATAAAAAATTATAAATAAATCTTCCGGAAGGTAACATGACTTTTGTCAAGCCAGCTCCATTCTGGTCGTCGTCCTCGTCGCTACCGAGGGGCCTCACGAGGAGGAGCTTAGAAGCCCCAAAGTTTCCCCGGTGAGAAGGTAATCTCGCCTTTTCATAGTTCCATCGGTTTTCCCCCGAAGATTTCTTCAATTGATGTTTGCTTTGCCGGGATTGGCCGATCGTAGGGTTTTCTTTAGTTTAGGCGTTTGTTCTGCAGGGCGTGGATTTGCTCCTATTTCGACGCCGATCTGTAGAAGCTGTTTGAAATGGGGGATCATCTAGTGTTGCATGTTGATCGTCTAGTAGTTCCCAAGGTAGCGGAGACGGTGCAAGGAGGGCGGCGATCGGTTTCTTCTCCCTCTGTGCCAGCAGTTCCTAGGGTCGATGGTTCTAGCAAGGTGGAAAGCGGTGTTGCTGAGGAAGCGGAGCCGCTGATTCAGTTGGTTGAATGTCGGATTTGCCAAGAGGAGGATCATATAAAGAACATGGAAACCCCCTGTGCTTGTAGTGGCAGCCTCAAGGTTTACATTCAATTCCATTTCTCCCGTTTTATTCTGATTAATCAAGCTTTACTGTTGGATTTGTTGATTTGCATTTCTGGATGACAATTTAAGTTTGATTATGTACTTGATTTGACATTGTCCAGGGTTAAATTAAGCACATTGTATTTTATGTTTTTGAGCTGCATTTTAGTCTTCTGCTCTGCCAAGTGTCTTCTAATCCATAACAACTTTGGTTCCATTTGGCACTGTGGTTGGGGTCGCGAACATGGGTGTTAAACTGTCATTCGTTAACACCCTCCAAGGAACTTCATCCACTTTTATGTTCAAACGGATGAAGTTTTTTAGGTGGTCGTTAACGAATGACGGTTTAACCCATGCGTTTACGACCACCACCGCCGCTATGCCAAACAAAGCCTTTATTTAGTGTTACTTAAAATAGAGCTTAGAAGCATTTTGAATTGCCTAAACAATGATATTGTATGTGAATTTTACTCATAAATCAAGGATTACTCAAAATATTGAATATGTTTTTTGTTAGATAGTACTTGGTTCAGACTTCAGAATCAAACAAACTAACAATACACGCCCCATCATCATACTTGAATTTTGAGGTAAATGTAGAATAAATAACCGTATCTTGATTTCATGCAGATATTTAAATGCATGTATATGTGCATATATTCAACTATCTATATTGATATTTATTTGTGCTTGCATATTTGAAGATCATTGTAGATGTATTATGATACATGTTTGTTAGATCGCGATTTTCCTTAGAACTTTGAAAAGCTTGTCTTTTGTCTTATCCCGAACCAAACTCAATCCATTTTAACAAGCAAGTCCCCATTTGGAATGATCAAGCCATTGCGAAGCTTAGCTGACCTCAACTAAAGATTAAACTGAATAATTATGCAGATTTTGAGCTATGTTGGATTGACAGTGGACCGGTTTTGTCAACATTGAATTTTAAAATTTTACTTGTATTTAAGGCTCCTTGTTTAAGTTTAATATCTCCATTTGCGTTTTTTTAAAAAAAAATATCATTTTATTTTCTTAGGTGTGATAAATAACTAGCTGAAAATTTAGCTAATAAATAAACCTATTTTTATTAGATGAGTTTTCAGTTGGTTCTTTATCAAACACCTAAAAAAGAAAATGATGTTTTTCAAAAACAACCACCGGATATATTAAACATAAACCAATGGAACCCAAGTGTTTTTGGGTTATATTGCTTCCATGTAGGCATGCATGCATTAGATAAATGGCATAAACATTGAATCTTTTTTGTTTAGACCTAGTTGTTTAGGTGCCAAAATCGCAACCTACCATTAACTTTCATCATGCATAGGAATCTTTCCAAGAAAATAACTGCTTCAATTAACCTTGTCTTGCATCCCGTGCAATTTTTTAGTTGCGAGACAAAATTGTACTTAAATGTCATCATTGTACAAGGTATCCCAAAGTCTTTCTTGATAAAGTTAGTATTTAATTTAGTTGTTTTGGTACTCCAGTTTTTTAATAAGACTTTGATAGGGATCAACGATACATTGGAGCACAACTTTTGAGACATGTTCAAGGCCGATTGGTCACCCTATTTGACATTGTCCGTTGGATGATCCGAGTCTGTAGTAGCTTTCAGAGCGATTTTTCAATATTTTTCATGCATTTATTTTATTTTGTAGTGTTTTATTTGGTGAGATCGGACAACCATAGTGTATATAGTGTATGACCAATCATTGTTTTCCAAGAGGATTATCGTCGTCATGTTTTATTATAAATAGAAGAGGGGGGCTGATTTGACGGATATTACTGATTTTGGAGAATACTATTCACGGAATTGGGCGATGTCTTGTGGTGCCAACTCCACAAAACCCAAAGGCATCGATTCCTTGGTAAGTGATCTTTCTTCTACCTGTTTCGAAGTTCTGTATGCCACCTTCCCCATCGTCCACTGCCTGTCCACTGCCCAACCGAACCCTATCGTAGCAGCCCACCACCCTAAATCCTCCTCCAAAAGCCACAGCTTGCTGTTTCCCCACTTCCGCCCCTTTTACAGCTGAAACCCCTACTTCCATGCACTCCCAAGTCATGCAAAACTCAGCCAACCACTTCTCCTTTCAATCATAAAGCTATAAGCCCACCAATCCTTCATTCCGCTACTCCACAGTTACCATAACCCATTACAGCAGCCCACAACCCAGCCCATTACAACATTCCAATTCCCACAACCCCCTTATCCCCTGACCACTCCCTTCCCCTCCCTCCCATATAACCCTAGCCGAACCTACATACAACCTTCTCCCCTCCCCCCCACCATATCAAACCCCAAACAACCCTCAACTCGCTCCACTGATCATTCCTACACACCTGATGCAACCCGCGTTGCTTCATTTTTAGTATTATTATCGCACATGTTATTTATTTTTGTAGTGCATGCTTTCACGCACTTTTGACTTTGTTTTGTTGCGTCGAGTTGAATCGCGCGTATTATAAGCGTTTGGGTGTAATTTTGTATCGCGTAATTTTTGTTTGGCTCGTTGATGTGATCGGCCGGCGAGACCCTAAATGCATAGGTCCGGTAATTTAGGCGATAGATTAGTTTAGGGCAAGTTTGAATTAATTAACTATTTTATTTAAATGTCCTCTATCCCTAATAGCTGGCCCCGCTGTGAAATTCCCCTTCGCATTTCCTTCAAATTGACACTATTGTATTTCTGCCATCATTTAAAATCCTATGTTTTATTTTCATGAAATCTGCCAATAGCCATGTTACCCTAATCCTAAGTTATAAAAAGAAAACTTTTCTCTGTTTTGGGGACGCCTGGAAAAGAATCGAACGAAGACCTTGTCTTTCGTTCGATACCGTCCAGGGCACACGCGTCCTACCCGATTTTCCCCCGACAGAACCCGTTTGACTCCGGCGCCGCCCTGGAGCTCCGTCCATGGACCGACGAACACATTGTTCCCGTATTCAAGTTGTTTGCTCCCTCCTCAACCGTTAGTCGCCGACCCCGACCTGCTCTGCGTTTGGATTTTCCCGTCAAAGCCTGGATTATTGTTCCCTTGCCCTTCTCCGACGCCCACATATATTGGAAGTCCCAGCTTGTCCATTGGCCTCCACCTGAGGCTCCTCTCTCTGTTTTTCGGGCCTGGGTATATTTCCGACTGCCGGTAGCATGCTCTCGTCACTCTTCAGTTCTAGGTCCTGCCCTAGACGTCTGCTGCTAGAGTTCCACACAGCTTCCAGCCCCTCTGTGAAGATTCGAGCGCAATAGTGGCCTGCCCCCTCCCTCCTCCCGAGGACATTTCAGTCTTGCCACTCGCCCATGGTATACATATCCATTCTCCCGCTCTCAATCTAGGGTCTATTTTGTTGTGCTAACTTTTAAAGGAACAATTAATTATTTAGAGCTTGCTCGACTAATCTCATTTTCTAATTTTCGTTTATTTTTCATTGCCTTGTATGCCCGCCACCGTATTTCTGTGCCTGTTTAATTATGTCTCATGATGTCGCTACAATTGTGCGGTAGCTTTGCGGGTGTTTGCGACACTTAAGTCATTTTTTCTGTTTAAAATAGCCCGCGAAAGTCTCTCGCGCCGCATTTATTTAAGAGTTCATAATTTTCTTGTTTTAAAACTACAGCCCTAGGTTCGAGTTCACATCAATTTGGTGTGCCTGCTGGGATATCTCACTCCTATCGTGAGATAGCCAAGCACCGATCGTTTTCAATTTCTAGGTTTAGAATTTTTCGAAAAAAATGTGTGATTTAATTGCGCGTATTAAAGTTTTGCGGAAAGACGTTGAGTTCGTCACCACAGAACTCAAGCAGAATCTGAGTGGGTTGTGCACCTCTGTTCACAACATAGAGACAACAATGCACAAGCATCATGCTGCTACTGCTTACCTCCCCACTTCATATCACATAGTGGAATCTGAGGTTAGGTGTTTCAATAGTCCTCCACATCTCGTTAGTTTCACGACGTGCACCTTGACCTCACCCACTCCCACCGCGACACTCACTTCAGTCAAGGAGATTCTTTCTGAGCCCATACTCAAGGAAGAAAAGCTTCCTCTTATTTTTATCACTTTGGTTGAAGTCGTGGCTCCACGTGTCTCCACCATATCACTCCCTTCCATCAAGGAGTTTCTTCCCGAGCCTCTACTCCTGGAAGAAGAGCTTCCTCCTACTTTTATCACTCTGACTGAAGTCGTGGATCCACTTGATAGTCCTCTTCCTCACACTGCATCACATCCTTTAGTTGCCGAGCTTTTTCTCGAGGCCCCGCTCCTGGGAGAAGTACTTAATAGTGATTTGTCACTCACCTTGGATGACACTTCCTCACTCTCTCTTATCATAGAGGAGTTGACTAGTGATGAAACCCTCATATGTCCTGACTTTCTTAGCACCACCTTTCATCGACTTCGTACTCGACGAGCACACATTTAGTCCACATCACTTCTCTTTAGTTGTAGACGAGCATGTTGTACCACCACCTCACTATCGTTCGAGGTCTGAAACTTGTAGGTCTACTCGTATTGAGGGAGCTGAGGCGATACTTAGATATTTTACTCACCATCGGGATATCCGTTTCAAGGGATTTTTATGGCAATTTTACACGATAAATTTGGGGTATGTTCAAAATTTTGTGACTCGAGCGGAGTTTCATCGGGTGAAATTAGGACGGTATGCTATCCAGGTCTAGCAGACATTCGTAGGTGTCTATCGGGCGAGCTTACACTGCGTTATGAGTTACTGATTCCACGGGTTGATCACGCTTGCTTCCTGCTTTACTTTCTACCTTGCTCTTGTTTCCTGCTTTTCCTCTCGCCTCATGTTTTCCCCATACACTGCCTCTGTCATCCTCTGAAAGCTCTAATATTTACTGTTTATTTAAATATTTTGTATGCAATTTTGACTAATGGATTGTGAGTTTTTTGGGATGAGAGGTTACTTCCATATTTTGGGTCGCAGCGGCGACATTAACAGGACAGTCATGCAACATTTTCTCCGATCGACAGTTGGATTTCTTACTTGCTGGTCGCATCGAGTCTCGTCGGGGGTCGAGATCTTTCAACCCTGGGAGAATTGATGCAACCCGCGTCGCTTCGTTATTATTATTATCACACATATTATTTATTTTTGTAGCACATGCTTTCACGCACTTTTGGCTTTGTTTTGTTGTGTCGAATTGTATCACGCGTATTATAAGCGCTTGAGCGTTATTTTGTATCGCGCACGCTATCACGCAATTTTTGTTTGGCTCGTTAGTGTGACCGGCCAACGAGACCCTAAATGCATATGCCCGGTAATTTTGACGATAGATTAGTTTAGGGCAAGTTTGAATTGATTAACTATTTTATTTAAATGTTCTCTATCCCAAGTAGCTGGCCCCGTCGTGAAATTTCCCTCCACATTTGCTTCAAATAGACACTATTGTATTTCTGCTATCATTTAAAATCCTATGTTTTACTTTCATGAAATTTGCCAATAGCCATGTTGCCCTAATTCCAAGTTATAAAAAGAAAACTTTTCTATTTTTTGGGGGCGCCTGAAAACGAATCGAACGAAGACCTTGTCTTTTGTTCGATTCTGTCCACGACTACGCGCCCTACCCAATTTTCCCCCGACAGAACCCTTCCGACTCCGGCGCCGCCCTGGAGCTCCATCCAAGGACCGGCGAACACATTGTTCCCGTATTCAAGTTGTTTGCTCCCTCCTCAATCGTTAGCCGCCGACCTAGTTGACCCCGTTGACCCCGACCTGCTCTACCGCTGGATTTTCCCGTCGAAGCCTAGACTAGTGTTCCCTTGCTCTTCTCCGACGCCCACATCTATTGGAAGTCCCAGCTTATCCATTGGCCGCCACCTGAAGCTCCTCTCTCTGTTTCCCGGGCCTGGATATATTTCCGCATGCCGGTAGCCTGCTCCCGTCACTCTCCAGTTCCAGGTTTTGCCCTAGATGCCTGCTGCCAGAGTTCCCCTCTATGAAGATCCGAGCACAACAGTGGCTTGACTCCTCCCTCCTCTCGGGGACATTTCAGTCTTGCCACTCGCCCACGATATACATCTCCATTCTCCCAATCAAGGGTCTATTTTGCTGTGCTAACATTTAAAGGAACGGTTAATTATTTAGAGCTTGCCCGACTAATCTCATTTTCTAATTATCGTTTATTTTCCATTGCTTTGTATGCCCGCCACCGTATTTCTGTGCCTGTGAAATTATGTCTCATGACGTCGCTACAATTGTGCGGTAGCCTTGCGGGTGTTTGCGATGCTTAGGTCGCTTTGTCCGTTTAAAATAGCTTGCGAAAGTCTCTCGCACCGCATTTATAAGAGTTCGCAATTTTCTTGTTTTAAAACTACAGCCCTAGGTTCAAGTTCACATCAACACCCCTCATCTCTATGGAGAGTCTCCACAACATATATGATTGCAAGATCACTTCACCCTCATCCATAGCCCTTCATTTGTGAATGTTTGTTTTGGTTTTATTATACTCCATTATTGTTGCACGAACTTGGTTACCTATATATCTATGTCGATTGTCATTTCATCAGGGAAAACTTCAACTTCACAAATTTGATTTGCGATAATTATCTGCTGTCGAGCAAATTTTTGATATACTCATCAAAGTTCTACCACACCCACTATATTGACAGTTCTTTCGAAGTTTGGCACCTACAATCTATTTGCTCCAGCTTGTGGGGAGTGTCGAAGGTGTATGAATGAGCCCATGTAAAGATCCTCTTTTCTGATGTATATATTAGTCTTACATCTTGGTTTGGGTTTGAGATTTCACTCCTCCATTCTATAAATGTGTACATCTTGTATTGAAGGTTGAAACATATACAATAGCAATCACAACACTCAAGCATTTATCCCACTATAGTGGGTCAGCTATATAGATCTTTTGTATCCATTGTGCCCGATCTTTAGTCATAATGTCAGTAATGCCTAAGTACATCATGTATTTCCTTATAGTTTCATTCCAAGTGCCTACAATCTGTTTGCTCTAGCTTGTGGGGAGTGTCAAAGGTGTATGAATGAGCCCATGTAAAGATCATCTTTTCTGATGTATATATTAGTCTTACATCTTGGTTTGGGTTTGAGATTTCTGATTTATATATTAGTCTTACATCTTGGTTTGGGTCTGAGTATATCAAAAACAGCTTGTGATGATGTGCTATGTATCCATTGTGCCTGATCTTTAGTCATAATGTCATAATGTCTTTATTGATCTACCCCTCCCCGTTTAACATGCTTTGTTACTGAACTCTCAAAACACCTAACAGATGCCTCTAATGGTCTCTTTTGCACGTCCAAACCTTTTAGTCAATCTTCTTGCACCTTCTCTGCAATTGGTGTCACTCTCGTCTTATACTTGATACATTTATTCCTAATTTTATCCAATTTTGTGTGCCCACACATTAACTTAAACTTCTCAACTCTGCAACTCCCATTTTTTTGCTGATGCACACAATTCACTGCCCAACACTCTGAACTATAAAGGCATCGTTCGTCTAATTGCAGTACGATAAAATTTGCCTTTAAGTTTTAATGGTACTTTACGATCACATAAGATTCTTGACGCGCTTCTCCACTTCAATCAACTTGTTTGGATTCTATGTATCATATCTTTATCAACATCTCCATCTTTTGAACTATTGATACAAGATATTTAAAGCACTCACTACAGGAAATATCTTGATCACTCAACTTAATAACAAAATCATCCGCCCTTCTTGCACTGCTAAATTTAAGCTCTATATACTCCGTCTTTACCCTACTCAACTTAAAACTTTCTTTTATAAAGTGTCTCTCCAAGATTCAAGTTTTACGTTTACACCTTCGTGCGTCATATTAACCAAAACGATATCATCCGCAAACAATAAACATCAAGGTGTTACTTATTGGATATGTTCGGTGAGCTTATCTAAGATTAGGGTAAAAAGATAAGAGATTAAAGCTGAACCTTGATGTAAGCCAATAATGATAGGGAATTCTCGTGTTGATCCTCTAGATGTTCTCACATTCGTCACTGAATTTGTATACATATCTTTGATTATGTCAATGTATGATATATTTACATCTTTCTTTTCTAAGACTCTCCATAAGATCTCTTTTGAAACTTTATCATAAGCCTTCTCAAGGTCGATAAACAACATATGCAAATCTTATTTTCTTTCTCGGTAGTTTTCAATGAGTTCTTTATAGATGTATAACTTCTATGGTCAACCGCCTTAATATGAATCCAAATTGATTCTCCGAGATGATAATCTCTCGTCTTACTCTTATTTCTATTACTCATTCTCATAGTTTTATGGTATGATCATTAGTTTAATTTTTCTATATTTAACACAATTTTGTATATCTCCTTTGTTCATATACAAGATACCAAAATACTTTATCTCAATTGGTCCTACATCCTCTTTGAGTTCAGTGTCTTATTGAAGAAAAATGTAAGCCATAAAATTTCTTCTTTCCTTATAAATTTTCATATTTTGATAAGTACATCGCCTGACCCAGCCGTCTTTCTATTTTTTATCTTCTTTAGAGTATCATTTACATCAGATACTTGAATTTTACGATAAAACGTTATATTCTTATACTCCTCTGATTTACTTAATTCTTCGAAATTTAGTTCATTTTCTTTTGTTTCATGATAAAGTTGATAAAAATATCTTTTTCATCGTTTTTTAATAGTCACGTTATTCATCAAAATTGTATATGTTTCATCTTCTATGCATTTAACTTGCTTTAAATCTCTTGTTTTCCTCTTTATAGCTCGAACAATTTTATATATGTTACGCTCTTCATCTTTGGTATCTAGTCACTTATAAAATTCTTCATAAGTTTGAATTCTTGCTTTACTTACTGCATGTTTAACTTTTTTCTTGACAACTTTATATCTTGCTAAGTTTTCCTACAAGCGTAGAGTGTTTTATTATTTTATAGCTGGTCATCTTTGCCCTCACTTTGTCCTATACTTTCTCTTTCCACCACCAAGATTCTTTATTTGGGGGCGCATGACTTTTTGATTCTCCAAGTATATTATTTCCACTTATCCTTAAATGTGAAGACAACTTTCCATGAGACACTAAGATCAACATAGAAGTCATCAATTAGTTGTTCCATAACTATTGTCTTGAAAGCAACCTGTTTTTCCATTAAGTTTCTTTACCGAATTTTTGGCAACACTTTTGTCGTTATCTTAAATTTATTATATTTAATTTGCATATCCAACCATACTAACTTGTGTTGTGTTGTCAAATTTTCTCCTGGTATGACTTTGTAATCAATAAAAAGTATTCTATTCATTTTGCGAGTCATAAAAAAAATCAATTTGTGACTTATTTGATTCACTTTTAAACGTAATGTTGGATCTAGTGGCCAACCTTAGAGGGGGGGGGGTGAATAAGATTTTAAGATTTAATTAAAAATACGAATAGTTTTATCCAGGAAAATTAGTTCTGGATGCTACCGCGGGGCGCTAACACTATTAACTTATGCTGTGTTGTCAAATTTTCTTCTCGTATGACTTTGTAATCAATAAAAATTATTCTATTCATTTTGCGAGTCATAAAAAAAATCAATTTGTGACTTATTTTATTCACTTTTAAACGTAATGTTGGATCTAGTGACCAACCTTACAGGGGAGGGTGAATAAGGTTTTAAGATTTAATTAAAAATACGGATAGTTTTATCCAGGAAAATTAGTTCTGGATGCTACCGCGGGGCGCTAGCTTGCTAGCGCGCGACGGTAGGTCACATACCTCATTTTCTTGGACAAATTTCTCCTTGAAGATGCACACACCCTTCAGAGATCTACCGACAAACAACCACGACGTCATACGTGGAATGAACAACAAATAATAATTTTATTCAATAAGAAACGAAAGTGGTTTACAATTACAAGCAACTAGATCTCCATGATGCCGGAGATCGCAGACGGTGAAATTCAAATTTCTTTTTGGTTTTTAATACCGACCGACTACCCGGACTGGTTGGCTTTCTCCCTTTTCCTCCAGGAAGTTTTCGAGCCGGCTCTTCACCTTTACATAAGGAAGTGTCTTAGAGCCCCACTAGATTCTCCGATCTAGACGTCCTTTCCCTGGGACGATTTCTCATGATTCCAACGACTTTCACCGATCAATTTTCCTCACCACAAAAAAAAAAAAATACAAAAAAGAGTAAAGAAAATTTAAAATTGATTCTCCTTCAAGACGATTCCTCCGTTGAGCGGTGCGTGACCAGTGCTAACGATCTTCGTTCTGTTGCAACCAATCAACTCCTCTTGGTTGTTGTAGTTCTTTAATCGCTAGAGATCTTCGTGCGCGAATGAAAGGGATGCTTTCTCTTCCTTCAGCGGAGATGGTGGAACGCTGCTCAGAGGCGACACACGAACCCTAGAATGAAATTCTGTCTCTCTTAATTCGTCCAAGGAACGAAAAAGTGAAATCCCTTTATATTTCTTTGAAAAACAGGCTATCGCCGGCGGTAAGACTAGCGCCCGGCGGTAGGTCGTTGCGCGTTGATGTGACAGTTGTCTTGCGGATTTGGAAAAATATTTAAAAAAGATATTTTTCCGCTTTTTCGTGCTAGCGTGGCGCGGTACCCAACGATCGCCTGGCGGTAACACAATCTTCTCGACGATCGTTGAGAGAGCTAGCGCTGCGTTCTAGGTCACCGAACGCATGTCCAGAATAAATCCTGAGTCTAGCGCGGGCGGTAGCACTAGCGCCACGCGGTAGGTCCCCGAGCGCCCATTCAGAGTAAATCCAGGCTAGCGCTCGACGGTAGCGCTAGCGTGCGGCGGTAGGTCACAGGGTTGAGTTCTTCGATTCTTTTGAATATGTAAACTTGCACACTATACCAAACACAAATGTGATAAAAATATAAAATACAACATGAGATTTGATATTGTCAAACTAAAGAGATGTGAACCGTAGACTTCAACATGTAATAAATGATCTTCCCTCTTTATGAAAAACGTATGTGTTATAATTAGCTTTTGTGCTATATCAAAGTTTAAAATGGTTCTTCCTTCTTTATTTTTTTCTCTATACCCAAATCCTTTATAAATGACTGTATAATCTATATTTTCTTTCCTCATATGTCAAATTAAGTATATTCTTATGAAAATCTTCTCTATTTGTGTGATTTTTCTTACTAAATCATCTAAGTTTTTACAAAATTACACTTTAATAGCTTGACTTAATTCTATTTGTGCCGCATAAGCACTGATTACATTAATAGTTTTATTTCTTATGATCAATTTAAGAGTTAAGATTATATCATCTTTTCTACTTACCCCAACAACTTAATCCATCATAGTAGTATCTACAATAATATCTACTCTATTGATTATTTTATTTATTCTTGTGTACTATAATTTAAAACCCGAATTGTCTAAAATTTTTGCTTTCTCACTCACCCATTTAGTCTCTTGCATGCATAAGATATTTATCCTTTTCCTAATCATCGTATCCACCACTTCCATCGCTTTTCCCATTAACGTACCTATATTCAATTTCCAAACCTAAATCGGTCACAAATCATACGACATACTTTCCTAGGATGTCTAATATATGAGGACTTTTGTATATTTAACACTACACCAAAGTTCTCTTGGAGGTGTGACGGTTTTTGTCAAGATGCCGCATTCGGACCATACGATGAGGACTCTGCATATTTAACACTACACCCAAGTCCTAGAAATGTAGTGGCTTGCCAAGACGCTGCATTCGGACCCTACAACGCATTCCTTAGGGGTATAAGGGTGATTAAATTTTACGCTAGTCGTCTACCTAACACAACCCTCATCATTTTTCATTTGGACTTGGGACAAGCATTGACTGGTTTGAAGGTTGAAATATATGAAGTAATAAAAACTTTAAGCTTTATATTCCATTTTTCTACAAGAGTAACATTTTTACACATCCATTTTTAGTAACACATCCATTTTTGATTATGAGAAAATCAGTTGTGTTGATTAGTATGCTACTCTCAGTTGTATATGCTACATTTGGTTACACTTAAAAGCTATTTCTAAATTATTGAGACGTTTCTACTTTCCCTTAGCACGTGTTACTAAAATATTGCACCAAGACTCCGTTTTGTTGGGTTGTTGATGATGAAAAAACTATTTGGGGAAATGAAGTTGGTAAAATAGAGTTTTGGAAAAATTGTTTGAGAACAAAACAAAGTTTTGAGTGATTTTTTTTCATAAAATGACCACTTATTGTTTTTTTAATAATTGGCATATGAATGTAGTAGTGATATTATCAGCTCAATTGGTGATGAGAAGTGAAAGAACTTTATAGTTAAGTGTGCTCGGATGAGAGTAGTTCCCGGATGGGTTACTCCCGGGAAGTCCCCATAGGGGTGCTTAACTGGATAACTTCCCATCGAAGGGAGGTTGCAACTTCCTACAACCCGCTTGTGGATGGAGAGGGGTTGGGGTGCATGGTCTGCAGACCTGTTGAGGCTTAATCCTTTCAAGCTGAATGTTCGGGGTGCCGGCTATCTAAGGAAAAACAATCACTGTGTGGAGCTCATTTTGAGCACAATTAAAGTTTCATTTTATGAAAATTTTTATTTTAGAAAGCTAATGATCTGATTGGAATTAAGAGTAGAAGAGAGAGGATTTGGATGAAGAGGAAAGTAAAAAAAAAACGAGAATCAAAATAGACAATATTGGCAAAAAACTGACATGTAATCAAATCAGCTCCTTCACCAAACCAATCAGCAACCTAAATCCAATAAGCAATTAGGTTAACCAAACCCTAAACAAACTGTCGCATCAGATTTCTGCAATGAACGGCGGTGTTGGAGAGATGAAAAGCTTCAACTCTTTCACCTTCGTCACATCCACGGCTAGCTTGGAAGAGGCGTGCGATGGATGGCTCGGCGTTGGAGGAGCAGCCCTTATTTTTGCCATAGCTGGTAAGAGGACAAGGGGAAAGGGACGGGTTGCATGTGGAATGGGCGACGGAGGGGCATCAGAGGCATCATATGACATCGCCGGAGAGAGGAGGGGAGGCGAGGATGTCGAGGTAGACGGAGCAGAAGAAGCCTCTGTGGTGCGGAGAAGGTAGGCGGTGCAGAGGAGGTGAATGTCGCTTGGGAGAAGATTGACGCAGACAAGTCAAACCGCTGTTGATGGATTGGAGGAAATTTCTGCGGATCGGTTACAACAGGAAATCGCGGATATTAATAAACGCAGTTTTATTGAGCAACCGAACCAAACACTGAGTTTAGCGTAAATGCCGTTTTCAGTCATCCACACTGGAGCCTATCATCCCAACCAAACGCTACCTAAGTTTTAATGTTTCTATTGGTTTACTAGTCCAAAGTCCAACCGCGTGTTCCTTTTAACTCTCAACTGCGTTAATTGCCACATTTGTTCTTTAAATTGGTTTGTTGAGAAGCTTTTTTGTGTTCCCACTTTCCTAATTTTGATGTATCATCTGCAGTATGCACACAGGGAATGCGTGCAACGGTGGTGCAATGAAAAGGGGAATATAATTTGTGAGATTTGTCATGAGGTTTGTTCGTATTGTTTTTGGTACTCAGATTTATGATCTCTTGCACAATCATTGTAAAGTTTTGGAAGTCAATTTTCCACAATCCTTCGTCTTATTTCCAAGACACATTCCTTTTTTAATATAATTGACTTGTTTTTTTTACCATCATGATATTTGCTAGTAGAAGGCTATAACTTTAAAAACTAAGATATGTAGTTCATTAAAGTCTGTTTTTGTTATGATCCGAGTGAAGTATGTTTCTGTTATGATTAGAAGATTATTTTATTCAATGTAAATGTAGGTTTAATTTAAGAGTAATATTGCCTTTTATTATTATATTTGGAAATTACACGATCTGTATCTCTAGTAAATGAACATGCATGAATGAATCAAAACATTGGATAATGCATTTTATATATAGGTATGGTGTTTTGCACCTGATCTTGGTTCATGTGGGAAAGATATTGTTTGCCGATATCTGGAGATAGTTTACATGATTGTGGTAGACTCAACCTTGCATGAAAATACAAATAATCATGATTTAGTGGATTGTTTTGTCATAAAAGTTTGCATAAATAAATATAATATTGCATATTATTAGATTAACAGCACATCTGGTCCAAAATATATGATTTCATTTAAGAGTCTTTATTATTAAGAGCTCTGGGTAAGCCAAAAGTAACTCTTATTTGCTTGTTTTGGGCTGTATATCAGAAATTTTTGTGACGGATAAGGCAAAAGTAATTTTTAATGGTGACGAATTTGAGTTGGGCTCAAGATTGCCTGACGTTTGCCATATGTCATGTCTACAGTATCGCTTTAATGTATAATTTGAGATTTAATCACAATGAATATTTTATTACCATCTGGATTTTATTATGCTCCTATGGAATGATAAATGATTATAAATACCCAAATAAAAACTCATTATTTATTATTATTATTGTAAAGAGAGGCCTCAAACCTTGTATATACTTCTTGAATTATAAATTACAAGTATGAATACATTTATATAGGAAGAGAGGAAGAAGAGAAATCCCAATCCAAGATATGGGACAAATACAAAGAGAGAGAAAAGAGAGAACAAATGAGCCCTTACTAAGGATTTTCTAACACTCCCTCGCAAGCTGAAGCGTACAAGTCGTAGGAACCAAGCTTGGATAAAAACTGGTAGTATAGCGTCCGGGAGAGAGCTTTAGTCAGGATGTCAGCAACTTGGTTTGTAGTAGGAACATGCTCCAAATCTATCTTCTTTGACTGTACTTTTTCCCGAATAAAGTGGCAGTCAACTTCAATATGATTTGTGCGTTCGTGAAAGACCGGATTCTTGACAATATGTATTGTTGTTTGACTATCACAAAATAGGGTCGCCGGAGATGAGAGACGAACACCCAAGTCTCCCAGAAGGCTCTCAAGTCAATTTAACTCGAAAACAACAACAGCCATAGCCCGATACTCAGCTTCAGCAGAAGAGCGAGCAACCACAGACTGTTTCTTGCTACGCCAGGTTATGAGATGTCCACCGAAGTAGGTACAAAAACCAGTTGTAGAACGCCTATCTTCAATGGATCCTGCATAGTCAGCGTCAGAGTACACAACAAGAGATAGAGATGTGGATAGCTTGTACACAAGCCCTTGTCCTGGAGCGTTCTTGAGATATCGAAGAATACGCTCGACAGCTTGAAGATGAGATGTCCGAGCAGCATGCATAAAACGACTCACAACTCCCACGGCAAAAGAGATGTCTGGTCGAGTAACTGTAAGATAGATCAGCTTCCCAACCAAACGTCTATAGTATTCCAGATTTGTAAGCAGCTTATCGGAGTCAGAGCTGTGGGCCGAGAGTTTGTGATTAGCGTCCATAGGAGTATCCGTAGGTTTGCATCCAGAATAGCCGACATCATGAAGGAGGTCCATACAATACTCCCTTTGGGATAACACAAGACCATCAGGGCGTCATGCAACCTCAAGCCCAAGAAAATACCGAAGGTTGCCAAGATCTTTGGTCTGAAAGGCGGAGTTCAACTGTTGTTTGATGTGGTATATCCCTGTAGTATCATCGCCAGTAATGAGGATATCATCAACATATACAAGTAGGATCACAGTTCCGGTTGACCGGTGTCGGGTGAAGAGAGAGAAATCAGCCGAGCTCCGAATGAAGTCAATATCGCAGACAACCTTGTTGAATTTTTCAAACCAAGCGTGCGGGGACTGTTTGAGACCATAAATAGATTTCCGAAGATGACAAACCCGAGACTCCCTCGTGGTCTCAAACCCTGGAGGTTGGTACATATAAACAGTCTCCTGCAGATCGCCGTTGAGGAAGACGTTCTTAATATCCAGCTGATAAAGAGGCCAATGACGATGAACAACCAAGGAGAGAAGAACGCGGACCGTGTTCAATTTGGCCACTGGAGAGAAGGTTTCCTCATAATCAAGGCCATGTTGCCGAGTAAAACCCCGGGCCACGAGGCGGGCCTTTAGACGCTCAACGGTGCCATCCGCCACATGTTTAATAACAAAGGCCCACTTGCAGCTAACACAAGATTGGCTGGCCGGAAGAGGAACCAGATCCCAGGTCCTGTTGGCCTAGAGAGCCCATATTTCATCTATGGCCGCCCGCCACCCCCGGATGTTGAAGCGCCTCCTGCACAGTGTTATGAATAGAAATAGAGGAAAGAGAGGTGACAAAGGCGTAGAGAGGTGGAGTGAGCCGATGGAGAGAAACGTAGTTGGACAAGGGATGAGCTGTAGAAGCGGTAGCCGGATCCGCCGTTGCCGGGGTGTCGCTGGGAGCAGGGAGATGGTGCAGGGAACCATCCTTGGAGCCGCGACGAGTGTAGACACGGATAACGGACAGAGGAACCTTGGGGGGGGGGCAGGGAGAGAGGAGGAAGGAGATGGCAGAAAAGAGGGCGTGATAGGTACGACAGGCCGGGGAAGAGGAGGAGGGGAGGACAGGGTGGGGGAAGGTAAGTGGAAGGGCTGGTCTTTGTAGAAGGTGACATCCGCTGAGACGACCAGCTTGCCATCCGAAGGAGAGTAGCAAACATACCCTTTTGAGTACGGGAGTAGCCAACAAATATATATTTTGCCGCCCGAGGAGCAAGTTTGTCGGAAGGGGGGCCAAGAAGATGAACATAACAAACACATCCGAAGACCCGCGGGGTGAGAGAGGTGGGGTTGTAGAAGGATAGAGGAGTTGGATAGGTGAGACAAAGTCATGAACAGACGAGGGTAGGCGTGATGAGATGACAGGCTGTGGAGACGGCAAAATTCCAATATTCGATCGGAACCTTCATTTGAAACATGAGGGACCGAGCAACATCGAGTAGATGATGATTCTTCCGTTCAGCCACCCCGTTTTGCTGAGGGGTATACGCACACGAAGTTTGATGGATGACTCCAAATTCGCTGCAGAGATTGGAGAAGGTGCGACCCGTATACTCGCGAGCATTATCAGTGCGGATGATTTTGAGGGGGGTGGCGAACTGCGTTTTCTTCCTCTTTTCTCTTTCTCGCTTTAGCCCGCATCTAGGTCGTGGCATCTCTCCTTCCCGCTAGTCGCTGCGATCTGTCTTGTTGTTAGCGGTCTCTCCTCTTCCCTTAGCCGCATCCTGGTCGTGACGTTCCTTGTCGCTGGTAGATTCACCTTGACCGTGCGGACTTCTCCTCTAACCGCTTCCCGCTAGTCGCTGCGACCTGTCTTGTCGCTAGCGGTCTCTCCTCTTCCCTTAGCCGCATCCTGGTTGCGACTTTCCTTGTCGCTGGTGTGTCCGCCGTGACCGTGCCACTACTTCCTCTGCCGACTTCTCTCTCTTCGACCTCTTCTCCTTCAAGCCGCCCGATCCAAACCCTGTTGGCCGCCCGACCTCTCCTGCTTGCCGCCCGGTTTCTCTTGCTAGAAGCCCAACCTCTTCTGTTAGCCGCATGGCTTCCGATGCATCCACTACTACTTCTGCTCCGCCACCCCGTGCGGCTGCTACGGCTTCCAAACTCCGTGATGAGACAGGTTATACCTTCCGCAGAGAAAGACGCAACCGAGTCGGAGGAGCGACCGAGGGCAGCCTGTAACTGGTGGAGCTGGGTGCGGAGCTCATCGATATTTTGGCTGGTAGTAGACGTCGTGTCCTAGGCAGAAGCCCTAGTGGGAGCAGGAACATCAGAGGAAGTAGTAGCAAGCTGGGGAGGAAACCAATGCTTGCTGTAACAGATAGCCTCTAGATGACCACCCCGACCACAATATGTGCATTTCATAGACGAACGACCACTACGTCCTCGTACCCGAGACGGAGGTCGGCCCCCTCGAGTGGAAGATCCACGAGCAGGAGGGGGGGGGGTCGGAAGGAGAGGTTGTTGAAGAAGAGCCGGGGCAAATCCGGGAGGAGCCTCAGTCGGAGGCGTAACTCTAAGCAACATGGAGCAGACATCAGACAATGAAGGAGTCGTCGTGGAAGAAAAGATTTGTGCCCAAACACTATGCAGGTGGGGCGGAACACAGGACATCATCATCGCGATGGTGACAACCTCTTTTTGGGCCCGTTGAGTAGCTAGATCAGTAGTTGAAGGTTGATGTTGAATCCAAGCCTCAACCAGGGTCTTTGCCTGGGAAACGAAAGAGATCATATCGTCGGGAGCACCAGGAGAAAGGTTCTGAAGGTCTGAGAGAATATCATATAAGTGTTGAAGACTGTTGTGCCCAGAGTAAAAAGAGTGGAGCTCCTCCCACATGGCCTTGGCCGTGCCATGATACATGGCCATCCTGTAAGGCCCGAGCCCATAGAGTTGAGGAGCCAAGACTGGACCCGTCCATCATCGCGAAGCCAGTCATCGGAGGGAGCATCGGGGGTAGCATGGGTCAAGTGGTGAAGAAGACCCTTCGTCTGCAGAACACGACGAACAGAGTGAACCCATTCGACGAAATTTCGTTTCCCAGTTAGAGAGATGGTAGTAATCCGTAGCTCATCACGAAGTTCGGAAGCCGTAGCAGCCGCACGGGCTGGCGGAGCAGAAGTAGCACCGGATGCATCGGAAGCCATGCGACTAACAGAAGAGGTCGGGCTTCTAGCAAGAGAAATCGGGAGGCAAGCAGGAGAGGCCGGGCGGCCAACAAGGTTTGGATCGGGCGGCTTGAAGGAGAAGAGGCCGAAGAGAGAGAAGTCAGTAGAGGAAGTAGTCGCACGGTCACAGCGGACACACCAGCGACAAGGAAAGTCGCGACCAGGATGCGGGTAAGGGAAGAGGAGAGGCCGCTAGAGACAAGACAGGTCGCAACGACTAGCGGGAAGCGGTTAGAGGAGAAGTCTGCACGGTCAAGGTGAATCTACCAGCAACAAGGAACGTCACGACCAGGATGCGGCTAAGGGAAGAGGAGAGACCGCTAGCGACAAGACAGGTTGCAATGACTTGCGGTGAAGAGGTTAGAAGAGGAGTCTGCACGGTCAAGGTGAGTCCACCAGCGGCAAGGAGAGATGCCACGACCTAGATGCGGACTGAAGCGAGAAAGAGAAAAGAGGAAGAAACCGCAGCGAGCAAGAGGCGCCACGTACGGCTAGAGGGGAGAGACCGCGGCGACTTTAGAGAAGTCGCGACAAGCGGGAAGAGAGAGGCCGCGCGGATAGCAAGGGAGAGAGGCTGCGCGGATAGCAAGAGAGAGAGGCCGCGTGGATAGCAAGGGAGACCGGGCTGTCAGAGAAAGAAGCAAGAGAGGGTGGACCCCACGTGTGAGAAAAGTTTATAAAAGGGAGGTAGGAGGAGGAGGAGAAGTGGAAGCCACGAGGGAAACAAAACAAAGGAGACAACGGCTAGAAAAAGACAGGCCCCTCGATACTGCGAGTAGTCGCGAACAGGAGACTGGTTAGAAAAAGACAGACCGCACACCCAAGGAAGAAAAAGATAGAAGCGGCTAGAAAAAAGACAGACTGCGAGTAGCCGCGAACAGAAGACCGAGCACCCAAGGAGGAGACCGGTTGCTCTGATACCATGTAAAGAGAGGCCTCAAACCTTGTATATACTTCTTGAATTATAAATTACAAGTATGAATACATTTATATAGGAAGTGAGGAAGAAGAGAAATCTCAATCCAATATGTGGGACAAATACAAAGAGGGAGAAAAGAGAGAAAAAATGGGCCCTTACTAAGACTTTTCTAACAATTATTATTATAATACAAGCTTTTGTTATGATTAGGCTGATTTTGATACAGCCGATGATGATGGAAGTTTAAATATTTAGGGTTCTTTTTGATTTGGTGTTCAGACAATGCGATGTTAGGAAAATTGCAGTTTTTTTGGCACATGCTAATGAGAATCGCCAGAACAAAATCCAGTTTCAATACTTAGATTCATTTCCTTCCACTTTACAAACTCACTTTAAGACAGTGTAATTAAATATGTTGCCGTAGAACTTGGAAGTGTCTATAAAAAATCATTATAATTAGCATTCAGTATAATTTTAAGATTAGCAACAATGATTAGACATTGTTACACATTGAAATTTAATCATAGTTACATCTCTATTTAATTTTTTTTTTCGCAAAAATGATATATTTCAATTAATGATCTTTCCCATTTGAACCAACAAATTGGGCTTTTTGGTGCATAGCTCTCTGATTACTGTTTCAACATCAAAATTTGTGTGCTATTAACTTTTTTAAACTATTAAAACTAACATTATTTTCTAGATTAAATTGTTTAATTCTCTTCTTGTATTTATTATTGGGCATATGATTCCTACTATTTTAACCCTAAATATCTAAATTAAAGTTCTTGATTTTTAGCCATACAAGCCTGGGTACACTGCAACTCCACGTCCTCCTCCTGATGAGACCACTATAGATATAAGGTAAGTAATCTCTAATATGTCATAATACTCAAATACTTAAAGCAAAGAGTTGACATATATGGCACTCCCATCAGTCCCATGGTTGATATGTTGTTTCATATTTACCATGTTTTATTCAATTGATTTTCCTTGCAAGGCACCACTACCATACTGTATATGTTGTTACTCATGACAAGTTTGTTCAGGTTATATTCTTATCAAGTCAAATTCTTTTTATTGGATCAAATGATCAATAGCACAAAACACAATCATCTGTTGATTCCTAATATCCATGCCATTTTAAAATATCTAATATCGTTGTTTTAATTTAACTGTCAAGTTGCCTTTTAATTGTGAACATAGGAATCTAAAGATAACCCCTATTGTTGAAGTAATTATTACATGTATAAGACGCATAATAAATTGATATGTGGAAGAATGGAGATGGCCACGAGGTTATGTATTTCACTGTAGATGTTTATTGAATTAAGATGATAAGTGTTGTGTATATAAAAGATATTTTTCACTAATTTAAGCTGTTTATTACCTTGAAATTATCTCCTTTAAGATAGTCATTATATACACAACTGGTTGAATGGGCATTGGGTCCCTCAGCAAAATATCTTGTGGGCGATGCTAGTACTTTGACTATTACAAGCTTTCCATGTGTGCGGTGTGATAGGGGTCATAGTTCTTGGGCGGGCCAGCCCGTATTGGAGCCTGTTCGTGTTTACATTCATAGAAGGAGTTAGGCTTGTCGCATGGACGATCCGAGTCCATAGTCACGTTTGGAGCGTCAATGGGGCATTCCCTATGTATTTTCATATTTTTTTCGTACTCAATTTACGTCCCTTTTATGTGTATTCCATGTAGGGCAATCATAGCTGTCCGTTGTTTTCCTTTTACCCTATAAATATGGGGTTTGGAGTTCAATTTAGAATCATTGCAGAATTTGGAGCAATTTCAGACTTTATGATCAGTTTACGGTGTTAAATCCATGAAAAGTTTGATGTGAACCCTAGTTTCTTTATTTCCCCACTTGACTGAGCCCCTTCCATCACCCCAACCGCTCGTTTACTACTATCCCTACATAATTCCACGATCTTCTCTCGCAACCGTCCATAAACCATAGATAGCCTTTGGAAAATTTCTTCAAACCACCTGGTAACTACAAATTCACGCAATTTCTAGACTGACTACCCTTCTCTGGATGGAAATAAAACTAGTACTGTCGATTGTGAGGTCGATTGTGAGGCACGCCGAAGACTGCCAGCTTCTCCCCTGGACGAGAACAACACTCCCTACTCTATTTTAAGTCTTCACTTCCAGATGAGTCTGTCGACTCTATTGGAGGAGAACGATGACCCTGTACAAAACATTAACATCATCGAAGACTCTCGTTTCACTCCCTAGACGAGAATGTCATCCCAGTACGTGAATTCGAATCCTCCCCTATAGACGTATCGACTCCTACGCCTGGGTTGACGTCTCCTGGAAGGGGCAAGGAGGAGGGCCGATAGAGGTGACAGAGAGGAAAGAGATTAGGTTGAGAGGAAATCCTTAGGGAGCAAGCCCAATTTTCATTCATCCAAGAATAATCAAAAGTACAACTCCACCCTTATAGGCATCAGGTGCGAATAACAAGTGTGAGTAAAATAAATACGTACACAACATAATATGAAATACAAAGTGCGAAATAAATAAATAGTCACACCAGCATCGTGTCTTCGGTCTCTCCTCCTCCAGACGGACCCATCGTCTTTTTCCTCTGCGTGTAGACCCGCTACGACGTCTCGTCATCGTGCAAGTCCGCAACAATACCACCGTATGGAAAATGCGTCTTGTACTCAAGACAGTAGTCAACGAACTGGTGGAGAAAGTCATCCCGAGGGAGCCATGTAGCATCAGAGTCTAGGTGATTTGCCCAGGCGACCAAAATTTCCTCCGAAGTGGGGTCTCCAGGCAGAGGGCAGTGGCGGTCGAGTATCTTGGTCAGGTAGTATAGTGCCTCGTCGACAAGATCGACATCGACCGGAATGTGGTCCTTGGTGGCGTGGTTGCCCACCACACGACGTAGCTGAGAAACGTGGAAGATCGGGTGTATGCGGCTCTCAGTGGGGAGGCGTAGGCGGTAGGCGATCACACCAATACACGCTAGTACCTCAAAAGGGCTAAAGAACCTTGGGGCTAGCTTCGGGCAGGGCCTTCGGGACAGATAACTAGCGGTTTGGGTGCAATTTGATGAACATCCTCTCCCCCACCTGAAAGAAAAGGTCGCACCTCTTCCTGTTTGCAAATGAGGACATCTTCTGTTAGGCCCGTAGGAGGTGATGCTTCAGGTGATCAATGATGATGTCACGGTCCTGTAGGGCGGTGGCCAAACTCTCGACCTGACACTCTTCCGGTAGATGACGGAGAATGGAGGGTGGCGGCTGGCCATAAACAACCTCAAACGGGGTGGTACCTGCTGCATTGTAGTAGACAATATTGTAAGAGTACTCGTCCCAACAGATCCACTTGGCCCATCCACAGGGTTGCTCCCCCACGAAGTAACAAAAGTACGTCTCCAAATAGCGGTTGAGGACCTCAGACTTGCTATCCGTCTATGAGTGATAAGCAATGCTAATGCAGAGGTGAGTTCCCTGTTGCCAAAAAAGTGTCCTCACGATCGACCGAGGAAATCCATGAAAGCGGCCGCCGTCGCTGATGAAGCTGTCCACGATGTATGGGTGACGAAGGGGAATGGAATTTTTGTATTTGGACAGTTTGTCCGCTACGACCAGTATACAATCGAATCCCTGGGAGCGCGGTAGCCAAGTAATGAAGTCCATGGACACGTCCTCGCAAACGCAGTCCGGAATGGGAAGAGGCTATAGGAGGCCGACTGGAAACGCTGCCTCGTACTTGGCCTTCTGGTAGACCAAACTGGCGATCATGATTGCCTTAACCTATTGGAACATGTGGGGCCAGTAGAGAGAGGCCGCCAAACGGCGGTAGGTACAGAAGGCCCCGACGTGCCTTCCAGAGGGCGTAACATGAAACTCGGCGAGGAGGCGGGGAATGCTCGGAGAAGAGGGTGCTAGAGCCAGGCGGCCCTTGAAGAACTGTCGGCCCCCTACGTGCGAGTATGGTGGGTAGGCGGAGGCGTCCACGATGAGCGCCGTCCGGATCCCGGATAAAACAAGGTCAGCCTCAACCTCATACTGGATTGTCTCCGCGTCTTCCCACACCGACCGAGCGATAGCCATGAGCTCTGGCGACTGGCTCTGCCGAGCTGTGAAGCACCGACACTTCAAAATGCCCAACGTGTCGGTGTCAGACTCTCCGACACTCGTCCGACTCTCCGACACTCTCTGATACTCGTGTCGGAAGTCCGACACGCTGACTCACGCGGGACTCGCGTATCCCACTCAATCGGACACGCGTGTCCCTCTCATTCGGACACGTGTGTCCCTAAACTAGCTACTCACGGTGAGGCGGGAGGCAATTGTCTTGGAAGTGCAATTTATGTGAAAAAAGTTTTATAAGTTAGAATACAAGAGTGAAAACACATTTGTTAATTATTGGTGAAAAAGGAATTAGAAAGTGTATAAAAGTATTAAGAAGTGATCTATTTGAGGCGAAAAAATTATAAGAAGAGGTAATGCATTAATGTTTTATCATTTTTTGACATTTGGTTAAGTTTTGCATTTGAATATTTGATAAGTAATATTTAAACATATCTTAGTTTATTTGAATATTTGTTATTTGCTCATTTTTAATTTTTTGTTAACTGTTTTAAGATTTTCATAATTATAAAATAATAAATATTTAATATACGTGTCCCAGCATGTCAAAATATGATATTTTTTTAGAATTTACGAGTTGCGCGTCGTGTTGTGTCGTATCGCGTGTCGCGTGTCAGTGTTGGTGCTACATAGCTGCCGAGAGAGGGCATTGGCCGCCCAGTTTGTCCTTCTTGGCCAAAACTCCACCCACACCTGCTGGGCGGGAGTTGCAATCTTCACGAAGGGGAGGCCCAACAGATATGGGTGCCAATGATGAACAACGAGAACTAGGCCCGTGAGCTCGTTCTCATGCGTGGAGCGGATGCCGACAGTGTTGGAGAACGCGCGGCTGAAGTAGGCTATTGACCGTCCGACCTGCATGAGTACGACTCCCACCCCGGAGCCCGATGCGTTACAATCCACTAGGAATGACAAATATAAATCTAGCATGGCCAGCACCGGTCCGCGGACTAGGGCCTGTTGAAGCGCGGTGAAGGCGGCGGCGGCTGCCATCCATTGAAAAGGGTCCTCCCACGACTTCTTCAGGAGTTGCGTAAGTGACCGAGCTAAAGCTCCGCACCCTTGGATGAACTAGCAGTAGTATCCCGCCAAGCCGAGGAATCCCCGGACGCCCCGTGGGATGCAGAAGTCGGCCAATGAAGGACCGACGTGATCTTCTCTTCATCCATGGCAACCCCCTGGGCCGAGATGGTGTGACCGAGGTAGCTTACTTCCGACGCCCCAGAGGAGCACTTCTTCGGATGGAGTTTGAGGCGATGGCACCGGATGGTAGTTAATGTGAGACGGACGTGCTGAAGGTGATCCTGCCACGAAAAACTGTATACCAAAATGTCATAAAAAATGAGAACGCGTCGACGAAGTACCACCTGAAAAATATTGTTCATCGTCGCCTGGAAGGTGGCCGGTGCGTTGGTCAGGACGAAAGACATGACCAAGAACTCGTGGTGACCGTCGTGCGTCTGGAAGGCGGTCTTGGGAATGTCCTTGGGTCGTACCCGGATTTGGTGATAGCCCACTCGGAGGTCCAGCTTGGTGAAGAATATGGCGCCGTGGAGCTCGTCCAGAAGCTCCTGAATAACAGAGATCGGGTACCTGTCCGGAATGGTGACCTTGTTGAGTTCCCCGTAGTCCACACAAAACCGTCAGCTATCGTCCTTCCTGATCTGGAGGACCGGGCTGGAGAAGGGGCTCGCATTGGGGCAGATGAGGCCCCCATCAACATCTCATGGACCAACCACTCGATCTTGTCCTTCTGCACATGACCGTAGCAGTAAGGGCGGACCGACACCGCCGCCATACCTGGCTGGAGGGGAATGGCGTGATCCGTCGGGCGAGCCGACAGGAGTCCGGTTTTGGCCTCAAAAATGTCGTTGAACTCGGCGAGTAATGCCTGATGGTCGTCAGGGTGTGAAGGAAGCGACGGTGCCAGAGTAGAGAGCGACAGAAGCCATGCAAAAAAGTCGACGTCGGTGGTTCGCTGAATTGCACGGGCCGAGATCGGGGAGCGAAGCAGAGCAGAGTTGCCCACCAGGCGACACGTCTGACCCTCCTGTAAGAACTGCATAGTCATAATCTCCAAGTGGACCCTCACTTCGCCCAGTGTGCGGAGCCAAGCCACGCCCAGAATGACATCAATATCGCCGAGCCCGAAGGCGTAGAAGTCTGCGGTCATCGGGCAGGGCCTTACCGTCAGGGAGAGAGCAGTGCAACTCCCGTGGGTCGGCCGGCGGCGCCCATCGTCCAAACATACTGTAAAGTCAGGGGAGGGAACCAAGGGAAGGTGAAGCTGGTGTGCCAACTAGGCTGAGAGGAAGTTGTGGCTCACACCCAATGTTGTTAAGATCTCGATTTAGATCGGACGATCTTACGATCTTACGAGTTTTACGGGGGAAACGAGTCACGAGTTAGGCTGGATCGGGTTCCCTGCAAAATCGTCAGGATCGGCGTTTAAGATCGTAGGATCGTGCGATCCTACGATCATTTTCGATCCCAACATTTAAATCCCGCGCATCCCTATTTCTTCCCGATCGGCATTCTAGGTCATCCTGATTCCGTCGCTCCCGCAGCAGTCCCGATTCCGTCGCTCCCGCAGCATCCCGATTCCGTCGCTCCCGCGGCATCCCGATTCCGTCGCTCCCGCAGCATTCTAGGTCATCCCTTCTTATTTCTTATTATTCCTCTGTGTCCATATTTAGCAGCAGGTGTCCAGATTTAGCTGCAAGTGTCCAGATTTAGCAGCAGGTGTCCAGATTAATACATATTTTTCATGCTTTTGATTTAATTTTTATTAAAATACGATCTTGCGATCCGTGTCGATCCTACGTTTTACGATCTTAGGGATGCCTCCCGATCTTAGTTAAGATCTCGATCTTCACAACATTGCTCACACCACTATCCACCATGACCACAATGGAACGATCACACTACATGCCCACCAGCTTCATGGTTCGCGGGCCCGAAATGCTGCCCACCAAGAAACAAGGTAGATCTAGGCGGTGAAAAGTAGGCGAAGCGGTGCCCACCGTGCCATCACCCTCAGATAGCTCCAGGGCCTCTTAAGTCCTCCAAGGTGACCTCCGGATCAATGTCGCCGATGATGGCGTGGAACTGCTTGATGGAGCACACATGCGTAGAAGAGTAGGGTTGCTGACACCGAAAACATAGGCCCTTGTTGCAGCATTCATTGTAGGTACTGTTGTAGATGCGTTGGGGAACCACAGGTCGGTCGGGTCGGTCTCCCCCAGGAGGAGGCCGTTGCGGGGCTTTCGAAGGAGGGGGACATCAGGGCAGCCGAGGCGGGTGGTGACTGGCTGCAGGCATATGCTCCCTGGGGGCGAGGTTAGCCTCCACCAGACGCGCCATGTCAAGTGCATCAGAGATTGTGCGGGGATGGTGCGTGCGGAGCCGGGAGAGGATGCGGGGAAGTAATCCCTGCATGAATAAGCTCGGATAATGGTCGGGTGGTAAGCCAGGGACATGAGTGACCAAGGACACAAACTCGTCAATGTAGTCGTACAGGCCGGCTGTCTGGTCGCATAGCCGCTCGATAGCGGAAGAGCCCGAGTTGCGCATGTCGTAATGCCGAATCATCTCTTTTTTGAGCTCGGGCCAGGAGAGGCTCGGGTTGGATTGACGGAGCCACCGAGCCTAGTGGAGGGCCGAGCCGTCCAGGCTAACCACAGTTGTAGACACCTTGTTGTGCTCCAGGGTGTAATTGAGATCGAAATATTATTTCGCCTTGGCGATCCACCCCATCGGGTCTATGCCGTCAAGCGAGGAAATATTGAGCGAGAGGATGGGCTGACCCTGAATGGCCGGAGGAGGGTGTTTGTAGGTAATGGCCGGTGGCCCAACGCCGAGGAGAGAGCCGCCGTCCGTAGGCAAGCCGTGGTGGACGCCGCGGTGCCGGCCGCGGCGGACACAGCGGTAGCGGACGCGGCAAACACGACGGTAGAGGACGTCTGGAGGAAGTCAGTCAATCTTGGAGTGGAGGGAGATTAGGCTTGAAAGGAATTTTTTGGGAGCAACCCTAATTTTCATTCATCCAAAATTTTTTAAATGAGTACAACTCCACCCCTTTAGGTGCGGGGTGCAAATAACAAGTGCGAGTAAAATAAATGAGTACACAACATAATATGAAATACAAAGTGCGAAATAAATAAATAGTCACACCGGCATCGCGTCTTCGGTCTCTCCTCCTTCAGACGGACCCATCGCCGTCTTCCTTCGCGTGTAGACCCACCACGACGTCTTGTCGTTGTGCTTGTCCGTAATATGGTAGGGATGCTGCCAGTTGAGGTCGACAATTAACTCTTACTTCCAATCGGTTGCTACAACCGATTTCAAAAGTTGGTCCTCTGTTTCATGGATTTATAAGACTGCATCACCCAACTGCCACTTATGCCGCACTCCATCCCTCCCGGGTTTATTCCAGCGACCAGCGCTGGTGTTTTCCCCATCCGGTTATCATTCTTCGACGCTATCTCATCTCCGGGAACTAAAATTGATGCAAAATATTCAGAATTCAGCAATTCAGCCGCTTAATATCTTCCCTCGAGTTCAAAACGGCGGTGAATCCTTACAATTTGGGTTTTATATTCTTGTGTAGTTCTAATTTGAAAGTTAATTTTCCTTTTGTCTGGAACCTTTGTTGGATATCATATATTTTGGGAATACTAGTTTGTAAAAGTTGGCTCAATTTACTCGGATCTATTTGAAGAATTTGTTTGCCAAACATTTAGTCAAAGCAATCTTATTTTAATTGTTTCTTGAACTTGTTCATTGATTTAAAACTTAATCTTAATCGTGCATGTTTGCGTTGTCTATATTAATTTCATAATTTTCTTGTAATTTCTTGTCGGACTATCTGATGTGCATTGCATCATTTTAGAATTCCCTACATCGTACACTTGCATTCACGGTTTAGAGTTCTTTTAGGGCCACATCTTTACACTTGTCTAGTCTTCTTGCGTCAGATTGGTATCAAAGTTAGGTTTATGCTTTCTTTTGATACGTGGGACAAGAGTTTATATATCACCCAAGTCATACCATAGTAATCGTTGCTACTCTATTCCTCTATTTGAGGAAATATAGTCCATCTATATCTAATCTTATAAAATTCTTTCAGAGAAATCTTTGTATTATTACGATGATCATCGTCGTGCTTAGCCCCCTTTACAGATATCGTGCTAGCCATTTGACACAATTTGATTCTTCTATAGGTGATTACTCTGATGAGTATCATGGATCTCATAGAGGTTGTTATTATGAGGATGATATCATTCAGATTTATGTTAGATGCACTCTCATTTGATGACCAATTGGACTTAAATGTATTTACAAGTTGGCTGTTTGGCATGGAAGACTGTTTTGACTGGTATGAGGTACCTGACGAGTGTCGTGTTAGGTTTGCTAAGATGAAGCTTTGAGATCACGCAAAGATTTATTTGACTAACATAGAACTTAGGATTAAGTGTGATGGTCTTCGGCCCGTACTCCGATTGGTAGACATGAAGAGTGTTAAAAGGGAAGCATCTTCCAGTATCCTATCAGAGTCATCTCCTTGACCAGTTGCACAACCTTCATCAAGGAACTATGTTTGTTGTCAATTATATGACTCGATTCCATGAGTTAGTTGTGAGGAGTGATATTAAGGAGAAACCCATTAAGTTCGTTTCTTGATTTTGATTTGGACCTCACACAAATTCATGTAGAGCTGATTTCACATCATTTAGAGCCTCTCTATCCGATATTTTTTCTAGCCCTACATTACGAGTATTATTTTAGACCCATTCGATCGAGGCGAATTGACCCATAACTTGACCAGCCCACCCATATAGATCTCTCCCCACTAGAGAGCACAAGTGCACTTAATTGTGTCCACACCGACGCAACATCTCAATCCCAGACTATTGGGTTCTCCCATCCTGATGAGATTCAATGCGCTATCATTCAAGATATAGGGCATGTAGAGACCCAATACCCTACAAGGTGAGCATGGGCCTATTCGACAATGTAGGTGGGGGATATAATGTTGCGACTTTTGAGATGGTTTCTGAGAGCGAAACAAGTAAAGCACTTGAGTTAGGTATGAGTGAATGCCTATTGCCTACTCCCATTCTTGATGAGGATGAGATTTCAATGGGTGATCCATTTATGAACACAAGATTCATGACGTCTCTTTAAGTAATATCTCTGAGTCATCCCACTCCTGAGATCCTCAAAACTAGTGTTGTGTATTTATTGTTTGCCCCTCTTACATTTGAAGCCACTCCTGATATTTTAGGAATATATATTGGTATTTATTGCATTTGCGACAAATTTCATTATACCCCTCCCAGCGAGCCACCCAATGAGTTCTTCTTTCGTGGAGACATTCGATACACCCTAAAGCGGTATCATAGCGTTGATGTCTTGGACCTTCTTCCGAATAATTGCATTCATGATGTTCTTTCTTACATACCACTTGATGAGTTTCTTGATAAGACACATCTTTTTAGTGATATTCGGTATGCCATGTGCTCATACTTTAGTCTCGATACCTCCTATAAGTATGTGATTGTACGTTACATACTTGAGGAATACTTCTACACTCCACTTAGAGAGCCCCATGATAAGCCACCGCTCATTAGGAACCTACGTATCACTAATGAGTTAGTCGAGGTTGAAAGTGCTCTCGATGCTCATGGATCTATTTTACCACTGTCAACACTCCAGGAAAGGTTCAATGTACTATATTAACAATTTTTTTTGTCGTTGTTACAGATAATTATTTCAGTGATCATCGCACTCGCGATGAAATTTTGTACACCCTGCCACCTGAGCCTCCTGACCATGTACCACCATTAGGATTTCCTTATTGCACCACCGAGCCTCAGTGTAAGGAGGTAGTCATACCGCTTGTTCATCATTGGTTGGATGATCATCTATATATACTGCATGACTCGGCCGTGTTATATGATTCATATTTATTGTATGATTTACCTCATTTGCAATAAGAAATGAAAACTATATGGTTTACTCATACATTCACATGAGAGGACAGTACATTAGAAAATGTAAGGAAGTGATGGTGATCATTAGAGCTGGGAGGTTCCTCTAGAGAACTGCGATAAAATTAAATGTCAGACGAATGCGTCCCAATACAGTAATACGAAAGATTGTGTCAAATGCTTATGAGCTAAATATCCCTGAGAATATGAAAATTTATCATGCGTTCAACATCAAGGATTTGACTCCCTATTATGAACATGTTACGGCCACTTACGGGTCTCCAAATGTTGCCCGGAGGAGAGACCGGGGGTGGAGAAGATGATGGTGGTGGAGGATACCGTGGAGCCGGAACCGCGACTGCCTAGGCGGGGTCGCTTGTTAGAGGAGAGAGCCACCGAGATCTCATAATAAGGGGAACAAGAACTAGAACTTCATTGATTGATACCATGCATACAATGCTCACGCTTTTATATAGGTTACAGGATAATAATGACACTCATAACTACTAACACTCACCTAAACAGCATAAACAAGACATAAGACAAAAATAAGGATAAAAGAGCTTGGTTCTTGAGACCCATAACAACCCATAACATCTCATCCGCCCTTCAAAGCGAGCTTGTACCCAAACTCGAATGAGATCCTCCTGGTGGCGGAACCGTTACCCGATGCACTTCTCGTCCGAGTCCTCAACGTGCAGGTAAAAGAGCTTTTTGCACCTGTGTCCGCGAGTGTACCGTTCGTTGCAATTGAAACATTAACCCTGAGTGCAGCGGTCTCACATCTCGGTCCGTGATAAACAATGGACTGGCGGGGCGGGAGGACCCTCAAGACATCCTTGTTGAGTGCCAATGTTGGTGGGCAAGTAGGCCTCTCAGGCCAACTGGAGGCGGTGGTCGAATAGTCTGTCCAGACTCATAGAAGCCACTAAGTTGATGGGGCATCAAATTCGACATCCAGTTGTAAGCAATCTTGAGGTCCGGCTGTGAAGATGACGACTTGCATTGCTGGGGGAAGTGTGACGCACTGATGTGTGTCAGGAGGAGATGAAACTGGTCCAAGTAATCATCCATTGTGCCTGTTTGACGGAGTGTCGTAAGAGCACCGAGGGGGTTGCTGACATGCTGCAGATGGGAGGGCCGGAATGTAGTTTGCAATACCGCTTGAAGTCGTCCCATGTCAGGCCTGGTTGGTCGGTCAGGAGATGAGTGACCTAAAGTAGATCTGAGTCAAGTAGATGAAAAAAGGCTAGAGGAAGTCAATCAACGGCCGGAATTTGTTGGTGATCGAAGAATTGCTCGTACCTAGTGAGCCAGGCCAATGGATCAGTTTTGTTGTTATAGGTGGGGAAGTCCAACCTGGTGTAGCACGGCTACATAGCCACTTCTTGTCAGAGGAAGTCCGGCGGATAAGCGGCAGAGGCACCTGACTGCTTCTGGCGTGGTCCGTAGGTGGAGTTGTGATCACGGGAAGTGCGGCGGTTAGCTCATTAAGCTTGAGGGTGAGAGAGGCAATATCGTCCCGATGGTGTGTTTCAGCGTCCAGATGGCGTATTTCAGCATTTCAAAAGCGGGTCTCGATGGAGGTCCTGAAATCTTGGAGAGCCGCCATGAAATTAGAAGCGTCAATCATTGTGCGGGAGGAAGTAGCACGCGAGAGAAAGCATGTGATGAGACGACTAAATTCCTCTGATGCGGTTGATTGGGAGTTGTCGCGGAAGCCGCGTCGTCGCCCAATATTGATAGCAAGTGTAGGCGTGGCTGTTATGGGAGAGAAGAGGCATGGCTGCTCCTTTTTAAAATAAAAATAGCTGCTATTTTGAAATGGGGCGAAGCAGTGGGATTTAATAGCTAATAGATTAATCAAATTGATTTAAAAAATTAGGTATCAGATAAGGAAGACTTTTGCATTGGATTCGAATAACGGTTTTCCGAAGACTGAACGGGTTGCACGTTAAGTGTCGCACGAGGCTCGAAAACGCGGAAGAAAGGCGCGACAATTCCACACAAGGATCGATGTGGGCAAAGCAGCGGTGTGTCGGAGGTTCGAAAACCAAAATCGATGTCTGGGCAATGCGTTTCTAGAGCGGCGAGAAGTTTCCTGCGGGAAGCGTTGGAATCGACGGAAGAGGACCGAGAAGGCGTCGTCGCTGGGAACAGAGCGACAGAGCAATTGTCGGTGCGTCATCACTGTAACTGCGAGGGTTGGCTGAGCTTCGTTTGGGCGGGGGGGGGGGGGGGAGGGGTAGCGACCAACGATAGAGGATTGGTCCATGCAGTTCGCCCCTGGAACGGGAGCAGCACCGACTGTAGCACAACGGAGAACGACGAGATCAGATTGGCGCAAAAATGACAAGATCGCCTCTCTGTTGCCGGCAACCACAGAGCTGCAAGTAGGGTGTTAGCGTGTGCATCGGTGGAAGAGGACTGGCTCTGATACCAGATGTTACGGGTCTCCAAATGTTTCCCGGAGGAGAGACCGAAGGTGGAGGAAATGACGGTGGTGGAGGATACCGTGGAGCCGGAACCGCCGGAACCGCGACTGCCTAGGCAGGGTTGCTCGTTAGAGGAGAGTGCCACCAAGATCTCACAATAAGGTGAAAAAGAACTAGAACTTCATATATTGATACCATGCATACAATGCTCATGCATTTATATAGGCTACAGGATAATAATGACGCTCATAACTACTAAACACTCACCTAAATAGCATAAACAAGACATAAGATAATAATAAAGATAAAAGGGCTCGGTGCTCGAGACCCATAACAACCCATAACAGAACCTCATAAATATTTGAGTTCATTCCTTAGTTCTATCACTGAGCCTCAACCTATCACCCGATTACTTGTCGGATGCACTCTATGATGATGTGTGGATGTCATCAGAGGAGTTTGATTTACTTGCCCTGGACTTTTTTGGGAGTATGTTCATCTTCATTCAACGAAGATTAATGATTTCATGCCCGAGGGATGGGGATCATAGTTTTTCGGAGGGCCAAGCCATATCTGAGCCTGTTCGGGTTTACATTCATAAAAGGAGGAGTTAGGATTGTTGTATGGACGATTCGAGTCCATAGGCGTTATTAAAGGCTCGTTTTAGGTGCTAGGTGCACATGCCAACGTCTCTGCTAGGTAGAAGCAGGCGAGGTGCCTCGGGCGCGCACCTTACGTGGAACTAAAGGCGCATGCCTTAGGTGGAACTCAAGGCATGTATTGTGGTTTTAAGGCAAAAAAACCATCCAAGACCACGGCCTTGGACCCCGTGGGTCGATATGTTTCAATAATATGTACTCACTAGTTCGGGGGAGTGTTGTTAGATATCCTTACAAGCTCAAATATTAGAAAACAATGGCTGCAAGAAAGACCAAAAAGGATAGACTTTTGGAACATATCATGGTGTGGAATACTAAACGGTTGCTTTATGTGTTCTGCAAGAATATGGGTATATTGAGGCACTACAATGTATGAAAGGCACAACCATAAAACATGACTACAGAATAGACGAGTGGAACAATAATGGAAGGAGTCCATTTGATGCTTTGAAATGCTGAACTTTCCAAAGCATTCTGCGCCAATGTGGAATATAAAATATATGATCTTTAATTAATCTTCATCATTATCCATTGATTTGAAATCCTTTAAGAGGTATGAATTGATTCACATGATGATAATTCTGATTTTACTCTGCTCATGTGAATTATAATAAAATGCTTTTGATTTATTATACGTACTTGTGCGCCATTGATTTATTCTTTTATCCTTTAATTTGTTTTTTATTACAAATAAAAACATTGTTTGTTAGTCGATATAGAAATGGTGAGTAATAAATTATTTGATTTTTTATTTTTTTGCATTTATTATTGTTTTTATTCTTCTTTTGTATTTTGATATTTATAGTTGGCATTAATTCTAGTGTGTTGAAATGGTGGTAAGTTAATTTTGTGTTTTTTGTATTTAATAAATTATATTTTACCTTTTTTATTTTTACCCCTCACGTGCCTCAGACGCTCTCCTAGGCTCCGGGACCTCTTCGCGCCTCGGCGCGCCTTGTGCCTTTAATAACATAGGTAGTAACGTTCATAGCGTCGAAGGGACATTCCTTATGTATTTTTGTATTTTTTCGTATACTATTTATGTTCCTTTTATGTGTATTTCATGCCGGCAATCAGAGTCAGTCGTTCGATGCTTTCCTTTTTAACTTATAAATATGGTATTTGAAGTTCAATTCAGATTCATTGCAGAATTCGAAGTGATTTCATACTTTGTGATCATTTCACGACGTCAAATCCATGAGAAGCTGTGTGCTAAACCTAGTTTCTTTATTTCACCACTTGACTAAGCCCCTCCCACTTCATCCCAGTTGCTCGTTTACTGTTATCCCCACATAATCCCACGATCTTCCGTAACCGTCCAAAAACCGCAATCAGCCTCCAGAAAATTGCTTCAAACTGTCAGGTAACTGCAAGCTCACGCCAATCTGGACCGCCGACCCTTCTCTGGACGGAAACGAATCTACTGCAGTCGATTGTCAGGCACGCCAAGGACTGCCAACTTCTCTTCTGGACGAAAATGACACTTCCTATTATGTTTTAAGCCCTCGCTTGCAGTTGAGTCATCCTCGATTCTACCGGAGGAGAATGGAGACCCTGTACTGAGCCCTAACATCATCAAAGACTCGTTTCACTCTCTGGACGAGAACGTCATTCCAGGCCCTGAGTTCGAATCCTCCCTTACAGACAAACCGACTCGTACGTCTGCGTTGACGTCTCCTGGATGGGATAGGGTTGCTGCCAGCCGAGATCGACAATCTTCTCTTACTTCCAACCCGCTGCTACCGCCGATTTCAGAAATAGGCCCTTTGTTTCATGAATTTATAAAACTGCATCACCCGACTGCCACTTCTACAACACTCCAACCCTCAGTTTGAGTTTGAAGTTGCAGCGAGTCCTCACAGTTTGGGCCTTATTTGCGTATGCAAGTTCTAATTTGGAAGTTAATTTTCCTTCACGTGGAACCTTTGTTGGATATCGCATAATTTGAGAATACTAGTTCGTAAAAGTTTACTCAATTTCCTCGCATCTATTTGAAGGATTTATTCGCCAATAGTTCAAGTAATCTTACTTTAATTGTTGTTAGAACTTGTTCATTGATTTAAAATCAAATCTTAATCGTGTATGTTTGAGTTGCTTAAATTAATTCCATAATTTTGTTGTATTTACTTGTCGGATTATTACATAAGTGTTGCATCATTTTAGAGTTCCCTACATTCTACACTTGCGTTCACCCGTTAGAATTCCGTCAGGGCACCCAAACACATCCTTTACACCTGTCCCATGTCACATTATCCGGCGATGATAATATCTTTAACTACCACATAATTGTCTACCTTGTGATACTTGTTTCTCTCCTCTTTTATGTTTTTTTAATTTGTTTTGCTGTACTTTTGTTAGATGTTGGAAATAATGCTTCATTATATAGAGGAGATGAGAGTACAAAGAGTATACATGTAAATGTTGTAAATACTAACAAATGCTAATAACAACAACAACAACACTCAAGCCTTTATCCCACTATAGTGGGGTGGGCTATATTGATCCTTTGTCGCTATTGTGCCCAATCTTGTGTCATAATCTCACTAATGCCTAAGTACATCATGTCTTTCCTTATAGTTTCATTCAAAGTTTTTATTTGTCTACCCCTCCCTCATTTAACATGCTTAGTGACTAGACTCTCACAATGCCTAACATGTGCGTCTAATGATCTCCTTTGTACGTGTCCAAACCATCTTAGTTGATCTTCTCGCATCTTCTCTGCAATTGGTGCTACTTCTGTCTTATCCCTGATACATTCATTCTTAATTCTATCCAGACTCGTGTGTCCACACATCCACCGAAGCATTCTCATCTCCGCAACTACCATTTTTGCTCATCTACACAATTCACTGCTCAACACTCAGAACCATAGAGCATTGCTAGTCTAATCGCAGTACGGTAGAACTTGCTCTTAAGTTTTAATGGTACTTTACGATCACACAAGAACCCTGACGCGCCTCTCACACTTTAACCAATCCGCTTTGATTCTATGTGTCACATCTTTTTCAATACCTCCGTCTTTTTGAACTATTGATCCAAGATATTTAAAACATTCACTACGGGAAATATCTTGATCACCCAACTTAATAACGAAGTCATCTGTCCTTCTTGCACTGCTAAATTTAAGCTCCATGTGTCTTTGCTTTGCTCAACCTAAAATTCTTCTTTTCTAAAGTGTCTCGCCAAAATTCAAGTTTTGCGTTTACACCCTCACGCGTCTCATCGACCAAAACGATATCATCCGCAAATAATAAACACCAAGGAATTGCTTATTGGATATGTCTGGTGAGCTCATCTAAGATAAGGGTAAGAGATTACGGCTTAAAGCTTAACCTTGATGTAAGCCAACATTGATATGGAATTCATGTGTTAATCCTCTAGATGTCCTCGCCCTTTTCACTGAATTTGTATACATATCTTTGATTATGTCAATGTATCATACATTTACACCTTTCTTTTCTAAGACTCTCCATAAGATCTCTCTTGGAACTCTATCATAAGCCTTCTCAAGGTCGATAAATAACATATGCAAATTTTGTTTTCTTTCTCAGTAGTTGTCAATGAGTCTCTTCAAGAGATGTATAGCTTCCATTGTCGACCGCCTTGGCATGAATCCAAATTGATTCTCCGAGATGTTAGTCTCCCGTCTTATTCTTCTTTCTATTACTCGTTCCCGTAATTTCATGGTGTGACTCATCAATTTAATTTCTCTGTAATTAACACAATTTTGTATATCTCCTTTGTTCTTATACAAAAGTACCAAGATATTTTCTCTCCATTGGTCTGTAATCCTCTTTGACTAACAAATGCTAAATGCTAACAAATTTATATTTTATTATGTTATTTGTTTTATTTTAGTTTATTATATATTAATTTATTTTATTTTATCACAAACCATGCGGTCGATGCTTGAAATTAAGAAGTAAAGTTTTTGAGTTTTTTTATATAGTAAACACCTTAAAATTTCAATACAGTGAATACACAACTACCATATGCAGAATACAACATTATAAACAACTCAAAACACCAATGCACATTATTTAAGGTACATAATTGTTGGATGCTATTGTTTTAATCTATTTATCATATAAAACACCACTACCAGGAGCTGTAAAATAAGACAACTAATATATTCACAATACGCATCATTTTTCACTTTGAAACACACCAATTATATAAAAAATGGAATTGGTTCCTTATTTCAGTTTAATAGGGAAATTGATAATTGCATGTCTTGTTATTCAATCATAGAGGAGAATATATACTACTACATCAGACTCAACAACTTAAACACGCGATGTGGGACAAAACTCATATAAGCACAATAATAATAATAACACAAGAAATACTCAACTTGTAAATATCTCTCGACTCTCCCCCTCAAGTCGGATGGAAGATGTCGATCATTCCAAGTCTTTTGATGGCATCAGTGAACGAGTCACTCCCCAAGCTTTTAGTGAACACATCTGCTAGTTGATTTTAGAGTGGACAAATGGAGTGACCACTGTTTTTTGTCTAAGTGATCTTTGATGAAATGTCGATCCACCTCAACGTGCTTTGTCCTATCATGTTGCACTGGATTGTGGATATGCTGATCGATGTCTTGTTGTCACAAAACAAGGAGAAATGAGACGTCATGGGAAATCCCAAGTCATGTAGAACGGTACGCAGCCATAGGCCCTCGCACATGACTTGTGACATAACACGGTATTCTGCCTCAGCGCTCGATCTGACCATGACATTTTGCTTCTTACTGCGCCATGTCACCGGGTTTCCTCCAACAAAGGAACAATAACTTGTTGTAGATTTCCGATCATCGCGACACCCTGCCCAATTAGCATCAGTGAAAACTTCAATCCTCAAGTGGTCGTTCTTTGAGAACAGAAGACCGCGACCTGGATCTTTCTTCAAATACCGTAATACACGGTATGCTGCCTCTTGATGTCTGACCCTGAGAGCATATATGTATCTACTCAGAATGTCAACTGCATAAGTAATGTCTTGACGAGTATGAGATAGATATATTTGTTTCCCAACTAATCTCAAGTAGCGAGTGGAATCTGCCTGGTCACTATCACCATCTTCACAGATTCTATGCTTTTCTACCATTGGGGTGTTCGCAAGAACACAACCAAGCATACCAGTCTCCTACAACAGGTCTAGCACATACTTCCGCTGAGATATAAAGATACCCTGATCTGATCTAGTCACCTTGATTCCCAGAAAATATCGTAATCTTTCCAAATCTTTCACCACAAACTCTGCAGATAAGAGGGACTTGAGATTCACAATCTCTTCTACATCGTTACCGTGATCACAATGTCATCCACATAGACAATCAAAACCACAATATCTTGATCACGTCCCTGAATAAAATAGCGTGATCAGACTGCTCCTGTTTGTACCCAAATTTTAGCATAGCTGTGAGGAATCTACAAAATCATGCTCTTGGGGACTTGCTTCAAGTCATATAAGGACCTCCTTAGCCGACAAACAAGACCTTCAGCTCCCTTTTTCACAAACCCAGGAGGGAATTTCATGTATACCTCTTCATCAAGCTCATCATGGAGAAACATGTTCTTAACATCCAATTGATGAAGATGTCAGTTCATGCAAGCCGCGCAGGACATCAATACCCGAATATTGTCCATCTTAGCCACAGGGGAGAAAGTCTCTTGGTAGTCCACTCCCTTAGTCTGAGTGTACCCCTGAGCGACCAGCCATGCTTTATACCGTTCGACCTTCCCTTCTTGATTCTGTTTGACCGAGAACACCCATCTCGAGCCAATAACTTTCTTTCCAGGAGGAAGAGGAGAGACATCCAAGTATGATTCTTGTCCAAGGCTGACATCTCCTCTTTCATAGTCTGAGTCCAGGTCGGGATACCCAACGCTTCCTGTTATGTCCTGAGAATAACAATCGACGAATGAAAAACAACAAAGGCCTGATGGGCTGGGGTAAGATGATGGTAAGACACATGGTTAGAAATAGGATGTTTAGTACATGCAGCCTTACCTCTCAATAGAGTAGGCGGGATATGCAAATCTGCATCATCAGATATGAGGCGGAAGCGGGCATTAGTAGGGGTGGCGCCTTAGTAGCATGTATTTGGGAGGAGCGTCGGTGGTACACGTGAGGGAAAGGAGATATCATAGTATTAGGCAGAGGAACAGGGATAGGGGAACCCCGTTCCTGAGGCACAGGAAGTTGCGGTTGTAGAGGAGGGAGAATAGGAAGAGGAACATTCATATCACAAGCACTCTGCCCCTGACGAAGAGTATGAGTCGATGACAAAAATTAGGATTCCCCTTCCCGAAAAGTAATATCCAGAGTGCAATACATACGCCCAGAGGGCGTGTGGTAACACTGATACCCTTTCGTCGTGGAAGAGTATCCGAGGAACACACACCAAAGAGCCCGAGGGTCCAATTTGTCTCGGTGAGGCAAATGAATATGTACAAAATATACACATCCAAATACACGAGGCAGGTTTGAAGTATAAATCACAGTCATGTTAGACAACCGAGCTAGGGGAGTAGCATAGTCAGGAACACGTGAGGGAAGCCGATTGATAAGGTGGGCAGCGATAAGAACCACATTACCCCAATAGGACTTGGGAAGGTGCATAACACCCAGTAGACTACGAGCGAAATCCAATAGGTGCCGGTTTTCCGTCCTGCAACTCCATTTTGGGTAGAGGTGTTAACACACGTGGTTTGATAGCGGATACCATGATTAGTGAGGTACGGGCCAAATGCTCTCCGATCGTCATATTCCCCCTCCCCTATTATCACTGCGCAGGACACAAATCACACCCTTAAATTGAGTCTGAACCATTTTGTGAAAAATCTCAAAACAAAAGAAAACTCCACTTTTCTTTTTTAACAATACACCCACGTTATGCGAGAAAAACAATCAATAAAGGTGACAAACCAACTAAAACCAAATGTATATAAAACGGGGATGGTCCCCAAACATCAGAATGGACAACATCAAACAGAGTGCTACATGGAGAAGAGAAATGCGATGGACTATGTCTCACATGTTTAGACCTATCACAAACATCACAGACAAAAGTTTGTAGAAACGGTGATAAAACTGGAAACAATTTCGGAAGGTAGAGAGGAGAAGGATGTCCAAGCCGCAGGTTCCAGCGACAAATATCATCTGCTGTAACAGGAGTGCAGGAGAAGGTGGGAGCTCCAAGTAATACAATCCACCACGGTTTCTACCACTGCCAATGTTCCGTTTCGCACCCAGTTCCTGAAAAACACATGAATAAAAAAAAGGTTACAGAGCAATTAAGGGATCGAGTAATGTCACTGATGAAAAGTAAATTGCGAGAAAAGGAGGGAACGTGAAGAACATGTGACCGAGAGATAAAAGGGGAACATGAAATCTGTCCTTTGCCAACAATAGGAGACAACAAGCCATTAGCAGAAATAACTTTGTCCTTACCAGACAAAGGGGTGTAAGAGAGGAAACCTAAGGAGCCAGTCATGTGGTGAGTGACACCAGAATCAATCACCCATTAAGAGGAGGAGGCAGTGACTGCATGAGCACTTGACATAGCAATAAAGACAATGAAAGCAGAGGCACCCGGAGGCTGATCGGGCTGAGAGTGCAGCAGACGGCGAAAAACATCCAACTCATGAACAGTAAGCTGCACGGGAACAGCAGTGGAGGACTCGTTGTAGACGTCTGTAGAGTAAGCAGCATCATGAGGTCGGGTGCTGCCCTGGTGATGGCCCCCACGTCCTGGCCCTCGTCCTCGGCCACGACCACGAGGGGCAAGATGTGGGTGGAGCTTGTAGCACACATCCCGAGTATTGCTTTTGCGACCACAATAATCACAACTAGGAGCAGACGATCTAGGGATGAAAACTTGACCACAACCAACGCTAGTAAAAGTAGAGCGATCAGGAGGAGTACTATCACTAAGAGAATTCTGGCGGTCTTCATCACCAAGGACCATGCTAAAGGCATCCCGAAGGGACGGAAGAGGAGAGCGGTGAAGAATATGTGTCTGCACCATGTCGAACTCCATGTTCAGCCCCATCAAAAAGACATGCAGACGAAAACGGTTCTCTCGTTGTTTTAACTGAACAGTGTCTTGAGTGCATGTAGGAGTGAAATGCGAGAAATAGTCTAACTCCTTATATAGACGCTCAAACTCGGAGAAAAAAGACGACACCGTCCAAAATGCGGTGAGTGAGTTCATAAACCTGTGTGGAGCTCCCAATTTGAGAATCCGTCTCACAAGCACAGGTCCAGATCTCGTTGGCGGAGTCCATTAGCATGTAACTTCGATAAACCTTTGGAGACATAAAATGGAGAAGCCACAAAGTCACCAGAAAGTTTTCTGAGTCTCATCGTTTCCAGGAGGGATCAGTTTTTTGGGGCTCCTTAATAGATCCATCAATGTAGCCGAACATCTGATGACTACAAATGATATGCTATGCCGCCCGGGACCATTCGAGATAGTTCGAATCATCTAACGGGACAGTGGTAATCTTCAAAGAGTCGGAGTGGCCATGGGACAGTTGATGGTCACTCATCTGGGTCTGAAGCACACTCGACGACGACGACACTGAAGAGTCACTTACATCGGAGGATTGAGCAGCCATAGGAAGGGAACACAAAAGAGGAATCACATGGAACAAGAGACGCCGGAGCAACAACCTGTGTTGGAAAGCTGTGCAGCAGGAGGCAAACCAGGCAGCGGCGGAGCAGATCAGTCAGTGGCGGAGCGAATCGGGCAGCGACGGAGCAGATCTGATCATCGACGGTGACGGGAAGGCTGGAGTCGATGTCAACCACAGAGGCCTCAAATGGACGCCGGAGAAGATGGTGGGGTTGACAACGTCCGAGATTTGGCGGTCGATGGTGGGGTTGACGACGTCCGAGATTTGGCAGTCCAGGCTCACCAGGTTAGAGATTTGCGCCTTCGTGCACATTTTTTGCGCCTTTGGACATTAAAGGCGCGACTGAGCGTGACTTTTGTTGCAAACCTTTTTTTTTAAAATAATGAAAAAAATAATGCAAGAACTCAATAATTTTTATATGATTTAGTAATTTTGAAATATAATCGGTCGTTGAGATTTAGATATGATGCAAGCAACCATATTGATTTATTTTTAAGAGATAAATGATAGTAATGAATGATTAATGAGTAGATTATATGAAGAATCTGTTCAAGAAAGATGAATTGATGTTTGATGCTCATTATTTAAAATGAATGTGATTGCGCCTTGTCTTCTTCGGGCGCGCCTTTGCCTTGAGCCTTGCGCCTAGGCTCCAAGAACCCTTTGTGCCTTGGTGCGCCTTGCCCCTGTAATAACAAAGGGGGCTACGGAATCGCGCGGTGGAAGAAAAAACGACCAGATGCGTCATGGAGGGACGGCGGCGGCATCCCTCTCAGCAGCGGCGAGGAGACCGCTCATCATCCCCGACGGCGATCAAACTGGAGCGTCGATTTGGAGCGGAGGTTGAGCGGGGCGGAGGCACAGCAGGGATGAAAAAAATTAGGGCAGCCGAAACAGAAATCCCTTTGATACTAAGTTGAGTAGGGAAATTGATACTTGCATGGCTTGTTATTCAATCATAGAGGAGAATATATACTGCTACATCAGACTCAACAACTTAAACACGCTATGTGGGACAAAACCCATATACACACAATAATAATAATAACACAAGAAATACTCGACTTGTAAATATCTCTCAACTATTTCAACATCTGGATTTATTGATTTCGCATGTACCTATACTTGTGTTTTCTGCCCGTAATAAATTCTCCCATGAATTAGGGTAACTTTTATATTGCAAAATTATTTCAGGGTTATATTGTCTCTTTCAAAAAATTATAATTTGTCCATTTATCTTTTAGGAAATTATTGTCCTGTAATGTCATGTATTTTGATTTATTCCCATCTTTGAATTACAGTGGGGGCTGGACAATTACTGGTGCTCCTATAGACTTACGTGATCCTCGCATTCTTGCAATGGCAGCAGCTCAGCACCACTTTCTTGAAGCAGAGTATGATGACTATGGTGCTACTAATTCTAGTGGTGCAGCATTCTGCCGTTCCGCAGCTTTAATTGTAAGTTCTGTGTATATCGAATAGTTTTTTTTTTAAAACAGCGATAATATATCACTTGAGTTTCTGAGACTTTTTTTTTGGTTATAAAGCTAAAGGGTTTTCATCTCTGGTCAATCCTTCATTCATAAACATTTCATTATGATACAGTTAGTTATTTTATTTTTGGTAAGGATTGTTTGGTTCAGTGTTATTTAATTTTTGGTTTTATTTATGTCAATATTATCTCTCGGATAATGGATGTTTGATTAAGTCCTAGGAAGCACCGGTACGGGTACGGATACGGGTACCAGATACGATACGTATCCGGTACAAGCAGTATGACAAAATTTAAAAAATAAGTATACGGATACGTCATGATATGTTATAACAAATATAATATATATTTATATATCACAAGTGCAATAAATTTTTCTTAAAACATCGAAACATCAAACATAAATCATAACTTGAAGTAAAAATTCACAAATCAATGCAACATAACATGAAGTTTTCAAACATTAAGTATTCGTAAATATTACAAAATTTAACATCTTATATGTTTAACCAAAAGATAATTAAACTTAAGTCTACTTATCAGTCTTTTTTTTCTTCTTCATTGTTGGAAATCAACTTTATTGTTGAAGATCAACATCTTCAATCTCCGGTTAGTTTAGAGACAAGTTAGTCATTTTTAATAACTTGCGTTGAATCAACACGTTCAATACACGTACTTGTAATAGAAACGTACCGATACCAGAAACATACTCGGTACAGATACACAATTTAATTGGGCGTACCAACGCTTCTTAGCATAGAGCCAACCTTTGTTTACTCTAGAAAAACATACTTCTATCACAATATGCAAAATGTCGTGCTAAGTCCAAGTGTGTCCACATAGGTGTATCCGTCGAGTATCGGGTACATATCGGTACCGGATACGTATCCGGTACAGGTACACTGTCTTCGGGGAAGTATCCGTGCTTCATAGATTAAGTCTTATTTACTGAATACTGGATGTTTGATTAAATCTTAATTACCGGATACTGGATGTTTGATTAAGTCTTATTTGTCGGATATTGGTTGCTTACTTATTTGTCGGATATTGTTTACTTGATTTTGTATTACTGATTACCGAAAAAAGACAACAAAAGGTACTATTTTATCAGTTATAAGATGTTAGTAACATTTTGTAGAAGCATCATAGTTTGGATATGTTAGGAACATTTTGTAGATGCCGCAAAATTTGGATGGGGTCTTGATGTTAAATATTTTATGATATATTTTCTATTAAAAATACTATTTTTAATTTCCATTAAAAATAGTAATTCCATTAAAAATAGTATTTTATGTCAAATAGTATTTAAACATTTTGTAGTTGCATCATAGTACTATTTAAAATTTGGACGGCGTCTTGATGTCAACAAGCAACAAAGTTGACATTTTTAAAGAACATGACATTGTGTTACAATGTCTATGAACCAAACTGATGTAGGGGTAGGCTAGTTGATGCGGGGACAGGAGTCCACCTGCCCCGCCACCTTGGCATCACCACCAAGGGGCCCACCTGGAGTCAGCACCAGGCGGCTTTATCAGGCCCGCGGGCCATACACCCCAACCAGCTCTCCGCCACCGCATCAGCACCGCGCGGTAGGTTGTTGAGGCCAGGGCTCGATCCCCTGACCTCCTAGATAAGAGGCCCTCAAGCAACCTCTCATCACCAACTGATCCGTTGGTGATGAGAGGTTGCTTGAGGGCCTCTTATTTAGGAGGTCAGGGGATCGAGCCCTGGCCTCAACAACCTACCGCGCGGTGCTGATGCCGTGGCGGAGAGCTGGTTGGGGTGTATGGCCCACGGGCCTGATAAAGCCGCCTGATAAAGCCGCTTGGTGCTGACTCCAGGTGGGCCCCTTGGTGGCGATGCCAAGGTGGCGGGGCAGGTGGACTCCTGTCCCCGCATCACTAGTAGTACTCGGAAGCTCGGACTCTTCGTGCACGTGTGAGGGGATATGCGAGTGCAATGCTACATGCAATGAACTATCGGATATCACTGACAATTAATTTAGGCAATGAAAATTAACAACACCACGCAGTTAATCAAAATAAAGAAGCAATTAAGTAATTTTGACAATTTGGCAACGGCTTCCTCCGCGCGGAGGGCCTAAGCAAGCGGCGGCGATTAATTCCACAAACAAATATTAGCGTACTAGTGTAACAACTACCAAACTATGATCACAGCGCAAATATAGATAAATAACCAAGTGCAAATGTCAAATACAAAACACAATACCACGAGATACTCACGATGCAGTGGGCTGATCCGAGGTGGTGGAGAAGTTGAAGGACCGGATGGGAGACGGGCGATCGGAGGCGGATACGGTGGCACGGTGACGGCACGGTGGCTGCCCATAGTGGAAAAAAAGGGGGGATGTGGGCCGGGAACGGCGAGATCCGGCCACTAGAGGATGGATCGGAGTGTCGGTGGGTAGATCCGCTAATTTTAGGGCGGATCCGGGCTACGGGAGTGGGAATACGTAAGTGGACGGTAGATCGGGGGGAGGTAGTGCTAGATCAATTTGATCTAGGGTTTTCGGAGCGGCGGGAGGTGGATCCACGAAGGGGGGGGGGGTGAGAGGAGTGGCCGGCTAGAGTTAGAAAACCCTTGGGTGGCCGGTTTTGGGAAGGGAAAGGGGCGGAGGAGGGGCGGGAATGGGGCAGCAGGCCGGCCGCTTTGTGCAGGAGGGGGGGGGGGGGGGTACGGCAGGAAATTAAAAACTATAGGGATGAACAGTACATTTCATGAATGAACGGTGATTTGCTGTGAAATCTGGGTTGCTGGACTGCAGGGAAACGCTGGCCGTTGGGGGGTTTTCGGTGGCTGAAAATGAAGGAGGAGAGGGGGAAAATGATGGTGGGGGTAGGGGTTACCTTGGGGAGAAGTTTGGCGGCCTAGGAGTCGTCACCTAGGGTTCCACGGCGTCGGCACCGAGGAGGGATCGCTGGAATCCGGGAAAGCTTTTCTCCAAATTCAACAATGGCCTCAAATCAGCCCCCTAGCATCCTATTTATAAGAAAACACAAACTAGGGCATCCCCATCAACGGCTATGATTGACCGGTGGGTTAGCCCTTTAAAATACATCAAAATAAACTCAAAAATATAAAGTAATATAGCGTTTTGACTCGCGGCGACGTCCCGGACGCAACCGCGGAGTCCGATCGGCGATCCGATCAAGTATTCCTGCGCGAATACATGTATGTGGGCCCCGCCTCACGGCGAGCTCCTCCAAGTGCATCTGATGGCTCCCCATCACAAACCATGCTTTTAAGAGTTGTTTGCTCAGTTGAAACTGATATTAATGTGTTCAGTTTTTTTAAAAAATTTGGATGAAAAGTAATGAAATCATTTGGGTTTGGGCCAAAATTCAAGAGCTTAGGTGAAGTTTCTGATGAAAACTGAAATTATTTTGCCATCTTGTAAAATCTTGTCAGTTTTTTTACAAAAAAATATCTTGCTACGCCACCAATTTTTCTTAAAAATATATTTATTTTTGTAGAGAAGTGCACGAGCGATGAAGGAAAAACAGTAAAACCTTGCATATCCTTGTTGAGTATGTAAATATAATGTATGAGCACATATATATAGGGAGAGGAGAGTAAGAGGAGTCGCATATACAAGGTGTGAGACTAATACAAGAATAGAGAAAGCTACACTAAATGGGCCAATACATGGGCTTTTACATGTTCTTTTGTAACACTCCCCTGCAAGCTGGAGCGTACAAGTCGTAGACACCTAGCTTGGACAAGAACTGATAAAATAGGGTACTCGGTAGGGCCTTAGTGAGAAGATCAACAACTTGGTCAGTATCCGGAACATGTTTCAATTCCAGCTTCTTCATTTGAACTTTCTCCCGAACGAAGTGACAATCAACTTCAATGAGTTCGTTCTTACGTGGAAGATCGGATTTTTAGCTGTGTATAGTGGCTTGACTGTCACATAGTAAGGTAGCTGGTGAGGGAAGTTTTACTCTCGGATCAGCGAGGAGTCTTTCAAGTCATGTAAGCTCAGATACAACAGACGTCATCGAACGGTATTCAACTTCAGCTGAAGATCGAGCAACCACAGCTTATTTCTTACTGCGCCAGGTAATAAGGTGACTTCCCAAGTAGGTACAAAATCCGCTGGTAGAACGCCGATCATCCAGGGAACCAACATAATTTGCATCTGAATATGCAACAAATGTTGGAGTAGAAGAAGAGGTTTTGTATACCAGCCTTTGAACATGGGCTGTTTTAAGATATCTTAGAATGCGTTCGACGGCCTTTAGATGAGACATCCGAGGAGAATGCATAAACCGGCTGGCAACCCCAACAACAAAGGATATATCTGGTCTCGTGACTGTTAGGTAAATCAGTTTTCCAACGAGTCGTCGATAGTATTCTGGATTTGGAAGCAATAGATCTGTATCTAAGGCATGTGCACAAAGCTTATGATTGACATCCATCAGAGTATTAGTCGGTTTGCATCCAGAGTAGCCGGCATCCTGAAGGAGGTCGAGGCAGTACTTCCGTTGAGATATGACAAGGCCATCAGGACGTCTTGCAATCTCAATGTCGAGGAAGTATCGAAGGTTCCCTAGGTCTTTTGTTTCAAAAACAGAACTTAAGTATTGTTTGATCATTTGTATTCCCTTTGAGTCATCACATGTGATTAGGATGTCATCAACATAGACTAAAAGGAGAACGATGTCTGTTTTGTGATGTCGAGTAAACAGAGAGAAATCTGCCGAGCTCCTTGTGAAACCAACCTCTCGCACAACCCTACTAAACTTGTCGAACCATTTCCGAGGGGATTATTTGAGACCATAGATCGACTTCTTGAGGTGACAAATCCAGGACTCCCCCGTGGTCTCAAACCCCGAAGGTTGCTGTATGTAGACTGTTTTTTGTAGATCACCGTTTAGAAAAGCATGCTATATATCCAGTTGATGTAAGGGTCATTGGTAATGCACAACCACTGAGAGGACACGAACCATGTTGAGCTTGGCCACTAGAGAGAACGTTTTCTCATAATCGAGACCTTGTTGTTGAGTAAAGACACGGACCACCAGTCGAGCCTTAAGATGGTCAATTGTCTCAACAGGAGCATGTTTGATGACAAAGACTCATTTACAACAAACAATAGTCTGGCCTAGAGGGAGAGGAACTAGATCCCACGTCTGGTTAGCCTAAAGGACTGCCATTTCTTTGTCCATGGCTACCCGCCAGCCCAGATGTTGGAGAGCCTCTTGCATATGGTTAGGGACAGAAATAGAGGATAATGAAGTAGCAAATGTGTGAAGCGTCGGGGACAAGCGGTGTAAAGATACATAGTTCGCTAAGGGATGAACGGTGGAGGCCGGTGTTGGATCAGCAGGTCGCAGAGTGTCTGTGGTCGAAGCCGAGCATCGGGGCGGCGGAGCGAGGAGGGCGACGAGTGTAGACACAGATAAGAGGGGGCTTGTGGAGAACGAGAACCAGATCAGGGAGGAATGGCGGAGGAGTGGTAACTGGGATGACAAGTCTTGTTAAGGATTGTGGTGGAGGAGGTAGGCTTGGAGCAAAGAAGAACGGTTTATCTTCCCGAAATGTAACATCAGCTGAAACGGTCACCTTGCGGGTAGTTGGAGAGTAGCAAACATAGCCTCTCTGAGTACAAGAATAACTAACGAACATGTGTTTGGCCGCCCGAGGATCCAACTTGTTTGTGGACGGACCCAGTAAGTGAACATAGCTGGTACAATCAAATATGCGGGGTGTGAGAAAATGACGGAGTAGAGAGGAAGAAGAGACTAAATGGAGTAGCATTTTGGATGACGGAGGAAGAGAGACGGTTAATGAGATAACATGCCGTCGAAAGCGCAAAGTTCCAATAAGCCTTGGGTACCTGCATTTGAACCATGAGGGAGCGAGCAACATCAAGATGATGCCTATTTTTACGTTCAGCAATTCTGTTTTGTTGGGGGGGGGGGGGTATAAACTTACGACGTCTGGTGAATAATTCCAAATTTCGAGCAGAGATTAACAAATTCATGGCTAGTGTATTCGCGAGCATTATTTGTTCGAAGAGTTTTAATTTTGTCGGAAAACTGTGTGTGTGAGTCTTAAGAACGAAAGCCCGAAACACACGGGGAAGCTTAGAGTGATCGTGAAATAGTACAACCATGTTGTTCGAGAATAATCATCAATAAAAGTGATAAAATAATGATAACTAGACACACTAGTGATTTTGTACGGGCCCCAAATATCAGAATGCACTAAAACAAAAGGAGCAGAGCTCCGAGTACAATGAAGAGGAAAAGATAAACGATGTTGTTTTCTTAAAGTACATGAATCACACATAGAAGCTGGAAGAGAAATATCAGGAAGAGCTTGAGGATCGGAAGAGGAGCATGCCCAAGACGCCGATGTCAATCAACGGAGGAGACTGAGGAGAGAATGGTAGGAGAAACATCAAAAAGGTAGAGTCCGTTTTGCAGTCGTCCTTTACCAATGATACTTTGCGTCTGTCGATCCTGAATCAGAAAAGAAAACGAGGTGAATGTGACAAGAGCAATTCAAATCGACAGTGAGGCGACTAACAAAAAGTAAATTAAACGAGAAACCTGGGATATGAAGAGCCGAGCGGAGAAAGATAAAGGAATTGAGAGGGATATCAGCATAGCCAGAGACAGAAACAGTGTCGCCATTGTCCACTGTGATACACTTAGGATGTGGAGAATCCAAGTATTGATGTGGCTTCAGTGAGGCGATATGGTGAGTAGCACCTGTATCCACTATCCAGCGCGGACTAGTGGAGAGACAAGCGACACCTTCATTGGAGATGGAGGCAACAGAGGCAGGCGGGTGGTTGAGCATCCCTTGAAGTTGTTGGAGTTGGAGCCAGACTTCTTCAAGATTAGCACGAGTGGCAGAGGGATTTGAGCATCAACAGAAGCAGTCAGACGAGGAGGAAGACCATGTTTGCAGTAGCAGGTTTCCTTAAGGTGTCCATCCTTACCGCAAAAGAACACTTAGGCCGTGGCTGGCCACCTCGACCCCTTCCTCGAGAGCCCGAACGCCCTCCACGAGCAGGGGAAGGGGGAGGTAGTAATGGCGCAGAAGAGTGCTGTAGAAAGGTCGGCGAGGGAGGTCTGGTAGTATCAGAAGGGGCTAAAACCTTTAGCAGCATGGAGCACACATCAGATAATGTTGGAGCAGCAACAGACGAGAGGTTCTGAGCCCGAATACTCTGAAGATGAGGCGGGACACGTGCCATCATCATGGCAATACCGACACTTCCTTTTGAGAGCGTTGGGCAGCAATATCCGTAGTAGGAGCTGATGTTGGATCCAGGCTTCAACCAGTGACTTGACCTGAGCAACAAATGAGGTTAAGTCGGCAGCACCGCCAATGTCAATAGTCTTAAGATCTGTGATGATGTCATATAGGTGCTGGAGAATGTCCTTGCCAGAGTAAAGGGAATGAAGCTCATCTCACATTGCATTGGCCGTCTCGTGATACATGGTCATGCGGTAAGGGTCGTCATCAAGGGAGTTGAGAAGCCAAGTCTGAACATGACCATCGTCACGCAACCAGTCATTAATGGGTGCAGAAGGAGGATCCTTAGTGAGATGATGCAGAAGTACCTTGGACTGAAGTACCTGTCTGACAGAATGCACCAATTCAGCAAAGTTCTTCTTTCTTGTAAGGGAGATGGTGGTGATCCACAACTCGTCACGCAGCTCAGGAGCAGGAACCAAGTGGGCTGAAGGAGAAGAGTCGGTAGAGGAACCCATGGCGTTACCACCTGGCAGCTAGAGGAAGCGGATAGGTGACACGAGCTGGCGGCTAGAAGAAGTGGCTAGGCGGCACGACCTGGTGGCTAGAAGAAACGACTAAGCAACACGATCTGGCGACTAGAAGAAGCAGATAGGCAGGCACATTAGACCGATTTCTGCGGACTAGGACAGAGGCCGCGACAACAAATTTTTGCGAACCAGCACAACACATGCAGTAAGAGCAACAACGAAAATAAGACAAACCGTTGGCGAGCAGCGGACAGGAATCAACGAGCGCCGCAGACTGAGGAACAAGTAGAGTGGAGACCACGACAAGAGCACAAGGTCGACAAGCAATGCAGAGGGAACTCAGGCTAACACAATCTAGCAGCAGCCGACAAGGCACGACAGATAGAGCAACGAACAGAGAAGAGACTGCTGTGGGCTGAAGAGAAGCTTGCTGAGATGAGACCGCAGTGGATTGAGCGACTAATAGAGAGAAGACCGCGACGGGCTGAAGAGAGGCCGCGCTGCGACGAAAGAGACAAACCCCGACAGGGGCGAAAGAGCGAATAATAGAGAGAAGACCGCGACGGGCTGAAGAGAGGCCGCGCTGCGACTAAAGAGACAAACCGCGGCAGGCGCGGAAGAGCAGACCGCTGCGGCTAAAAAGACAAATTGCGGCAGGGGAGGAAGCCCGCAACAAGGTATCAAGCTCGCGACATGGTAGCAAGTGGCAAGGAAGCTCGCGACAAGGAAGCAGACCGTGGCGGACACAGAACAGGCTGCACGGTGGGTCCCAGCAGCGAAATCTATTAAAGCGAGGAACAGGTCCAAAAGAGGAGGGAGCAGCACAGGGAGAATTAAGCGGCCAAATGATTTTTTATCCGCCGAGGGATGCGGATAGGAAGTCACACAGAGGTTTGCGGGTAGAAGAAGTCTATCCACCGAGGAGTTGCGGTTTGCTAACCGCACAAAGCACCGTGGTTAGAGAATTAGAGACCGCCCAGAGGGATCGTTGCCTTTTATACCATGTAGAGAAGTGCACGAGCGATGAAGGAAAAATAGTAAAACCTTGTATATCCTTGTTGTGTATGTAAATACAATGTATGAGTACATATATATAGGGAGAGGAGAGTGAGAGGAGTCTCATATACAAGGTGTGAGACTACAGACTAATATAAGAATAGACGAAGCTACACTAAATGGGTCAATACATGGGCCTTTACATGTTCTTTTCTAACAATTTTAAGTCTAATAACAAAAAGGTAATCAAAATTGAACCAAACACAACCTCTAAACCATTTATTAGGTATTCCATTGAGATGATTTTAGTCATAATTTTAAAATCAATTCTTGCTGTTTAGTTTCTCATGTAATTTGGTGGTGGTTATTTTACCTGTTGCAGCTGATGGCACTTTTACTATTGAGGCATGCTTTAAGTATTACCACGGAGGGAGACGATGATGCTTCTACCTACTTTTCTGTAAGTGAAGTTTATTTGCCGTTTAAGGACCTTGATATTTGTTGAAAGGGGGGCCCGGCCCATCTTGGGAAACCCGGGGAAGAAAGCCCACAGCCCGACTACAGTCGGTGCACTCCAACCAAATATCCCGGGGCCCACGGCTTGGGGAAATCCCGGGAAGGTTGTTGAGGCTCGGGCTTGATCCCGGGACCTCCTTTATCAAGCTTCTTCATGGAGTCCTGATACCCAACTGAGCTTGATAAAGGAGGTCTCGGGATCCAGCCCGAGCCTCAACAACCTTCCCGGGATTTCCCCAAGTTGTCGGCCCCCGGAGATTTGGTTGGAGTGCACCGACTGCAGTCGGGCTGTGGGCTTTCTTCCCCGGGTTTTCCAAGATGGGCCGGGCCCCCCTTTCAACAATATTAACCCCCAACCCACCCACACACCCAAAAAACATTTTTTAAATTTTTCTTACTTGTAAACTCCTACTATGACCCACAGCTTTTTTTGCTGAGGGCTGCTGGATTTCTATTACCATGTTACATCATGGCCTGGGCCATTAGTATCCTTCATCGAAGGAGAGAAAGACAAGTAAGCAATTTCAATTTTATACCATTTTCAATCTTTCGCCAATTTCAATTTCATACCATTTTCAGTCTTACACCAATTTCAATCTTATGCCATTTTCAATCTTTTGCTATTTTCAATTTTATGAATTTAATTGGCTCTTCTATGTCGTTTTAACCTTTTCCCCCATTTTATTGCATATATTTTAAATATTAAACAGCACTCTTAAATGTTGTGAGCTTCTCTAGTTGGTATTTTGGGTTTCAGTCTTATGCCCAAATCATCATTAAGGGTATTAGTTTTTCATGCTTCTCATTACGTGATGAGGAATCAAATGATTTATGACAACCTACATTCACTGCCAAATAAATGTCGGTCTGTGAAAGGAGATGTGGTTGATAAGCATTATTTTTATTCTTTTGGTTTATTTGAAAGGGCCATACCTAATTGACTTTAAGTTTTCCTTGTCTTTTAAGATGCTCCCGACCTATGTGTAGCCACCTTAGGTCTCCTTGAAGTTTTTCTCCATTCTATGTTCATGCCATTGCTTGTAGCCTTCTTTACTTTTGTAGAGTTGTTTATCCATTTGCTTCTTATGTATTTTGTTGAAGAAATTATGCACTAAGGCTCATAGCAAGACCCAACTAGAGCCCACCTCTTTAGGACTTTAGTCCTACATCTTAGAATGAGATTGTCTCTCACCCCCCTTTTCTTATATAAGTGTACAAATGTTATTATTAATTAAGAAAAAAATTAATAAAATATTTGGATTATTTCTTTATTTTTCGTGTTTTTCTACATGATATCAAAGGTCTGATCCGAATATTTTTCCTCTGTTTTTCCCCTCGCTGTTAACAGTTTGTGCGGTCTGGCCTTTTTTGACTGCACATCGAGTCGCTCTAGGCATGGCTTCGTCCTCCTTTGCAATTTGCTTCCTCCTTTTGATTTTTATAACTCCGCTCCACGGTTCTTCAGGCCCCATCAGTCTGGTGTCTTCCGCGGCCTCTATTTCTCTATCTGCTCTGGCTGCTTCTCTGCTTCTTCTGATCATAGTGCCCTCCTTATCGTAGCTTTCGGCTTGACCTCGGCAAAGAGACTGTCTGCTTCTTCTGCTTGCCAAGTTCGTCGCCCTCCCAAGCGTGCCACAACTCTCGGCGCGCTCTCGACAAAGAGACTGCCTGCTTTTTATGCTCGCTGGACTAACCGCGCGGCTTACTAGTCCTCACTGTGTTTGTACAATCTTCTTACGAGATCATTTATATGCTGGTTCCTTCAGTTTTGCAGCAAGGCTTTCTTGTTTGCCGGTTCTTCTGTTCGTTGGAGTGCTCGTGTTTTCTTTCAAAGCTTGCAAGCTCTCTGTAATCTCCTTATCCGCGTGGATTCCCCTCCGCAGCTTCTCTTGGGAACTATTTCTTCTGGCCACTCTTCCTTTAATCGCAGTTGCTCTCCTTTGCTCGTCTGAGCCTAGCTTTCGTTGCCCACCAGAGTCAGCCCGTGTTTGTTGCGCTCCTTGTCGTGTCCCTGACCGCAGGCTTTCCCTGGTTCCCTTGTTCTCACGTGTTTTATTTTTAGGTTCTCGGCTTCAACTTGCTGTCAGTGCTTGTCGCCGGTTCTTGCCAATCTCATACCGTCAGTACTTTCCGCCCTCATCACCAAGCTCCTGACCACGGAAGTGACCAGTTTCAATTGATTTGAACAATGCCCCATCTCTTCTTGCCCGTACCGCGGCTCCCCTTCCTGAAGTAAATGATAAGCTTCAGATCATCACTATCTTTCTTAGTGGGAAGAAGAACTTTGTTGTGTGGGTGCACTCCGTCCGTTGTGGTCTTTAGACCAAAGGCCTCCTTCATCTTCTAACAAAGGCTCCATGATGATTGTTGTGTCCAATCTTGGATCCTCAATTCTATGGATAGTGAACCATTTGGAATTTCTATGTATCATGAGACGACAAAGACCATGTGGGTGGAACTTCACACTTTCTAGTTTGGCAAGGACAACTTGCAACACCTGTTTGATATCATCACGAACCTTTAATCTCTCGACTCAGGGAGGCAGATGACTTAACATCCTTTGTTGCTTACTCCAAAACTCTAGTCGAGGTCTGGATTCAACATCAGCCTCCAACAACAGTCTTTGCTGCCCAACGTGCGTAAAAAGAAGTCGTTGATATCGCTATGATGATGGCGTATGTTCCGCCTCATCTTCACAACTTCCGTGCTCAGATCATTTCCTCCACCATTTCATCTATTTCATTTGTGTGCTTGATGCTTTTAAAGGTCACCCCAACCTCGGATGCTCTCGAGACCCTTTCTCCGGCTCTCCTCCAGCAATCCTTTCCCTATCACCGCACTCCTTCAGCTTGTGGGGCTCGCACCGAGTCTCGAGATGGGGTCGTGGAGGAAAGACTCGTCCTCACTGTACTCATTGTGTTCGGTTTGGTCATTTTGAGGCAACTTGCTATCATAAGCATTGTATGCCTCCACAACACCATACCTCAGTTGCGGTCAATCTTCTTTCTACCACCAGCACCGACATTGGTGCCCTGCACACCCAACTTCAATATCTTCACGGGATGATCTGTCGTTCATCTGGCTCGGTTATATCTATCTCCAATGAAAGTATCTCATGTCTCTCTCGTAGCTCAACTGAATTGTGGACTCTGGTGCCACCCGCCATATTACTCTACAGAAACCACCTCAGTATTTGGATTCAGTGCATCCCAAATTCATCACAATTGCCAACGGTTATACTACCCTGGTTTTTGGTTATGTTGATGTATTCCTCACTTCCTTTATCTCCCTTCACTCGGTTCTTTATGTTTCAAATTCTCCTTTCAACCTTTTTTTTTTCTATTTATCGTCTTACTCAAGATCTTGACTGAACTGTAACTTTCTCTTCTTTCTTTTTTGTTTTGCAGGATCGAAGGAAAATTTTCCAACGGTCTATACATTTTGTGTGTTTCTCCCACAGTTTTCTCCTCAGTTACCTCTGTAGAGTGGCACCGACATCTTGGACATGCTCCTCTCCCTATTCTCAAGAAAGCTCTTCTTGATCTCCCCTCACGATTTTATTTGTGAATCTTCTATTTTTAGAAAACAACGTCATTCTACTTTTATTCCTTATTGTGCTCGAAGCGATGTTTCTTTTGTTTTAGTACATTCAGATATTTGAGGTCCTTATAAAACAACTTGTGTTTCTGGTTACCATTATTTTCTTACCTTTTTTAATGATCACTCTTGCATGACGTGGTTGTATTTACTTCATGATCGTTCTGAACTCTCGTGTGTTTTGTGCCTTTATTGCTGAAATTTGTACTCAGTTTTCAACGCCCATTAAAATTGTTTACTCAAATAATACATGTGAATACACGAGTCATGATTTTAATACTCTATGTTGTGAGTTGAGGATCATCCATCAAACCTCATGTGTTTATACCCGACAACAAAATGGTGGCACAGAGCATAAGAATCGTCACATCTTTGAGGTCGCACTCTCACTTATGTTTCAAATGCAGGACCCAAGGCTTTATTGGCACTTCGCAGTTACTACCGCTTGCTACCTCATCAATTGCATGCCCTTTTCCCTTCTCAACTATGTGACTCCCTTTAGTGTTCTCTTTCCCTCCACATATCCTTTTTAGTCACTCCCCACATCTTCGGATGTACCTACTATGTCCACTTTCTTGGCCCCTCCACCAACAAGTTTGCTCCTCGGGCTACCAAATATATGTTCCTTGGTTACTCTCGAACTCAAAATGGTTATGTATGCTACTCTCTCGATGATCGCAAGGTTGTTACATCTGCAGATGTGACCTTTCTCGAAGACCAACCTTTTCACTCCTCAAACCCGCTTCTCCACCACCAACAACCCTACCTCGTCATACCCTCCCACTAACTTCTCCTATCACCTATTCTATATCCACCAATCACCACACCCTCCAAACTACCTCTTCTTTGAGTTACACTTGTCGTCCTCCTCGTTCCGATGCCCTCAAAAAATTGCCTGCCATATATGATATCGCACAGCCATACGATCTGGCACCTGCATAAACCACTCATCCTATGACGAATTATGTCTCCTTGCATCGTCTCTCTCTGGTGCTCCACAAATTTGCAACTTCTTTGATGACCATTTCCGTACCTAATTTTCTGCATGAGGCTCTTCAGCACCGGGGTGGAGGGCGGTCATGGTTGAGAAAATGGTTTCTCTTTGAGCTAATCAGACTTGAACCTTGTTCCCCTTCCACCTGGACAACCATGTGTGGGGTGTAAATGAGTCTTTACTGTCAAACATGGTCCGGATGGGGTGGTTGAACGCCTTAAGGTTCACCTTGTGGCTCGTGGGTTCACTCATTAACATGGCCTTGATTATGAACCAAACTGAATACTGTCAGTGTCTTGATCTCCCTTGTTGTTCATCGACACAGGCTGTTGTATCAACTGGATGTTAAAATGTTTTTCTCAATGAGGATCTGTTGAAGACTGTCTACATGCAACAACCTCCCGTGTTTGAGACAACAGGGAAGTCCCTTGTATGTCATCTCAAAAAATCTTTCTATGGTCTCAAATAGTCTCCTCAAGCATGGTTTGACAAGTTTAGTCAGGTTGTTCGTGGTGTTGGGTTCACTCAAAGCTCGACTGACTTCTCTCTAATTACTCGACATCGTGCGACAGGTACAATAGTTCTCTTGGTCTATGTCGATGATTTTTTTATTACCGGTGATAATGTCTCAAGAAAAATCCACATTATCAAGCAACATCCGATTTCTGTTTTTCAAACTAAAGACTTAGGAAATCTTTAATACTTTCTTGTTCCTGAGGTAGCTCGGCGCCTTGATGAGCTTGTTCTATCTCAACAGAAGTATTGTCTAGACCTGCTCCATGATACTGGCTACTCTGGATGTAAGCCTATTGACACTCTTATGGATGTTAATCACAAACTCTGTACCCATGCCTCAGACTCCGATCATCTCCTTCCAAACCTAGAATATTGTCGTCATCTTGTAGGGAAGTTGATCTAACTGACAGTTACAAGACCTGTATCATTCACTGTTAGAGTTATCAATCCATTCATGCATACCCCACAGATCTCTCATCTCCTGGAAGTTGAGCGCATCCTTTGATAATTGAAGGCTGCTCCTGGACGAGGACTTTTATACAAGTCTTCTTACACCTTCTCTTTTATTGCTTACTCTGATGTTGACTATGCTGACTCTTTGGATGATTGTCTTTCCACAAGTGGATATTGTACATACTTTGGTGGACATCTTATCACCTGGCGCAGTAAGAAGCAATCTGTGGTTGCTCGCTCATCAGCTGAAGCTGAGTATTGTTCAATGGCTTCTGTTGTGTACGAGCTTACTTGGTTGGAAAGCCTTATAAGTGATTTGGGTGTGAAACTTCCCTCACTGGCTATTCTCTATTGTGATAGTCAAGTTACTATATATATATTGCCAAGAATCTTGTATTTCATGAATATACCAAACACATCGAAGTCGACTGTCACTTCATTTGAGAGAATGTTCAACCGAAAAAACTGGAGTTGAAACATGTTCCTGCTGCTGGGCAAGTTGCTGATATTCTCATTATGGGCTTACCACGTTTGATATATTATCGGTCCTTTTCTAAGCTTGGTGCTTACGATTTGTATGCTCCAGCTTGCGAGGGATTGTTGAAGAAACTATGTACTAAGACTCATGGCAAGGCCCGGCTAGAACCCACTACCTCTTTAGGACTTTAGTCCCACATCTTAGAATGAGATTGTCTCTTTTCTCTCTCTTCATATATAAGTGTACAAATACTTGTATGATTAATTAAGAAAAATTTATAAAATATTTGAATTATTTCTCTATTTTTCGTGTTTTTCTACATATTTGTCTTATGCTCTCAATAAGCCTTTGGACTTTTCCATCTCCACCTTGGTGGGGTGTTAGATGGTTCTGTCATGGATTCTAAGTTGAAAAGATTTTAGGGGAGATATCTCAAATATCTAATATCTCATATCATGCCTTGTTGATATATCAGTTTATATCTCAACTTATAGAAGGCTGTCATAGGGTCATACCAAGTATTTGGATACTTGGAGTTTATAGCCTTTAAAAAATTTAACGAGTCACATCTTCAATATGATGTCTTTCATAATTCACAATGGGTTCCAAAGTTACTAAGAAAACGAGAATCATGATACAAAGTTACGGACTTTGGAAGCCAAGGTTCACCCCTACTTGTGAGTAGAGGTGCAACTTGGGTAACTTGAGATCGGTTTAATTCAAAACCAAGAACCGATTAATATAGGCTTGATTTGAGTTATATTCTTGGTTATACTTGACATCTTTATGTTACCCATTATTCGTATTACCTAGAGTGATAGAGCAAGTTGCAAGTAATTGTAAAAAATTTGATTCTAAATCCTAGCGTAGTGAATTTGAATTTCTTACCCTACATTAATCATATAAATAATGGGTAACATAGAGTGATAGAGCAAGTTGCAAGTAAGTAATTGTAAGTTGCAAGTTACATTATTCTTGGTTATACTTGACATCTTTATGTTACTCATTATTCGTATTACCTAGAGTGATAGAGCAAGTTGCAAGTAATTGTAAAAAAATTGATTCTAAATCCTAGCGTAGTGAATTTGAATTTCTTACCCTACATTAATCATATAAATTTCACCCTTATGATGAGACCCTTCCCGGGACCTTCGCTACACAGGGATGCTTTGTGCTCCAGGCTGCCCGTATTAATCATATAAGCAACATAACATTGATATTATGATAATAAAAAAAGTGTTTACTATTGTTAAACTGAAGTAAATTTAACATAATATTATCATTCGAGGATCCAAATATTTTCGATATTAATGCAAAAAAAATGATGCTTTGTGCTCCGGGACCTTCGCTACGCGGGGATGCTTTGTGCTCCAGGCTGCCCGTTTTAATCATATAAGCAACATAACATTGATATCATGATAATAATTTAAGTGTTTTCTATTGTTAAACTGAAGTAAATTTAACATAATATTATCATTCGAGGATCCAGATATTTTTGACGTTAATGCAAAAAGAAAATTAATGCTGATATCTTATGAATTTTAGATCAAATTATAAACATTAAATAATATATATTAGGTATTAATTATTAACTATATACATGAAATATTAAATGCTTCCCCAATTATTAAAACACCAATTATTTACAATTTGGTTCTTGGGTTGGTTCTCCAATGCCTGACCAAAGATCAGAGAACCAATCTAAATGGCTCAGTTTGATTCCGGATTTGTTCTCGTCCCGAGGTTCCTTTTGCACAGACCTACTTAGGAAACAAGGCAATCAACTTCCTCTCATGTTCTTGTTTTTTTTTCTTTTTTTCAACTTAGGCTCTATTTGTTTGGGCGTTTCGCTGCTCCGTTTTGGGCAAACGCCGCCGGAAGGAGGGTAAACAAATGAACCTCCGGCGGCGTTTGCTCCGTTTCCACCCGCCCGCCTTGAGAAACGCCCCAAAAAGCTCCGTTTGGAGCAGCCACCTCCCCCCTCCGGTTCGAACACTCCGTTTCCACCCGCCGGATCGACCCGCCACCGCCGAACCAAATGAAGCCTTAGTTGTGACAATTTCGGGTTGTTAGTCTACCTCCAAGGAAATCTATGGTCTTTAAGGAACTGGTAAAAGGATATAAAGTTCTTTCTTGTTTTTGGAAGGCTTGGAAGTGCAACATAGAGTTCACCCTGTATGAACATGCCTTGATTCATCTTTGGACAATACACATACCTTTGAAGATTGCATGATGCACCATTGCCAAAATCACCGACCTTCTTTGATGCGTGAGCTTCCTACTCAATTCTATCCCTTCCCTTGATATACAATTAGGTGTACCAATGCAGGACGAATCTACAAGTTAAGGCGCGATGCACTAACCCTACATGCAATACAAGCGAGAATATGACATGCAAATGGAGCTACGATTAACCCTAGAATGACGTCATAGTGTGCTGTTACGTGCCTCTTTCGGTGGTTGCCGGAGGGGCAGCGGGTGAAGGATACAAAGGGGGTTAACCCTTAGAAGTGGTGGAGGGGATGAGAGAGTGGGCCGAAACCCTAGAAGGGAGATGAGGAAGGAGAAGAGCTTGGGATGAGAAAGCAACTTAATATTTCTTCTTTGCATAATTTCCAATACATGACCCCAAGGGCCCTATAAATATAGGAGCCGATGGCATAACTGTAAATAACATGAACTTTAAACAAATATTAAAATACTTAGACGCTACGACTAATATGACTCAAGCCAACACGACTCGATACAACATGACTCGTCTCAACGTAATAATAATAATAATAATAATAATAATAATACAAGATACGTGGATGGAGGATCTGTAACACCCCATCCGTCCTTGACATCGAGCTTGTCCCCAAGCTCGAACTCCAGCTGGATGGCGGATCATCTGGCAGCTTGATCTCGCGCCAGAATAGCGCCGGCTGGGCTCGAGCGGTAGCGGCGGTGTAGGGAAGTAGCGGCGGCGCCGTCGGAAAGACGTGCGGCGGAGGTAATGGCTTTCGCCCTGTCGGTGGAGCAGTGGTGAGCAGCAGCAGTACGACGGATGGAGGAGCGGCGACCGTCAGCAGAAACGGATCCGTCAGGGCCAACGGAGCACGGGGTTGCAGGAGAGGTGGTGGAGTGGCCGGTGGGAGTGGCAAGGCGGGGGCCGGCGGTAAAGTGGCCGGTGGTAGTGGCTTGGCGGGGGTCGGCGGTGCAGGGGCCGGAAGAGGAGGCAGTGAGATGGCCGGAGAAGACGGCAATGTCGGGGTCGGCGGAGGAAGAGCCGGTAGAGGAGGCAGCTGTAGGACCGGCAGCGGCGGGACGGGTGGCAGGAGAGGAGGCGACAACGGAGGAAGGACGACCACCGTGGAGAGAGGTGGTACAACGACAGCGAGTGGTGGCGGCGAAGGCGGCGATGGCGACGATGGAGACGGTGGCAGCGGTGGCGACGATGGCGGCGGCGGCGGTGCGCCAAGAACGATGAAGGACGGTGGTGGCACTAGCATTGGAGGAGGCAACGAGTCCAGCTCCGGTGGTGGTGGTGACAGAAAAGCCACCAACGAATCGCGAGACATGCAGAGGGCGTCAAGCCTGAGGTCGAGCCGAGCATCGGCGTGGCCGAGTCGAGCCTCCCGAGAAGCAATACGGCGGTTTATCTTGACGAGGGCGGCGAGAAGCTCAATGCGGTCGGCATCGGTAAGTAACATGATGAAATTGTTGTAATAATTAAATAAGTACTTAGCAGGAAGGAAGTAAGGAATTAGAGGAAATGAAATGAGTGAGGGGGGTGGCTGAACGAGAGGAAGAAAATTAAATTAAAAAGAAGTGGGGTTAATTAGTTAACTAATTAAATAATTAGTTAATAATTATGAGAGGGATTTGTTCCTTAATTAATTAGAGGAATTAATTAAGTAGGAGAGAGAGGCTGTTGGGAGAAAAAATATAAAACAAAAAGAATGGGGTGTCAGAATTAAAAAAAGCGAGAGAGTGTTGGGAGGAATAGAAAAAAACAAAGAGAAGAGAGTGATGGGATAGGTGATAATGGCGTGGGCAGGGATGTAAGGGTAATAAAGAAAAAATAATTAGAAAAAAAAGGAGAGACGGCTGATACAATAAAGAAAGAACAGAGGATTGGGGAAATGGACAGGCGGCAGCAAGATGGGCTGCAGGAAGAGAACTGCGCAGAGCTCGAGGGATATTTGTGCGGCTCGATGTCGGGAGCAGAAGACAGGCGCGAGGAGAATTCTCTTCAGGCGACGACGGCGAGGAGCGTTACTTGAGCCGACGACCGCGGGATCGGGCCGGCAGAAGCGGAGACGCTTCGCGATCGGCGATATCGGGGCGGAACGGCGTCAGATCGGCCAGAAACGCCGGATCGGCGGGAGAAATGCTGGATCGGGAGGTTGGCGCTGGATGCGACGTCGACGGTGGGCTGCAGCAAGGTGGCTGGAGGAGGCAGAGGCTGTTGGGTGCGGTGAAGAAGCGGCAGGAACGGCGACCGGAGGGGAGGAAAGTCCCTCTGATACCAAGTTGTTACGTGCCTCTTTCGGTGGTTGCCGGAGGGGCAGCGGGTGAAGGATACAAAGGGGGTTAACCCTTAGAAGTGGTGGAGGGGATGAGAGAGTGGGCCGAAACCCTAGAAGGGAGATGAGGAAGGAGAAGAGCTTGGGATGAGAAAGCAACTTAATATTTCTTCTTTGCATAATTTCCAATACATGACCCCAAATAACATGAACTTTAAACAAATATTAAAATACTTAGACGCTACGACTAATATGACTCAAGCCAACACGACTCGATACAACATGACTCGTCTCAACGTAATAATAATAATAATAATAATAATACAAGATACGTGGATGGAGGATCTGTAACATGTGCACACAATTCGATGAATATGAATACCAACTAATTTAAGGTAGATTGTGAGGGTTCGACTGAATGCAGTCCTAGTGAGATGTGTGGGGGAGACAATGTTATTATTCTTGAATACTATATGTAACACACATGCAAGTCCTAGGTGTTCTTGAATACTATATGCTACATTTTCCTTCTTGGACTAAGACTATCTGAATGGCATAGTCAGATTCATGGATCTCTAATTCAAATGACTTTTGTAGATTTGGCAAATGTTGACATGTATGCCTCATTGATTATTATTTTTTATATTAGGGAATATATCCTCATAAGAATTCTTTGAATCAATCTTTTAGTCATGTTTTGTTCTAGAATGGGGGTGAGGATTCAAGGAATGAAAAGTTCTTAAATAATCCCTTCACATATTAACAAAGCACCCATGGAACTCTTATTTTCAATATCATTTCTAAGTCTATGACATTCTTTTATTTCTCTCATCTTTTCTCTATTAATATTGGTCTCTCCATTCCCAACTTCGAACCTTAGATAAAGTAAGGTCTTGTAGCCGAATTCACACTTCTTCAAGTTGAGAACGTGGTCATGTATTTGCAAGAGTTGAATATCTTTTCCATATGGATAAAGTGCTCATCTAATGTTTTACTATAGATGAGTATGTCATCCATGTAGGCAATGGCAGACACCTCTATATAAGATCACATGGTATCATTCATTAGCCGCATGAAAGTGGTTGGATCATTGTAAAAGCCAAATAATCATTCACTCATACACCCTTTATCTTGCTTTAAAAGTTACCTCTCTTTAGTCTCATCCTTAACCTTGACTAGGTTAAAACAAAATTTGAGGTCCAATTTAGAGAAAATGGAAGTATGCTTTAACTATTCTAGAAGATCATCAATCTCAGTACCTTTTTCAATGATTTATCTTATTTTAGGCTTGAAAAATGACACATCCCCCAATTCGTGTACTTTTTAAGAACCACTATTACAATTTACAAGTGATTCACGTTGAAAATTAGTAATTTTATCAAACCATTCTCTAGTAGTTCTCTTAAGTTTCTTTCTCTACTCTTTTTCTACAACATAAGTATGGTACTACCGATGTTTGGTAGACCATCCGTGAGTAGTTGGATCTGATTCTTGATGGGTCTTTTTGGTGGTAGGCCCTTCATTCTTGGAATATGGAAGAATGTTCCTCCATTAGCTATTGTAGTTCCTTTGCTTCTTTCATGCATGTGGAGTTTCCTTCCGCCTTTCAAGCTGGATGGGGTGGAGAGTGAATTTTGAAAGACATTGGTTTTTCTCTTCATTTGATCCACAACCAAGTTCAAAGGATGGACTCTTTGCTATAGTTGATGATACAATTCATACCAGCTTTGATGAGCCTATACTTTTGTGCCTGCCGGAAGTAGATCCCTATCCCATAGGCTCACCACTTCACACAACATCTTGTCAAGCATTCCTTCCTGATGGCAAAACAAAGCTAGCTTTGCCTATTTATCCTCATCTTGGTATCTTTTTGGATCCATCCAAGGTGATATGGAAAGGGATGCAAGTTCATCTCCAAGCGAAGTTGCTTGACAAGACTGGAGGAGATGAAATTACTCTCCATGTTGAAGGCGACATTAACCACCTCTTGTTTCACCTAGGCATGCAAAGAAATGGGTTCTTCATGCTCATTATTATTGCAGAGGGTCCTTGGTCTCCCCCCTTCATCTCTACGTGTATAAGGGCAGTGTATTCATTAAATGGGCATTCCATCATGCAAGGGCATGGCATGTTAACTTCAATCGAGCAACTGAGCCCTTCTCATAAGTATTGTACCCATGAATGGATAAACTCTCAAATTGCTTAGTTCACAACTTTTAATCTTTCAACGTCCACATTACCATCGTCGTGTGATATGAGCACATTAGCCTCCGCCTTAAAAAATTCTCGGACTTTCCTCATTCATGGGGGAGATAGGAAATACCTCATCAAACATCATTCTAGCCTTTTTCTTTGGTTGTTTTACCTTCTCGTAGGAAGCCGTCTGATAAGGCATTTGCTCTTGACGCATTTGGACTTGTGAAGTCAACAAACTCTCACTCAGTTAGGAAGCACAAAGAGCATGGTCTTGATGGTTAGTCTCTCCAAGAGGATTGAAAGATTCACCCGTTCTCTTAGCTCACTTCTTGTATTAACCATCTTCCCAAATGACTCGATATGCTCTTGCTTTGATACCAGTTGATCTGGAATTACATGTTGATTTGGGAGATTCGAATCCACAGACACCCAAGGACAATTTAAGGCCACGTGGTTGATTTTTGCTACTTGTTGTTGGTGGATGAAGGACTTTTTTCTTATGTTAAAATTGGGTTTCCTCATGTATCTGGACTCTCCTTCAAGTCTTCTTGTACTTCCCATAATTTCTTAGGCAGATTAGTTCGATAGATCTCCTTTCCACAAGCCACTTTACGCCTGTATTAGGGTTTCACACTTTCACGAGGCAACCTATATTGATTGTTTCTCTTTTCCACAAGTCACTTAACGCCTGTATTAGGGTTTCACACTTTCACGAGGCAACCTATATTGATTGTTTCATAGTGCTCGATGGATACAATTTCTCTTAATTGAAATATAGCTTTCATATCCTAGATTTTCAAATCTATCCTTCCAGAGATTTGTGAAAAGCAATCCTCGGTTTGGGGTTTGGAGCAGGAGAGAGAAATCCTTGTAGACTAGGGCTCTGTTTGGGACAGCTCTGGCGGATTGAAAAGCTGCTGTTCGGATAGAGCTGTTTTAAAATAGATCTCTGGGGAGCAGTTTTGAAAAGCTGCAGAGTGTTTGGGTGTTCTGTGTAGAAGTGCGCTCGGAATCGCCGGAGAAAGGCCGTCGGGGGCTCGGAATCGCCAGAGGAAGGCCGTCCGGACTCTGAGCATGTTCCAACTGAAGAAACCATTAGATTTTCAAAACTTGTGAGAGAGAAAGCTATTTTGTGGAAGCTGAAGCTGGGGGGGAGGTTTCTGAAGAGCTGCAAAACAGCTCCAGATTTCTGAAAAGCTGCTGTTAAGGAGCTGTCCCAAACAGTTAAAAAACAGCTCCGGCGACTGGAATAGAGATTCTCCAGCCGCCAGAGCTGCGCCAAAAAGACCCTAGGTTGATTTCTTGACAACTGGAGGAAAAACTATTGCTAAGATGAGGATATCCGGGTTTAAGAAGGAAAATTTATTTGATGTTCTTTTGCTTCATTCACCTTTACTTGGAGTACAATAGCCGTGCATGTCCATTCATAATCGCCTATGAGGATATCCGGGTTAAAGAAGGAAAATTTATTTGATGTTCTTTTGCTTTATTCACCTTTACTTGGAGTACAATAGCCGTGCATGTCCATTCATAATCGCCTATACGATTTTTCTTCCAAGGCCCAATATCTTGATGGTTAGGATAGTTATGGTCACATTCTAGCTTGAATAGAAGAGGCTCTTGGTGTATTCGTTCCAGGCTTTCAAGCCACTTTCCAAGCTTAGTGAATTTGACAAGGACTTTTAGTTGAAATCAATGCTTTATGTCAAGTCCGGTTTTATATATTTTTACCCTATCAATGGTATTTCGGTCTTTGTATTTCTCTCTTACTCAATATATGTACAAGGGACTTGTAATGCATTAATCTTTTTTGGTGTTTTTCCTCTCAACTTGGTATCAGAGGCGAGAGAGAAAAAAACCCTAATCCCGCTTTCACCTCTCGCCGTTCACCGCTCACCATTCGTTCCTCTCCCGCTCGCATCTGTTGTTTTGACGCTCCTCCAATGTTGATTCGCGGCCTTCTCGTCGGTGGATGTGCACGCTGAAGGAGACTGCCGTCTCTCCCCATGATGTGTGCCTTGTTTCTGCCATTGATTCTTGTTGTTGTCGTTCTCATCGCAGACGCCTTCTTCTGATCTGAGGTCGATTGTTCCTGTGTTGTCTTCCTGTTCCTGCGTTATCTTTGTTAGTTCGTCTAGTGACGGCACCGTATTGTTCATTCCGATCATCGGCAGTGCTTCTTCTATCGACAGCCTTCCTGCTGCTGCTCCTGTCCATTCTCCACTGTGGATCGACTGCCTTTCCTGTTGGGTTCTGCTTCTCCCGCTGTGTTCTGGTGTTCTTCCAGACCCACTGCTTCTTTCGTTGTGTTCTGGTGTTCGTCTAGTGACCACACCGTATCGTTCATCCCGATCATCGTCGGTGTTGCTGCTCCTGTCCATTCTCCACGGTGGATCGACTGCCTCTCCCGCTGGGTTCTGGATGCTACTTCATCATCCCTTGCCCTCTCTTCTTCCGATGTTACTGCAATTGATGCTCGACGCTGACATTTGTGTTTTGGTCCTTCTCCCGTCTATCTTCAGAAATTATTTCCTACTTTATTGTCGTTTATTAAAATTTTAAAATGTGATGTTTGTGAAATGTCAAATAATGTTCAACATTCATCGTCTTATTTGTGATTTATCTTCACCTAGTACTACTCCTTTTGTTGTTATCCATTCTGATGTTTGGGGGTCTTCCCCTGTTGTATCTTTAACTGGTTATCGTTGGTTTGGTACCTTTATCGATTATTTTTCCCGCACTGTTTGGGTTTACCTCTTAAAGAAGAAGAAATGAAGTGTTTTCGGTTTTTCAAACCTTCCATAAAATGGTGCAAACTCAGTTAAATGGTAATATCTGTGTTCTTCGTAGTAATAATGAGGAAGAATATGATGATCGTGGAGCGTTTGGCTCATACCTCACTAGTCATGGGATTATTCACCAAACCACCTGCGTTTACGCTTCCACCCAAAATGGTGTTGCTGAATAGAAAAATCGGCATCTCCTTGATGTTGTCCGGTGACTTCTCACCACCATGCACCTCTCGAAATCATTTTGGGGTGATGTCATCCTTCTACTCATCTTATCAATCGTCTTCCTTCACGGGTTCTAGATTATACTACTCCTCTAGCTTGTCTCTCCTCTACTTCGATTGTTCATACCACTCATCTTCCACCCCGCATTTTTGGGTTTGTATGTTTTGTTCACGTCCATCAACTTCATCGTGACAAGCTTGACCCTCGGGTTCTCTGTTGTGTCTTTCTTGGCTATTCTGCCACTACAAAAGTATATTGGTGTTATCACTCCCCTTTCAGACTCTTTTTCTGCACCATGGACGTGACCTTCCGCAAGGAGGAATCTTATTACTTGGAATCGACTCAGTCCACTCGTCAGTGGGAGAATGATGTCATAGATTTAGTGTCACTTCCTCTGATTTCTCTTACACCTACCATGTCTTCCATCACAACTACTCTTCCTACACCTGCTTTGTCCTCTTCGACACCAACACCTGCTTCGTCCCCTTCAACACCTACACCTCCTTCGTCTCCTCCGACACCTACGTTGTTTTTGTCAGTTTGTCTAGTGATGACACCGTATCGTTCATCCCGATCATCGTCAATGCTTCTCCTGTCGACAACCTGCCTGTTGGCTGCTGCTGCTCCTGTCCATTCTCCACGGTGGATCGACTGCCTCTCTCGCTGGGTTCTGCTTCTCCCGTTGTGTTTTGGTGTTCGTCCAAACCCGTTGCTGCTCAAGAGAAGCATCTGTTGTTATGTTCTTCTGGTCTAAGGACGTCGATTGTGCCTGTTGTTGTGTTCATCTAGTACCGGAATTTCTGATTGTGCCACTGGCCTTTGTTCTTCCAGTTTTTGCTGATAGTTGCTGATTGTTTCCTGATTGCTCGATGATTGTTCCTGCTCCAGTCCATTTTGCTGATTTTTCTAATTGTTCCTGATTGTTGTCTACTCTATGATTGTTCTTGATTGTTCCTGATTTGTTGATTGTTGCTCCTTGGAGTTACGTCAGGGAACCATGACGATGTCTGCTTACTTCTCTGAGTTCGAGCGTATCTCTCAGGAATTGGATTATTTTGAACAGTTTACTCCCGACTGTCCTACCGACTGCCGATGTAGTCTTGTTGCAGAAAAGGGACGAACAATTTCATCTACATGTGTTACTGATGGGTTTGAACATGGAAATGGATATGGTTCGAACAAATATTCTACATCATTCTCCCTCGACACTTACGTTGTTTTCTCTTATATACCATCATCCGTCTCTCTTCTCCCCTTTTCCTCATATATATCATCGTCGTCAAAGAGGTAAACAATCCTCCGTTGTTCCATTGTTGCCGGTGCCGTGTTTGATCTTAGATTCTGATGTTGATCGGCATCTTCCCCTTGCTTTGCTAAGAGGTAAGACTGTGTGTACGGAACACCCTATCTCTAATTATGTTGCTTATGATCACCTTTATCAGCTTCATTGGGGTTTTATTTCTTCCTTGTCCGTGATCATTATTCCTAAGACGTGGCAGGAGGCAGTTTGCATTCTAGCATGGGCTCAAGCAATGGAGGAAATGTCCGTTTTGGAATAGAATCACACATGAGATGTCTCTTTCCTTCCTCCTGACAAGAAAGCCATCAGTTCAAGGTGGGTTTTCTTCTTTAAGAAAAATCAGGATGGTAAAGTTGGGCGATATAAAGCCCGTCTGGTGGCTCGTGGATACGCCCGGACTCAGGGAGTTGACTACCAGGAGTTACCTTTGCCCCGGTAGCAAAGATGAACTATGTTCGCGTTATTTTATCTTGTGTTGCGTGCTTGGACTGAGATTTACACCAACTGGACATTAAAAATGTCTTTCTACATGATGATCTTGATGAAGAGTTGTACATGACATTTCCCCCAGGTTTTGTGAATAAGGGACAAGAAGTACTTGTCTGTCACTTAAGGAAGTCTTTGTACAGGCTGAAGCAGTCTCCCAGGGCTTGGTTTGGCAGATTTCTCAAGGCTATGATCAAGTGTAGCTACAAACAGGGACAATCTGACCATACCTTGTTTGTCAGGAAGAGTGAGGGAAAAAATGCAGTTCTTATTGCCTACGTTGATGATATAGTGATCACCGGAGCTGACTCAGATGAAATCTCTAAGCTAAAGGCTCTTCTGTCGACCGAGTTTGAAGTAAAGGACTTAGGAAGGCTACGCTGCTTCCTAAGTTCTTGAAGTGACCCGTTCTGACCAGGGTATCTTCATCTATTAACGCAAGTATGTGTTAGATTTGTTAATGGTGACTGAGATGTTTGGTTGTCCGTGCTAACACCCATATGGAGGAACTATAGGATCAATGAAAACAACGATGACGATCGCACGGATGCTTTGAGTTATCAGAGATTGATTGGGAGGCTTTTATATATTTCTCACAATTTTCCCTACATCGCATATGCGGTAGGAATCTTGAGTAGATATATGCATGCCCCCAGGATCAGACATCAGGACGCTGCCTACCGCATACTACGGTACTTAAAGAAGGCTCCCGGTCGAGGGCTGATGTTTTCAAAGAATAACCATTAAGTATTGAAGTTTTTACTGATGCGGATTGGGCCGGAAGCCGTGATGACAGGAAATCTACAACGGAGTATTGCACCTTTGTTGGTGGAAATTTGGTCACGTGGCGTAGCAAGAAGCAATATGTTGTGGCCAGATATAGTGCTGGAGCCGAGTATCGGTCAGTGTCTCAAGGTTTCTGTGAAGGTTTATGGCTACGCACCTTATTGCAAGACCTGGGTTTTTAGGAGAATGCTCTCATCTCTTTGTTCTGTGACAACAAAGCTGCAATCAGCATAGCTCATAATCCTGTTCAACATGACAGAACGAAGCATGTTGAGGTTGATCGTCATTTTATCAAGGACCATCTGGAAAAAGGAAACTTAGTCACTCCTTTTGTTCACTATAAAAATCAGTTACCCGATGTCTTCACCAGGAGCTTGAGGTGCGATGTTTTTATTGATGATATCCATAAACTCGGATTGACAAATATTTACTGTCCGACTTGAGGAGGGAAAGAGTTGAAATGTTTTATGTCATATCCGGTTTATGTATTTTTACCCTGTCAAGGGTATTTCAGTATTTGTATTTCTCCCTTACTCAATATATATGAATAAGGGACTTGTAATGCATTAATCTTTTCTGGTGTTTTTCCTCTCAACTATTTTTCTATCCATCAACCAAACAGTGTGGGGGATTGTAAATATTGGAACTTCACCAACTTATCTATACCAATTTCAGTCTTGCCATTTGAGGAGGATAGTTGACCTATTCACATGTGAACCATGATATCCTTGTAGGGTTTTTTCATTTGAGGAGGATAGTTGACCTATTCACATTTGAGGAGGATAGTTGACCTATTCACATGTGAACCATGATATTCTTGTAGGGTTTTTTCATGACTTGTTAGACCTAGTTTCGTGATTTTGGACCGAAGAAGGGTTATGCTATGTGGGGCGGCGGTGGAAAAACCAGTGGTGACATTAGAGTTGTCCAGAAAGCTGTTTTGAAAGGCTGTATACTGTTTGGAAAATCGATGTTCAAAAAAATTGTTTTACGCTTTTTTTGTTTGGAAGAACACTTTTTTAATAATAGTTGTTTTGTTTTTTAATAATAATAATGTGTTTTACGCTAATCATTTATCACATAGATAAATAAATATTATATAAGTCCCAAATTTGTGTGTTTTACGCTTTTTTGTTTGGAAGAACAATTTTTTAATAATAGTTGTTTATATTTTTAATAATAATGTGTTTTACACTAATCATTTATTGCATAGATAAATAAATATTATATAAGTCCCAAATAAGCTGATTACAAAAGGTTAGTGGCGGGAAGCAAAACTAGTGAATGAGTGAAAAATCACAAATGGGAGAAGAAAACGTTTGCAACGGCGAGGAGAAAAAAATGCAGATCGCAAATGATTGTGGCGTGACTTCACTAAACCGTAGAATAAAAGAGGAAAAGCTAATAGTAGTGAAATCGGTTTTTAGAAAGCCATGTTGGACCGGCTGTCCAAACAGCCCCCAAAGCATCTTTCTTGAAAAAGCTTCTCATCCAAACGACTTAAAATGATCAGTGATGGTGGAAAATCAATTTTTAGAAAGCTATGCTTCTTTTATAGTTTTGATCACTAATCCTTCCTAAGATTAAAGTGAATGCTTAGATACCTAAGATTCATCTATTTAGTCCCACATTTAAAAGACAAAAATACATTGGTGTTGAAATGTAAAGTGAATGCCCTTCAAACAGATGCCTCTACCGTAATTTATACTGCCTAAATGTTAGAGAGCTAGCATTAAAAAAAAATCTTTGATTATAAACGGAAGAGGTTTTACGGTTAAAGAAAACACTGAAGCTGTAAAAAGTTTTTTTTTTTTTAAATCTGCAATGAATAAAAATACAGTAGTGATGTCTGAGATGTGTGACTCTTGGTTTGAATCCAATGGTCAGGAAGCAGCTGCTATGGCGGCGGCTGAAGTAGCCTTCATTCTGCAATCAGGACAAGGAAGGAGGAGCCTCCAGTTCACCATCGCCCCCGAATCACCTGCAACTCCTCAACAAGAGCCACATCATTGAGCCTGGCTTAGCCATTTCTCATTGGACCAGTAATTTTTCATCTTAAATTGACTCTCTCTCTCTCTATCTATCTATCTCCATCTCTCTCTTTATATAATATATATGTGTGTGTGTGTCTGTCTCTCTCCATTTATTCATCCTAATTTGAGCATGCTGGTTTGGAAGGCCCTGTACATAAGACTGTTGAGGATTGAGCTAATTGAATCCTTTGGAATTCCTATATGCTGTTATCAGTAGACCTTCTTCAATGAGAGTGTTGGCCCACATTTCATTTTTTTTACTTGGCTTCTTCTCAGACTTACTTGGCTTCTTCATTGTCATATTTGGCTGCAACTGCTGAAGTTCATAAAATGTATCTCTGCCATTAATCAACCCTATACCCTAGTTTAGGGTTCAACTAACAGAAGGGTTTGAACTCTTGGTCTAAAATATTTCATCAAATTTTTTTCTGCTGCTCTAAACTACTATTGTGCGAAATTATGTAATTATATATACATACAAGCAGTCGTGTGCTTGGGTTTCCCGTGTCCGGCGAGACAGTACATTCTCGTAAAATTTTTTATTGCGTAGAATGTAAAATTTAACTCAATTTGCAGGGATGAGGACAATTTTAAAATTAAATGAAAATTTGATTTTGCATAATCATTGTGTGGCCCTCTCCAGGGCTCCCTCGGCTCTGTAGGAGACTGGGTGGGTGCCACCATGGAAACCTCTCCAATCCATTTGATTCATTTCATGGTGAGGATGGATTCTTATTTTTCTAAAGTGCATAATTTTTAATTATTTGAATGAAATAATCAAGTCAAGTTCGAGTGATTTTGACTCATCTCGAAATAAATAAATTTTACTCAAATTTGGCTCGAAATTGACTCGAAATCAAAATTGATTTTGAGTCGGCTCAACTCAAAGGTTTGATTCCGAGTCGGCTTGAAATTGAGCAATTTTTATTTTTATTTCTAGATGATTCAAAAGGAAATTGAGGTGTTTATAAATTTAGTAAATGAAATACTGTGTTCTTTCTTTTTATTTAGATTTAAGTTTTATTATTTTTAATTTTAAAATAAGAATATATTAATAAATACATAATATTTTTAATTAATTCGAGCTGATTTGAATTATACTTCAAGTGATTCAGGGCTGGCTTGAAATTGACTCGAAATCATATTCGAGTCGAATTAAATCTACTCGAATCTAACTGATTTCGATTTGGCTCAATATTCGAGCAACTTTTGAGTTTCAAATAATATGCTCAGCTCTAGTGTGGACATTTATTTTGAATCTACTCGTCTCTCTCAGGATAGGAGGATAGCCCTACACTCAGATACACAAGTCTTACACTCAGGCTCAATAGTCTTACCTCAGGTCTAAGACCTTACACTCAAAACAATAATGTTTTTACAGGAAATATATGTAAATTATTACAACAGAAGACCTTAAATAATAAACTTTCAGACTGTCTTCTGTTGAACTCGTCTCAAAATTATTTTTGCTCGTGCTCATCTCTCTCTAATAACCTCTCAAAATTATTTTTGCTCAATATTATTCCTTTATAACCAAATCTCAGAAATCACTTGTCACTATAACTAGTATTATTTTACAAATTAAATTGGGTTACTTCCTCAAATATACCTTTTAAAAATAAAATAAAAGGAGCAAATTTCCTCTCTTGGCCCCACAACATGAACAGTCATTACACAAGATTACTTTAATCCGGATGATAATTACATCCTGACGTGACTAATTACACCCTATCTCCTCTAATAAAAATATTTAAATACAAAAAAAATTGACAAGCCGCTCCAGCCTTGACGCACCTTCTTTCTCCCATGGCTAATTCCACAAATTATCAAAGCGGGCCCACCTCAGTCCCCATTTGGTCCTTTTTTTGTCCATTAAATAATATTTTTCATTTTTTAACACATTGAAAAATCATAATGATTTTATTATCCAAATGGAAAGAAAGGGAAGAGTGGTAAACTGGTAATGGCTATCTTCAGCGTCAGTTAAAGAAAATATCAGTGGTGAAAAACAAAGAAATCTTGGTATACTTCTATGCTGAAGATGGTTATGCAGCATTCTTTTCCTTTTGAGTTTTTTATGTCGCATCCCAAAGCATAATATGGCTTAAATTGGTCTTCATACAACAATATTTGGAAGATATATCCACAATGTGAATCAAAGTCAATTCCAGAAAATCAATTCTTTTGAAAGTTATAAATGACATGAAAGTGTTAAGGGTTGTTTGGGAGGGCTTAACTCCTTTTTGTTTTCTGGAAAACGCTACCACACTTAAGAGACCGTTTGGATTTTCTATCGGTGGGAAAAGCTACCGTAAAAAACTCCATTTTCTCATCTTTTGAAAAAGTCACTTGTCACCTACTTTTCAACCTTTTCGAAAAGCACTTATTCATCCAAATACATTTATCTCTTTAAAAAATCCACAACTTGATTTTTTTGTCTTTTCGCGATTTTTTTGCCTGGGCGTGTTTTTTTTCCCGGCGCAAATTTTTTTGCCCGCACGCACATTTTTCGCCCGGGCGCGATTTTTTCGCCCGGGCGCGAATTTTTCGTCTGAGCTAGCATTTTTCGCCCGGGCTGGCATTTTTCGCCCGGGCTGGCAATTTTTGCCCAGGCTACCATTTTTCGCCCGGGCGCGGGGTTTTTCTCCCGGGTGAGTTTTTTCGCCCGAGTGCGGTTTTTTGCCCGTGCATGTTTTTTTTTCGCCCGAGCCTGTTTTTTTCGTCCGAACGTGATTTTTTCGCCTGGGTGCGTTTTTTCATCCGGATGCGATTTTTTTGCCGGTGCACGATTTTTTTCGCCCCAGCCGATTTTTTTGCCCAGGCGCGATTTTTTTGGCCGGGCGCGCTTTTTTTCGCCCAGGCGTGATTTTTTTGCACCGACGCGATTTTTTCACACGGGTGCGATTTTTTTCCACCGGCGTGATTTTTTCACTCTCGCTCGATTTTTTTGCGCCCGGGCGATTTTTGCGTCCGCGCGTGTTTTTCGCCCGAAGGTTTTTTTTCGCCCGGGCGCGATTTTTTTCGTCACGGCGTGATGTGTTTGCCCGGGAGCGTTTTTCGCCCGAGCACTATTTTTTCACCCGGGAGCGAATTTTTTGCCCAAGAGCGATATTTGTCATCGGAGCTTGTTTTTTTCGCCGGAGAGCAGTTTTTTTTGCCCGAGCGCAATTTTTTCGACTGAGAGCGGTTTATTCGGGGGGAGCGAATTTTTGGCCAAGGCCCTGTTTTTTTTCGCCCGGTCGGGAATTTGTCGATCGGGCGCGAATTTTTCGCCTGTTAACGATATTTTTTTGCCCTGATACATTTTTTCGCCCGGACGCAATTTTGTCGCTTGAACGCGCCCGGGGGCGAATTTTTCGCTCGGAAGTGAATTTTTGGCCTTGGCGTAATTTTTTCGCTTGTTCGTGATTTTTTCGACAGGGGGCAATTTTTTTCACCCAGGCGTCTGATCTCGATTTTTTCGGTCGGACGCGAATTTTTCGCTCGTGAGCGATATTTTTTGTCGGAGCATGTTTTTTTTGGCCCAACAAGTTTTTTCTGCCCGGGCGCGATTTTTCTAACGTGGGCGAATTTTTCGCTCGGACGCAAATTTTTCGACTCGACGTGATGTTTTTGCTCGTTCGTGATTTTTTTGCCCGGTCGTGTATTTTTTTCGCTTGGACGCTATTTTTTCCGCTCAAATGCAATTTTTTTCGCTTTCGAGCAAAAATATCGCGTCCGTGCAAAAAATATCGTCCGTGCAAAAAATTTGCGCCCTGCCGAAATTTTCCCGCCCAGTCGAAAAATTTGTGCTCGTCCGAAAAATTCGCGACCGTCCGAAAAATTTGCGGTCGTCCGAAAATTTCGTGCCCGTCCGGAAAATTCGCGCCCGTTCGAAAAATTTGCGCACATCCGAAAAATTGCCACCCGGCCGAAAAATTGGGGCCCGGGCAAAAATATAGGGCCCGACCAAAAAATTGGCGCCCAGGCGAAAATATCGCGCCTCGGCAAAATTATCGCGCCTGGGAGAAAAATTCTTGTCGGGCGAAAAATTCGCGCCCGGTCGAAAAAATCGCACCTGGGCGAAAAAACCGCCCCCGGGCGAAAAAACTGCGCCCGGGCGAAAAAAATCGTGCCCAGATGAAAAAATTTGCTCCCGGACGAAAAAATCGCTCTCGGGCGAAAAAAACCTTCTCCGGCGAAATAATTGCGCATTTTCCCCCAGACGCACATTTTTAATAAAAAAAGTTACCGCAACGGAGATTTGTCAAACGGTTTATAAAGTACTTCTCCTTTTTGAAAAGCTCTGCAAAAAAAGTTCACCTAAACAGTTCTCTTTTTCTAATAGACATTTTCCAAAAGCTTTTTTCCTACCATCCTTTTGCTACCACTCCTTCTCTTTTCTGAAAGAGAATTGTTAAAAGCACCGCACTTTTGGCTAATCGCACCGCTTTTAGATCTTTTAACACTTAAAATTTGTCACTCTAAAAATATACCCGCACCGCACTGTTGCTTTCTCGCACCGCAGTCCTAAAATCCCGATCTTCTCCTCACGCCTCCTGACGCGTCGCTGGCTCCTCCCACCTCCTCCAGCCCCCTCCAGCCCTTTCCGTCGCCGACACCGGCAGATATCAGCGCCAACGCCGCCTCTCCTCACGCTCAGATTTTACGCCTTTAAGAAATACGCCTTGCACATGCAATTTCAGGAAAAGTGTTCAACACAAAAGTTGTAGATCTCGTCAAGATCTACAACTTTCGTGTTGAACACTTTTCCTGAAATTGCGTGTACAAGGCGTATTTCGAAGAGACGTGAAAAGTTAGGAGATTTTTGGGTGTGACTAGCCAATAAAGAGTTGTGGTTAACAATCACCTATATTAAAGGACTTCTGAAATTTTTTTGAGAGTTCATTACTGTTTCTATGTTTAGAAGTAAATTGTTGCAATATTATTGGTCTTCATCTTGAATTGTGCCCCAAGTATTATTGGTCCATATTATAGATGTTGTTGATGAAGATCACAAATATTTGAAGAAAAGAGTATAACAATTTGGACAACACATTTGATGATTTTTTTGTATCAAATATTTTTTCTATTGAGTATATATTAATATTGTAATTCAATGAGAACCTATTTTAATTTATAAATTAAGTGTGCTGCGTTTATCTCAATTGCGGTGCGGATAACAATGTGCGGTGCTTTTAACAATATGTGAAAAACTGCGGTGCTTTTAACAAAGCGGTGCGATTAGCCAAAAGTGCGGTGCTTTTAACAATTCCCTTCTGAAAAGCCTTTCCAAAGAGGCCCTAAGTGTGTATGAAGATCTTAGAAACATTTGATTAAATGAATAATTAAGAAGGTATTACTTTTCATAAATACAATTCTCTATTAATGCTATAATAATTAAGTTCAAAGATACCTTAATAATGTAAGTGGACATATAATTAGTGCAGTCCTTGTTGATGTTATATGTAATAATAACAAGTTAACTATTATAATATAATCAAAATTAGCACCTTCAGACAAATTTTGTTTCCACACTAGCTAATTATATATTTTTTATCCAAACACGAATTCAAACATGGCATAAAATAATTTTATTTCCACCATTAAGAAAAATCCAAAAATAAAACAGCAGCTAGCGACATGTAACACGCTCAATGGGAAAATAATGAGTGTTCATATTACACGGCAATATGCCAATATATATTTGAATTTTGAATTACTCAATTTATTTAGCCGAAATTTAAATAAAAATTAAAAATAAATTCTACTTAATTGCTTCATTAATAGTAATAATAAAAATATAAAACCATGCGCGTAGTTCTCCTAGATGCATATCTTTTGATCAAATTATTAGTATTATTATTATTATATGTATATATTATATATACATATATTATGGGTTGAAAAATAATCTCAGGACTTAGGCTTTATTTGGGAGTTTATGTTGATCAATAATCTCTATTTAAAACGCAAAAACAGTTTTATAGTTGATTGTTTGTGCAGCTTATATAATAAAATCACTTATTTTAAAATTGATGATAGGTTGATTTTTAATAAGCTATTCGGGTCCAGCTTATGACTTCTCATAAAAACATCTCTTAAAAAAAGTCATATGAGTGATTTTTTGTCCAGATATGATTTTTTCGTTCCGACGTGATTTTTTCACCAAGGCGCGATTTTTTCGCCCGGGCGCGATCTTTTCGACCGGGCGCGATCTTTTCGCCCGGGCGCGATCTTTTCGCCCTGGCGCGATCTTTTCGCCCGGACGCGATCTTTTCTTCCTGATGCGTTTTTTTCGCTATGACACATTTTTATCACCCAGAAGAGTTTTTTTCGCCCATGCACAATATTTTTCGACCGGGCGCGATATTCACCCGTGCGAGATTTTTTCGTTCGGGCGCGGTTTTTTCGCCCGGGCGCGATTTTTTCGCCCGGACCCGATTTTTTCGCCAGGCCGCGGTTTTTTTGCCAGGCAGCGTTTTTTTCGCCCGGGCTCAATTTTTTCGCCCGGAAGCAATTTTTTTGCCCGGAAGCAATTTTTTCGCCCGGAAGCAATTTTTTTGCCCGATAACGATTTTTTCGCTCCGGCGCGGCGAGAAGTGATTTTTTCGCTCGGACACGTATTTTTTTGCCTGGGCGTGTTTTTTTTTGCCAGGGCATGATTTTTTCATCCGGGAGTTTTTTTCTTTTTTGTCCAGGCGATAAAATTGCATCATGGTAAAAAAATTGTGTTGGGGAAAAAATCGCGCCTGTGAGAAAAAAATTGCGCTCGGGACAAAACCGCGGCCGGTCGAAAAAATCGCGCCCGAGCAAAAAAAACTCGCCCCGGCGAAAAAAACCGCGACCGAGCGAAAAAACCGTGATCGGGCGGAAAAAAACGCGCTCGAGCGAAAAAACACGTCCGGGCAAAAAATTCGCGGTTGTGCGAAAAAATCGAGCCCGCGTGAAAAAATGCGCCCGGTTTTAAAAAAATCGGGCGGGCGAAAAAAATTTGATCGAGCGAAAAAACGCGACCTGGCGAAAAAATCACGTCCGAGCGAACAAATCGCGCCTGGGCGAAAAAAATCACGTCTGGGTGAAAAAAATCGAGCTTGAGCGAAAACAATATTGACCGGACGAAAAAAATCTTGACGGGGGAAAAAACACGCCCGAGCGAAAAACCGCCCCCAGGGAAAAAAACCGTGTACGGACGAAAAAAAATACATCCAAACAAACAGGATCTTAAGAATAAATGAGAAATTTAGATAAGCACTTATGACCAAACTTTTCAAACAGTCTACTGTTTATTCATCATTAATTTTATAAAATTTCTATGTAAATATCAATTTTCAATTAGCGGCTTATTCATCATCATAAGTTGTCTCAAACAAATCCTTAATTAAGTCATGTCCCCATTCACATAAGACTATTAAAATAGCATCTTTGGCAATTTCTACCAAGTTGTACTCTTACGCATGAAATTATTTATGGGTGATGAACACGTGTCCGTTGTTTTTTCTTGATATTTTTGAGTTTTTATGTGGGCATAAAAAATCTCTCAACGATTATATATTCTTGATAGGACTAAAAATTCCGGTGTTGAGCAATATAACAAGACAGAACGAGCCACGCGCGCAAGCCGCGTCCGTTCAAAGTGTCCAAAGTCAATCCAAAAGGGGGACGAAATCAATCACGCAAGGGCGCTGCGCACGACCCGTGGACGTGCACAAGCGCCCACGCACAGGTGCGCACGACCAGCGCGCGCACACGCACGCCATATGTACTCCCGCACGCGGGCTCCGCGTGCTTGAGCACGCCACAGGGGAGTGTGGGCAGGTGTAGGCGGTCGCCGCCGCCTCTGGCCACCACCGTCACAGGGCAACCTGCCTGGGCCGCGTGGACCACTCGAGGGGGGATGTTCATCATTTTTGGAAAATTGGAGATTCAGGTGACTACAACAGAACAACGTTATTCGTCAACTCAAGATTCAGTCGGGTGTAATTACCAACGCATCCCTTCAAGAAGTTATAAAAAGACTCTCAAATCTTCATGTGAAGACAAGCAGCTTCAGAGACTAGCAAGAGCTATGAGATTTTTCAGTGATGACGTAAGACTTAGATTGTTCCTTTGCTCGAAATTAACTTTGCCCACTTTCTAGCTCGGTCACCCTCACTGCTCTCGTACAGGTAGCAGACGCAGGAAAGTACTCGGATCTCCGCGCGGTCAGGGTTTCGTGGACTTGGTTGATCACCCCCACTTTTCCTATTTTTTATACTTAAATCTCTTAATGGAGAGGTCAACCCAAGGACTGCCAGCTTCTGAAGAAGGCCCCTTCAAACACTTGTAATCTCAAGAAAAATAGTTGATTTTTGCCCGACAAAGATCTGCGGGTTTTCACACTTTTTGTGTTTTCTACATAAAAACATATCTTGTCATTGGTTTTGGTTTTCATCTGATTGTTTGCGTGCCCGGTCCGATTTGGTGCTAAGGTGATCCGATTCTCCAGACTGGAGGAAAATCGTGCGACCCACAACAATTTGACGCCGTCTGTGGGAAGGAGTTCCCAACTTTGCTACCAATTTTAAAGAACCGTGCTTACCCCGCGCAAGCACCCTGACCGAGCTTCCAGTAATGGCGAGGATAAGCGCGCAAACCGCCAGTGACAGCACCAAAAGAGCGCACGGATCTAGCCCCTGCCAACTCACATGCATGCAACGCCCTGCTTCGAGAAGGAGCCACCGTCGTCGCATCGTGTATCTAGCATCTGGGAAAGAACGCAGACGCCAAATAAAGGAGAATCAAGCAAAAGTGCTCACTTTGCTATAGAGACTTAGGATCTCATCGTGCCCCAAATACGGTCATCACTATGGGAGGCCAACTGCCACCAATCTCAAGTCATATAGTGCTTGAAGACGTTGCCCAATAAGGGCTGAACACCAGGGTCAGGAACCCTTCCTTCATCTCGCCGCAGACAAGTTTTTTGACACTGACAACTCCATGCACCCCGTGTTACCTGATGGGTCAGCATTCCCGGGCACGTGCAAGGTAATCCCGCTCTCCTCTTGCACGATGAAAGAAATCGTCGCTCCAACCGATAAAAGGATCGCTTGTGAGCAACCTCCTCCTCAGAATTCCCTGTGAGATGCATGTTCGAGGAGGAATATGAGAATGAGGGGAGGGGGCACCGGGACGCAAACATGCAACAATCAATCCACAGAATTGCATATCTCCCCACTGGCTCCATCGGTCCTGGCGCATTCCCGTTCCGCTTGGGTTCAAACTCCCTAACTTTGAGACCTATGATGGGGAAGATAACCCCCTCAAGTACGTCAGATACTTTGTAACTATCATGCGCATCCACAACGTGCTGGACCCACTCTTTTGTCAAGTGTTCCCGACAACTCTGAAAGGGCAAGCTCGCTTCTAGTTACACTCCATGAACCCTCGAGAAGGAGAGCCTTGAATCATGCTCCCATCTGCCTTCTTCTTCAACTTTAAACACCCATGGAACTAGCCTAGTTTTTCACAGATCAGATTGTCATCAGTCGGTAAATTGTCCGAGACCCCTCAAACCTCTCAGGGATCCCACTCGACAGATCGAGGTGGCCTCATTAATCACTTGAGGATTTCTTTCGCCGTTTCGCTACAGAGGCACGACAAATTCTGTGGGTCAACCTAAAGCTCCTATGTGCTGTTTTCCTCAGAGAATTCTGACCAAGGCTTGAAAAATTCCACTCTATTCTAATGAGAGAAACGATACTCAACACCTTGACCTCGTCCATCGATTCAAGGATCAAGTCGCGGCTGATGAGACAATTGAAGCACATCGACTACAGTTCGAAGAAAGCTTCTTCTCGAGAATGAAGAGGAATTAGGAGCCGCTGCAAGATACCAAGGGAAAAAACAAGCTCACTTGACAACTCCCGCCGGGCCGGGAACCTTCACAACCTTGCTCCAGCACTACCGACCTTCACTTCAATCAATACTTCAGTTCGTCAAAACAAAAGTGTTACCACGATTGTCATCCGTGATACCCCCTCTCTTTAGCCAGACCAAGGGACAAGCTTCCTTCTCACCTCAAACTCAGGGGATCATTCTAAGTACTATCAGGGATTATCACCAAGGACACAAGTATAACACGAAGCGCTGCACACAACTAAAGGCTTCTCCTTAGAAATCGAACGATTTGTTCGCCAGCACCTATTGAAGTTCACAAACACAACACGCTGCATCAAACTCGCGTTCGAACGAAAGGAGTGTAAAAAGCAAAAAATGCAAACAAAGGATGCAAAGCACGCACAACACTTATACAATTACGTCATCCCCCGACAACACCGTCAACATCATCTGAGGCATCGCCCACTCAAAGTTTTGTTGGAGCACCACAACTCCCTTGGATTCCATGTTGCACGAAAGTCCTTGAAAACTCAAGGAAGAGCACAACATTGTGCTCGTCCGCCGTTATCTAGTAGCTTTTTATCCAGGTTAACCTTTGTGACCACCAGCTCTCATTGACAAAACAATCAAGTTTAGAAATTTCCGGGCTCATCCCTTCGCAGATCACCAACCAAAAATTTAGGGGCATTTGATCGGGGGCCCATCATGAATCTTGAGCCAAACCAGTAGGACTTTGATTGAAACATTCAAGTAATATAGACGACTGAGCGAGCCACGCGCGCTCGAATGGTCCAAAGTCAACCCAAATGGGATGAAACCAAGCACTTAAGGGCGCCGTGCACAGCCCGCGCATGCGCCAATGGCCAGCTCGCGCGCGCGCACTCTCACTGGACAGTCACGAGCGCTATCATTAATGCCATGCAGAACATGAAGAAAAAGAAAACATGCACCAATTAGCTCTCCTTCCTGATCATATGAATTAGGAAAGTATTAATTGTATTAGCATTGCATTAATCAGTCTTCTATGAGCGGTTTGTTGGAAATATCTTATGATAAAGCATACATATGTAGACAGAGAAAACAGAGTTTGCTTGCTCATACCCGGTACGTGATAAACACTCCTTCAACGCTGTGGCCCCTTATCACTTAAGGCCCAAAACAGTTACCATGAGTCTACTGCATAGCAATAGTATTATCAGCAGTAATGATACTTTATTACAGATGCCCGAATTGCTTTAACTCTTATGACCACCCCTAAACGATTCGGCGTCCTTCATGTCCTGAGGTGGACAAAGCACGGACACAAGTGTCCGTCATGAACGCTCCACCCCAGCCAGTTTCGTTGAGGATGTCCTACTTGCTCTTCACCGCTGCAGCTTTGATGTTTCTTGCAATCTCGCTTTGGCCTGGTATTTTCTCTGATGAAATGATAGCGCATCATGTTCTTCTTCCAATTTGTGCTTAGGAGCAAGGATTCTCCCCTGCCAGTGCTGTTTAGAAGATGGCGGATGTCATCTCCAGTCGCATTTGATTTCTGCTTCTTCTTTCCTTCCCTGTTATCTCTTCTTCATTTCTTCTCAGTGAAGAGGGCATCACTATGCTCCTTCAGAGACCGTCATCCTGCGGCCATCTTAGCCTTGCCATGTATTCGGCTCTCCTGCTGAGGCAAGTGCGACCGATTGCTGCTTTCGAGAGCTCCAGAAGAGAAGGCTGAGTAGCCCAGCCTTGAACAGAAGTAACAAAGGCCACATACTCCTTCCGCAAACCGCGGATTATGTGCCTCTTCAGCTTGGCCTCGGAGATCGGCTCATCAGGATCGAGAGCAGAGAGCTCAGCACACAAGCTCTTCATCTTCAAGAAGAATTTGGAGATAGAAAGATCTCCCTGAGTTGCCTTAGCCAACTCATTCTCTAAGAACTGTAGCCTAGCTACATTCTTTCTATTGAACAACCCATCAAGGGAAGTCCAAATCTCAGCAGCAGACTCACATCCTAAGATGTGATCAAAGAGTTCAGGTGACACTGCCGCTTGAGAGCAAACTCAGCCTTGGCGTTTGTCTTCCTCCACACTCTTACCTGCTCGGCTGTACCAAACTCAGCAGTTATTTCTACTTGATCGTCTCCACCGACGACCTCCCATAACTCCTCACCCAGAAGATAGCTCTTCATGCACGACTTCCACTTCTTGAAGTTAGTCGGCGTCAGAAGCTCAATACCAAGACCTCTTGCAAAACCACCGTCCATGGTGCAATATGGTTATCCTTCAGAAGCACACAGAGCAACAACAAGCCTGTTGATCACCGCTCAAGCAACTGAACCTTCCTCTGATACCATGTTAAATTTTCTCAAGTTGATCAACAAGATAGCCCAAACACCAAATTAATATCTTCGGCACTACCCAGATCACAACTTGAACCGCGGAAAGTAGGAAGCAACGTAGATAACCAAACACACAGACAGAAGCAAGCAGATCAAAATATTATTGAACTTCTTCACAAGGCGAGGCATACATGGCGAGACATGATTTCGCCAGTATGAAAAAGCAGAAAAAAAACAAGCCGAGCGGATAGAGCACTGAGACCGCCGAAGCCGACGAGACCGCCGAAACCGCCGAGCTCGCCCAGATCACACCCAGCCAAGCTGCTGAAGCCGAACAAACAACAAGGAGTCCGCGAAGACCGCGAGGTCGCGCGGACAACCCGTTATTCGCCTAACTGCTGCTGAACAGAGGAACAAGCCGCCTATCCGCCAAGACCGCGAGGTCGCGCGGACAGAGAAGAAACTTGAGATAAGACTGGTGCTGACAACCGCCAATGCAGCCCGCTAACTCCAGCGGTCAGAACCAAACTCCTGGTTTGACACTGCTAGCCGCGCCACCTGCACACAGAAACCGGATAAGCAAACAGCCCGCGCGGATACAAAAACGAGTCCGCAGCCTATACTCAAGCCCAACTTACTGTTCACTCTGCTACCAAATGAGGTGCCGGGGGTGTCCTATTTATAGGTCGGGTGAGGAGTGTGGTCACCACCCTATGAGATAGAGACACCGCCCCTTGGTCGCAGCTAGCAACATCAACTCGCCGAGTCCGCCCACCCATGGTCAACCAACTCGCAAGGTCCAGGCGACCAGTGACCTGCGCATGGCAATCCGCCCAAACCGCAACCATCAGTTCAAGACCACAGCCACTGTCAAGACACAGCGGACTCAGCGGAAACCAGGCCAGTCCGCCAGCACTTAGGCCAGACCGCCAACCGAATCAGCTCACCGCAACTCCAGATCAACCACAGATCCAGCGGACTCCAAACCTCAGTCCGCACAGACCGCGGAACCATCTCCAGAGCTCGGCCCACTGCCGGACTCAACCAGTCCGCGCAGTTTGCTCCTGACCACGGCAAGCAACAAGCAATGCCGAACAGCAACCCGCCGGACTAAGCCCAGTCCGCGCGGTCAGTCCGCCCAGGTCGCCCGGACTACCGATCACCCCCACTTCCACTTCACCTATTTCAACAGCCGCGTCCCTTCAAAGTGTCCAAAGTCAATCCAAAAGGGGGACGAAATCAATCACGCAAGAGCGCTGCGCACGACCAGTGGACGTGCACAAGCGCCCACGCACAGGTGCGCACGACCAGCGCGCGCACACGCACGCCGTATGTACTCCCGCGCGTGCGCTCCGCGTGCTTGAGCACGCCACAGGGGAGTGTGGGCAGGTGTCGGCGGTCGCCGCCGCCTCTGGCCGCCACCGGCGCAGGGCAACCTGCCTGGGCCGCGTGGACCTCTCGAGGGGGGGGGGGAGGATGTTCATTATTTTTGGAAAATTGGAGATCCAGGTGACCACAACGGAACAACGTTATTCGTCAACTCAAGATTCAGTTGGGTGTAATTACCAACGCATCCCTTCAAGAAGTAATAAAAAGACTCCCAAATCTTCATGTGAAGACAAGCAGCTTCAGAGACTAACAAGAGCTATGAGATATTTCAGTGATGACGTAAGACTTAGATTGTTCCTTTGCTCGAAATTAACTTTGCTCACTTTCTAGCTCGGTCACCCTCACTGCTCTCGTACAGGTAGCAGACGCAGGAAAGTACTCGGATCTTCAGGGTTTCGTGGACTTGGTTGTTTTCCTATTTTTTATACTTAAATCTCTTAATGGAGAGGTGGACTGCCAGCTTCCGAAGAATTCAAACACTTGTAATCTCATGGAAAATAGTTGATTTTTGCCCGACAAAGATCTGCGGTTTTTCACACTTTTTGTGTTTTCTACATAAAAACATATCTTGTTATTGGTGTTTGGTTTTCATTTGATTGTTTGCGTGCCCGGTCCGATTTGGTGCTAAGGTGATCCGATTCTCTAGACTGGAGGAAAATCGTGCGACCCACAAATATTTGACGTCGTCTGTGTGAAGGAGTTCCCAACTTCGCTACCAATTTTAAAGAACTGTGTTTACCCCGTGCAAGCACCCTGACCGACAGTAATGGCGAGGATAAGCGCGCAAACCGCCAGTGACAGCACCAAAAGAGCGCACGGATCTAGCCCCTGCCAACTCACATGCATGCAACGCCCTGCTTCGAGAAGGAGTCACTGTCGTCGCATCTCTAGCATCTGGGGAAGAACACAGACACCAAATAAAGGAGAATCAAGCAAAAGTGCTCACCTTGCTATAGAGACTTAGGATCTCATCATGCCCCAAATACGGTCATCACTATGGGAGGCCAACTGCCACCAATCTCAAGTCATATAGTGCTTGAATACGTTGTCCGCTCCAAGGATCTCGCCGCAGACAAGTTTTTTGACACTGACAACTCCATGCACCCCGTGTTACCTGATGGGTTTCCCGGGCACGTGCAGGGTAACTCTTGCACGATGAAAGAAATCGCCGCTCCAACCGATAAAAGGATCGCTTGTGAGGAAGTGAGATGCATGTTCGAGGAGGAATATGAGAATGAGGGGAGGGGACACCGGGACGCAAACATGCAACAATCAATCCACCATATCTCCCCACTGGCTCCATCGGTCCTGGCATTCCCGTTCCGCTTGGGTTCAAACTCCCTAACTTTGAGACCTATGATGGGGAAGATAACCCCCTCAAGTACGTCAGATACTTTGTAACTATCATGCGCATCCACAACGTGCTGGACCCACTCTTTTGTCAAGTGTTCCCGACAACTCTGAAAGGGCAAGCTCGCTTCTAGTTACACTCCATGAAAGAAGGAGAAATCAACAACTTTATGGAACTAGCCTAGTTTTTCACAGATCAGTTTGTCATCCGTCGGTAAATTGTCCGAGACCCCTCAAACCTCTCAGGGATTCGACAGATCGAGGTGGAATCACTTGAGGATTTCTTTCGCCGTTTCGCTAAAGAGGCACGACAAATTCTGTGGGTCAACCTAAAGCTCCTATGTGTTGTTTTCCTCAGAGAATTCTGACCAAAAAAATTCCACTCTATGCTAATGAGAGAAACGATACTCAACACCTTGACCTCGTCCATCGATTCAAGGATCAAGTCGCGGCTGATGAGACAATTGAAGCACATCGACTACAGTTTGAAGAAAGCTCGAGAATGAAGAGGAATTAGGAGCCGTTGCAAGATACCAAGGGAAAAAACAAGCTCATGACAACTCCCGCCGAGCCGTGGAGGGAGGCTCAACCAGCACTAGACCTTCACTTCAATCAATACTTCACAAACAAAACTGTTGATTGTCATCCGTGATACCCCCTCTCTTTAGAGACCAAGGGATCTCACCTCAAACTCAGGGGATCATTCTAAGTACTATGACTATCACCAAGGACACAAGTATAACAAGAAGCGCTGCGCACAACTAAAGGTAGAAATCGAATGATTTGTTCGCCAGCACCTATTGAAGTTCACAAACACAACACGCTGCATCAAATTCACGCGTTCGAACGAAAGGAGTGTAAAAAGCAAAAAAATGCAAACAAAGGATGCAAAGCACGCACAACACTTGTACAATTACGTCATCCCCCGACGACACCGTCAACATCATCTGAGGCATCGCCCACTCAAAGGTTGGAGCACCACAACACCCTTCGTGTTGCACGAAAGTCCTTGCCAAACTCAAGGCAGAGCACAACATTGTGCTCGTCCTCCTCTAGTATGTCCACCTTTGCGACCATCATCTCTCATTGACAAAATAATCAAGTTTAGAAATTTCCGGGCTCATCCCTTCGCAGATCACCAACCGTAAAAATTTAGGGCATTTGATGGGGGGGCCCCATAATGAATCTTGAGCCAAACCAGTAGGACTTTGATTGAAACATTCAAGTAATATAGCCCAAATGGGGGGACGAAACCAAGCACGTAAGGGCGCCGTGCACGGCCCGCGCATGCGCCAATGGCCAGCTCGCGCGCGCGCACTCACACTGGACAGTCACGAGCGCAATGATTCATGCCATGCAGAACATGAAGAAAAAGAAAACATGCACCAATTAGCTTTGCTTCCTGATCATATGAATTAGGAAAGTATTAATTGTATTAGCTTTGCATTAATCAGTCTTCTATGAGCTGTTATCTCTCATTTTCCTGTTTAAAGAAATTTCTTTTTTCCTGTAAACCATTTCTAGAGATCAAAGAAAACAGCAAGAAATGGGCCTGAGTGAATCTGAAAAGGGAAACAGATACATCAGGAAATTAAACAACCCTAAATTTTAAAAGAAATTCAGAAGAATTTTCAGTCCACTTATAAGGATTGACTTGTTCATAGCTAGCGTTGGGAAGCAATCAGTAGTGTTCTGTTTCCATCTCCATGATAAAATACAATACAAAGGGGCCTACGCCGAAGCCGCCCAACAATAGAAGCTTGCGTTCAAATTTGTTCAAGAAATTAATTAATATTCTTATTATATTAATTAATGCTCTGGAAATTATATTATATTAAAAGCGACTTCATAACCCACATACGAAGCTAAACCTGCTGTAGCAGTCTTTTTTAGACCAACCATATATCCTCCTCCCTTCAAAAAAAATCCTTTTTTTTTTTCTTTTTGGCTTAAAAAAATGCTGAATCGACGGTTGAATTCTTCTGACCTGCCACCTTGTCATTTGCTGAACACTAAGATTATACATGTTTATATAAGGAGAAATTAACTTCAGATTCAGTATTTGAGCTCAAACAAGCAATATTCTTAATTTGGAGCCTGCTTGTTTGGCCCAAATTGCTTGATACAATTCATGGATGGTCAGGATCAGAAGAACTGCAATAGTATGGATACAGCAGCTGATGAGATCATGCTCCCCGGGTTTCGGTTTCATCCCACAGATGAGGAGTTGGTGGGTTTTTATCTGAAGAGGAAAATACAGCAGAAGCCAATTGCCATTGAGCTCATCAGGCAGCTTCAAATCTACAAATTTGATCCTTGGGACCTGCCCAGTATGTCATCCCACCTTCTAATTCATCCTTAATTTCATAAATATTGTTCCTTATTTTGATAAACTCACTTTAGGGGCATATTTACCAGGACTGAGCAGGGCCTTCCCTCGCCCCTCTTATTATTGAAATTACTCATGAATGTTACAAAGCATAATATTTACCTTCCCTGAAGTTCACATTTCATATGACATGTGTGTGCACAAAAATACCCCATGCCACTCGGAGTATTTTTGTTATCAAATGTGTTAGGAGAGGTAAATGTTATGTTTTTGTAATATCCAGAGGGAGATTTTTGTAATTTCAATAATAAGAGAGGTAATTATTGGATCCGGATCCCCTGGAGTTCCTGCGGGAACTCCAGGGGATGGAGTTTCTCTTTTGTGAATAAATGGGGCGGAATCAGAAAAAATGATTAACATGAAAGTTGTAGAAATCCCCGAGACGAATAACTTTCATGTTGAACATTTTTTGATTTGAAGTCGTTTAGACCCTCGATTTGAACTCTGAAAAAAATCAGTCCGAAAAACATGAATTTTTTCGGAGTTCAAATCGGAGGTCTAAACGACTTCAAATCAAAAAATGTTAAACTTGAAATTATTCGTCTCTGGGATATCTATAACTTTCATGTTAATCATTTTTTCTGATTCCTCCTCATTTATTCACAAAAGAGGAACTCCACCCCCTGAAATTCCCGCAGGAACTCCAAGGGATCCGGATCCGTAATTATTCCAATCATTTTAGTTTCCCTAAATTGTCATAACTAGCTAGATTAATGGTAATATCATACCAGTTTAAACTAATTAAATGCGTTTAAATTCCGAAAGAAACTACAAATATTTCATGCAAAGAGGTGTATGCACGCAGCTTGTAATAAAACATGATATCATCTTTGAAGAATAATGTTATGTAACCTGATATCAGTAGAACATATATAATGGGCAGAGATGGCGACGACAGGGGAAAAGGAATGGTACTTCTTCTGCCCGAGGGATAGGAAATACCGCAACAGCGCGAGGCCGAACCGAGTCACCGGCGCCGGGTTCTGGAAAGCCACCGGAACAGACAGACCCATCTACTCGTCGGAGGGACCGAAATGCATTGGCCTCAAGAAATCTCTCGTCTTCTACAAGGGAAGAGCGGCGAAAGGAATCAAGACCGACTGGATGATGCACGAGTACAGGCTTCCCTCCCTCAATGAATCCTCCGCGTCCAAAAGACCGTTGGATAAGAATTTCATTCCTGCCAATGTAAGTTACAACACATTTTATCTCATCTTCTACAATATATATATTGGTGACTTTGGCACTAAGCATGCATCTTAAATATTTAATTTTGGCACTTTGTGTCCTTCAAATAAGGCTCTAATATTGACATTTTGCACCTCAAATATTCAATTAGAGGGTGCACCCTTCAAATAAGGCTCTAATACTAGCATTTTGCAATCATAAATATTGGATTCGGAGCGTCAAAATTAAATATTTAGGATGCAATCTGCACAAACCTCTTAATTGGAAGGTGTCTAGGGACAAAACAAATCCCCTACAATTGCTGCAACTAATCACAGGCCATATGTAGGAAAATTCAATGAAATGTTCTCGCAAAAATTAATTTCTTTGAATGATGAACAGGAATCATGGGCCATCTGTAGGATCTTTAAGAAGACGAACACATCAGCACAGAGAGCACTTTCTCACACATGGCCATCTAATTATTCACTACCAGACTCATCTTCAAGTTTTGATTATAAGCATATGCATCCACCTTATAATTCTACCAATGGAGTTCATTTTGGGCCAGAGAACATTCAATTTGGCTGCAGCACTAGCGGCCTGCAACAGCAGCAGCATAGCAGTGCAGCAACACATCCAAATTCCTTGGACAATATGACCGAATTCTGCAAGCCCCCCAATTTCATGCTGTCGCCCCCTGCAGAAACATCAGCAGCACTCCAAGATGCAGAGAAGAGTACTTCTCAAGAAGGCTTAGACGACTTCGGACAGCAACACCACTCCAGCGGCGGATTCACGGTTACATTTCCTTCAGAGAATTGTCACGGGAACTCCGGCGTCGAGGAAGAAGAAGATGTGATGGGTAAGAGGTTTGCTGCGAGCAGCAGCATCTTTGATCAGTGGGATAGTTTGAAGATGATCAACTTTCCCTTCAACTTCACGCATTGTGAAGACTGGAAACTGAATCAACAGCCATGGGATTCTGCCGTGTGGCCGAGTGATATGTCGACGGGCTATTCCAGCAACAGAATGTGATGCAGCTAGCCGCCGGAGAAAAGAAGAACAAGCAGCTAGAATGTGTTCCACTGTTTTAGCATTACAACAGCAGGGGAAGGCTGATGTACATACACTGGATGCTATATATACTGACAGCAAATCAAACAGAAGGAAATGAGTTGAAACAGATTAATTACTGCATAAATTTCTATTTTATTTTGTTTTCTGAGATAATTAATTGCTGCATATATTAGTAGAAGAGTTGAAACAGTTCTTTTGGATTATCTGCCGCTTGCTTTCTTGATAAAATTAATTTTGAAATTGTTAAACAACCTCCCATGATTCGACCACTTGTTTATCATGATACCTCATTCAAGGTTGTTAAACACCCCTCGTTCCTCAATATATATGGAAAAATCAAACATTGAAGAGTTGATAGATAACTGGGCAATTACTACATTGTAGCAAGAACTCACCGCATTAATTCTCATATTTGACGTTGACATCCATTTATATTTTGTGGGAGGAAGCCGATAAATCTTTCAACCTTTCATTGCCAAAAGTATATAATGCATTGTTATAATTTGATGCCTTCACCGCCATCCTTTTCCTCTTTAATGAATTGCAATGCACAGATAATATTTGAAACGGTTTAACAAATTTTGCCACAATTTCATATAAGATCCCCTTGTATGAATGTGCCTCCAAATAAACAGCTTCATATTCTTAAAGGTTAATAAACAAGACTTCAAGTCTCCATTCATCCACATTTGCTTCCATTTCACCTCTAATAGAAAATTGACTCACATATTCTTTAAGATTGTTTTCCACATTTTCTTCTCCACTGTTACTTTGAAATACTAACTGTCAGAACAAAATCTGTCTCTATCACAACCACGTAGAACCTTCGGTCATCTTTTACAAATGAGTTTGTTGCGGCCAACTCAGCCTTCCTCGTGGACCGGACTAAACTAGGCCGCCTTAGCCCGTGGAGCGGTCGAGCGCGCACACAGTCACCGAAAAAGCAGAAGCAAACAAGACGATTTTAACGTGGAAAAACTCTTAAATGAGTAAAAAAAAACATGTGACTGGTACGGTGCCGGTCAAACTTCACTATTGGCGGTTGTTTACAGATCGTGCGGAGAACTTAGGGCGACAGACCGCTTCTCGTTAAAACAATTGAGATGAGAGATTGAGAATGCTCGGTGGGCGACAGGCCGACTCACGCGAAGTTGCTACATCTTTATGCTCTGGTGGAGCATTTCCGGATGTTGCTTGATGACCTTCGCGGTGGAGCGCACAGAGATGCGGGAGCGTTGACTTGAGTAGTGCTGAGCACGTAGGAGGCTTTGCAAAATGTCGCGAAGAATGTCTTCCCCTTGAGAGCGTCTTGGACTTAGACAAATTTTTGGGCGGCCTGGCTGGTGGTGGAGGCTCGTAGGAGAATTTCGGCAGAGCTTCGGTCTGAGAAATAAGAAGACTGGGAGAGGAAAAATTAGAATTGAAAGGGGGTCCTGTGACCTTTTTATAGACTCCATGAGCTGGTTATGGTGGTTATGCGGCTATCCGCACAACGTAACTACCCATAATTACTATTTGTCGACCATATTTAATTTAGTTTTGGGTGGATATTCTGCGTATAATTTTTACTAAACGCAGACTGATTTTTTATTAATGATGACCCCTCATGAATCATGGTGGTTAGTGGGTGGTTATCCATGAAATGGACGGCGGCGATCGCGACGGAATGATCGGACAGCGGAGAAGGCCCGCTAAGAAAGAGCGGCCATCTCACTGCCAGGTGGTTACCGGCGAGGGGAGAGGAGGAGCCTCAGCCGGCAGCAGAGACTACGGGGAGGGGCGGTCGGGAGCGGACGCTACTTGCGGTCGGCGCCCCGCGAGGAGGAGTGTCCTGGCACGGTTGCCTCTTACGGGCAGTGCCCCGTGGGCGCGCGAGGCGGCCGCGGGGAGGGGCGGCCAGGCTCGGCCGCCCCTTGCGGGCGGAATCCCGCGGCCACGGGAGGTGGCCGCAAGAAGGAGCGGTCGGGAACGGCTGCCCCATGCGGGCAGAACCACGCGACCACGGGAGGCAGCCGCGGGGAGGGGCGGTCGGGCGCGGCCTCCCCTTGCAGGCGAAACACCGCGTACGCGGGAGGCGCCCGCGGGGAGGGGAGTCGAGCGCGGCTGCCCCTTGTGGGCGGAACCTCGCGGCCGCGACAGGAGGTGTCCGCAGAGAGGGGCGGTTGCGGCACGTCCCCGACGCGGTCGGCCGGTCACGGGTCGCCCGTCACCGGTGATGAAGGCGCCGACGGCCGGTCGCGGTAGTGGATAAGACGGTGCATGTGTGTAGTGATTGTGTATTGCGGTCAAACACATGATCCCACCAAGTTAGTGGGGATCATGGGGAGGAGGCTATTCGCACCCCTAATTCTCTATAATTTTAGGATTACCTCATTATATGCACCCAAAATTCTTGATGCTTGGAGCCGAAGCGTGAGAAGAGCATGAATTTTTTCCGTGTCTGCTTCTCCGACGATCATGGTGGCAAGTAATGGAGAGGTGTCTGCGGGAGCAGCCGACAGCGGCGCATAAGTCAAGGTACGTCATTTATTGTTTTTGAATGAGACGATGCACTCAGAGGTGGAGATGTGTGGAGGTGGAGAAGCGCGGAGGCGAAGATGCGCGAAGGAGAAGGTGCGAAGGCGCGAGCGTGCCTAGACAAAAAACTAGGGTGCATCCGCTCGCGCGACCGCACGCATCCGCTCGCGCAGTGGCGCGCGCCTTCATGTGCGCACCCGGGCGCACACAGTAGTGCGCGCGCATCCGCGCATGCACCTGGGTGCGGGCGGTGTCGCGCGCGCACCTGGGTGTGCGCACCCATACGGGCATATGGGCGCATGCGGTGGTGCGTGCCCTCCCGGGTGGGCGCAACCGTGTGCACACTCGGGCGCGCGCGGTGGTGCGCGCGCTCCTGTGTGCGCGCGGTGGTACGCGCGTACCTGGGTGCGTGCACCCGTTCCTGCACGGTGGGGCGTGCGCATCCGGGCGCGCGCTCTTGTGCGCACGTGCGCATCCGGGCGCGCGCTCTTGCGCGCACGCTTGCGTGCGGGCCCGTGCGTGCAAATGTGTGGGTGCACTCGGGCGTGTGATTTGGCCCTTTGGGGTGCGTGCACCCATGCGTCAATGAACGCATCTTTTCGTGTGCGTTATTGGGCTTGTGACTGGACTACAAGCATTTATGCGTTGGGTCTCTTTTGACCGTCCAATGTGTGATTGTCACACCGTCGGAATGGTGTTGTCTCTGTTTAAGCGTTTATTTCTAGTATAATTTTTCTTAATTCTTGATTGCTTTGGTTTTCATGTCTCGAAGCGCAATGCCCATGTTTGCCCGATACGATTGCGCACCACACTAATTGATGAGTAAGTTGATTGGAGAAAAAGATACAAGTTACATGTCGATCTTGAAGTAAGGATTCCTCACACTGAGGAAAGAGTTCAAAACCCGCTGAAGGGCTGGTTGATGGTATGTGAGACGATATTACGGTCTGGATTCCGAATTCCGTCGTGCAAAGATGTGATTGATATCTTAAAGTTTTGTGGCGTCCCTAGTCGTAATTTAATCCTCTTTAGATGACACGCATCATGGGGTTGGTTGCGTTCTTTAGAGAGCATGGCTCAAAATTCTCTTTGGAGTTGTTCAGAGATTGGTGTGTGATCCGTGTTGACGGCGGTGACCGTGTTCAGATTTACAAAAACAAGAGTTGCCTTGATTTTGAGGATCAAACAGATCGCCTCCATAGGAACACATTGTTTGGTTATGTTTGAAATTCTTGGGATCTATCGGAGCTTTGGAATTCTTTGTCTGACCGTTGTCATCGTTAGAAGGGACGAGAGCGGGACTTCTCTCCTTTGCTAGGATTCACAGAGTCTCAGGAGGTGGCTAATCACTTGTTTATCATCTCTTTATTTGTGGAGGAGAAGCGTCTGCGGCTATGCGGACTTTCGGCTGGTTCTGAGTGTGTTGTGAAGGTGTCACCGACTTATGATCAGAAGAGGAAGCTCGTCTTGATGGACGCTAACAGAGCAGATCCAGAGCCTCAACCCTTGTTGAGGCAGAGGGATTGCCAGACTGAGGAGGCTCCTCGCGACGAGGATACATTGGTTGATCCTGATGTCGAAGTGTTAGAGTCTTCCGCCCCCGAGTCCTTTGTTCGGAGATGTCTACCTCCCGAGTGTCTTACTCTTTGAAGGCGACAGGTGATGTGGTATATGAGCCCCTTTATTTCTTGCTTTTAGTTTAATTACTTTGTGTAGTTCTGATATTTCCCTCCTTTTTGATTGCAGATTGATGTTCAGTCACATATAACGTTCATGTAGAATGACCATTATGTGAGCTTGAAAGATGGGTACTTGACTATTCAGGAGAAGGTTAGAGTGGCGGAGAGTTCATTGGTCGACTTGAAGGAGGAGCATGATCAAGATATATATCGATTCCGGCGGATTGATTCAGAGTTGAAGGCAGAACTTGAGGGGTGTTGGGTATTGTATCCACAATAACCTAGATTTGTATGAAGTCACCCTTGAACTAAGATGAATTAAGTTGTATTTGATATCCTGTTCTAGTTATGTGTGTGCAGGATTTATTGCCAAGTGTAGACCAATGTAAGTCTATAGTGGGTCACCAAACACAGTATCATACTGTTCGTGTCAAGAATGTCCCTTGGTCGCTGAAGAACCTGCGAGAAAGAGAAAAGGGTAAAGGAGAGACTGCGAGTTGTCGGTTACTGGCGGTTAAATGAAAAGGAGATAAAAGGGTGTCGCTGACAGCGGCGACATCAGAGTATGCCCGGCGCGGCTAAAACCACTCCTACGACGGGCTTTTCGGTTGTTATAAAATGAATCGATTACAACGGTTACCAAGAAGGACCCGATCGGACAATAACCCGCTCGACAAAGGATTCGAGACCGCTGCCACAGACGGCAAGCTTGAGGATTCGATTCGCGATGCCTAGAGAGTACTGTTCATGCCTATTTATAGGCTCGGGGTCTTGCCCGAGCGGGCAAGCGCTAGAATCACCGGCTACCCGTGGGACAGGAGAGCGGGCAGCGGTGACAGAATACACGGCTAAAGAAGGAAAAGGACAAAGCTTCTAACCGCGCGGTTACGCGGTCTAAAACAGAAGGATCGATAACTCCCAGACGGGAACCCGGCTTGCTGATTACTGCGGTCTTGCGGTTACGCGGTCGAAAAGGGAATCTTTGAGAGTGATCTTGTGGAAGAATCTGAATAGCGGTTTTCCGGGTAAACACATACAATGTAATCCCTTATTGTATGATCCATGGTGTTGACTCATGTGTAGCCTCTCTATTGAGATACACTTCATTTTCAAAGCACTAGGTTTGATGAAGGAAGACATGTTGCTGTTTGGATTGAAGAAGTAAAATTTTCTTAAAGTTGAAAATTTTCTAAGTGTTTTACTCGAGTGGAATTATAGTACTCGAGTAGAAACCTTAGAAGCACTAGAGTAGGTCTTGTCTGAAACTTGAGTAAAGGAAGTGGTTCTCGAGTAGCCTTAATCTAGCTCTCGAGTAGCCAAGCTAAGTACTCGAGTAGACCTTCTCTCATTCTCGAGTGTCCAGCTTTTAGTTCTCATAAATTTTCTATGTTAAACACTCGAGTAGTCAAGTCTAGTACTCGAGTAGATGAGCAGTTATTTCGAGTGACAGAAGTATAGTTCTCGAGAAGATTCTAACCCCACTCGAGTAGCAAATCCATGTACTCGAGTAGTTCGTTTAATACTCGAGTAGTCCAATTTCAGTACTCGAGTGATCAACTTTTTCTCCAGAATTTTCTCTAAGTCAAGTTCTCGAGAAGTCCAGTTTCACCTCTCTCGAGTAGTTTATCTAGCACTCGAGTGATCCTTACTTCACTCGAGTGATTTCAGATTCTATCTAGAATTTTAAGAAATGCCTCTTCTCGAGTAATCATTGTCATCCACTCGAGAGCTAGTCATAGAACTCGAATAGTATTATTCTTACTCGAGAAATGTTGTCATCTATTCAGAAAATTTCCTTAAGTCCCTGACAGACTATGTTTTGAATTCTTTGATATGACTGGTCCACGTGGCCATCATTAATGACAATTATGACTGTTAGAGAGATCTTATAAAAGGTCATGTGATTATGACTAACCCTGATAACAACATAAGCGTGTTATATTCTGTCATTCTAAGATTTCTGGATAGGCCGACAATTTTAAAATCTACAGAAGCCGCCGCTCATCTTGAAGATCGCCAAGGCCATTTCTGATCCAGATCGACTTGCAGATCAAGTGACTTTTCAATTTTCATCTTCTCCTTGATCGTGTGAGTCCAAGTTTCTCAGAACAGATCTAGCCGAGAGTCTTCTTCTACAAATTCCGATAAAGCCGAAAGATTAAGAAAGAAGACCTAGGGAGAGATTTCTTGATCTGAGAAAGATTCACTGCTTGTATTTTCAGATTTCTTTTTATTATTGTAGGAGATTATTCTCCGAGTGTAGGAACCTCGTTCTCCTAGTTGTAGGAAGTTTTCATCTTCCGAGTGTAGATCCCTTTTTGGATCGAGATTGTAGGAACATTGTTCTAAGTGGTAGGATTGTTTGCAATCCGAGATTAGTGGAGTAGCCGAGTCTAGTGCTTTGCTAGATCGGTGAGTGGAAAGTGGACGTACCCAAGATTGGGGAACCACAATAACTCTTGGTGTCTTCTGTGTTTGCTTGGTTTATTTCTTATGCTTAGATCGCTAAAGTTTTATTCCACAAAAAGACGCACAACTCACCTATTCACCCCCTCTAGGTGATTTAGGTAGACAACTTAGATGTTTTTCAAGGGGGCTTAGGCAACATTGCTAACGGAGAAGTCCTTAGCGGATAGCTCTACGTAGTTACTGAAGGCTACCTAGGAGGAGGCTTCTCGTTTGGAGATGGAGCTGGGGGCTTTAAAGGCTTAGGTGGAGCGTCTTTCCTCAGAGGATCGAGTGATGGCACTGAAGGCTGTCGGGCTTACCGAGTACATGGACTTATTGGACTATATGAGCAGTTGTTGCTTGATTGGCAAGGAAATCCGCGGGGAGGTCTGGACCAGAGAGGTGGTGCCCCAGATGGAGGATATCCGGAAGGATGCTCTCAGGCGTGCAGAATCGAAGGTGCTCCGGATGGTAGACAGGAGGCTTGGGTGTGATATCTCAGGCCTTGGCTTTGATGATCTTTCTGATGATAATGATTCGGATTCTGATTCTGACGTGAATGTAGTCGGCCAGTAGTCTCTTGGCCTTTGTCTGTTTGTATTTGCTTTGTAAGCCGAGTCTTGTATGTCGTTGTAGGGGCTTTGTATTTATCTGTACTTTTGTTCTTGTACTCTGTATCATCTTTTGATGATATATATATATGATGTTTGGGAACACTTTTTAGACTGCCTTTGCAATTCTCTTTCAGCATTGAGCTTAGCTTGTGTGATAATTTTGGATGTATTGATGTCGTTGACTGGTTTTCTGTTGAAGGACGAGGCCCAGTGACACATTAACTTGCTTGTCAGGCAAAGATTAAGACATCCGGACTGGGGGTGCCGCTGATTGTAGTGACCTACCACAGGGAAGAAGGGCACACCATCAATCTAGGGCAGTGTGAGGTCAGTTGATGACGGCAAGGGGTAGAACCTACCGAACATTTGTTGATTGTGATGGTGAAGTACCAATCTTCGACCGAGGCAACCGTGAGGGGGCAGGCCTTGACGGCGTCGTGCCTACCGCAGGGGATAAGGGCAAACCTTTGATCCGAGGCGGTGCGAGGCCACTTGGAGAAGACAAAGGGTTGGCCCTACCAGCCGTTTTGGCGTATGCAAGGGGGGCATGCCCTGCCATTACCGTGACCTACCGCGGGGGGGGGGGGGGGACCTTCGGCCCAGGGAGGTGCGAGGTCATTTGGTCTGTGGCACTCCAACGTGTCCTTACCGCAGGGGAGAAGGGTGCACCTTCGATCCGAGGCAAATAAGGACTACCGTGATGTTAATTGTTGGCGGTTGAGCAGACGAACTTTGACTATTCTCCTAGCAATAAAGTTAGGGAACAAAGAGAAACGTTGCAATAGAACTAAATGTGAATCAAAGTTTGTACAAACATATCTTGCTGATTTTGAGAGTTAGGAAAACAGAGGTGAAACTGCGCCACTGGAATGTAGTATAACGTTCTCTTCATGACTTCGAGCTCTTATTTTGATCATTTCAGAAGGAGAAATGTGGGTGTGTGCGAGCGCAGAAAACGTCCAAAAGTAGTTGTTGAAGTATTGTGGTATAGTCGGAGTCTGCTTAAATAAAGACGAACTGGACATCATAAGTTGCTTGCAGAGGGCCTTCGCCTAAAGTTCCCCAAAGAGTGATGGTGTCGAGGATCAGAACTGTAGTGCTTCCTGGGATGCGTGTGCTTGTTGATTTAAGTTTGAGGTTCTTACTTGTCAGCTTGTCAGATCTGGGTCTCACGGGAAGGGCCACCGTCGGCGGTGGCCTTGCCCGCTCGCCGCCGGACAACCCCCAGCGGGTTCTTCGGAGGCCGGCGAACCCGCCGGAGGGTGCCGGGCAGGCCGGCGGCGGCAGAGAAGGCGCAGTAGCAGCTGTGGAAGGGGGGGTATCGGGATTTCCTGAGATGGGAACAATAACTTTATTGGAGATTTGGATATTGGCAGGCCTGATTTTTTTAGATCCAATGACCAGATGCGATTTTCTGAAGATCGGACGGTCCAGATGAGTTTCATGGTGTTGAAGCCAAAATTGACCCCAACGAATGTTCACGAACCAAAGTGTAGCCAACGCCTACTTCTCCCAAATCTCGACCCCTGACTGGCTGCCAAGGTCCTAAGACTGACCCAAAGCATCAGCTGGGAGGTCCCACCTCTCACCCGGAAGATCTCTGAGAGCTTCTCCTCCAAAGCCAAATGCCGGGCTGGGAGCTCTTCAGAAAGCACTAGAGTTCGAGAATAATGAAAAGTCTGCTTTCCAAAGAGCCCCTATGGGTCTTTTATAGTCTTCCCCTGACCTGAAAATACTGAAATACCCCTGGAGGGTCTGCCAATAGCCAGATCCCGCTGTCATCCTGGGGACATACAGGTAATTTTACCCGGGGACAATAATATTAAAATAATCTTTTCCTGGGGGCTGGGCCCCACCACCTGGACCTGCTTGGCGAGAACCCCGGGCGAGAAGGCTCTCGGTGAGCCCCAGCTTGGCTTATCTTGGCGAGATCTCCAGCCGAGAGGGTTCTCGCTCCCGGTATTCGTGATACCACTGTCGTTGGACGTGGCGCTGAGTGAGTGAAGCTCACTCAACGCCCTTACTGCTAACCACGGCGTTGAGTGAGTGGAGCTCACTCAACGCCCTCTTCTGCTAACCATGGCGTTGAGTGAGTGGAGCTCACTGAATGCCCTCTTCTGCTAACCGCGGCGTTGAGTGAGTAGAGCTCACTCAACGCCCTCTTCTGCCGAACTCGGCGTTGAGTGAGTGGAGCTCACTCGACGCCCTTTGCTGCCGAATGCGGCGTCGAGTGAGTGGAGCTCTCTCAACGCCCTCTCGCTCGCCCCCAGGGAGAGTTCCTTCCAGGCGGGAGCTCTACTGTCCCGAAGCCTACGGCCGACCTGAAGACCCGAGTCCTGGCGCGAGCGATCTCGCCTACTGGTTGGCGGGAGCTCCCTAAAGGCGAGAACTCTGCCAGTCTGCCCTTGGGCTAACCCGGGACTAGCCCAACCCCGACCCCTGAAGTCTTAGTCTTCTGGGTCCTACCCAGCGAATATGGGGTTGTACACAATCCCCGCTCTTTTCGAGCTAGCTCTGCGCTCGACAAGACAAGTCCAACCCCAAAATATTCGCTGGACACGTGCATGATAGCCAAGAGAATCTTTTGGCGGGCCCTACTGCGGCTATAAATACACGTCGTCGGGTGACCATAAGTCTTGCCTCCGATCTACTGCTTCTTTACTGAGCTCTCGCCTGGGGCTTTCTGTGCGATACCAAGATGTACGCTAAGCGCGCCGGCAAGCCACTTCCGCAGGACCTTTAGGATCGGTTGGCCGCGGCTCAAGCGCGAGCCTTGGCTAACTGCGCTGCGGTGGCGCCCTGGCTATCGAGGAAATCTCCAAACGCCGGTCCTTCGGAGCCGAAAAAGAAAAAGGGAAAACGAAAAGCGAAAGTGGTCCGGCGAGACCTTGCTTGCGAGAACAGGGACCCACCTTCTCCTACTCCCAATCCCGCGGAGGCCCCTTCCCCGCAGAAGGTATGCCTTCCGGCCAAGCTTACCAAGATGCTTATGCTACAGGCCCGACAGCTAACGTGGCCTCTCGCAGGAATCCCTTCCTAACGACGACGTCGGGTCTTCCCCGATTCCCCCCGATTTGTCAGCTCCCCCTCCCGAGGATCGAACGAGGGTCTCGGAGGAAATTCCTCCGGCCGGGACCCAGGTGATAGGTACGCTTTCCTCTACTTCTCGCTAGTTCAATCACGCCTTTCCCTTTCTGAACTGCCTTCTCGCAGAGCCAGCTTCCGCCCTCCCGGGTTTCGCCACCCGGGAAGATGAAGCGAGAACCGGTGCGGCGATTTCTTCTGCAGCAAATCCCGCCCTGCCGGCGGGAGGGGTGGCCCTCGAGCCCTCCACTACCCCTAAGGATGCCGATCATCCCTCGGGAGAGGACAACCCTCTCCATGCTTCCGGCCCGACCGGGACCCCTGTGCGTAAACCCTTTCGCCCAGGGCGGGGTAAGCCTCTCCACCTTCTTTATGGCACCGACGGAGGGGTCGGGCCTTCTCATCTGTTGCCAGTCAATGGCTCTCGCCAGACTACAGGTATGCGAGACATTTTTGTCGGCTGATCATTAAGCCTTAATCATGACCTTGAGCGCACTTTTCGCAGGGGACCCCAGCTCTCGGCCGGGAGCTAACGAGGAGGGAGAAGAAGAAGAAAGAGAAGAAGAAGAAGAAGAAGACGAAGAAGAGGAGGAAGACGATTCCCTTCCTCCTTCGTCTAGCGAGATAGAGGAAACCTTGAACGGCGCCGGGAATGCGAAGGAGCGGAGGAAGAAGATCTCGGCCATTTTGGCCAAGCTCATCCGGCGAGACCGCGCCCATGCTGCCGCGGCAAGAGTGTTTCGCGAGTCCCTGGAACAAAGGCTGGAGGCCCTGGAACGGGATTTCTTCTTGGGCGAGGCTGATCGGCCGGGAGGACCTTCCGCCCAGTCTTCGCCAGGGAGATGCATCGCGCAGATCCGAGATCACGCTAGGCGGATCAACCTGGGGTGCACCACGCTGTCCTCTTACTTCAACCCGCTGGCCCCTCCGCGAACCAGGCGGCGAGAACGAGGGCGATGGCGCTGGGAGCCGTATTAGTTCTTCTAGGTCTCGCCCCTTCTTCCTCTTTAGCCTTCCCTTCCTCCATGTACCCTTAACGAATGTAACAACTGCTATTGTTAACTTTATCCAGCTCTCGACCGCGAGAGCACGCTATTACTTATCTCTCCCTTCATTGCGCTGTGAATTTTAAGAACATGCTAGAATTAGGTCGCTTGCGCCAAAGCTATGAAGCTTGCGCCAAGACCAAGAGGCTCGCGCCTATGAGAGGCGATGGTCGACTGCTGTCATTCTGAGGGGGAAAACCGAGGTGTCGCCGGTTCAGATCGTGACAGCTGCGCTCCGCCGTCATTTTCTCTCTCTATCGGACGGAGCCGCCATGATCATGGTTCCCTATAAATAGGGATGCCTACGAACCGCATTTATTTCTCCGATCCGGAATCTCAACCCCCTTTTCTTGCTCTCACGTTCTTGCTTCTGCTTTCACCTTTCTTCAGCTCTCACTCTCACTCACAAACCCACTATGCCTGGCGAGAACGAGGGTCGCGCCCACTGCGCGGAAGCCTTCCGAAAACACCTCTTCCCTTCCTGCACGCTCACCTTAGATGAATATAACCTGATCGTCAGCCGCTACATTCCCGCTGGCTTCTCGGTGCAGAACCCGGGTAATCACGATAAGGTGAATACTCCGGAGGCGGGAGAGCTCGCCATCCCCCTCGAGCATTTCGAGGTGGGCTTCCGCCTTCCCCTTTGGCCGGAGGTTCGGCTTGCTCTACGCTACTATGGGATGGTTCCCGCCCAACTGAACCCGAACTCAGTCGCGATCCTTATAGCATTCATATGCTACATGCGATCCGAGAGGATCGAGTTCAGTTTGGCAATCTTCCGGAAGCTGTTCAACTTCCGCGCCAAGGGAGGGGTGGTCTTCTTCTCCGGGCAGCTGCTCAAGACCACCGGTCTCGCCAACAAGCATCATCACTGGGGCGAGAAGTTCGTCTATGTCAGCGGGGACTTCGGCAACGTCCCGCTTCAGCCTGTACAATATGAGAACGCCGCCTACAAACCGCCTACCCTGGGATCGCGCGAGAGCGCAATCCTAGAATTCTTTGGAACCAAGGAGTTTGACGTTCTCTTCCTCAGGCGAGACGTCGACTCCCTTCCACCCGTCCACCCGGGCGAAGGTACGGTCTCGCCCCAGATTCAATCCCTTGTCAAGGATCTTCTTGTGCTGAAGTATTTTAACTTTGCAGGAGAGCTGGAGGTCCCCCTGCGCCAACCCTTTGCTGAAGCCCGAGGTGCCGAGGGTCTGGCCGCGAGAGGTTCTCTCGCTCTCGCGGAGGCTAGCGCTACCGCCTGCCGAGATGAGCCTGCTCTAACCTTATCGACCGGAGCAAAGAAGCGGAAAGGCCCCGCTCCCGCCCCGCGACCGCTGAAAAGGCCGAAGCCATCCGCTGCGGATAAGGGTAAGGGCTTGGCCGTCTCGCCTGCCCGGCCTCCCGCCCCGGGCGAGTCCTTCGAAGGACTGCTCTGGATGGCCAGCGAGATGGGCGCTGCCGCCAGGAGGCGTACCGAGGCCGCTGCCGAGAACCCACCGGCCGCTGACGCGGCGGAAGGAGAGGGAGCGGTCGTCGAGACCTCCGCCCGGACCCCGCCCAAGGAAGTGCCGAAAGGGCACATAAATTACGGCTTCGGCGTGAAGCACCTTGACGCCGAGGGGAAGCCCCTACTCCAATGGGATCCCGAAGCCAACCTGGTCAAGGTTTCAACGCTCCTTCCCAGTTGGGTGGAGCGGGAGGAGGTTACTGGCAAAGCCTTCGCGCTTGGCTATGGCCTCTACAGCCGAGAGGACGCCATTATCTTCGACCAGATGCCCACCCGGCTCCTGGCTTTCGATTCTATCCGGGCCCTACTACGCGGGTTCGAGCTTGCGCATATGTGCGCGCGTCGAAGCATCAGCATCGACAAGAACTTCGCCGACATGTACAAGGCGAGAGAAGAGGCGGTGGCCCGAGCACGCGCTTCGGAGGCAGAGCTTGCGAGTGCTCACCTGGAGTTGGCGAAAGCCCTATAGGCGTTGTCTCTGCGTCCCGCCGTCGAGGTAAGCGAGATCTCCTCGGCCCCCGCTCTCGCTTCTCGAAGTCTCGTTTGCGCGATATTTACTGAGCTGATTTCTTCTTCACAGGATTCCGCCCAAGCCGCGACGCTTCGCGCGGAGTTGGCTGATGCTCGATACGCGAACTTCCTGCTGAGGGACCAACTCCAGCGTGCAGAAGCGGCGAAAGGCCCACCTTCGACGCTTGACGAAAGACTGGAGAGCCGCCAGTTCTCGGTGTACGACATCGACAAGCTGCTGCAGGCGAATGCTCAGGCCACCGTCAAGCTGACCATCGAGACATTGCGAGATGCGAAGCTGCTTCGGGAGGATGGCGCAACCATCAACGCTCGCCAACTCCTCCCCTGGCTGTTCGACCCAGTGCCGAAGCCCCCGGGCGCGCCGGACTCTCCTCCCTCAGATGTCCCGAAGTCTTCCACCGAGGCCGGCTAGACGTCTGAAGCGAGCTCTGGCAAGGACTCTGGCGAGAGCACTAGCGGGGATTACAGCGCATCCCCGTGAAGCGCCTTTTTATTTTTGATATTCTTTTGTAACGAGCGAGAAGCTCTAAACCCCTGTAATCGTTGAGTATAATGCAAAGTTTTATTTTTATTTCCGGTGTGTGTTCGAACGAGTAGATTAGTCAGCCGAGTGGCTTCCGCGCGGGCTTCCGCCGAGACCTTTAGTCTCTTTAAGTTAACCTTCCTTGGGGATCGACCGGGCGGGAGCCTTGCGCTATTGATTGAGTTATCTTGCCTAGGTCTGGCAGGGAGCCTTCTTTTGCGAGAACCCACTAGCCGACACCTTCGAGTCGAGGCTTCTTTCAGCCGAGACCCTTTTGGGCCGAGACCCCTTTAGGGCCGAGACCCCTTTAGGGCCGAGACCTTTGGGGCCTTGCCTCCGGTCCGGGCCAGAGTCTTGCCCGTATATCTTTCAACCAACTAGATGAAGCTAACCAGACCTCTCCCCCATAGGCGAGCCTTCGGACCTGCCAGCTAGACGAGAGCCTGCGCGGCGAGTCTACCTGGGGCCGAGCCGAGCTCGGGGTATTGATGAAGATTTCCGAACCTCTTCCCCACAGGCGAGCCTTCAGACCTGCCAGCTAGATGAGAGCCTGCGCAGCGGGTCTACCTGGGGCCGAGCCGAGCTCGGGGTATTGATGAAGATTTCCAAACCTCTCCCCCACAGGCGAGCCTTCGGACCTGCCAGCTAGATGAGGTCCTGCGCAGCGGGTCTACCTGGGACCGAGCCGAGCTCGGGGTATTGATGAATCTTTCCAAACCTCTCCCCCATAGGCGAGACTTCGGACCTGCCAGCTAGATGAGAGCCTGCGCAGCGGGTCTACCTGGGGCCGAGCCGAGCTCGGGGTGCTGATGAAGATTCCGAACCTCTCCCCCACAGGCGAGCCTTCAGACCTGCCAGCTAGATGAGAGCCTGCGCAGCGGGTCTACCTAAGGCCGAGTCGAGCTCGGGGTATTGATGAAGATTTCCGAACCTCTCCCCACAGGCGAGCCTTCGGACCTGCCAGCTAGATGAGAGTCTGCGCAGCGGGTCTACCTGGGGCCGAGCCGAGCTCGGGGTATTGATGAAGATTTCCGAACCTCTCCCCCACAGGCGAGCCTTCGGACCTGCCAGCTAGATGAGAGCCTGCGCAGCGGGTCTACCTGGGGCCGAGCCGAGCTCGTGGTATTGATGAAGACCTCTCTCCCACAGGCGAGCCTTCGGACCTGCCAGCTAGATGAGAGCCTGCACAGCGGGTCTACCTGGGGCCGAGCCGAGCTCGGGTATTGATGAAGATTTCCAAACCTCTCCTCCCACAGGCGAGCCTTCGGACCTGCCAGCTAGATGAGAGCCTGCACAGCGGGTCTACCTGGGGCCGAGCCGAGCTCGGGGTATTGATGAAGATTTCCAAACCTCTCCCCCACAGGCGAGCCTTCGGACCTGCCAGCTAGATGAGAGCCTGCGCAGCGGGTCTACCTGGGGCCGAGCCGAGCTCGGGGTATTGATGAATCTTTCCAAACCTCTCCCCCACAGGCGAGCCTTCAGACCTGTTAGCTAGATGAGAGCCTGCGCAGCGGGTCTACCTGGGGCCGAGCCGAGCTCGGGGTATTGATGAAGATTTCCAAACCTCTCCCCCACAGGCGAGCCTTCGGACCTGCCAGCTAGATGAGAGCCTACGCAGCGGGTCTACCTGGGGCCGAGCCGAGCTCGGGGTATTGATGAAGATTTCCGAACCTCTCCCCCACAGGCGAGCCTTCGGACCTGCCAGCTAGATGAGAGCCTGCGCAGCGGGTCTACCTGGGGCCGAGCCGAGCTCGGGGTATTGATGAAGATTTCCAAACCTCTCCCCCACAGGCGAGCCTTCGGACCTGCCAGCTAGATGAGAGCCTGCGCAGCGGGTCTACCTGGGGCCGAGCCGAGCTCGGGGTATTGATGAAGATTTCCAAACCTCTCCCCCACAGGCGAGCCTTCGGACCTGCCAGCTAGATGAGAGCCTGCGCAGCGGGTCTACCTGGGGCCGAGCCGAGCTCGGGGTGCTGATGAAGATTCCAAACCTCTCCCCCACAGGCGAGCCTTCAGACCTGCCAGCTAGATGAGAGCCTGCGCAGCGGGTCTACCTGGGGCCGAGCCGAGCTCGGGGTGCTGATGAAGATTCCAAACCTCTCCCCCACAGGCGAGCCTTCGGACCTGCCAGCTAGATGAGAGCCTGCGCAGCGGGTCTACCTGGGGCCGAGCCGAGCTCGGGGTATTGATGAATCTTTCCAAACCTCTCCCCTACATGCGAGCCTTCGGACCTGCCAGCTAGATGAGAGCCTGCGCAGCGGGTCTACCTGGGGCCGAGCCGAGCTCAGGGTGCTGATGAAGATTCCAAACCTCTCCCCCACAGGCGAGCCTTCAGACCTGCCAGCTAGATGAGAGCCTGCGCAGCGGGTCTACCTAAGGCCGAGCCGAGCTCGGGGTGCTGATGAAGATTCCAAACCTCTCCCCCACAGGCGAGCCTTCGGACCTGCCAGCTAGATGAGAGCCTGCGCAGCGGGTCTACCTGGGGCCGAGCTCGGGGTATTGATGAATCTTTCCAAACCTCTCCCCTACAGGCGAGCCTTCGGACCTGCCAGCTAGATGAGAGTCTGCGCAGCGGGTCTACCTGGGGCCGAGCCGAGCTCGGGGTATTGATGAAGATTTCCAAACCTCTCCCCCACAGGCGAGCCTTCGGACCTGCCAGCTAGATGAGAGCCTGCGCAGCGGGTCTACCTGGGGCCGAGCCGAGCTCGGGGTATTGATGAAGATTTCCAAACCTCTCCCCCACAGGCGAGCCTTCGGACCTGCCAGCTAGATGAGAGCCTGCGCAGCGGGTCTACCTGGGGACGAGCCGAGCTCGGGGTGCTGATGAAGATTCCAAACCTCTCCTCCACAGGCGAGCCTTCAGACCTGCCAGCTAGATGAGAGCCTGCGCAGCGGGTCTACCTGGGGCCGAGCCGAGCTCGGGGTGCTGATGAAGATTCCAAACCTCTCCCCCACAGGCGAGCCTTCGGACCTGCCAGCTAGATGAGAGCCTGCGCAGCGGGTCTACCTGGGGCCGAGCCGAGCTCGGGGTATTGATGAATCTTTCCAAACCTCTCCCCTACATGCGAGCCTTCGGACCTGCCAGCTAGATGAGAGCCTGCGCAGCGGGTCTACCTGGGGCCGAGCCGAGCTCAGGGTGCTGATGAAGATTCCAAACCTCTCCCCCATAGGCGAGCCTTCAGACCTGCCAGCTAGATGAGAGCCTGCGCAGTGGGTCTACCTAAGGCCGAGCCGAGCTCGGGGTGCTGATGAAGATTCCAAACCTCTCCCCCACAGGCGAGCCTTCGGACCTGCCAGCTAGATGAGAGCCTGCGCAGCGGGTCTACCTGGGGCCGAGCTCGGGGTATTGATGAATCTTTCCAAACCTCTCCCCTACAGGCGAGCCTTCGGACCTGCCAGCTAGATGAGAGTCTGCGCAGCGGGTCTACCTGGGGCCGAGCCGAGCTCGGGGTATTGATGAAGATTTCCAAACCTCTCCCCCACAGGCGAGCCTTCGGACCTGCCAGCTAGATGAGAGCCTGCGCAGCGGGTCTACCTGGGGCCGAGCCGAGCTCGGGGTATTGATGAAGATTTCCAAACCTCTCCCCCACAGGCGAGCCTTCGGACCTGCCAGCTAGATGAGAGCCTGCGCAGCGGGTCTACCTGGGGCCGAGCCGAGCTTGGGGTGCTGATGAAGATTCCAAACCTCTCCCCCACAGGCGAGCCTTCAGACCTGCCAGCTAGATGAGAGCCTGCGCAGCGGGTCTACCTGGGGCCGAGCCGAGCTCGGGGTGCTGATGAAGATTCCAAACCTCTCCCCCACAGGCAAGCCTTCGGACCTGCCAGCTAGATGAGAGCCTGCGCAGCGGGTCTACCTGGGGCCGAGCCGAGCTCGGGGTATTGATGAATCTTTCCAAACCTCTCCCCTACATGCGAGCCTTCGGACCTGCCAGCTAGATGAGAGCCTGCGCAGCGGGTCTACCTGGGGCCGAGCCGAGCTCGGGGTGCTGATGAAGATTCCAAACCTCTCCCCCACAGGCGAGCCTTCAGACCTGCCAGCTAGATGAGAGCCTGCGCAGCGGGTCTACCTGGGGCCGAGCCGAGCTCGGGGTGCTGATGAAGATTCCAAACCTCTCCCCCACAGGCGAGCCTTCGGACCTGCCAGCTAGATGAGAGCCTGCGCAGCGGGTCTACCTGGGGCCGAGCTCGGGGTATTGATGAATCTTTCCAAACCTCTCCCCTACAGGGGAGCCTTCGGACCTGCCAGGTAGATGAGAGCCTGCGCAGCGGGTCTACCTGGGGCCGAGCCGAGCTCGGGGTATTGATGAAGATTTCCAAACCTCTCCCCCACAGGCGAGCCTTCGGACCTGCCAGCTAGATGAGAGCCTGCGCAGCGGGTCTACCTGGGGTCGAGCCGAGCTCGGGGTGCTGATGAAGATTCCAAACCTCTCCCCCACAGGCGAGCCTTCAGACCTGCCAGCTAGATGAGAGCCTGCGCAGCGGGTCTACCTGGGGCCGAGCCGAGCTCGGGGTGCTGATGAAGATTCCAAACCTCTCCCCCACAGGCGAGCCTTCGGACCTGCCAGCTAGATGAGAGCCTGCGCAGCGGGTCTACCTGGGGCCGAGCCGAGCTCGGGGTATTGATGAATCTTTCCAAACCTCTCCCCTACATGCGAGCCTTCGGACCTGCCAGCTAGATGAGAGCCTGCGCAGCGGGTCTACCTGGGGCCGAGCCGAGCTCAGGGTGCTGATGAAGATTCCAAACCTCTCCCCCACAGGCGAGCCTTCAGACCTGCCAGCTAGATGAGAGCCTGCGCAGCGGGTCTACCTAAGGCCGAGCCGAGCTCGGGGTGCTGATGAAGATTCCAAACCTCTCCCCCACAGGCGAGCCTTCGGACCTGCCAGCTAGATGAGAGCCTGCGCAGCGGGTCTACCTGGGGCCGAGCTCGGGGTATTGATGAATCTTTCCAAACCTCTCCCCTACAGGCGAGCCTTCGGACCTGCTAGCTAGATGAGAGTCTGCGCAGCGGGTCTACCTGGGGCCGAGCCGAGCTCGGGGTATTGATGAAGATTTCCAAACCTCTCCCCCACAGGCGAGCCTTCGGACCTGCCAGCTAGATGAGAGCCTGCGCAGCGGGTCTACCTGGGGCCGAGCCGAGCTCGGGGTATTGATGAAGATTTCCAAACCTCTCCCCCACAGGCGAGCCTTCGGACCTGCCAGCTAGATGAGAGCCTGCGCAGCGGGTCTACCTGGGGCCGAGCCGAGCTCGGGGTGCTGATGAAGATTCCAAACCTCTCCCCCACAGGCGAGCCTTCAGACCTGCCAGCTAGATGAGAGCCTGCGCAGCGGGTCTACCTGGGGCCGAGCCGAGCTCGGGGTGCTGATGAAGATTCCAAACCTCTCCCCCACAGGCAAGCCTTCGGACCTGCCAGCTAGATGAGAGCCTGCGCAGCGGGTCTACCTGGGGCCGAGCCGAGCTCGGGGTATTGATGAATCTTTCCAAACCTCTCCCCTACATGCGAGCCTTCGGACCTGCCAGCTAGATGAGAGCCTGCGCAGCGGGTCTACCTGGGGCCGAGCCGAGCTCGGGGTGCTGATGAAGATTCCAAACCTCTCCCCCACAGGCGAGCCTTCAGACCTGCCAGCTAGATGAGAGCCTGCGCAGCGGGTCTACCTGGGGCCGAGCCGAGCTCGGGGTGCTGATGAAGATTCCAAACCTCTCCCCCACAGGCGAGCCTTCGGACCTGCCAGCTAGATGAGAGCCTGCGCAGCGGGTCTACCTGGGGCCGAGCTCGGGGTATTGATGAATCTTTCCAAACCTCTCCCCTACAGGGGAGCCTTCGGACCTGCCAGCTAGATGAGAGCCTGCGCAGCGGGTCTACCTGGGGCCGAGCCGAGCTCGGGGTATTGATGAAGATTTCCAAACCTCTCCCCCACAGGCGAGCCTTCGGACCTGCCAGCTAGATGAGAGCCTGCGCAGCGGGTCTACCTGGGGTCGAGCCGAGCTCGGGGTGCTGATGAAGATTCCAAACCTCTCCCCCACAGGCGAGCCTTCAGACCTGCCAGCTAGATGAGAGCCTGCGCAGCGGGTCTACCTGGGGCCGAGCCGAGCTCGGGGTGCTGATGAAGATTCCAAACCTCTCCCCCACATGCGAGCCTTCGGACCTGCCAGCTAGATGAGAGCCTGCGCAGCGGGTCTACCTGGGGCCGAGCCGAGCTCGGGGTATTGATGAATCTTTCCAAACCTCTCCCCTACAGGCGAGCCTTCGGACCTGCCAGCTAGATGAGAGCCTGCGCAGCGGGTCTACCTGGGGCCGAGCCGAGCTCGGGGTGCTGATGAAGATTCCAAACCTCTCCCCCACAGGCGAGCCTTCGGACCTGCCAGCTAGACGAGAGCCTGCGCAGCGGGTCTACCTGGGGCCGAGCCGAGCTCGGGGTGCTGATGAAGATTCCGAACCTCTCCCCCACAGGCGAGCCTTCGGACCTGCCAGCTAGATGAGAGCCTGCGCAGCGGGTCTACCTGGGGCCGAGCTGAGCTCGGGGTGCTGATGAAGATTCCGAACCTCTCCCCCACAGGCGAGCCTTCGGACCTGCCAGCTAGATGAGAGCCTGCCCAGCGGGTCTACCTGGGGCCGAGCTGAGCTCGGGGTGCTGATGAAGATTCCAAACCTCTCCCCCACAGGCGAGCCTTCGGACCTGCCAGCTAGATGAGAGCCTGTGCAGCGGGTCTACCTGGGGCCGAGCCGAGCTCGGGGTGCTGATGAAGATTCCGAACCTCTCCCCCACAGGCGAGCCTTCGGACCTGCCAGCTAGATGAGAGCCTGCGCAGCGGGTCTACCTGGGGCCGAGCCGAGCTCGGGGTGCTGATGAAGATTCCAAACCTCTCCCCCACAGGCGAGCCTTCGGACCTGCCAGCTAGATGAGAGCCTGCGCAGCGGGTCTACCTGGGGCCGAGCCGGGCTCGGGGTGCTGATGAAGATTCCGAACCTCTCCCCCCACAGGCGAGCCCTCGGACCTGCCAGCTAGATGAGAGCCTGTGCAGCGGGTCTACCTGGGGCCGAGCCGAGCTCGGGGTGCTGATGAAGATTCCAAACCTCTCCCCCACAGGCGAGCCTTCGGACCTGCCAGCTAGATGAGAGCCTGCGCAGCGGGTCTACCTGGGGCCGAGCTGAGCTCGGGGTATTGATGAATCTTTCCAAACCTCTCCCTCACAGGCGAGCCTTCGGACCTGCCAGCTAGATGAGAGCCTGCGCAGCGGGTCTACCTAGGGCCGAACCGAGCTCGGGGTGCTGATGAAGATTCCAAACCTCTCCCCCATAGGCGAGCCTTCAGACCTGCCAGCTAGATGAGAGCCTGCGCAGCGGGTCTACCTGGGGCCGAGCCGAGCTCGGGTGCTGATGAAGATTCCAAACCTCTCCCCCACAGGCGAGCCTTCAGACCTGCCAGCTAGATGAGAGCCTGCGCAGCGGGTCTACCTGGGGCCGAGCCGAGCTCGGGGTGCTGATGAAGATTCTGTCAACCGGACCTATTCTATCATGAAGATGAGAAGACATGGCCGGTTAAAACAAAAGGCATTGCGATTGCATACTTAGAGAATCAATATTCTGAAATGAACTTATTGAAATGGCAATAGTTATTTACAACGTTACAATCCTTCCTTCCCCTCACGGGTAGAAGCGCTTTAGGTCATCACCGCTCCAAGTGTGGCTCAAGGTCTTTCCTTCCACATCCTGGAGGTAGTAACCTCCATTAACCAGAGACTTCTCTATTATTTATGGCCCTTCCCAGCTAGGGTTGAGCTTGCCAACAGGGGCCGATCTCCCTGCTGCGTCGACCTTCTTCAGTACAAGGTCCCCTTCGGCGAATTGCTTGACCCGAATGTGCTTATCGAAGTACTTGGCCATCCGTCGTTTTATCTCTTCTTGCCTGATGACAGCGACGTCCCGTAGTTCTTCCGCCATGTCCAGCGAGAGGCGCAACCCTTCCTCATTCTCCTGCCTCCAAGCTTCGCTTCCTTCACCTGCGGTCGCGACCCGCGGAGACCGGACCTCGAACTCCACCGGGAGGACTGCCTCGCACCCATGAGAGAGCTTGAAGGGGGTCTCCCCTGTGGCCGTGTTCGGAGTTGTTCGCAGGGCCCACAGGACGGAAGGGAGTTGCTCCACCCAGTTACCCTTCAGGTTCTTCACCTTCTTTTTGAGCAAGTTGACAATAATCTTGTTTGCCACTTCTACCTGGCCGTTGCTCCGAGGATGGTGGACAGAGGCAAACCTGAGGTCGATCCCCGATTGGGCGCAGAAACTGATGAATTCTTCGCTGGCAAACTGAGGACCGTTGTCCGTGACTATTGCTTGGGGTAACCCGTGCCTGCAGATGATTTCCCCCCAAATGAAGTTCCTGATGACCTGAGAGGTAACCTTGGCTAGAGCTTTGACCTCCAGCCACTTCGAGAAGTAATCGATCATGACGAGGAGAAACCTCCTTTGCCCGCTAGCTGGAGGAAAGGGCCCGACTAGATCCATCCCCCAAATAGCGAAGGGCCACGACGCTATGACGCCTCGGAGCCTTTGGGCGGGTAGGAGCTGGAGGGGAGCGTGCACTTGACATTTTCGACATCTCTTTGCAAACTCAACCGTATCTTTTCTCAAGGTCTGCCAGAAATACCCTTGTCTTATCACCCTTGCCTCCAATGTTCTGCCCCCCGAGTGGCTGCCGCATTCTCCCGAATGCACCTCTTCTAGGATCCTTGGGACCTCCTCCTCGGTCACACATCTCGCGAGGAGCCCTGACAACATCTTTCGGTGTAAGCCCCCATCCATCATCATGTAGTGGGCTGCCTTTCGCCTAAAGCTCTTCGCGTCCCTGATCCCCTCAAGTAGCTCGCCTGAGGTGAGGAATGTCGCCAATGGGTCCACCCATGAGGATCGTCGACCCACCTCCATTAGCTCACCTTCCTCAATCGCCGGTCAGAAAAGTTCAGTTAGGGTTCCTCCTCCCCGAGGCCCGAGCTTCGCCAACCGGTCAGCTGCCATGCTTTCCTCCCTAGGAGCATGTTGAATAGAAAAAGAACGGAAACCTCCGATGATAGTCCTTACCTTGGATAGATATCTCGCGAGGGTGGGCTCCCGAGCCTCAAACTCCCCACGGATTTGTGACGCAACTACCATCGAGTCGGTGAAGGCCTCCACATCCCGAATTTCCAGCTCCTTGGCCAACTGAAGGCCAGCTATTACGGCCTCATATTCTGCCTGATTATTGGTCACAGGGAAGTGAAAGGCCACCGCCTGTTCTATGGTAACTCCTTGAGGGCTTACCAACACCACACCTCCTCCCAGGGAGTGCCTTCCTGAAGCCCCGTCGACGATCATTCTCCATGCTTCCTGCGACCTCAGCTCTTCTTCTTCGGCCTCGGTGACATAATCCGCCAAAAAGTCTGCCACGGCCTGGGCTTTGATGGAGAACCTTGGGACAAAAAAAATGTCGAACTCGCTAAGCTCGATGGACCACTTTGCCAACCTTCCCGAATGCTCCACCCCCACGAAGACCTTGCGAAGAGGATGATCGGTCAAAACCTTAATCGAATGCGCTTGGAAATACGGACGGAGCTTCCTTGCCGAAATGACCAAGGCATAAGCCAGCTTCTCCAGGATGGGGTAGCGGAGCTCCGCCTTTTTTAAGATTCGGCTTACATAATAAACTGGCAGCTGCTTCTTCCCCTCTTCTCTAACCAAGACGGAGCTCACAGCTTCTACCCCCACACCGAGATATAAGGTCAGGTCTTCTCCCTCCTTGGGGCTTTGGAGTAGCGGAGCCCGGGAGAGTTGCCTCTTCAGTCCCTGGAAAGCCTCTTTGCATTCGATCGTCCATTCAAACACTTGATTACCATGGAGCACCTTAAAAAAGGAGGAACACCTATCTCCGGACCGAGAGAGGAACCTGCTTAGCCCGGCCAGCTTTCCGGTTAAGCGCTGGACCTCCTTGGCATTGCGAGGTGATTTCAAGTCCAAGACGGCCTTTACCTTGTCTGGGTTAGGTTCTACCCCTGCCGGGGTCAGGAGGTGTCCAAGAAATTTCCCGCGACTGGCCCCGAAGACACACTTCAAGGGATTCAACCTCATCTTGAATCTCCGTAGGGTGGCAAACGTTTCTTCCAAGTCCCGTAGGTGGGACTCCAGGCATTTGCTTTTTACCATCAGATCGTCGACGTAGACCTCTAGATTCCTCCCTCTTTGATCCCGAAAGACTTGATCCATCATGCGTTGGTACGTTGCCCCTGCGTTCTTCAACCCGAAGGGCATCATCTTGTAGCTGAAGCATCCCTCTCTTGTGATGAAGGAAACATCCTTGACATCGGGAGGGTGCATCCGAATCTGATGGTAACCTGAAAAAGCATCTAAAAAACTCATAAGAGAAAAACCGACGGCTGAGTCAACCAGCGCGTCGATCCGAGGCAGGGGGTAGCAATCCTTAGGACATGATTTATTTAACAAGGAAAAGTCAATACACATGCGCCATTTTCCTCCCCCCTTTTTCACCATTACCACATTGGAGATCCAGCCTGGATACTGGATCTCCGAGATGAAGCCCGCCTCCAAGAGCTTCTTGACCTCTTCCCGGATCGGCTCCTCCAGCTTGGTGGCGATGGCCCTCATCTTCTGGCGTATGGGGCGAGTCCTGGGGTCCAGGTTCAGGCGATGGCAAGCCACGTCTGCGTCAATGCCCGGCATGTCTGCCGCGCTCCAAGCGAAGATGTCGACGTTGCTTTGGATGCAGGCTCGCATCCGCTCCTGATCCTCGAGGCTTAAGCCTCCGGTGAACCGCACCCTTTGTACTTGCCCCGCCCTGGTGTGCACCTCCATCTCTATCACTTCTTCGGCCGGCTCCAATCCCGTCCGTTCCCAACCTGCCCTTGCCTCCTCTGGCTCAAGCTCTTCTCCTCCAAGCTCACCAACCTCCATCGTCTCCTCCAAGCTCTCACCTTGCCTCTGCTCTCCTTCTCCTGCCGCCCCTCTTGCTTCTTCCAGGCCAATTTCCTCTACCTCCATCTCCTCTACCACCAACTCCTCCGCTTCCTGCGGGCTCGCCTCCTGCACCTCTTCCGCTTGCTTTTCGACAACCTCCATCGCCTCCTCCAGGCTTGTCTCCCCCTCTCCAACACCTCCTTCCTGCCCAGCCATCTCCTTTTCCAGCTCTTCCGCTTCCACCATCCACGACACGGTGTTGACCGCCGTCACGTAGCACTGCCTTGCCACCTTTGGATCCCCCCTGATCCTAACCTGCACCCCTCCATTGTTGAACTTGAGGCATTGATGGAACGAGGAGGGTACGCAGCGAAAGGCGCTGATGAGGGGACGTCCAAAGATGGCATTGTAACTACTTGGGGCATCCACAATCACGAACCTGCAGTTCCGTGAGACGCCCCCAAGCCTTACATGCAGGCCTACTCCCCCTTCTACTTCTTTTCTCTCCCCAGAGAAGCCGAAAAGCGGTCCATCGGAAGCTAGGACCCTTTTCCCTTCCACCCCCATCTCGTCAAAGGCCTTCTTGAAAATCACGTTCACCGAGCTCCCGTTGTCCACCAGTATCCGGGAGACGGTGAAGTTCTCCACCGCTGTCTGGATCACTAATGCGTCGCAGAACGGATCCTCATAGTCTGGCATATCTGCGGATGAGAAGATGATCTTTTCTTCTGGGGGGAGCTAAGGAGGTCGAGGCGACCCCTCTGCGGAACATGGTTTGCAGGCTCCCCTTGCGGGTTGCCTCGATCCCTACTCCCCCATGGATCACTCCGATCCCCCCTCGGGTCCCCACGTCGACCCTGTCTTCACATCTGTCCTCAACTTCTTCTCGCTGCACCTCCACGATCCTTGCGGGCAGATCTTGCCTCCCAGCACCTCTGGCCTCCCTCATCTCCAGAAACTCCGGACAGGTGGCCGTTGCGTGGCCCTCCTCCTGATGGAAGTCACAATAGGGCAACACCACCCTGCCCCCTCTTCCTACTCCTCCTCCCCTTCTTCCGGCTCCCCGAATTCCTCTTCCTCTTCTTCTTCCCACCTCCATGCTTCTTGTGGTGGTGGGAAGTGACCCCTCGGTCCCTGCCTCCATCCTCCTTGCTCCAACCTTCTCGGTTCCCGGTAAATGTCTCTTCCTTAAGGACCTCCTTGGCCCTGGGGGCGACCTTCCTGTGGCCTCCAACCCAATTGGTTGTTTGGCTCCCTGGCCCCCCCCCCCATGCTGCTGCCCCTGCCCCCGGGGTTCTTCCCTTCTCCTATCCTCTCTTTGCTCCCTCTGCTCTCTCAACTCCCTCTGCCTTCCTGCCGCCGGCTCCTTCGCATCGTCCTCGGCCAACCTGGCCAACTTTCTTGCAAACGCCGGGTTTGCCCTCTCAAAGTCTATCTCCTTAGCCGCCCTCTCCATGAGCTCCTCAAAAGAGAAAGGGGGCACTCTCTTCAACTCCATGCTAAAAAATCCTGACCTCAGCCCCAGGGTGAAGGCAAGCATCAGCACATACCCTGGGACCTCCTGGACCAGGAGAATCTCCTCTTGGAACCGGTCAACATAGTGACCCAACGTCTCCTCCGGCCCTTGCCTCACTGCAAACAGGCATTCAGCCTCCTTCTTCCGCTTCTTTGAAGTTGAGAACCTCAACAAGAAACCCCTGCGCAGATCTTCAAAACTGTAGATGGAGCTTGCCGGCAATTGGTGGAACCAATCCCTGGCCTTTTCCTTCAAAGTGATGGCAAAAAGCCTACACTTAAAAGCATCAGACATTTGCCTGATCGACACAACGTCTTCGAACCACTACACGTGCTGAACCGGGTCATCCTTCCCGGTGTAGTAGGTCATATTTGGCTCCCCGAACCCCTCCGGCACTGGAGCCGAGACGATGAGCTCGCTAAATGGGGTCTCGCCTCCCGCCTGGCGAGAAGGCACGTCTCGCGACCTCGGCTGGCTGGACCGGTCCGCGAGACCATGCCCGGGGAAGAGTTCCCGCACTGTCGTCTCCTTCTCGCCCAGATCCGCCGGAACCTCTTTCTTGGGACGCTGGCCTGGGAAAAGCTCCCGCGCGGCTACGTCCCTCTCGCCTGCCTCCACCGGGACTTCCTTCCCGGGGCGCTGCCCTGGGGCGTTCTCGCCTAACAGCGGAACCACCTCCACAGGAACCTGCGGCGTCTCCCACTCGTTCCTTGCCGAGAAGGCCAAGCCGATCGTCTGCATGACTTCTCGCCTGAAGTCCTCAAACATCTTCCTCGTCGCCTCGTCCACCCGGGTGGGGGATCCTCCTGCGCCAGATCCTTCACCTTCACCTCCTGCCATGGGACTTAACTCAAGATTTTCTTGCGCCAACTACTTCCACGCTCACCGCACCAGAACTGTTGAAGCCAAAATTGACCCCAACGAATGTTTACGAACCAAAGTGTAGCCAACGCCTACTTCTCCCAAATCTCGACCCCTGACTGGCTGCCAAGGTCCTAAGACTGACCCAAAGCCTCAGCTGGGAGGTCTCACCTCTCACCCGGAAGATCTCTGAGAACTTCCCCTCCAAAGCCAAATGTCGGGCTGGGAGCTCTTCAGAAAGCACTAGAGTTGGAGAATAATGAAAAGCCTGCTTTCCAAAGAGCCCCTATGGGTCTTTTTATAGTCTTCCCCTGACCTGAAAATACTGAAATACCCCTGGAGGGTCTGCCAATAGCCAGATCCCGCTGTCATCCTAGGGGCATACAGTTAATTTTACCCGGGGACAATAATATTAAAATAATCTTTTCCTGGGGGCTGGGCCCCACCACCTGGACCTGCTTGGCGAGAACCCCGGGCGAGAAGGCTCTCGCTGAGCCCCAGCTTGGCTTATCTTGGCGAGATCTCCCGCCGAGAGGGTTCTCGCTCCCGGTATTCGTGATGCCACTGTCGCTGGACGTGGCGCTGAGTGAGTGAAGCTCACTCAACGTCCTTACTGCTAACCACGGCGTTGAGTGAGTGGAGCTCACTCAACGCCCTCTTCTGCTAACCACGGCGTTGAGTGAGTGGAGCTCACTCAACGCCCTCTTCTGCTAACCGCGGCGTTGAGTGAGTGGAGCTCACTCAACGCCCTCTTCTGCCGAACTCGGCGTTGAGTGAGTGGATTCCACTCACTGGATTCCACTCACTCGACGCCCTTTGCTACCGAATGCGGCGTCGAGTGAGTGGAGCTCTCTCAACGCCCTCTCGCTCGCCCCCAGGGAGAGTTCCTTCCAGGCGGGAGCTCTACTGTCCTGAAGCCTACGACCGACCTGAAGACCCGAGTCCTGGCGCGAGCGATCTCGCCTACTGGTTGGCGGGAGCTCCCTAAAGGCGAGAACTCTGCCAGTCTGCCCTTGGGCTAACCCGGGACTAGCCCAACCCCGACCCCTGAAGTCTTAGTCTTCTGGGTCCTACCCAGCGAATATGGGGTTGTACACATGGTGTGCTCCAAATATGCCTATTGTTTTAATAGTAAAGAGATATATATAGATTATAGAGATTTTGTGGATGAGCATGAATGCCACATATTTAGTAATGTTAGGGTGTGTTTGGCTCGGTTGTAGCGTTGGGAGAAACATTGATGTGGGAATCTGTTGTTTTGCAGAGATGTTAAAAATTTCATGAAATTATTTGAAAAATTGAATTTGCAGTGCTGTGTGAAACAATAGTGCACAATTATTCGTTTGCAGTAATGAAAATTAAATTGTTAAACAAAAAGAAAAGACATTAGATAATATACATTGATAATAGTAAATAATGAAGTCCAAATATTAATAATAATCATCAAACAAATATATATAAACATAGTTTGCTTCATGTAGTTGTTTGCGATAAATATGATATAAATATATCACACTCTCTTGTCTGTACCGTAAACAACCATCTTCTACAAAAGAGAATTATGATAAATTAGATAAACATAATGTAAATTAAGTCATTAATATGCTAAACTACACATTTTGAGTCGGTGTACCCGTGAGCATTTTGTAATTGATCTACAATGAATTCTCTCAAAGCAGACATCTCATGTGCATTTGTCCCCACATGTGTAGCTAGCACTCTGCTCGGAGTTGTGACCATGTCAGTCTGTCGATTTCTTGCCCTATAGCCTCCGAATGCACGAAGTTCTTATCATTATCGCATGTTGCAAATTCTAGATAAATCCTAGATGAATATCTTTTGATGTGATTATGGAGAGCTATTGTAGCTACCATTTTTGAAACTTGGCTATCGGTTCAACGAAGTTCGTTCTAAGAGGAAATAGTTCAAGTTACTTAGTCCGTCGTCCGGTACACAAGACAGGTCTATTCGAGCCCGGAGTCAACCCTTACTAGGTAGAAGATGATTGCCTACTCTCAGATCCAGTGAGTTGCAGCGAGGAAGTCCCGTCACTCACCTAGAAGCGCGTCTCACGTCTTTCCCTCCCAAATCTAAAGGCTGAGCTCGACACCTTAGATAGTACAGAGCAAGAGCTCTCAAAAATCCGGAGCTCGAGTAGGGTGGGTCTGCCTCTCCAAAGTGTTTTGAGGGTCTATTTATAGGCAAACTCTAAACTGTGGGCAAAATCGTCTTTCTGTGCTGCTAATAGCTGTCTACGCCTTTTGGTTTTTGTTATCGACAGTCCCAATTGGTCTACAAATAGTGAAACTCCACTATTTGAGGTAGATATAGGCAGACCATCAGCAAATAGTTGAACGATCAATCTGTAGGTTTCCCTGTTAGGAGGAGTTCTTCAATCGTAAGAGTTGAGGACTCGTCAGGCTGGAACTCGCTGCTCCTAAGATGCACCTTGATGCGAGGCCGACTAGGCTGGCTTTGTCAAGGGCTCGTCTCCCCAGTATGGTGAGGTCGTCTAGTAGTTGCCTGGAGTCGGCAAGGCGTGGGTAGCCTTGTTAGGGTCTACTCGTCTTGCTTGGTTGAGCTAGGCCTAGTCCCTTCCTTGGGTGCGGGTTGGGCTGAGGTCGCTAAATTGAGGTTGTACACGATCCTCGCTTGATCGAAAAGGGATAATCCAACCCCGATTTAGCGAGTATCAGGTCGCCGCACGGTGGGCTGCAACGCACTTCTTTCTTGTCTCTATAAATACGAGGGGGAAGGATACGACTTCTCCCAATGGATTTCTTGGCCGACTTGCTGCCCCCGTGCTCTAGATGAACTTGCCTGATGGGGACGACATCGAGGTGGCGACCCAATTCATCCTGATCGATGGACCTCCTCTGAAGGCTCAGTGGGAACCGCGAGTCGATGGATCTAGCCATAAATGTGAGCATCGAACCGTTGTGAAGTCTCTTGCTCCGATAGGCTTGACTCCTTCCAAGCACTCTCGTCGCGCGTACCCTCCCTGGGTATGTTTGTACCAACTGACAATGCGGGCCAGCTACCCCTGGATGGTCAACCTGCGACCAATGTGGTAAATGATTTTGTCTCATCTTGCGTTGCTGATTTTTGACCTAATCGCGCCTCATTCTGATTCTGTAAATCGCGGATGGCGCCTCCGTCATGGTCGCTCTGGCGAATTCGAAGGACGGCGATGACGTGAGGACGAAGAAGATAAAGCTTTCTAAAGGCAAGAGGCTACCTCGTCCACTCTCGCTTGGTGAGGGTTCTAAGCCTTCCCAACTCTGCGAGACCCTTCGAACGATCCTCCCTATTCCATAGTACCCACTCTTCAGAGTTCGTTAGGTGAGCTGCTTCGGTCCAGCATAACTTTTGGAATTGTCCTGTCAACGGTTCCGATTCCGATCCAACAAAAACCAATTCGGTTTGGTTCTATGCGATTCAGTACGGTTCCAATCAGTTCCAATTAGAGCTAAAATCAAACTTGACGGAATAAATGAGGGAGGTCAAAAATAAAATACTCGAGGAAATAAGTAAACCCGTTAGATTTTATTGCATGAAGGAATTCAAAGTCTGGGTCCCAGACGCAGAAATTTCACGTTATACGAAAGGGAAATAATTTTTTGTGTAATATAATATGTAGAACTGAAATTAAAAATCGAAATCGCAAAACCACAAAATCGCACCTGACCGTACTAATTTTAAACCGCACCGAATGGTTTGGTTGTGAAGTGGTTTCGTTCATTGTAAAACTGCATAGTTTGCGGTGCGGTTTTTGGCGGTGCAAAATTTACAACCCACGTCATACCGTTGTCATCGTTCGTACTGACTTCTTCGAGAGGGCCCAACATTATAATCATTGTCAATGAGTATATGTTACATTCATTTTTCCGTAGTTTTGTCGTCTCCTCATTGACTAGTGGTTCCTTCATATTCGACTCTTCCTAAACATCGATTGCAAGTATTCACGTTAGAAATCAATTTGATATTATTTTTTATTTTTTGCTATTCTTTGACGGGTATTAAATAATATTCAGAATTTGAATTGCTGACTCCCGGAGGCTGAAATGAACCGTGAATCTCCAATCTCCATTCAAATATTTAAAAATCACGATCGTGTAATGTTGATGTAATGTTCAAACCATACCACACAGTTTTGGTGCGATGCGATTTTGTTCAGTCCAAAACCGACATTTTTTGGGACGATTGCGGTTTGAGTTCAAACCGCACCAGTTTCACCCTTAATAATAAATATATATATATATATATATTAATCATATAGATTACAAAAAACAACAATATTATATTAATATTAATATTAATAAAAATAAAATAAAAAATAATAATAAATGGATCGCGGTTTGGTTCTGTTTCGGTTCGGTTTGGATCAGGTCCAAAATTCTTGAAACAATTTGAGACTTGTATGCTGCAGTTCCGGTTCCGGTCTGAATAATAAAATGAAAGAACCGTACCCGCTCTGTACAACCCCGTGTTCGCCGAAGAGGCTCAGGCAGCTAGGCGGGTCAGCTCCGGCCCGCCTCTCCTAGGCGGGTCGGCCTCCAAGGGCTGCCCAGGCGGGTCAGCCCCGGCCCGCCTCTCCTAGGCGGGTCGCCTCCAAGGGCCGCCTAGGCGGGTCAGCCCCGACCCGCCCCTCCTAGGCGAGTCGCCCCTGGCTCGCGCCTTTCCTTGCAGGCCGCCTCCAATCGCGCCCCCTAGGCGAGCCAGCCCCACCCCGCGCCTCCTGCCGGGCAGAGGCATCAGAGGACTACTCGCCCAGTCCCCAATTGGGGAAACCCCTTGTCGTTCTGTCCCTGCAGGTCTGCCCCTAGCCAACTAGAACAACGGAATCTCGCTGTTGACAGACCCGGGTGAGCTGCATATAGCTATCCAGAACAGCGGAGTTTGGCTGTTGGCAGGCCAGCCTGGGGAGTTTTCAGTAATTTCAAGACAATAGAGGTTAGTTATTTACAGACCACCTTCAAAATCCTATAAATAGGACCCAAGGGGTACCTCAGAAAGGCATGCTTACTTATCTCCCAGTTCTCTAGCGCCTTCTGAGGTACCTTAGCCCGGCATTTGGCTAAAGAGGGGAAGCGCTCAGTGATCTTCCGGGTGTGTGTTGGGACCTCCGTGCAGGGCCCTTGGTATAGTCCTTTGCTCTCTTTTCCTTATTATTTTCTTGCAGGAGTGAAGTAGGTGTGCGACCACCCCTTCCCTAAGGGTGAACTCCACAAGAGGCCGGTTCTCGGTTTCAACATTTTGGTGCGGTGAGCGTGGACAATGATCAGCACAAAAAACCTTCAGCGAGCTCGATGACGAAAGGAGAAGGGCAAGGATCGGACAGGACCGACTCGCCACCCCTCCCCCTCTCGCCACCATGGGGATGTTCGAGGACTTCAGGCAGGAGGTACTCGGCCTGGTTCGGTTCGCACTCGGCACGTACGCCGAGTGCTCGACTCCAGTAATCCCGGTCCTCGCGGATCCGGTACTCGGCGAGGCCGCTCCCGCCCGGCGAGCGGGTAAGGAAGTCGCCGAGGATGGCCGGGGCGCCGAGCTCCCCGGGCGAGTGCTTTTCCCAGGCTCGGGAGGCGGCGACAAGTTTGGCGAGTTGGGAGCGCGAGACCCTCCGGCTCGTCCAGTGGGGGGAGAGAGTCCCTTCAGCGAGCTGGTCTCCTCTACACCAGTCCCAAATGGTTTCAGGGAGCCCGACATGTCCTACTACATCGGGAAGGGGGACTCGGTCTAGCACGTCCAATGGTTCGAGGATATGGTCTCGATCCGGCAGATGTCGGATGGCTTCAAATGCAGGCTCTTCGCCATCACTCTGAAAGAGAAGGCAAGGGAGTGGTTCCACCAGCTGCCGACCAGTTCCATCTACTGTTTCGAGGACCTCCGTCGGGGGTTCATGCTGAGGTTCACCACCTAGAAGAAGAGGAAGAGGGAGTCGGAGTCCCTGTTCCGCATCAAGCAGGGGGTGAACGAGACCCTGGGGAGCTACGTCGATCGCTTCCAGGAGGAGGTCACCCAGGTTCAGGAGATGTCGGGCCACACTCTGATGATGGCCTTCACCCTGGGGCTGCAGCAGGGTTTCTTCCGAATGGAGTTGAAGAGGATTCCCCCCTCTCTTATGAGGAGTTGATAGAGAGGGCGACGAGAGAAGTCGACAGGGAGGCGTCGAACCTGGAGTTTGCCCGGAGGTTAGCCTGATGGGCTACGGAGGAGGAGAGGCCCAGAGGAGGCAGAGGTCAGGAAGAAAGAAGAGTTGAGCCCCGACAGAGGGAGCAGCCGCAGCAGCAGCCCTGGTGGGGGCGTTAGGAGCCGAATCAGCGGCTAGGGTGGAGGCCTGAATGGCAGGAGCAGGGGGAGAGGAGAGGGTTCCGCGGAGGAGATAATCGCCAAGGAGGCCAGGGCCAGTTCTACCCTCCAGGGCGAAGGCAGGGCCAGAGGCCCCCCCTCCTCGATCAAGAGGAGGCCATGGTCGTAGCCATGGGGGAAAGGAGAAGAGCAGCGCAGAGGAGAAGAAGGGAGGTTAGGGTGGAGTTACCCAACTGTGACTTCCATCGGGAGGAAGGGCACGCCACGGCCACGTGCCCGGAGTTCCTCGAGATGAGGGGAAACATGGAGCAGCAGCAGCAAGACCGCCAGGGGTTGCGGATCGAGGAGGTCCTGCCTCGGGCAGAGGAGGACAGGTGCGAAGACCGGGCAGATGTGGGAACCCGGGGAGGGATCGGAGCAATTCATGGGGGGCAGGGATCGAGGCTTCCCGTAAGGCGAGCCTCCACACCATGTACCGACGGAGCTTTGGCTCCACATCCAAGACCCCGCCCCTGGAAGAAAGAATCACCTTCACGGTTCAGGACATGCCGGGTCACGAGGACCCCTTTTGCGATGCGCTGGTCATCCAGATGGCTATCGAGGATTTCATCGTCTCTCAGATTCTCATCGACAACGGGAGCTCCGTCAACGTCATCTTCAAGAAAGCGTTTGACGCGATGAAGGTGGAGGCCAGAAGGGTGTTGGCCTCCGATGGGCCCCTATTTGGCTTCTCGGGGGAGAGGAAGGAAGTCGAGGGAGGGGTAGGACTCCAAGTCTCTCTGGGGGGGGCAGTCCCGCAATTGCAAGTTCGTCATTGTGGACGCCCCTAGTAGATACAGCGCCATCTTCGGGAGGCCCCTCATCAGCGCCTTCCGCTGCGTCCCCTCGTTCTTCCACCAACGCCTAAAGTTCAACGTCGAGGGGGTCCAGGTCAGGGTCCGCGGAGACCCTAAGATGGCAAGGGAGTGCTATGTCACCGCCGTAAACTCCATCTCATGGCAGGAGGGTGTTGAAGAGATGGGGCGAAGGATGGAGGAGGCAGAGCAGGGGGTTGGTCCGGAGGAGATGGAGGTGGAGGAGAGCTGCGCCCGGAAGGAGGAAGTGAAGGAAGCTCAAGAGCCGGCCGAGGCAATGGTCGTGGAAGAAGCCGAAGCAGAGACCTTCGCCCCAGGAGGAGGGGAGGTTGAGGAATGGGGGGAGCGGCCTCGCCTGGAAGCGGTGGAAGAGGTGGTGAAAATGGAGGTTCTCACCCTCGGAGGCAAGGTGGAGAAGGTTCGCGTCAGCGGGGGGCTGACCCCGGAGGCCCAAGGCAAGATGCTGGAGTGCATCCAGAGGAATGTTGACATCTTTGCCTGGAGCGCTGCAGAGATGCCCGGGATCGACGCCGACGTGGCCTGCCATCGCCTCAACCTGGATCCGGAGACTTGCCCCGTCCAGCAGAAGAAGAGGCCTATCGCGGATAGGTTGGCTGAGCCGATTCGAGAGGAGGTGGCCAAGCTCCTTAAGGCCGATTTTGTATCCGAGATCCAATACCCCGGCTGGGTCTCCAATGTTGTAATTGTTAAAAAAGGAGACGGCCGGTGGCGTATGTGTGTTGATTTTTCGCTTCTTAATAAATCATGCCCTAAAGATTGTTACCCCTTGCCTCGGATCGATGTGTTTGTTGACTCAGCTATCGGTTTTCCTATAATGAGTTTTTTAGATGTGTTTTCAGGTTATCACTAGATCAAGATGCACCCTCCCGACATCAAAGATGTCTCCTTCATCACCGAGGATGGATGCTACTGTTATAAAATGATGCCCTTCGGGCTAAAGAACGCAGGGGCGACGTATCAAAAAATGATGGACAGGGTCTTTCGAGAGCAGAAGGGAAGGAACTTGGAAGTGTATGTTGACGACCTCATGATCAAGAGTCGAGACGACGACTCTCACCTCCAGGATCTGGAGGAAACCTTTGCCACCCTACGCGAGTACAAGATGAGGCTGAATCCCTTGAAGTGCATCTTCGGGGCGAGCAAGGGCAAATTTCTTGGCCACCTCCTCACCCCCGCTGGGGTGGAACCCAATCCCGATAAGGTCCGAGCGATTATGAAGTTGGGGTTGCCTCGGGATACAAAGGAGGTGCAGTGATTGACGGGGAAACTGGCAGGGTTGAGCAGGTTCCTCTCCCGGGCCGGGGAGAAGTGCTCTCCCTTCTTCAAGACCTTGAGAGGAGGCCGGAAGTTCGAATGGACCTCGGAGTGCGAGGAGGCGTTCTAGGCCTTGAAGAGGCAGTTGACTCATGCCCCCTTACTCCAGGGGCCAAAGGAGGGGGAGGACTTATTCTTGTATTTGGGGGTTGGGGCGGAGACCGTGAGTTCTGTTTTAGTTCGGGAAGAGGGGAGGAAACAGCTCCCGGTTTATTACGTGAGCAGGGTGCTGAGGAAGGCCGAGCTCCGCTATCCTATCCTGGAGAAGCTGGCTTTCGCCCTCATCATCTCGGCCTGGAGGCTCCGGTCTTACTTCCAGGCACACTCGATCAAAGTGGTGACTGACCACCCCCTCCGCAGCATCTTCGAAGGGGTGGAGCATTCGGGCAGATTAGCTAAGTGGTCGGTAGAGTTGAGCGAGTTCGACGTCTCCTTCGTCCCTCGCCTCTCGATCAAGGCCCAAGCTATGGCCGACTTCCTGGCTAACTATGTGGTCGAGGTGGAGGAGGAGGAACTCACTCGCCCGGTTCCTTGGAGGGTCATGGTGGACGGTGCTTCGGGGAGGCATTCCCTTGGGGCGGGAATCATATTGGAAAGCCCCCAGGGAATGAGGATCGAGTAGACAGTGGTGATACACTTCCCCATCACCAACAATCAGGCCGAGTACGAAGCCGTGATTGCGGGTCTGCGTTTGTCTAGGGAACTAGGCGTGCATGATGTGGAGGTCCTCACTAACTCCATGGTTGTGGCTTCCCAGATTAACGGGGAGTTTGAGGCAAGGGAGCCGACTCTGCAGCTCTACTTGGCGAAGGTAAAGGGAGTCATCGGCACCTTCCAGACCTTTTCCATTCGACACGTGCCCGGGGAAGAGAGCGAGCAAGCAGATCAGCTGTCAAAGCATGGCCCCCGGGTGGGGGGAACCCTCACAGATCTCTTCCGCCCATCTATTGAAGAAGGAGAGCTGATGGAGGTGGAGTAGCACCCCTCGTGGATGGATCCCTTCTCAACGTACCTGTCCACTGGGGAGTATCCTGAAGGGATGGACAGGAAAAGGCTCAAGTACAAGTCGACCTACTATATCATGCGAGAAGGCCAGCTATACCGAAAGACCCTCTTCGGGATGTTGGCGCATTGCGTGGCCGAGAGGGAGGTCCCGAGGATCTTGGAAGAAATTCACTCAGGGGAATGCGGGAGCCATTCCGGGAGTCGAACCTTGGAGGGTCGTATACAGGCAGGGGTATTTTTGGCCGACCCTGAGCCGAGACGCGGCGAAGTTCACGAAGGAGTGTCATAAGTGCCAACTGTTCGCCCCCCTCCAGCTACAACCGGCCCAACGCCTCAGGAGTATCATAGCCTACTGGTCATTTGCAATCTGGGGAATGGACTTGGTTGTGCCCTTCCCCCAGGCCAGCGGCCAGAGAAGGTTCCTGCTCGTGATGATTGATTATTTCTCTAAGTGGTTGGAAGTTAAGGCGTTGACCAAGGTAACCTCCCAGGTCATCAGGAACTTCGTATGGGGGGATATTATCTGCCGTCATGGGTTGCCTCAGGCCATCGTTATGAACAATGGCCCTCAGTTCGCCAGCGCCGAGTTCATCAGCTTTTGTGAACAACTCGGGATCGACGAACAAGATCATTGTTAACCTCCTCAAAAAGAAGGTAGAGAATCTGAGAGGAAGCTAGGTGGAGCAACTCCCTTCGGTCCTCTGGGCCCTTAGAACCACACCCAATACGGCGACAGGAGAGACTCCTTTCAAGCTCTCCCATGGGTGCGAGGCGGTGCTTCTAGTAGAGTTCGAGGTCCGAACCCCTCGAGTGGCCGAGGCCGGAGAGGGCAGAGAGGAATGGAGGACCGAGAACGAGGAGGATCTGCGGCTCTCACTCGACATGGTTGAGGAATTGCGAGACCTCTTGACCATCAGGCAAGAGGAAGTGAAGAGAAGAATGGCCAAATACTTCGACAAGCACGTCAGAGTCAAACAATTCGCGGAAGGGGACTTGGTGTTGAGAAAAGTGGAAGCCGCAGGAAGGTCAGCCACCGTGGGGAAGCTCAATCCCAACTGGGAGGGACCATACATTGTACATGAGGCATTGAAGTCAGGAGATTACCGCCTCCAGAATGTGGAGGGCGAGACCCTAAGTCTCACCCGGAGTGGTGATGACTTGAAGCGTTTTTTCCCCTGAGTCATGTAAATGTTGCTTCAGTTTTCTAATAAAGCTTCTGTTGATGAACTCGTGCCCCGACGATGAAAAGCGCAAACACGAGTCTGCCTCAGACCCCGAGCAGATCCCGCTACCAGGCTCCCATCAAGCTGGCAGGGCTGGATGTCACTCGGAGAAGTCTGCCTCAGACCCCGAGCAGATCCCGCTGCCAGGCTCCCATCAAGCTGGCAGGGCTGGATGTCACTCGGAGGAGTCTGCCTCAGACCCCGAGCAGATCCCGCTGTCAGGCTCCCATCAAGCTGGCAGGGCTGGATGTCACTCGGAGGAGTCTGCCTCAGACCCCGAGCAAATCCCGCTGCCAGGCTCCCATGAAGCTGACAGGGATGGATGTCACTCGGAGGAATCTGCCTCAGACCCCGAGCAGATCCCGCTGCCAGGCTCCCATCAAGCTGACAAGGCTGGATTTCACTCGGAGGAGTCTGCCTCAGACCCCGAGTAGATCCCGCTGCCAGACTCCCATCAAGCTGGCAGAATTGGATGTCACTCGGAGGAATCTGCCTCAGACTCCGAGCAGATCCCGCTGCCAGGCTCCCATCAAGCTGGCAGGGTTGGATGTCACTCGGAGGAGTCTTCCTCAGACCCCGAGCAGATCCTGCTGTCAGGCTCCCATCAAGCTGGCAGGGCTGGATGTCACTCGGAGGAGTCTGTCTCGGACCCCGAGCAGATCCCGCTGCCAGGCTCCCATCAAGCTGGCAGGGCTGGATGTCACTCGGAGGAGTCTGCCTCAGACCCCGAGCAGGTCCCGCTGCCAAACTCCCATCAAGCTGGCAGGGCGGGATGTCACTCGGAGCAGTCTGTCCCAGAACCCCACAAGTAGATTCTCTACCTCGGCAGGGAGCCACGAAAGAATCGGCGGGTTGACGAGGGGATCCCGGCATGTTGACGAGTAAGGAAGGCTGGCTCCGGCCTAGAGATCGGCGGGTCCCATGGAAGGGGGCCCGGGCGGCGAAGGCGTTAGCCGCCCTCGCCACGAATGGATCGGCGGGTCGACGAATGGTTCTCGGCACGATAACGAACCGAGAAAGCCGGCTCCCGGCCTAGAGATCGGCGAGCCTCAGAGAAGAGGGCCCGGACGGCGACAACCCGACCGCGCCAAGGTCCCCGGAAGCCGGCTCGCCCAAAGTCCAAACGCGCGCCAGGCTTTTCTCACCCACCCAACGACGCGGATGGGTTAGCGAGCCCGGATGGAGTTGGTGAGTCGCTCCCTCGCGTCGCGACCACCCAACCTACCCCTCGCTCCTAAGCCTAAGTTCAGAGTTTAAAGCGAGCGGACGACCTCACTCGCTCGCTCACTGTCGCGACGTCCATGAGAACATTCAAGGATAAAAGAAATCGTAATAAGTGTGAGAATCAAGGGGCGAATGCAAGAAACAAGGATATTCGCGTTTCAGATTAAAAAAGAATTTTGTACATTGGCGAAATCCAAAAGAGAAGGCTATTACAAAAACTAGGCTTTGGCCCGCATCACCACCGCGGCAAGAGTGGGACGAATGCAAGCTTTCGGCAAGGCGAGCCCTTATATAGGGTGGTATGGCCCATCGCCCGGCTCTGGTACCGGAAGGAACAGCTCCGGTACCACCTCGCTCGCCAGAAGCTTGGCATCATCGTCCTTGATAAGGTTGGCCCTCTACAGCGTCCGGAAAGTGTATTTTGCAGTGCTGGCCGCATTCTTCTGCATCATCACTTCGATCTCGTGATCGCTGTAATGAGTGAGCTGGCAGCCGCTTGTAGATGGCGGCGGGGCGGCCACTGCAGCCTCCAACGCATCCACTCGCTTCTGAAGCGCCTGCTTCTCCTGTTGGAGGGTGGCGACCTCAGTACCCAGCCGGCTGGCAGTCGCCGCGTCCTGTGAAAAGGAGAACAACCGAGTTAATTATGCGGGAGGGAGGAAAGGTTGAGGCAAGTCAAGAAACCTACCGCTCCACCTAGGTACTGAGCAAGAGCGGCCTCCGCCGCATCGGCCCGCTTCCGCTGCTCGTCCGCCTCTTCCCGAGCTAGTTGGCGGGCCGCCTCCTTCTCGTCGATGAGCTTGGTGAGGGATGGGGCACTCTTGTCTAGCCGAAGACACCGCCGACCGACCATATGGGCCAGCTCGAGGCTGTGAAACTGGGCCCACGCGCTTTCATAGATCAGCACCCGCGTCGCCTCCTCGTCGTAAACGGTAGCGTCCTCTCGCCCAAAGACGCCGAAAGCAAGGTTATAGGCGTCCCCACTGTTGGAGTCATCCTCCAACCATCTCGGCAGCAGCGAGGATAGGTAGACCCTATTGGTCTCCTTATCCCACTGAAGCAGCGGGACTCCGGCCTCGTCCGTGGGTCCCTCGCCGTAACCAAAGTTACGATGACCCCGGGGGATTGCCTTCCCGGCGGGCCGAACCTCCTCCGGCGGCTGCGACGTGCCCGCCTCTCCGCCAGAAGATCTGACGGCCGGAGAAGCCGCGGGGGCGGGAACGGCGGATAGCTGGCTGGCGGGGGACTTACCCTTGTCGCGAGTCGGGGGAGGCGAGCTACCCGCCTTCTTCGAATTCTTGGGCGGTGGCGGATCCTGGGGCTGCTCGCGGCTGGGCCGCTTCGCGGGAGAAGCGGTCGAGAACTCGCAATGGGCGGCGGCCGCCGCCTCGGCCCGCGCTAGCTCGCCGGCGTCGAGTCGTGCGCTCTCATACGACGGATGGATAGGGATGTCGCGCTCGCCTGCAAGAAGTGGAACTTAGAAAAAAAATCGAAGAAATCAAGGATGTGTAGATAGGGCGAGCCGCTTACCTTCACCTGGCGGGACAGGGACGAGGTCATCCAGATTCCTACGGAGGTAGGCCACCTCGAAGTTCTTCCCGGCGAAGAACCCGAACAACCCCGCTTCGTGGCCCCCTAGGGCCGGGGGGCGGTAGCTCGCCTCGCTGAGCTGGACCGACGAAAAGAGGACGTTGCCGAAGTCCCCCTTGATGAAAATAAATTTCTTGAGCCAGTTGTGGCTCTTATTGACGGTCTCCCATACCTTGACATGGCTGCTGGTGAAGCAGGCGGTCCCGTCCTTATTCGCCTGGAAAGAGAACAGCTTGCGGAATACCGCGAGGCTGAACTCTACTTTCTCCTCTCGCAGGTAGCAGGCGAACCCGACGACCACTGCGATGGAGTTCGGGGTCATCTGCCCGGGAACCACCCCGTAATACTTGAAGATTTGGCGGACTTCCGACCATAGGGGTAGCTGAAGGCCCGCCTCAAAATGGGCCACCGGGAACGCGAGCTCGCCATCGAATAGCTCGTTCATTCGTTCCTCCTTCCTGGGCCTCCTCACCTCAAAACCTGGCGGGACGAAGTGGCCGACCATGTCTACGAATTCCCTCTCTGTAAGGATGACGAGAGGGAAATCGTGCTCGGAGAAGGTCCAAGCACATTTGGCCCTCCCCTCCGCCTCACCACTACCACCACCCATCTTACAGTTATCTTGCCGAGCGGGACAAAGGGCTTTCTCGCAAAGAGTTAGGGGGGAGAAGAAGTCTTAAATGTGGTAGGTGAGGAAGGGCCGCCAGGGGCTATTTATAAGATGAGAAAGGGCGGGAAAAAACCTCCTTTGGCGGGAAAGTGCGGATAACAATAAGGCCCTGACATTTCGACTTCTGAGCCCAAGCCGGGTTCTCGCCAACCCGTCAGTCCGCTGCGAACTGCCCGCACTCGCGCCCGCATAATCAAATAGCGGTCGCCGAGCGGGACAGCTCTGACCCGCGCGCGAGTCTCCTGTCACGTAACCCGCGAGCAACCGGCTCGCCTTCGCCGGTACAGAAAAAGGGCCCGACGAGGCGACTCGGCAAGGCCGAGCCCGCGCGAAGGAAGGTCGGCCGAGCCAGAGCGTCTCGCCCGCACAGCCTTCCGAGATCTGCACGATGGCGCAAATAAGAGAAAATTGCAATAAATATTAGCCCGTGGCGGGCGAAAGTAGTCCTGAATTATTACAAATATTTAGACTGTCAGAAGTAAAGAAATGAACACCCTGAGCATTACCGCTGCATGCGGGGCGATCCGGACCCGGCGGACCACGACCGGCGAGGGGAGGATGAAAACTCAACGCGGGATCCATTTCCACCTACCCCCTCCCCTCCCCATGCTGGTTCGGGGCGGTACGCGAGGGTAGTGAAACTCGCGGACCGCCGACAGCTCCCGCTGGGTCCTATTGATCTGCTCCGAGGCACGCCACAGTCGCCCCTCGGCTCGCGTGATATGCACACCCGGAGAATTCGCCTCGTCCTCGTCAGAAGAAAGTCTCGCTCCCTCCAAAGCCGCGAGTCGCTCCTCCATCTCGGCATTATCTTTCTGCACTCTGCCGAAGACCTCCCGTAGCAGCAGCGTGTGCTTTTGAAATAATCGCTTTACTTTCTTCTTCATATTCTCGGCATCACGTGGGTCTCCCAGGTACTCGAAGATATTGTCCGCGTCGGGGGGGCGAGTACCCTCCGCTCATCTCGACATCAGACGAAGAGACAACATTATAACCTGCAGAGATAGGATCAGAAGGAGCAATGACCGTAAGCAGGACAAAGCCAGAGGGTTTACCTGGCGTCGGTACGTCGCCTGCATCATCAGTAGGCCTAGAGGTGCCCGGCCAACCCTGGAAGGGTTCTCCTCCAAGAGTAACGAAGGGTTTTCCCAGGCCGTGGGGCCTTGGCGACGGAGGCACCACAGGAGGGATAGGTTCCTGCAACAAGGGACTAGCGACCCGATCGGCCGCCGCCAGAGCGGAACGTCCGAGATCTCCCTCGTCTGCCCTAACTCCCCGAGACATCTCCTACCAAAAGGGAAGAAAAGTCAAGAAGCGGGGGGGGGGGGGGAGAAGCGAGCAAGAGAAGCGCATATACCTCAGGGATGAACTCGGCACCGCCGGCTGAGCTGGAGGTAGGGTCATCGCGCCCTAAAGACCGCCCGACGACCTTTGCTTTCTTGGGCTTAAAAAGGGGGTCAAACGACCCGCGTGCCAGCTACGGGGCAGCTTCTAAAGCTGTATCCCGGGCACCCTCTCTCGCAGCCGCCAAACGAGCCAGCATCTCTTTAGACATAGACATCTCGCAACAATGGATTGCGGAAGGAGGCAAAGAAGGGGAGGTCATCCTAGAGGCCTGACAGCTTATTTATAGCGTGAAGGTGGGCCCCCACCGAATAGATTCCTTCCAGCTCAGCAGGACGTTCGCCGAACACGTGGGGTTGAATGTTTCTTTCCAAACCTTTTGCAAAGCTCGCAAAGAGCGGGGATTATGTACAACCCCGTGTTCGCCGAAGAGGCTCGGGCAGCTAGGCGGGTAACCTCCGGCCCGCCTCTCCTAGGCGGGTCAGCCTCCAAGGGCCGCCCAAGCGGGTCAGCCCCGACCTGCCTCTCCTAGGCGGGTCGGCCTCCAAGGGCCGCCTAGGCGGGTCAGCCCCGGCCCGCCCCTCCTAGGAGAGTCGCCCCCGGCTCGCGCCTTTCCTGGCGGGCCGCCTCCAATCGCGTCCCCTAGGCGAGCCGGCCCCAGCCCGCGCCTCCTGCCTGGCAGAGGCATCGGAGGACTACTCGCCCAGTCCCCAATAGGGGAAACCCCTTGCCGTTCTGTCCCTGTAGGTCTGCCCCTAGCCAACTAGAACATCGGAATCTCGCTGTTGGCAGACCCGGGTGGGCTGCATATAGCTATCCAGAACAGCGGAGTTTGGTTGTTGGCATGCCAGCCTGAGGAGTTTTCAGTAATTTCAAGACAACAGAGGTTAGTTATTTACAGACCACCTTCAAAATCCTATAAATAGGACCCAAGGGGTACCTCAGAAAGGCATGCTTACTTATCTCTCAGTTCTCTAGCGGCTTCTGAGGTACCTTAGCCCGACATTTGACTAAGGAGGGGAAGCGCTCAGTGATCTTCCAGGTGTGTGGTGGGACTTCCGCGCCGGGCCCTTGGTCTAGTCCTTTGCTCTCTTTTCCTTGTTATTTTCTTGCAGGAGTGAAGTAGGTGTGCGACCACCCCTTCCCCAGAGATGAACTCCACAAGAGGCCGGTTCTCGATTTCAACACGCACCAATGCTATTCATGGTTTCAAAGTTCAAATCAAATCCCGGATAATTAGCAAACAGTTCGATCCGATTTTTTGCCGTTCCAATTGGGTTTCCATTCAGTTCACGATTTTCAATTTTAAGGGACAACTCATATTTGTTATCGCAAAAATCTTTTTAGATCTCCGGGGGACCGGGATAAACTGTGGTCTTCCCCGTGTGAAATAAAAAAAAAAGATTAGATATTAGTATATATTCTCGTATAAAGAGATTTATTTCCTGCAATCCTGTTGTAGCCACGTTATAAACTTGCCCCTCCACTCCACCAATCGACGGCGTCATTGCCACCGACGCGAGAACGGCGGGCCGTAAGGCACAGAGAGAAGCGAGTGTTGTCGCCCTTTGCCGGATGGAAGCTACTTCGGTGTAGTCGGCGGGGCCGGAGCCTGGAGAGGAGCGATGGCCGGAGCTAGGTCCGCCCGCTCGATTAGCGGTATCAGTGCTTTCCTCTCCCACAAAATATTCACATCCACAATCTTCACGCTACTTTTCCTCGCCTCTCTCTTCGTCTTCCTCTCCTCCTTTTCCACCAACTCCGACGATGGAAGGACATCCTCTGGTGAAGCTACCTATGCCGGATTCCGGCGAACTTTTCTGGCACTCAACTCCAATCCCCTGCGCACCCGTATCGACCTCATCTACCGCCAGGCCTCCGATTACGTCGCCCTCATCCACGTTTATTCTGCCTACGCTCGCCGTCTCAAACTCGACAACTCCCGCCAGCTCCGTCTCTTCGAAAGCCTCTCCACTGGATTCTCAGATCTGACGTCCCGCCTCGACTCCGACCCCCCTTCCGACGAGGATACCCTCCGCCCTGTGGAGAAGGAGGCCAGGGACCGGATCAAGCTCGCCCGGCAGGTCATCTCCGAGCACAAGGAGTCCTTCGACACCCAGCTCAAGATCCAGAAGCTCCGGGACACCATATTCGCCGTCGGAGAGCAGCTCCATCGCGCCCAAAAGCTTGGCGCCCTTTCGAGCCGCATTGCCGCCGGATCCACTCCTAAGAGCCTTCATTGCCTCGCCATGCGCCTGATGGAGGAGCGCATCGCCCACCCCGAAGCCTATCGTCGCCTTAATCCACCGGATCTCTCTGATCCGGAGCTCTTACACTTCGCCATATTGTCCGACAACGTCATCGCCGTCTCCGTCGTGGTCAACTCGGCCGTCCACAACGCAAAGGAACCTTCGAGGATTGTTTTTCACGTGGTAACCAATCAAATGTACGCGCCAGCAATGCAGGTCTGGTTTACTCGTCGGCCGCCGCCAAAAGGCGCTAAGGTTGATGTCCGATCGGTGTCGGAGTTTGTATTCCTGAACGCGAGCTACTCGCCGGTGGTGAGGCAGATCGATTCCGGCCGGCGGGATTTTGTTCTTCTGGATTATCTGCGATTCTATTTGCCGGAGATGTTCCCGAAGCTGAGGAGAATAATCTACCTGGAGGACGATGTTGTGGTACAGAAAGATCTGACGGGACTATGGAATATGGATCTCGATGAGAAGGTGAATGGGGCGGTTGAGATGTGTTTTGGGAGTTTCAGGAGGTATGCGAGGTATATGAATTTTTCACATCCGGCAGTGAGGGAGGGTTTCAGCCCTAGGGCATGCGCCTGGAACTTTGGTGTCAATCTCTTCGATCTTGATGCCTGGAGGCGGGAGAGATGCACGCAGCAGTTCCATCGTTACCAGGACATGGTGAGTATTTATTTTCTTGTTCTTTTACTCTATAAATCCAGTGCCCACTCGTCTTTCTCTAGGAAGTTTGGTGCGATTCAATAAGAACTGATGATGTTTTACTTTGCATTAACCTTTGATTGATTCATTATCAATCTGTTTATGAGATTTAGCTCGATTGTTTTCAAGTGTTTACTGTTATAATGATTTTGGTATATCACGTTTAACCTACATTCACTGAACAAGAGAGATGATCGTTCACTAAAAAGAATCCTGTACATATAAAGCTCACAAAACTACCACCCTTCTCTATCAAGAGAACATTTAGAGTATGTTTGATGCGATGTTTTTGCTCGAGGGTGTTAGAAAAAAATATCAGTGTCATTATATATATATTTGACATGACAATGGTTGCAACCAGCACCAAATTTTTTTTTCATTTTGAGCTTAAATATGAACGTGGTTCCATAGGTGAGGTTGGACATCCATGACCCATAGTTTATAACTACCACCTTCAAGACGATCACATCTACGCCAACAGACCCTTAATACCTTTGTATGAACACTCTGAAGTTCCAAAGAAGAAATCTAAGTATTTAATTTTATTCAAGAATGCTATTGTTGTGGGGGAAGTGTCCAAAACCCTCTTGAGGAGCACCAAGGCGAGCAGTGGCATTAACCCAGTAAATGCATAAAGTGACTTCTCTCAGAGGAGAAAGACCTAACCTTTGACAATAAATGCATAAAGTGACTGCTCACGGATACCACTAAAATAGTGCCCCCCTATACCGTCACGTTTGCTGCGGAATCATGCCCTCAAATCAAAGCCAAAGACGTCAGAGAGGGTAGACCCAAGAATCCATTTTGATTTATGTGCACATAACCATGCTTCCTTCATTCAGCATCTAGAGCATTGACCTTGCACAAGATATAAAAACATAAGGACGAGGACGTAAAATTCTAATCGTCTAATCATATTTTTCTCTCATCTAATTTTTTGAAATCTTCATCAATGTTTAAACATATTCAAATTATAGGCGCATGTTGCATCCTGTATAATTTCCTTATAGAAAGGAGATTAGAGAATCATGCTAAATTATTTGGTGAGATTGACGCAGAGATATTAGTGCAAGATACAAGTTGTGATAGCTATGAGCACACATATACAGTGGGCCCAGTTCAAGCAACATCCAAGTGGACTAATTTTGGGGATTTGTGGAATAAGACGACAAATGGTTGGAAAAATGTCACATTCATAGATGTGATTCAAGCATTAAAGGAACAATGTAAAGTTGTGATACATAAGGAAAAGATAATGGTGTGCTTAAAAACATGGAATATATACTATTATGAGTCCAATCTTTACTAAACTTGTAAGCACATCTTGCTGTAAAACATTATCAAAGTAAGGTGATCGTGATTGAGGTACCTTAACTATGATTTGCATGGTTGATTGAGCTACTTGAGCTCATGTTGCGACTGTATCTGAGGCCATAAATGAAATTAACATAGAGGATTCATGAATGAAATGTTGTTGAGGAGGTTGAACCACGACCCAAGAAGAAAAAAGCTGTTGCAGTTGATATTATTGCGGATGTTGTTTCAGGAATTGCAAGGAATATAAAACTTGTGAGCAATGTAATACGCCATAGTCGTATCAAGAACGAGAAAAAGGAACTTGCATTGTATTAAACAAAAATAAAGATACAATCAGAAGATAACTCTTGCAAAACATTTAGAGGCAGGGGTCTCCTTGACACTCCACTCTTCAAAAGAGACAAAAACACTAAAACTCAAAAGATATCAAGACTCCAATCTTAGGGCATCTTATATAGGTGGAGCATCACACTATATCCCAAAAATACTCTAAGGATAAAGTATTACTTAATTAATATAATAAAGTAAACAAGTCATTGAGTGACTCCCACGAGGTTAGGCCGATTGTCTGAGCGTGTGCATGAGACGTGTTTCCCAATGCAAATACATTTCAACACTCTATATTGAAAATTAAACTTGTCCTCAAGGTCGAGTCAGTAAGAGTCCCAGGAGCGCGGCGTGGAGACTTGGGTGGCTCCTCTAGTGGGTGGTTTTGGTGAAAGATTAGTAGCGTAGCGTTGTCGTGTCGGTCTAGGTGCTACAGAGCTATGGTAAATCTGACTTAAATTGGTGTAGACTTGGGCATGTTACGATTCCAGAGGTGAAGCAATGACGAGCCCCCAAAAAGCACTCCCACAAGGTCGAGCGAGGTGCGCCGGACTAGAAGGTTGCCACAACGACATGGGTACGCCAGGTGGGCCAAGGCCTCAGTCAAAGCTAAAACAAGTGAACAGAGGTCAGAATAAAGTGGTAGGGGGATGGAATGATCGTTACTACGATGAAGAACATGACGATGCACGGCGGTGCAGACGTGTAGGCAGACCCAGGGCGCGGAACGTGCCAGGTGGGCTACGGTTTCAGGCAAAGGAGAAACGTGTTGAAAAACAACAGAGAAAATTTGTATGGGCCGGGGTCGAATGGATGCGCAATAGTAACCGTCGTGAGAAAGTTGGAGCAAATGGGAAATGGTGGGCGAGCGAGGCGGAAAAGGAAGCCGATGGCGGGGATGGCTTCAATCTGACAAGAATAAAGAGATGAGAGGGGGAAAATAATAGGTGGGCCCCGCGGAGAGGGATAATTAAGGGAATGAGGGGAAGGGGATGCCTTAAGCCTGCGAAAGAGTCGACGAGATTTGCGGTGTGAGGAATAGGGGGTTGAAGACACGTTGGTAGCCACAAAACTAAAAGCTTGTTGGTGGAAAATGACAGAAAACAGTGGGGGGGGGACTCGAGGTGCCGAGATAGATGATACAAGCGGGCAGCAGAGCTATGCGACAAAACAGTCTGGGAAGGGGACACCTCATGCATGCATGAGACAAGGGGGCTGGGGGCTTGATAGCAAGGAAAGGAGCGACTGCTTCGTCGGTAGCAGGGTGAGGAGCGACGACTTCATCCACAGCAGGCAGAAGAGCGACTACTTCGTTGGCAGTAAGGAGAGGAGCGACGGCTTTGTTAGTAGCAAGAAGAGTCACGACGACTTCGTCGACAACAAGGAAAGGAGCGGAGGCTTTATCGGCAGTAGGGAGATGAGTTTTAGCTTCGTCGACAGCTGGGAGAGGAGCAGTGGCTTTGTTGGCAGCAGGGAGAGGAGCGACGGCTTTGTCGGCAGCAGGGAAAGGAATGGATGTTCCATCGGTAGCAGGGAGAGGAGCGGCTGCTTCGTCAGCATCAGGGAGAGGGGCAACTGTGTTTGTAGGGGGAAGATCGGCTTCCGCAAGCGTGGAGGGCTCGACAGGTTGACTGCGATGGAAAGGAAGATCAGAGGTCGTTCTCTGGGTCACGTAGCTGAGGCAAGGGGTGGTTGGCATGTTACAGAAATGGAACGCTTGCAGGCATGGCATAAAGCAGCGTCCCGACGGGGCTATTGGACATCAGCTGGATATGCGTTGGAGTACAGAGCTGGTGTTGTTGCTCGGATGCCTTGGCGAGGAGGTCATTCACGGTAGCGCCAATGAGATCAAAGCGAGGGTGCAGGGAGGCCAGAGATAGGGCCATGGAGGAGGAAACTGGGAGAGTGATTGTTTCTGGCGACCTAAGCGGCGGTCAGAGAGCAACAGGTCGAACCAATTGATACGTGGTAGTCGCATCAGAAACGAGAACAAAGAACATACATTTCATTGAACAAAAATAAATTACAATCAAGAGATAACTCCTACCAAACATTAGGAGGCTGGTTCCTCCTTGACACTCCACTCTATGGTAGCCAAAATACTAAGACAAAAGATATCAAGACTCCAACTCTAGAGCTCCTTATATTAATGAAACCTCGCACTATATGACAAAATATTGAAAGGATTAATAATACTCAATTAATACAATAAAATAAACAAGACATTGAACGTCTCCCACGAGGTGAGGCCGATCGTCTGAGCTTGTGCGTTAGATGTGTTCCCCAATGCTAATACGTAGAAGAGTGAGATAGATCAATATGTGAACATAGACGAGTGATATAAGCATCAAGTCATGGTTAGAAAGCTGATCTATACAACAACACTCAAACCTTTATCCTACTAAAGTGGGGTCGGCTATATGGATCCTTTGCCGCCATTGTGCCCTATCTTTTGTCATAATCTCACTAATGCCTAAGTACATCATGTCTTTCTTTACTGTTTCATTTCAAGTCTTTATTGGTCTACCCCTCCCTCGTTTAACATGCCTAGTCACTAGACTCTCACAACACCTAACGGATACCTTTAATGGTCTCCTTTGTACGTGTCCAAACCATCTTAGACGAGCTTCTCGCATCTTCTCTGCAATTGGTGCTACTCCTATCTTATCCCTGATACTTTCATTTTTAATTTTATCCAATCTCGTGTGTCCACACATCCACCTAAGGATTCTCATCTCCGCGACTCTCATTTTTTGCTCATGTACACAATTCACTGCCCAACACTCAGAATCAAAAAGCATCGCAGGTCTAATTGTAGTACAGTAAAACTTGCCCTTAAGTTTTACTGGTACTTAACGATCACATGAGATCCCTGACGCGCCTCTCCACTTCAACCAACCGACTTGGATTCTATGTGTCACATCTTTATCAATACCTCCGTCCTTTTGAACTATCAATCCAAGATATTTAAAACACTCACTACGGGAAATATCTTGATCACCCAACTTAATAACGAAGTCATCTGCCCTTCTTGTACTACTAAATTTAAGCTCCATATACTCCGTCTTTGCTCCGCTCAACCTAAAACCCTTATTTTCTAAAGTATCTCACCAAGATTCAAGTTTCGCGTTTACACCCTCGCGCGTTTCATCAACCAAAACGATATAATCCGCAAACAATAAACACCAAGATATTGCTTGTTGGATGTCTGGTGAGGTCATCTAAGATAAGGGTAAAGAGATAAGGGCTTAAAGCTGAACCTTGATGTAAGCCAACAGTGATAGGGAATTCCTGTGTTAATCCTCCAGATGTCCTTACCCTTGTCACTGAATTTGTTTACATATCTTTGATTGCGTCAATATATGATATATTTACACCTTTCTTTTCTAAGACTCTGGATAAGGTCTCTCTTGGAACTCTATCATAAGCCTTCTCAAGATCAATAAACAACATATGCAAATCTTGTTTTCTTTCTCGATGGTTGTCAATGAGTCTCCTCAAGAGATGTAGAGCTTCCATGGTCGACCTCCCTGGCATGAATTCAAATTGATTCTCCGAGATATTAGTCTCTCGTCTTAATCTTCTTTCTATTACTTGTTCCCGTAGTTTTATGGTTTGACTCATCAATTTAATTATTCTGTAATTAACACAATTTTGTATATCCCCTTTATTATTATACAAAGGTATCAAGGTACTTTCTTTCCATTGGTCTGACATCATATTTGACTTCAGTATCTTATTAGCTGATCTATAAGGAAGAAAATATATTTAACTATAAAAACATGGTTACCTACCTCTTTCAATAACTTACTGGCTTCGTAGTCCTTTTTGCTGTCATTACTCTTTAAATCCCTTAATTGATCCTTAATATCTTCTACAATGATATGCCCTTCAAAATTTGGATCTCTGCAACTCTTAGGTTTCTATTATATGAAAAGTGAAAACACAGTACAACTTCCCATTTTGATTAAACTTGGTTCCCAAACATAGCTGAAAGCGGACGAGAGATGCCACATCCGCTAGTGTCTTAGGTTGAAAAGTTCTCACGGAATATGCGATCTCCTCCTTCAAACCGGCAAGACAAAAACTCATAGAGTGATCTTCTTGAATGTGTACACGTGGCGAAGCATATCAAATTCCTCCAAGTATTGTTGTATGGACCCTTGTTGGCGCAGATTTTTCAACTCCCAAATGGGGTCATCAAATAATATAGACCCGAACCAGTTGGATATGGCATGGCTATAATCTTCCCATGTCGGCCCCTTCTGTGAGAGACGTGACTTCATGAATGCTTTGTGCGAAAGGAGGTCTTTGCCTTCTAGATGCATCGAGGCGGGCCGGACCTTTATCTTCGGAGCCGTGCCGACAATGCCGAAAAATTGGTCACAACGGTAGAGCTACTTATGGAGTGCATCACCATTGAAGCGAGGGAACTCGATCCGTGGTAGACGAGTGGCAAGATGTGTGTTTGTGGGCCGCGTCAATGGCAGAGACGCGCTTAGGGGATGCGTGGTGGGGGCGGAGATGGGTTGGATTTCAGATGGGGAGCTGTGACTGCCATTGTCGGAACTTCGATCTAAGCGGATGGCGGAAACCAACTTCCACATTTCCCAACTTCGAGAGCATGTAAGGAACAACCCCTTCCAACAAATTCCGCTACCAAGCATCACCTACTCGGAAGGCAACTTGATGGTGGAACCGCAAGGCATCCCGAGCCACCACATCGCTCCTAACTGCGGACACGTGATTACTCAAGTCCTTGTGCAATGGGTCAATGACACCAAGGAAGAAGCAACCTGGGAGGAGCTAGAGTCATTCAGGCGACGCTATCCGCACTTTATTATTCCTTGAGGACAAGGAAGTTGTGGGGTGGAATGTATTGTTATGATCATTTTGGGCGTTTTTATCTAGTGATGGGTAGTTTTGTAATTGGCCCGGCTACAGGATCATATAATTGGTAGTTTTGCAATTGGCCCGGCTACATATCATGTAAGTACCGGGCTTAGTTTAGGGTTTTGTTTTATCTTTGAACTTGGATGGATGTGTGTGCTTGTTTGGGCGGCTGACTCGGGAATCCTTCCCCTCATCATGAGAACACCTTTCAGAGCATAGCTCTTAGGTGTGATCCTTCTTATCTTCCTGTATTGTGATCTTATTGTTGTTGGTTTTATGCAAGTAGTTTGGTGTGGTTGTGGAAGAACCACACCAAACTGGGAAGTTGGAGTCACTGGGGTTTCATGCTGGACCGTCCAACAGATTAGTTTGGTGTGTTTCCTTAAATTCTCATTATATGTCATTGGGGTTTCATAATCCTTCTTAATTTGATTAAACTTGGTCAAAACTGACATGATATCATCATAGAGGTCTTAAATTAAGTAGTGTGTTTTGAACCCTTAGAAATACCAAAACATCATAAAACAACATAAGTCGGTATCGTTGTGTTACAGATGTTTGGGCTATTAGCCTCTCGAGTGGCTTTTCGATATTAGTTACTACTGGATCCTGTTAATCTTTCTTTGCTTGTGCGATTTGGAACTTATCAGCCCCCATCTTACTCGTATCTCAAAATGCCCATTATGGATTTTGGCATTAGGGATCTTATATAAACATTTAGTTCAATCTAACACATGAGAAAATTCATTAGGAAATTTGTACACATGCTTTAATTCTGAAGAACTTGAAGTGATCGTCTTTTAAAGCAATTTGCAGGACCTTGGATATGGATTAAGACACATCTGGCTTCTTCAACAGTTGCGGTATGAATAAAACATGCGCCCTTCTAATATCACCCTGCTATGGTTGTTCTCAGATATTTAAGTCCATCTTTTTAGGACATATAACAATATTGTCCTCTCCTGTCAACTTCTTTCTGGTCTTTACATTAGGTTTTTCCTAAAACCATTCAAATACCCAGGACCCCCACTGATATTTCACAAACCTTCTAAATTTTCTAGATGGCAAGTAATTTAAATTTACTAATGTATTGTGTATTATATTTGTATGTCTTTTACTATTTCCCTGTCAAAATGCATATGAGAACAAATATTATTGTTTCTTTCTCTCACAGAATGAGGATGGCACAATGTGGAATGCTGAAAGTGTTCTGCCAGCTGGACTGATGACATTCTACAAAACTACAAAAGCAATAGACAAGTCATGGCATGTGATGGGGCTTGGCTACAATCCAAGTGTGACTTCTGATGAAATTCGAAATGCCGCTGTCATTCATTTCAATGGGAACATGAAGCCCTGGCTTGATGTTGCTCTCAACCAATACAAGCATCTGTGGACCAAATATGTTGATACTGACATGGAATTCCTTCCACTCTGCAACTTTGGCCTCTAAAATTTTAACCAAGGTCCAGTTCGTAAAGCTTTATGTAGTTATATTTCATTAATTTGTCCATTTCTTGCATAAATTTAGAGTGTGATTTTGGAGAAGTGCCTCATGTTCATATTTTGTCTTCGGATATATAATTATATGATCCTCCTTTCTCTTCTTTGGTGTTCATTTTTTGAATTTACTTCCGTTGGTTATGTAATTCAGATAAAAATTCAGACTATTTATTGTTATGTGCCAATATAAATAGCACTCAAGGATAAAGTAAATACAATTTTGAACTAGTGTTTAGATATGAATTTTGTGCATTTATTTAGTGATGAAAGAATACTACTTATGTGATGTTTGAAATGCTGGAGTATTAAACTTGTTCAGATTGATTTTATATATAGCATTTTATTGAAACTTGTATATCTATTCAATTGATTTAAATATAAGGAGAGAATACATATTTATAGGAGAGAGAGAGAGGAGAAAAAATTCCATACACAATGTGGGACTAAAAGAAGAGAAGACAAAGGCCTCAAAATGGGTCTTTCTAAATGGGCTTTTCTAACACTACCCCGCAAGCTGGAGCGTACAAATCGTAGGCGCCGAGCTTGAATAAGCACTGATAGAAGAGGGTACTGGACAGGGCCTTTGTGAGAACATCCGCAACTTGTTCAGTACCTGGCGCATGTTTCAGTTCGAGCTTCTTCATTTGAACTTTCTCTCGGACGAAATGACAGTCAACTTCAATATGCTTTGTTCTTTCGTGGAAGACTGGGTTCTTGGCTATATGTATAGCAGCTTGACTGTCACAGAGGAGAAGAGCAGGAGAAGGAAGTTTTATACCAAGATCCGAGAGGAGGCTTTCAAGCCACGTGAGTTCTGACACCACAAACGCCATTGCTCGGTATTCTGCTTCAGCTGAGGATCGGGCAACCACTGCTTGTTTCTTGCTCCGCCATGTAATCAAATGTCCTCCGAAGTAAGTGCAGAATCCGCTGGTTGACCGACGATCATCAAGGGAGCCAGCATAATCGGCATCTGAATATGCTACCAGTGTCGGAGTTGAAGCTGAGGTTTTGTATACCAGTCCTTGACCAGGAGAAGTTTTAAGGTATCGGAGGATGCGTTCAACAGCCTAAAGATGAGAATCTCGAGGAGCATGCATGTACCGGCTGACAATGCCAACGACAAAGGAGATATCTGGTCTTGTTACTGTTAGGTAGATCAATTTTCATCAATTTTCCAACCAGACGACGATAGTATTCCGGATTTTGAAGTAAAAAATCGGAGTCCGAAGACTGAGCACATATCTTGTGATTTACGTCCATTGGAGTGTTAATAGGTTTGCAGCCGGAGAGGCCAGCATCATGAAGAAGATCAATGCAATACTTTCGCTGAGAGAGTACAAGACCATTTGGTCGTCTGGCGATCTCCAGACCCAGGAAGTAGTTAAGGTGCCCCAAATCTTTTGTTTGAAATACAGAGCTCAGATGCTGTTTCACCGTCTGTATTCCTTCGAAATCATTTCCAGTAATTATAATGTCATCGACATATACAAGAAGAAGAACTGTTCCCGTTGTACATTGTCGAGTGAACAATGAGAAGTCTGTCGAGCTCCGAGTGAATTCCATTTCCCGAAGGACCTTACCGAACTTGTCAAACCAAGCCCGAGGAGATTGTTTGAGACCATAGAGAGACCTGAGGAGTAAACAAACTTGAGGTAGCCTAGACTCCCCCGTGGTCTCAAACCCGGGAGGTTGTTGCATGTAAACGGTTTCATTGAGAGTTCCATTCAAGAAGGCATTCTTGATGTCGAGTTGATGTAAGGTCCACTGGCGGTGGACGGCTACTGAGATGAAAACACAGACGATGTTCAGTTTGGCTACAGGAGATAAAGTTTCATCATAGTCCAATCCTTGTTGTTGGGTGTAGCCGCGAGCTACAAGGCGGGCTTTCAGGCGATCAATGGTCCCGTCGAGAGTTTGTTTGATGACAAAGACCCATTTACACCCAACAGCCTTGTGCCCAGGGGGAAGGGGTACCAGTTTCCAAGTCTGGTTTGCCCATAAAACCGCCATTTCCTCTTCCATTGCCGCGCGCCAGCCAGGGTGTTGAAGAGCTTCCTGCACAGAGTTAGGAATGGAAACCGAAGACAAGGCAGTAGCCAGGGTCCGGAGGTGGGGAGAAAGGCGATGCAAAGAGACATAGTTCACCATGGGATGCGCTATGGAGGCCGGTGCCAGATCATCAGGGCGTGGAGGACCCGAGGTCGGAGTCGACTGCGTAGGGGCAACGGAACGAGGTGGTCGTCGAGTGTAGACACGGAGAGGAGGTGGTTGAGAGATAACGGGAGTGGGAGTGGGAGTATTTAGAGTAGAAGGCGGAATTTCATTAACGGGAAGCACAGGACGAGGGACGACCGGGGGGGGGGGGGTAGGCTGGGAGACAGGAGGAGAAAAGAAAGGCGTATCCTCCCAGAAGGTGACATCCGCAGAGACAAAGATTTTGCAGGTAGTAGGAGAGTAGCAGACGTAACCTTTTTGCGTCCTCGAATAGCCCACAAACATTTGTTTGGCTGCCCGAGGTTCCAATTTGTCCGTAGAGGATCCCAGAATGTGGACGTAACAAGTGCACCCGAAAGTGCGTGGGGTAAGGGAGAAGCCCGGAGTAGAGGGAAATAAGAGGCTAAACGGAGTAGCATTGCGGAGAACGGAGGAGGGGAGGCGGTTGATAAGGAAGCAAGCAGTGGAGGACCGCGAAGTTCCAGTAAAGCTTGGGAACATTCATGGAAAGCATGAGGGAGCGGGAGGAGGGGAGGCGGTTGATAAAGAAGCAAGCAGTGGAGACCGCGAAGTTCCAGTAAAGCTTGGGAACATTCATGGAAAGCATGAGGGAGCGGGCAACATCGAGGAGGTGACGATTTTTCCGTTCGGCCACGCCGTTTTGCTGTGGTGTGTAGGCATATGATGTTTGGTGTATGATTCCAAAGTCAGAACATAGATTGACAAATTCATGACTAGTGTACTCCCGAGCATTATCGGTGCGTAATGTTTTAATGTTAGTGGAGAATTGCGTTCGGGTTTCAAGGATGAATGCTTTAAAGACACAAGTTAGCTTTGAACGATCACGAAGTAAATAAAGCAATGTCATGCGAGAATAATCATCAATAAAAGTAATAAATTAGCGATACCCAGAAATGCTCATAATTTTAAAAGGTCTCCAAATATCTGAATGAACTAAATCAAAAGGAGCAGTGCTCCGAGTACAATGTGCGGGAAAGGAAGAGCGCGGCTGTTTGCCGAAAATACAAGATTCACATTGAAAAACAGGAAGAGAAAGTTCAGGTAAAGCCTTCTTGAGGATAGGTAGAGGGGCATGCCCTAGACGCCGATGCTAGTCAAAGGATGAGACGGAGGAGAGGACGGTGGGAGATTGATCGAGAAGGTAGAGCCCATTCCGCAGTCGTCCCTTACCAATGGTAGTCCGCGTCCGTTGATCCTGTATAAAAAAAAAAGAAGGGGTGAATGTGATGGAGCAGTTTAGATCGTTAGTAAGACGACCAACAAAAAGTAAGTTGAACGGGGAGCCCAGAACATGAAGAGCCGAGCGGAGAGAAAGAGACGAATTGAGGGAGAGGTTAGTGGAGCCGGAGACAGGAACAGTCGCTCCATTAGCCACGGTGATAATTTTGGATGAGGAGCATCCAAGTACTGGGGTGGCTGCTGCGATGTGATGTTGTGATGAGTGGCACCAAAGTCCAGTATCCAATGCGGACCAAGGGAGAGACATGTCATACCTTCATTAGAGATGGAGGCCACAGAGGCGGAAGGAGGGGTAAGCAGCCCATGGAGTTGTTGGAGTTGGAGGCGAACAGCTTCGAGGTCCACCTGATTGGTGGAGGTGGACGAACCATCAGTAGCAATTGATGCAAGTCGGGCGAGGGGGGTGACCATGCTTCCGGTAGCATGTGGCCTCATAGTGGCCATCCCGACCGCAGAACGAGCATTTTGGACGTCCCCGCCCACCACGACCCCTTCCACGGGAACCCGAACGACCCCCACGAGCAGAGGTAGTGGGAGGAAGTAAGGGTGCAGAGGCCTGCTGGAGGAGGGCCGGTGAGGGTGGTGTAGGAGAATCAGGAGGCGGTGACACCTTGAGGAGCATGGCGCAGACATCTGAGAGAGAGGGGGAACCCGGGACATAAGCATGGCAATGCAAACAGCTTCCTTCTGAGCACGTTGAGTTGCATGGTCATTGGTAGACGGCTGATGTTGAATCCATGCTTCAACGAGGGTCTTCACCTTGGCAACAACTGAAGTCATGTCAGGTCCACTAGTGTCCAGTGCCTGGAGATCGGTTATGATGTCAAAGAGATGTTGAAGACTGTCCTTGCCCGAGTACAAGGAGTGGAGCTCGTCCCACATTCCTTTGGCCGTCTAAGGTACATGACCATGTTGTAAGGTTCGCCATCGAAGGAGTTGAGAATCCACGTCAGGACACGACCATCGTTCCGAAGCCAGTCGTCAGTAGTAGGAGAGGGAGGTGCCTGAGTGAGGTGGCGTAAGAGGCCCTTGGCCTGAAGAACTCGGCGAACAGAGTGTGCCCAAAGAATGAAATTTTTCTTCCCGGAGAGGGAAATGGTGGTGATGCGCAGTTCATCGCGGAGCTCGGTGGAGGGAGTGGGCACCTCAGATGAGTCAACGGAAGAGCCCATGAAGGAAGGAGCGGACAGAATGGGCGACCTACGAGCTGAATCTGTGAGTAGGCAAGCTGAATTGGCGATCAGGCGAGCTGGACTGCTGATCTGTAAGCTGAACCTCAGGCTGAGCAACGGACTGAGCAAGCGCGGACTAAATCTGAGAGGCGGACTAAATCAGCGGAGAGGCGGACTAAATCAGCGCACTGAGCAAGCTTGCGGACTGAGAAATCGCGCGGACTGGAGAGGAAGAAGGCGACCGTGAGGACGAGCGGATAGCGAGCTGCGTCAGGTCGCGAGCTGCGGAGGAGGGCGGCGACACGATGCAGCGACCAGGGGAGCAACGACCTGCGAATAACTGCGGGCGAGCGATCTGGCGAGCTGCGACCAGCGGGCGACCAGCGACCTGCGGGCGAGCGATCTGGCGAGCTGGAGAAGGCAGGTCGCGGGAAAGAAAGCCGAGGGGGCCCACTGTCCAGAGGCGGTGGAAGCTATAAGAAGGGGAGCGGGGGGCGCTGACTGGAACCGGGCGGTGGGCTGCGGCAACGAACACGAGTCCGCCCAGAGAATCGCGGATAAGCGAGGCAGGTCGCGAAATGGAGTCCGCCGAGAGACTATTGGAGTTCGCCTATTCCCTCTGATACAATATTGAAACTTGTATATCTATTCAATTGATTTAAATACAAGGAGAGAATACATATTTATAGGAGAGGGAGAGAGGAGAAAAAATCCTATACACAATGTGGGACTAAAAGAAGAGAAGACAAAGGCCTCAAAATGGGCCTTTCTAAATGGGCTTTTCTAACACATTTAATATGCATCTATTCACATATTAAATAAATGTCAATATGGCTACTCTTAGAAAAACCTGGATAGATGGTATGCGCAAAATTGTAGCATATGGAGCTTGCTAGGTTGAAATACATGCACATTTCTCCAGAAAAACCAGATCCTAACCCAAACCCAGTTACACATGCTGTCATTTAACAATTACACTTTAGCTTCAGTGGTTTAAATTCATGTGCACGTAATCTTACTGTTTAAAATTTACAAATAACCTTCATCTTGAAGGCATCACATCTAACTTCTCCCTGCAAGATGTCGGAGAAGACGTTTTTATCATGGATAACTGTTGTAAATCATGGTGAAGAGTTGGATGATATTGTAGATCATAGAGAGATGCTTGAAGCAAGGAGAAGAGCTAGACATCCTCTTATTAGAGGTGCTGCTAATGTCAAGGTTGGTGGGCTTGAGACGTTGAAGATTAAAACAAGGAATTTTATGTTAGCGGGACTTCTTAATCCTCGAACATATTATTACGGTCCGGAGATTATGGGGGAAGGAGGCGGAGATACAATGGGGTTAAACCCTAGAATGGTGGAGGAGGAGATGAGAGAGGAAGAGACCCTAGAGGGTGGAGGAAGGAGAGAAGAACTTAGAGAGAGGGAGAGAGGAATTTTAGAAAGAGAAAAGGAATTTCATTCTTCATTGCTTATCCTCAAATAAATACCTCCCTATATAAGGCCCAAAAGGCACAGGCGTAAATACCCGCTACAAAGATAATATGCGAAATATATAAATACCTAAATACTCTAACTTTACTCATCATAATAAAGACTCGATATAATAAAGACTCGATACAACATAATACTAATATATAAAGACTTATTTTCACCGGTCAAGTGGTCACAACCGCATGAATCAACCATAATAAGACCCGATTCATGCGGTTGTGACCGCTTGACCGGTGGAAATAATAGCCTAAGATAAATGACGGAGGACCCGTAACACATATGTGATGCGGAGCAGAGACGAGCATGAGCTTTGGGCCCGTTCGAGAATGGTTTGACGACTGCCCATATATGACGTGCTCGGATCGACGATCGGACTCCACAGATATGTCTGGATCCGCGTCGCGAGTCGAGATCATATATTAGTTTATTTTCATATATTTTAGTGGCCTCTCCCACCGGCCAATCATAGTCGTTGATAGGATGCCCTAGTGTCTTGTTTTATTATAAATAATGGTCTAAGAAGCTGAATCAATGTATTGCAGAATTTGTAGGCTCTTCTTCCCGGATTCCAGCGATCAACCCTCGGTGCTGACTCCGTAGAGCCCTAGGTGACGACTCCTAGGTTGGTTTCTCTTCCCCAAACCCTTCCCCTACCTCTAGCCTTCATTTTCCACACCTCAAACACTTCTCCCACTCGCTGTAGCCCCCCTAATCCCCTACCCTAACCGGCCTGCCTGCTGTGCAGGAATTCTTGCAGCCGCCGGCCAACCGGCCGCCTCCCCCCTCTTCACCGACCACCCAGCCCCCTCCCTCACTCCGGCGACCCACCCTCAGTCACTGCTTCCCTCGCACGCCCCCTCTACAGCCGGCAGCCCCCTCCCTACCATCGGCCGCCACCTCCTCCCCTCCTCTTCGTGGAACCACCTCCAAACCACCCTAATTCTTTAGATCAATCTAGATTTGAGAATTTCAGCGCCCAATCCGTTATTTTCACCACCCACACACCATTCCCTAGCTCGGATCCGACCCTAAATAGCGGGTTCACCCTTCCCCGACCTGGATCTACTTGTACGTGGCCGGATCTACCCAATTCTTATCTGATCTCATCATTTATCGCCGAGGACAGCCACTGCCATCATTTTCACGCCGTTGGTTCACCTTCAATCGCCGATCTACGCATCCGGATCCAAAGTCTTCAGTGCCTCGGCCAGCCCGCTACTTTGGTGAGTCTTTCGTTGTATTGAAACATTTGATTTGATATTATTATTGGTTGATTATCGTGTTTTGCTTAGATTTGAGCTTGTAGAAATTTGTCGCGATACATTTATAATTTGCAGGTGAGATTTATTCGCCGCGCGCTTAGGTTTGGCCCTCCGAGGGGAGGAAAACCATTAAATAATTGCTGAATTGAATGTTTGTTTATTTCCTTTAATTAACTGCGTGAGTTGAAGTTGTTATTGCTCAAAATTATCTTGTTGCCGTCACCGACGGTTTGCACCGCATTTAGAGTTGGATTAGAGGGTCACGTCCACACCCCTTCCTTTGACGTCTAGGTTTTGTCCATCCCGTAGCCTACCTTACACATCATTTGGTATCAGAGGCAGGTTAGGCCATTTGCATGCTTTGTAGTGGTAGGTTTTAAATAGTCTTTACCTCTTTGGGTTCATTTATGTCTAGTTATCGTTGTCGTTCTTCTCCTCTATCTGGGTATCCTGAGTCTACCTATATCCGATCTTATAGAGGCCCTTTAGAGAAACCTTCATGTTATCATTATGATTATCATTGTTTTCTGTGCACCACTCCTAGAGATCGTGTCAACCCCTCGACACAATTCCATTATGCTAGAGATGATCACCACGACGAGAGGTCCATCTTGAAGTCGCGGATAACACTAGAGATTGGACCCCGAACTTCAGAATGAGTTAGCGATGAATAATTCTTATTGTCATCAGGGCAAACAATACATGGCTATTTATAGCCTACATTAATTCTAATATTACAACATTTCTCCTCAAGATTGGCAAAAGATATTCACTAAGCCCATCTTGTCATAACCCCTGGTCATATTCTCTGAATTTAGTCCCTTGGTCAAGCAATCTGCAACCTGACCCTTAGTTGAGACGTGACTCAACTCCAGTAACTCACTATCAAGTTTTTCCTTAATGAAAAACCTATCAATCTCTATATGCTTGGTTCGATCGTGTTGGACTGAATTATTTGCAATACTGATGGCTAACTGACTGTCACATCACAACTTCATCTTATCTTTTTGATCCAACTTCAACTCCGCAAGCATTCCCTTTCAGTCACAGGAGCTCTGCAATCGCTAATGCCATGGTTTTATATGCTGTCTTTGCTATCGATCTTGTCACTATTGACTGTTTCTTGCTCTTCCAGGAGACCAGGTTGCCTCCCACATATATGCAATAGCCTGAAGTGGATCTCTTGTCATCCGCACAGCTTGCCCAGTCAGAGTCACAGTAGTCCCCAATCTTAACGTGCCCGTTTCTTTTGAACTTCAGCCCCTTTCCAGGAGCATTCTTCAAGTACCGCAAAATCCAGTACACTGCATCCATATGGCCTTTCCTTGGGTCATGCATGTAGCGGCTCACCACGCTCACAGAGAAGAAGATATCCAGGCGAGTGTGGCTCAAGTAAATCAGCTTAGCAACTAGCCTTTGATACATCTCACGATCCATTGGTTTCCTGGCTTCAACACCCAGTTTGCACTTCTGATCGATTGGTGTCGTAGCAGGTTTGCACCCCAAGATCCCTGTTTCTGTGAGCAGATCTAAGGCGTATTTCCTTTGGGAAAGGACCATCCCCTTTGCCTCATAAGCAATCTCAATCCCAAGGAAATACCTTAGAAAACTCAGATCCTTCAATTCAAACTCCTTTCCCGGAGCCCCCTTGAGGCGACCAATCTCCTGCTTATCGTCTCTCGCGATGATCATGTCGTCCACATACACCACAAACATGGTGATGTGACCTTCCTTCTACCTGAAAAATACCGTGTGATCCGCATTTATCTGGTGATATCCCATCCCAATCACCGCATTCCTAAACCTGTCGAACCACGCACGAGGTGACTGCTTCAGCCCATAGAGGTACTTCAATCTGCAGACTCTGCCTTCTGTCTTGTCCATGTCAAACCCTGGTGTTATCTCCATGTAGGCATGTACACCTCTGCTAGATCTTCGTGAAGAAATGCATTCTTCACATCTAGTTGGTGCAACATTCATCCACCATTCGCTGCCATGCTGATCAGATTTCTAACTGTGCTCATCTTCCCAACGGGTGCAAATGTCTTGTCGTAGGTCTAACTCTACTCCTTGGCAACCAATTGAGCCTTGTAGCGCTCGACCTGTCCATCTGGGTTCTGCTTCACAGTGAACACTCATTTGCACCCAACGACCTTCTTGTCCTTTGGCAGCTGTGTCAATTCCCAAGTCTTGTTCTTCTCAAGGGCCCTCATCTCCTCCTTCATTGTTGCCTTCCATTTCAGATCATCTTTGGCAACCTGCCAATGTTAGGTACAATAATACTATCCAGCGATGCAATGAATGATCCGTGTGAAGAGGAAATATGATGATAAGAGACGAAGGATGCAAGGTCCCAACCATATCTATCAGGAGGATTTCCCGTATTGTTGCGAGTAGTCTTTTGTAATATGACAGTCGAGGCAAGAGAAGTATGGGGAAAGATATCACCTGAGACTTGTGGTAATGTAAGTGCTCCAAGAGTAGGGAGCGACGTAAGCCAAGGGACTAGGAGCTAGGCTTGGCACAAATACTGGATCTTGTAATGCTGACAGTTTCCTCTTCCTACTGCGTGTAAGCAGCTCCCCCTGAGCCATAGTTCTAACATCTCGCCTCTCTTTCTTAATCTACTCCTCCTGTTCCTCATCACTCCTCTCCCGCTGCTCCACCGATTCTCCCTACCATACGCCCAGATCTGTCACCAACTTCTCCCTCTCTCGCCCCATATTTTCAGTATTTAACGAGTCAAATGTGGGTACGACTCTCTCATGTCAGTAGTACTACTCTAGCTCTCTAAAGTGAACATCCATGCTCATAAAACATATTTTCTCCACTGGACTCCAACATACATATCTCTTCTGAGTACGAGAGTAGCCAACGAAGATGCACTTGACTGACCTCACATCAAGCTTACCAACACCCGACCTGTTGTCCTTCACGAAAAACTCACTCCCAAATACCTTCAAAGGAAGGATCCCCCCACTATGTCCCTGTAACTGCTGACAAGGAGACTTCCACCCCAGAACCTGTGATGACATCCTGTTGATCAGCTGTGTCGCCGTCAACACCGCATATCCCTACAGACTCTGAGGAACCTTCATGTTGAGCATCATACTCCTTGCCACCTCCAGAAGGTGTCTATTCTTCCTTTGCGCCACTCCGTTCTGTGTCGGTGTGTATGCACATGTGGTTTGGTGCAATATCTCATGGGCTGATAAGTATTCCTCCATTGCCATATTAGTGTATTCTGTCCCATTATCCAATTTTAATACTTTAATCATCACACTGTATTGTTTCTGGACAAACTTATGAAAATCTTGGAAACAGGTAAATACTTCACTCTTATTTTTTATCAAATATAATCAAGTAACACCAGGTGCACAATCAATAAAGATTACAAAGTACTTATAACCATTCAAAAAGCTTACAACACAAGGTCCCCATACATCGTGAATTACATCAAAAACAGAAGTGCTTCGCGGGCCCGTATTAATATAAGAACTCATAGTAAGCTTGCCTAAATCACAAACATCACAGAACAATTTTGTTTTATTTGCTTTTTTAAAAATAACAGGTAGTAATCTAGCTATAATTAAAAGAAGGGTGTCCCAATCGCCTGTGATGAAGTATCAACATATCCTCTGCACTCATCTTCTGTCCTCTAACTTCCGTCTTCACTACCACAGATACAAGAACCGCATCCAATCCTTCCCGATCCAGATACCACAGCTCGTCATGTCAAGTCTCATTCCCAAGTATCCGCCTCGTCCCTTTTTTCTTGAAAAGTCACCTTGGGAATATCAAATAAAACAACACATCTTAGTTGAATGAGATTAATTGGAAAAGGAACCTACAAAACATTGGATAGTTTTACTGAACCTGAACAATTAACAGTGCCCTTACCGACCACTGGTTGGAACGTACTGTCCGCCGTCTGGATGCTATCTGCAGTAGCTAGGCGGGTGTAAGATGAGAACTCGTCTGCATTTCCTGTCACGCGACGTGATGCTCCTGAGTCATTGATCCAATCGGATGCCTTGGAGGAAGATATGAATGTAAGAGTGAAAGATCCATCAGTTGGGTGGGCATACATAGAGACCCCCCAGCACCATCCCTGTTCCCCTCGTCCATCTGTTTCTTCTTGATGCCCTCATCATGCTAAGCAGGGTCTGCTCCTCTGTATACTTAACGTCAACTTCTGCACTGGCATTCACGGCCAAATTGGCTCGATAGCCTCCTCGACCACCACAAGCTCAACCACGCCCACGACCATGTCTCCGCCCATCACCCAAATCTCTCTCTTTGGGCATCTTGGGGCAGGCTTGCCTCAGATGTCTTACCTCACCACAGTTGTAGCACTGTCGGGTTTATTCCCTCTGTCCTGTAACACCAGGGACAGCAACCGCTAGTGCTGACTTCACAGTGGTGGACCCTCCTATCCCTGCCTGAAGTCTGAGACGCGCCTCCTCCTGAATCATAGTAGAGATGTCCTCGATAAGTGTATGAATAGTCGTACCAGAAAGAAGTAGGGCTCTCCGCTGATCAAACTTGTCATCTAATCCCTTCAGCAACTTCATCGCCCTCTCCTCCACGATGATCTTGAAGGCCCGACACTGTGAGTCACTGCAACACATGCCGCCAGAGGCGTCATCGTAATTCACCCATAGCCCTTCCAGCTCGTAGGCGTACTCCTGCATTGTTTTCTCTCCCTGAACAATATCATTAATTTCTCCCTTCACCTGGAAGACTCGCAGAGTGTTCTCGATTCCATCATATGTATTATTCAGCTTGTCCCAAACCTCCATGACCGTCTCGAGGCTATCTACCGTGACGACAATCAGTGGGACGACCAAGTTGAGAAGCCACATAAATACCGTCATATGGGCCGACTCCCACTCATCTCCAGCCGAGTTCTCTGGTTTCTTCAACGCACCTGTCAGGAAGCCCCCAGTCTATTTCGTCGCAAGGGTTTTCTTCACGCGACATGACCGACTCAGATAGGTCGTCGGTCCATCAAGCTTCAAATCGATCAGTGGAAGTTCCAATTTTGTCAGCCTTTGTGATGAACCCAACACTCTCAACAATGTTGCCAACTTATCCAGGCCTAACATCTTGAAGACATCCACCATCGTACCTTCCTTCGACGCCATGGATCAACTTCCTTACCGATCACCACCACCCATACAGTATCAAGCAATACCTTCTTCTGCCTTAGATCCGATCACCGCATCCCGAGATACACTAGGGTATGGACGTGCGGCGTGCGACGCTGAAGGCCCGCTGGATGGGAAGGGCGGCAACCGCTGGATGCGGCCAGAGAAGGTTGTTGAAGGGCGGTATCCGCTAGATGCGCCCAGAGAAGGCCGTTGAAGGACGGATGCCGCTAGTTGCGGCTTGACATGGCGTCGTTGGTGAGCGCCGCAGGTGGAGAGCGTTGCCCGCTTGGCGCCGCAGGCAAAGAGTGCCCCCTTCCGCGGGTCTGGCGTCGTAGATGGAGAGTGCCGCAGATGGAGAGCGCCATAGATGGAGAGCGTCGACCGCTCGGCTTGTTCCCCCGTGCAGATCGTGCGTCGTCCACTAGATTCCCCCCCCCCTGTGCCGTTGATATTAAGTTAGCAATGAAAAAATCTTATTGTCATTAGAGCAAACAATACATGGCTATTTATAGCCTATATTAATTCTAATATTACAACAGAATGTATAACATCAAAAGGTCAAGAACTTGGAAAAGAAACATGGCTGAGACTATGAAGAGCTTGTTTTGAGAGTTCACATATGTCACAAGTAAGCGATTTAATTAAACAACTGAAAACGGGAAACAAATTAGTAAGATATCAAGCAGAAGGGTGGGCAAGGCGCAGATTCCAGTGCCGGATGTCATGTAAAATCCGAGTACTGTTGGTGAAAGAGCACTAGGAGATAACGGCTGGTTCAACATGTACAGGCCGCCAACGTTCCTACTATTGTCAAGCATCTGCTTCGTATCCAGATCCTGAAACACACAAACATCAAGAAAAAAGGTTACAGAGCAATTTAATGAAGAAGTTAAGTGATTAATGAAGAGAAGATTGCGAGGAAATGAAGGGACATGCAAAACCGAAGAAAGAGATAGGTCGAGAGAACAAGTAATGGTTCCTTTGTTAGTAATAGAAGAAAGGGAACTATTGACAACAATATCTTTATCATGACCAGAGGAATATAAGAGGTAAAACCCAAGGCAGTGCCAGTCATGTGGTCCGTAAGTCCGTTGCACCCGAGTCAATGATCCACTCGGAAGGGAATGAAGACACAACATGAGCACTGGAGATACCTGAAGTAGCAAACACGGCAGTGGAATTAGCCGATGTAGAGTCAGAATGGGAATACAACATACGGCGAAAGACCTTTAACTCCATAACAGAAAGCCCCCCAGAGGTGTCTTCATAAACCTCAGTCGAGTGTATAGAATACTGTGTGCAGGCACCAACGTGACGACCACCACCATGGTGACCACCTATCCCACGAGCAGAAAAACCCCGGCCAGAGGGAGCAAGATAAGGGTGTAAACGAAAACAGACATCCTTAGTATGTCCTTTCTTCTTACAGTGGCTGCATACAGGCGGAGGTCCTCGAGCAATCCTAGCAAAAGCAGAGTGGTTGGTAGAGGACCAAGAGAGCGGCAACGATTCTCATCACCGAGGAGCATACAGAAGGCTTCCCTAAGTGAGGGAAGAGGCTCGCGATGGAGAACTTGCAGGCGAACCGCATCAAACTCCATATTAAGCCCCATAAGAAAGACGTGAACCCGAAAGCGATCTTTATCTTTCTGAAGAGCATGTGCATCGACAGTGCAAGCAGCGGTAAAGCTGTTAAAGTTATCTGGTTCCTGATACAGACGTTCAAACTCAAAGTAGTAGGTAGAGACGGACATGGTTCCCTGCTTCAACTCCAAAACACGGCGAGTGGGCTCATAAATCTGCGTTGAACTGCCTGTCTGAGAGTAGGTATAACGAGCCCGTTTCCAAATTTCATGAGCAGAATCCAGAAGCATGTAGCTGTGATACACCTGAGGGGACATAAAGTGAAGTAACCATGAGACAACCAATGAATTGTCTGCATCCCATTTTCTTCATGAGGGATCAGTACGTGGTGGCTCAACAGTGGTACCATCAATATGTCCATATAGCTGGTGGCTTCGAATAGCATGTTGTGCCGGCCTGGAGCATTCAAGATATTTTGTGCCATCCAAGGCAACTGTTGTGATCTTTAAAGAGCCAGCTTGGTAGTAGCTCCGAGGAGGATCTGCAGAGGGACCAGTGAGGGCACAAGTGTGGGAAGCCGATGAGATTTTAGAGGAATCACCCATCAGTAAATAGCAAGACGAAGAACTCAAAACTAGAAGAAACCACATCCTATGACTGTCCCTTAGATCGTGTTGTCGGAGTGGACATTAAAGGATGTGACAATGATGTTTCCAGCAGCCCCATGGATGGCAAAACAACTGGTGTCAAAGGGCCGCCCGGAAAACCGGGCGGTGAAGGGATCTGGAGCTGCGAACGCCGCTGGAGAAGGAGGCTTTAGGCGCTGGAAGCCCGAGGCGCTGGAAGGCCTAGGCTCGTGCGGCGGGCGAAGCGAGTAGGAGCGGCGCCAGAAAGATGCGACTAGGGCGGCGCTGGAACGAATGCGGAAGATGCGACTTGGAGTGGCACCGTAACAAACGTTGGAAGAGGCGGAAATTGGAGCGACCGCGGGATCGCGGCAGAAGCACGATCGCGGCTATGCTCTGATACCAAGTAGAATCGAGAGAAGATTTATTCAAATGCCCTAATTAGGGCCAAGCATATATATTTATAGGAAACAATACACGTGACATATCACGTGTAATAAATAGCGGGAAAGTAAAACTTTAAATAAAAACGTGTATATTCAACTGACAATTTGTTTTGGTGGAGTTTCTATACACTCCTGGGTGTGAAGCGGACTTCGAGATGTGTCCAATCTCTTTTCTTGGTCACTTCCCTCTGTTTGTGACCTCTTCTTCAATAGGCCAATAATCTATCCACATCCAAGTTCAAGCTTTAAAGCTGAATTCTCGGTCTCAAACACCAATTGTTACCTGATCTCCATGGTCCACTTGAGTCACCAACACCGTTCATTCTATGATTGCTATGCTACAAATTAAAGAAATCCGTTTCTAATTAAGAAAATAATTGTAAATGTTAGAAGATAGTAGAAAAGTATGTAAAAGCTCATTGTAATTATGACCCATTTATAGGCCCAAGTTTGTCTTAGGTTTAGTCTCACATTATATTTTTGGTATTTCTCTCTTCCTCTCTACCTATATATTTGTATTCATACTTATTGTTTATAGAAGAAATACTACCCACAAGGTTCATTACTCTCTTTTTGGGATGTGGTGAAGGTAGCTAGAGAAGAGTTGGAGAGGGAGGCTGAGGAGCCTCGGTTGGCGGAGTGACTTTCAGAAGCATTGAGCAGTCATCGGAGAGAGAGGGAGTAGTGGCAGAGGAGAGAATTTGAGCTCGAACACTGTGCAGGAGGCTCTCCAACACCTTGGGTGGCGTGCGACAATGGAGGTTGAGATGTCTGCCCTTTGGGCTAATCATACTTGGGATCTGGTACCCTTTCCGTCTGCCCAGTTCTGCGTTAGCTGTAAATGGATCTTTGCCATTAAACATGCTCCGGATGGGACGATCGATCACCTCAAAGTCCGTCTTATGGCTCGTGGGTTCACTCAGCAATAGGGCTTGAACTATGAGGAGACCTTCTCCCATGTCGCCAAACTAAATTTGGTTCGGGTTCTTATCTCTCTTGCTGTTCACCGACACTGACCACTACATCAGCTGGACATTAAAAATGTCTTTCTTAATGGCGATCTTCAAGAGACGGTTTTCATGAACCAACCTCCTGGGTTTGAGACCACGGGGGATTCTAGGGTATGCCGACTGCGTAAAGCGATTTATGGCCTCAAACAGTCCCCTCGAGTTTGGTTTGAAAAATTTAGCAAGACTGTTCGTGATATTGGTTTTCAGCGAAGCTCGACTGACTTCTCTCTTTTTACCCGTCATCGATCAACGTGGACTGTAATTCTCTTAGTCTATGTGAATGATATTCTGATAACTGACGATGACTCTATCGGTATTCAACAGATCAAACAACACTTAAACTCTGTCTTCCAAACAAAAGATCTGGGAAACCTTCGGTACTTCCTTGAACTTGAGGTTGCTCGAAGAACTGATGGTCTGGTCTTGTCTCAACGGAAATATTGTCTTGACCTTCTTCAGGATGCTGGTTATTCTGGATGTAAACCCGCGAAAATACCTATGGATGTCAACCACAAGCTAAGTGCTCATGGAGCCGAATCAGATTCTCTACTTACAAATCCTGAATATTATCGGCGCCTTTTAGGAAAACGGATATATCTAACAGTTACAAGGCTCGATATCTCTTTTGTTGTTGGAGTGGTCAGTCGCTTTATGCATTCTCCAAGAATATCTCATCTACAGGTTGTCGAACGAATCCTCAGGTACTTGAAAGCTGCCCTGGGACGACGGTTGGTATACAAGCCATCCCCCTCTTTATCTCTTGTTGCGTACATTGATGCTGATTATGCGGGCTCGCTTGATGATCGACGATCCACCACTGGTTTCTGTACCTACTTTGGAGGAAATCTCATCACATGGCGCAGCAAGAAGCAATCGGTTGTTGCTCGCTCCTCTGCTGAAGTCGAGTATCATTCTATGGCTACTGTCGTGTCTGAACTTACCTAGTTAGAGAGCCTTCTTTGTGATTTGAGTGTCAAACTCTCCTCACCTGCTACTCTATTATGTGATAGTCAGGCTGCTATACATATTGCGAAGAACCCTGTGTTCCATGAGCAAACAAAACACATTGAGCTTGATTGTCACTTTGTCCGGGAGAAGGTCCAACTGAAGAAACTTGAATTGGAACATGTTCCAGCCTCCGAGCAAGTTACAGATATCTTTACCAAGGCTCTACCTCGGCCATTGTATCAACAATTTCTATCCAAGCTTAGTGCTTACTATTTGTATGCTCCAGCTTGCAGGAGAGTGTTAGAAGATAGTAGAAAAGTATGTAAAAGCCCATTGTAATTTTGGCCCATTTATAAGCCCAAGTTTGTCTTAGGTTTAGCCCCACATTGTATTTTTGGGATTTCTCTCTTCCTCTCTACCTATATATTTGTATTCATACTTATTGTTTATAGAAGAAATACTACCCGTAAGGTTCATTGCTCTCTTTTTCTACAGTAAAGAAAAAATCTGGAAAATATGAAATAATGCTTCCGCTATTAGGTTAGAACTAGACTTCGTCAGTTTATCTGTTTTCTCCAAGTTTTTCTCACCTTTTTTTTAATATTCGTCTGTTGTGAATTTTTAAATTTTTTTTCCTTCCCACTATTAAATCATTTTAGTTCTTGTTGTATAAGTCTTCATTCTCTTATAATTCGTGTTTATTATTCATTAAGTATTAGTCTATTTGCTGCTAGGATCTGAAACACCTCATAATACAAATCTTTTGTATGATCCTATGATAAGGATTGTTGAATCTTCATTGGAGATCTAGGCTTCATTTGGCGTGGTGGTGGAAGTGGTGAACGCGGTGGTCTTGAACCGTCATTTGTGAATGCCCGACCTCACCTACAAAAATTCTATGTCTTTTATGCTCAAACTTAGTTTATTTTCTTGATAGAGGTCATAACCTTTGTCTTGCCAAACATAAATTCTATGATAATTGTTAGAAAAGACATTGTAAAGACCCTCCTAATGACCCATTTTGTTTTGTTTTTTCTTGTTATATTAGTCTCACACCTTGTATATGAGACTCCTCTCTCTCTCCTATATATATGTACTCATTACTCGTGTACTTCTCTACAATAATGAGATTTTTGACCAAATTCACTAGCAAATAAGCCGCGCCAAACGTAGCCCTAGGCTCCGTTTGGCTAGGCATTTTTGCTCCGATGAGTTTGGACAAAAACGCATTTGTCATATAGTGTATGTTTGACATGACAATGGTAATGACTGCCACCAAGAAAATAAAACTTGTTTTGAACTTAAGTGGATGAAGTTCATTAGGCGAGGTCGGGCATTCACGACCGGCGATTCATAACCTCTGCGTTCATGATCACCGGTGCTGTTTCAAATGGAGCCCTAATCCTGCAGAGTATTCCCCCTTACGGTTGTCTTTTTTGGTATTGTGGGATTATCAGATTTTTTTACTTTATACGTTAAAAATGTTTGTTTAATGAAAATGTTTTAATATTTAATTTTTCAAATTCTTATAGATAATAAATCTGATTCTGTGAAACTATCTTGTTCTGTTTTAACCCATGAACAAATTTTCTTTTAGACTTTCTTACAGTCCTATTTTGTAAATATATTTTTTAGAATTTTGGCAACTACATTATCTGTCTAGATTTTTACTGAATGGTTTTGAGATTACCCGGGATCATGAAGCCTATGGATGTAAATAATAAAAGTATATTAAATTGAAGTTGACATTTATTTGTTTGATTGAGAGAAATTATCTGAAATATATAGTTGCTTTCTTATTTGATGGATGAAAAAATATTGTTATCTTTTTAATGAACGAGTGAAAGGATAAGTTATTGATGTTTTCTCATAAAATTTCATCAATCAATTATATAGCACACACTAATATAAAAAGAAAATTTTGGGCATCTTTATAGTCTTTTATTAGGACCATCAAAGAAATCAAGGCCATCAATTTTAAATTCCTACATCTCAAACTTACGGTTCTCCTAGACCTTTGTCGAGCGGCTTCCTGCCCTTCACTGTGCTTTGCTCACCTTCCCATTCGTTGTTCTTCTCGCTCACCTTACCCTTCGCTGTTCTTCGCGCTCACCTTACCCTTCGCTGTTCTTCTCACTCCAAACATGGAATCGCCGAGGCTGGCCTCAAAGCTCTTGCTTGAGCCGCTTCCTTCCCTCAACGTCTAAGGCATCAGTGATCAGTCGACGTCGTTAGAGAACTTGACTCCGACCTAGGTTTCGCTTCCCCTATCTTTTGATTTTAAAACTTATAGTTTTTGTCGTGGTTGGTGTGCTTCTAGCTTATCTTCCCCCTTGCTGTGCTTCTCGCTCCAGACTTGGAATTGAAAAGGCTGTGGATCAATTCTCTTGCTTGAGCCGCTTCCTGCCCCGATGTCTAGGGAATCCGTAATCTGTCAACACCTTTGGAGAACTCGACTCCGAGCCTGGTTCCACTTCCCCAATCTTCTGATTTCAAATCTTATAGTTTTTTATGTTGCTTGGTTTGCTTCTTGCATAGTCATTTCAATTGGAATTCCTCTCGGTGGCTTGGGGTTCTTCCCTAAGGGTTAGAAAAGGGGAAACCCTCGATAATCTATGCCCAGATGTAAGTTTAGGGAGCAATTAGGTTATTTTAGAGAAGGGGGTTTAGTTGTTGAGTGTAGAATTCTGACGCCAAGCTTGGCTTCACAGCCTTTGACTTGGCTTTTCCTTCTTTCAGAGGTTGGCTTCCTCTCCCTGTTTGATGCCTCAGCTGATAATGTCATGAAAAATAGTTATTGGGTCTTTATGCATCGGGGATGGCCATGAGAAAATCGATACGTATATGCCTTACGAGCAGAGACGCAACGACCGTCACGGATTATCTTGTATTCACGGTTTCTTTTGCAAATTTGCATTATCATGTATTTTATCTTGTAGTGTGACACGCAACGTATCCTTAGGTTGTCAGGGTACGTTGGAGTGTTTTTCTTTTGGGCTCTCATAGGGAGAGAGAGGAATGCTTTGAAGGACCCAACCTCCGGGTGGCTTGGCAAGAGTTTGTCTCCCGAGTTGTATCTTTTTATTTTCATGCAATGCAAGCTATTGTCCTTGTTTTTCGTTTTTGATATGGTTACCTCGTATTAAAAAAATTCCTCAGGCAACCTGTGCATGATTTCTTTATTTATAATTAATTTCCTTCATTTTAATGTAAAAGTTGTTGCTATCATGAATCAATTATGGCTCAATATTTTTGGAATTCAGCTGCTTCCTAAAGATTCTTGGCAACTTCTTCTCGATTCTTATTTTGTGGTTTTTAGTCAGAAGCACTTAAAAGTTAGTATTTTCTGTTTCTGGTCATTCATAATCCTTGTGTTATGTATGCAAAAAGCTTCTCTTAACATGCTATTTTAATCAAGAATTTTGGTTTCTTATTGTGATTCATTTATGTGGGATGTTAATACGCAATAAGTTGCTCCCGAACTATTTTATTTATTTATTTTCTGTTGGAGTCGAATTGGGAGTTAGCGATTATTTGAATAGATTACTCCTCCTATTATTTGGCGAACAGATTACTCCTCTTATTTTATATATTTAAATAGGACACGCATGGTGGTTATTGTTGATTTCTTTGTTGGAGGACTATTTTGATTTTATGTAGATACATTTGAGGCGGTGTTTTTTTATTGTTTCCAGGATTCTGAGCTAGTGCATGTATTTAAGATTTTCTTTCATTATGTAGATCAGTGAGAGTATGACTAAAGATAGGGCGCAATGACGACAAATGATCCATATAGCCGACCCCGCTATGGTGGGATAAAGGCTTGAGTGTCGTTATATTTAAATCAATAGATTTTTCCTTGTGTGAACTTTGTAGCCATCCAATTTTAAATCCATGCCTTGTTTAAACTTTGTAGCCATCCAATTGTAAATCCCTGCATCCTAAACAATTGGAACCAGCTTCTCAAACTTGCGGTTTCTCATATCTAGCCGCTTCTACCTAGGACATCTCTACTACCACTGTTCTCCTCTGATTTTCCCCACACTGCTCATTAGTTCAGCGTAGCCTTTGGAGTTTTTCTACTCGATCACCTTACCCTCATGGTGCTTCTCGCTCCAGACATGGAGTCACCATGGTTGTAAATCAAAGCTCTTGCTGGAGCTGCTTCCTTCCCTCGATGGCTATGCCATCCATGATCTTTCGATGCTAGGTATTGGAGGGTTTTTGGAAAACAGAAGCAGCTTGTTGTGCGAAACGATGCGGAAAAACCAAAATCACATAACCAAACACAATAAACACGATGCGATTTACGTGGTTCGGCAAGAAACGCCTATGTCCACGGGGAGGGGCTAACCACTATCACCGGTGGGGGAGAAAAGAAGAGGCCTTCACAATTACAATTCCACACAACTCCAAAGTCTCTCACTCTCAAAGAAACCTAACCTCTTTATATTTATAGGGGAAATTTGGGCTAACACAATGGACAAAAATACCCCTCTTCTCAAAATAACAATCTTCACCTCATCTCTTATTTGACACAAAACAAATATGAGATGACACAATAAACAACAACACCAAAATGGCTGTGCCAAGTATGTTGCCTACGTGCCCCCCTCCCATGGGATCAAGCCACACGTAGTTCTTCAAAAGTGCCCATCAAGGCACTCACCTCTGAGCTTGAACGTTCACCAATCCTTTGCAATATGTGAACTTTTGGACTGAAAGCACATTCGTGAGCATATCTGCTGGATTCTCCTTGGTATCAATTTTCTTCAATAGAACTTCGCCTTTCTCGAACAAAATGGTACCTGACATCAATATGCTTGGTACGAGCATGATGCACTAGATTGGACGCTAAGAAAATCGTGATTTGACTGTCACAGAAGACAGTTAAAGTCTTATGCTCCACACCCAGAGCATCCAATAGGCCTTGCATCCAGATGACCGTCTTCATAGCTTTTGTCACTGCCATGTATTCAGCCTCTGTTGTAGATAAAACCACTATCGACTGCAGAGTCGACATCCAACTCACTGGACCTTCTGTTAATGTGAATAAATATTTGGTCGTAGACCTGCACCTATCTATATCACTTGCATAGTCTGAATCGGTGTAGCCCATACACAACCCAACACTGGACTGCTGCCTCCCGTACACTAAACCAACATCAACTGTACCCTTGAGATACCTCAGAATCCACTTAATTGTCTGCCAATGACCCTGATCAGGATCATGCATGAATCTGCTCACCACGCCAACAGCTTGTGCAATATCTGTCCTTGTACAAACCATTAGATACATCAAATTGCCCACTGCATTGGCATACAGGACTAGCTTCATTCTCTTCCTCTCTTGGTCGTCTTTAGGATACAAGTCAGCACTCAATTGAAAATGTGCTGCCAATGGTAGAGTCACTGCCTTAGTAGTGTCATCAATCTCAAACCTCTTCAGCACCTTCTCAATATACGCTCTTTGAGTGGACCAAACTTTTCCAGCTTTCTTGTTCCTGTAGATTTCCATACCGAGAATTTTACGAGCCTCACCTAACTCTTTCATCTCAAACTGCTTTGAGAGCTGCCTCTTCATTCGATCAATCTCTGTCTGACTTGAAGCGGCAATCAATATATCATCAACATACAATAGAAGATAGATGAACTTACCGATAGCCAATTTTTTGAAATATGCACAGTGATCATATTGACTCCATGTGTACTTCTATCCCAACATATACTGATAAAGTTTTTTGTACCACTATCTCGGAGACTGCTTCAAACAATAAAATGACTTGTCCAATTTGCACACAAGTCACTCTGAGTCTAATATTCAGGTGGTTGCTTCATATAGATCTCCCCATGCAAATCTCCGTGCAAAAATGCAGTCTTCACACAAAACTGCTCCAAAATCAGACCATGTTACGCTACTAAGGCCAAGAGAACACGGATCGACGGATGCTTGACAACTGAGGAAAACATCTCGTCATAATCAATACCTTCACGCTGAGCAATGCCTTTGACCACTAATCTTGCCTTGTAACGTACATCAACAGCTCCATGAAATACTTCTTTCTTCGCATACACCCATTTGCACCCAATTGCTTTTCTACCTGGAGGTAATTTCACTAATATCCATGTAGCATTTTTATTTAGCGAAGTCATCTCTTTATCCATTGCATCCCTCCAAAAATCTGCTTCAGGACTCTTTACAGCCTCCTTGAAGTGACAAGGGATTTCAGCCTCAGATGTTGAAAGTGCAAATGCAATGTGGTCCCTCAACCAAGCTGGCTTCGGGACATTTTGGCTCCTCGTCCAGCTTCTGGCAATAGAATCCTGAACCTGACTCTTTGTCTCTACTTCCTCCACCTCCTGATCATCAGTATCTGGTACCTCATCAGCAGTCTCATCATATACCTCATCAGGAGTGTGAGGAACTGGTGGAACAAATGGCGTCACATCAAACTTCTTCTGATCAGCAGTAGTGATCGGCTTCAAACTCTCCACCTGCTCCGAGTCCCAAGCCTTCAACAAACTCGTCTCGTCAAAAGTTACATCCCTGCTAATTATAATCTTCCTCTCTGCCTGATCATACAGTTTGTAGTCTTTGACTCTACGCCTAAAGCCAATGAAGATTGTTTTCTTTGCCCGTGATTCCAACTTATCATTCTTCACGTGATAATAAGCTGGACACCCAAACATTTTCATGTGCACATAATCTCTAGCAGGATTCCCCGACCACATCTCTTTTGGTGTCTTCTTCCCAATAGATGCAGAAGGCAGACGGTTCACCAAGTGACAAGCATAATCAATAGCCTCAGCCCAAAAAATCTTGTCTAATCCAGCATTAGACAACATACATCGAACCTTCTCCACCAAAGTTCGGTTCAGCGCTCTGCCATCCCGTTCTGTTGTGGTGTCTCCCTGACATTGAAGTGATGCTCTATACCTCATCTCTGACACTTTTGCAAGAACGCTTTTGATGCATATTCGCCTTCATTGTCTGATCTGATACATCGAATCCTTTTGTCAGTCTGGATCTCAATCCACTTCTTCCAAGTCACAGACATCTCCAGAACTTCGCTCTTATTCTTCATAGTATACACCCAAACATATCTGGAATAATCATCAATGAAGGAGACAAAGTATTGTCGCCCTGTGAAAGATTTCGTCTTCGTCGGTCCCCAAACATCTGTGTGAACATAATCTAAAATACCTTTCGTACTGTGGACGACAGTGCCAAAAGATACTTGCGTATTCTTGCCAATTACTCAATGCTTACAAAAATCCAATTTGCAGCTTTTTGCACCCTTAATCAATCCTTGTCTTGAAAGAGCCTGGAGGGAAGCCTCTCCAGCATGAGTTAATCTCATATGTCATAAAGTATTGACATCCAAAGAATCATCAACCACGGCCACATTCCCGGTAACTGTACTCCCCTGAAGATAATATAAATTGTGGTGTCGAACTTCTCTCATGAAAACCAAAGCTCCGCAACTGATCTTCTGAACTCCTGGCTCGATTACTTTCATGTAGCCCCTGGCTTCTAAAGCCCCAACAGACAGCAAATTTTTCCTGATATTCGGAACATGTCTGACCTCTGTCAACTCTCTCATTGCTCCATCATGCATCCGAATCAGAATACTCCCAACACCAATAGTACAACAAGTCTGATCATTGCCCATAGAAACAACACCAGTATCCAGAGACTTGTAAGTATAGAATCACTCCCGATTTGGACAAATATGATAGGTAGCACCCGTGTTCAGAATGCAGCATGAATCATCGGTAAGTAAACACTGTGGGGTAACAGACAGAGAGACATCAGACTCGCCACCACTAGTAATCTCCTGGGTAATATGGGTCTTCGCCTCTGAGTAAAGCCCCTTATTTTTCTCCTTTAACTAGGGGCAATCCTTCTTCCAGTGACCCGTCTCCAAACAGAATGCACAGTGATTGCACCCAAGACTGCGACCACGTGAATTGTCACTCTTCTGAGTACTGTTATTGGTCTTCTTGTGTCAGTTCTTTTTTTTTCTCATATCTGCCTCGATGAGACACAAGTGCTTTGACCGACTGCGCCTTCGACGACTCTTTATCTCTTCGACGGAACTCGTGATTCAACAATGTTGTGGACACTTCACTATATTTTAAAACCTCCTTCCCATGAATGAGAGACATTATGAAGTTCTCATATTCATCTGGAAGCGAATTCAATAGGAGTGTTTTGTCTTAATCGCCAACATGCTCGTCCAAATTCAACATATATGTTAATAGCTTCATGAACTCATTCAAATGTTCATCAATCGATACTTCACGCTTCATCTGAAACCGGTACAATCGACGCTTGATGTGGAGACGATTCTCCACGCTCTTCGTAAGATACTTGTTTTCCAGCATTCTCTAAAGATTTCCCGTAGACGTCTCCAGCATAACTTCATATTTGATCTCCTGAGTCAGGTAATTTCTAATCAACCGCAAGCACTCGTATTCATCTTCGACCACACTTTTTCAATCATCCTGTCAGGACATTCATCACCATCAAGAACGTCCTCCAAATTAAGAGAGCACAATGCATCCATCACCTCGCACCGCCACATGCCAAAGTTGACCTTTCCGTCAAATTTAGTAACATCAATTTTGACCGGATGTAAACCCGTATGATGGATCGTAGATTCTACTATCCCCGAGAATGAAGAAACGATATCGAAGTCTCCCATTATTCCGGTTGATTACAGCAATAATAACACGGAAACCAAAACACCACAATGCAACAAAAATATATTTTTTGTTAGTTAATCCAAAATAAAACAAAAAAAAATATTTGTTACCTCTTCCAGATCACGATTTCAAACACAACCTCCACAATCAAAAGATCTTGTCGTTTTCGCAACCAAGAAGATCCGCAAACAAAATTTCTCGAGCCACACACCTCCGCAATCAAGTCAAAAGATGCAGCTCTTTATTTTGTACGTGGCTGCTGTGCCGCCAAAGAAGAGAGGGTCGCGCCCACCCAACAAAAAAGATCAGATCACCTTTTTTTTTTATTTGGTGCGCTTTGTACCACCGGAGAGGGAGAGTACCAAACAAATTTTTTTTCAGCTTTCAAGTTTTCGGGCTGCCCTCTGAACAAGAGAATCTTTCTTCTTTTTGGTAGCTTCCCGAGGAGAGAGAACAAAAATAAAAGGAAATAAATCCTTTTTTTGCAAAATTGTTGCAGGCCTGCTAGAGTAGGAAAAGCCCCCGAAAAAAAGCTTCCTTTTTTTTTGGCTCTTATCAGACTCATAAGGAAGACAGAAAAAAGTTTCTTTTTTTTGCCTGTGCTGCGTGAGGAAGGAGACCACCCGCAAACAAATTTCAAGCTTGCGCTGCTTCCTCCAAAACCAGGACCGGATCCACGGCGAAGCGTCCGCCAAAAGGAAGCCTGACCTGCGAGCGCCTCCTACAACTAGATCTGCGAGAGCCGGCACCGAACGACCCTTTGAAGCCAGCGCCGCCTCCAACGAACGGCCTTATTGGATCTGCTGCTTGTGAACGTCGACCGCCTTCAAACAAATCGCACCGGAACCTGTCTCTGATATTACTTGTGCGAAACGATGCGGAAAAACCAAAATCACAACCAAACACAATAAACACGATGTGATTTACATGGTTCGACGAGAAACGTCTACGTCCACGGGGAGGGGATATCCACTATCACCGGTGGGGGAGAAAAGAAGAGGCCAACACAATTACAACTCAACACAACTTCAAAGTCTCACACTCTCAAAAAAACCTAACCCCTTTATATTTATAGGAGAAATTAGGGCAAACACAAAGGACAAAAATACCCCCTTCTCAAAATAACACAGCTGCGTTCCTGCCTCCTTGCATTCACCGATCTCCGTCTTCGTTGATCAGGTAATTCTTCCTCCACTTTTCGTCAACTTCTTACTATTCTTGTTCTTCTTCTTTCCTCACCCTCTTTGCATTAAGTGCCAAAAAGAAATGGTCGAAGAAATAGTTAGTTCGAGATAAATCGTTAAACTATGTTTTGCGTGTTAGTCAGGCTCTAACGATGTTTTTGCTCCGGTAGAGTTTGGACAAGAAAACTACCGTAAGTAGACTTTCCTTGCGCACGCCCCAGATCAACGGACCACTTTAGTCATCTAGACTGGAAGTTGAAGTGAAAGGGCTTCCTGAAATAGCGTAAAGAGGGGGAAGACTTTGATGAGCGTTGTGTCCCATAAGATGTTGAGAAGATGTTAATGTGAGCAACGTGACCGGTTCTACCGTAGTTCCCGGATAAGCTAGCTTCTAAGGCGAAGGACTACCGTAGTTCCCGGATAAGCTAGCTTCTAAGGCGAAGGAATGCAACGTGACCGGTCCTACCATAGTTCCCGGATAAGCTAGCTTCTAAGGCGAAGGACTACCGTAGTTCCCGGATAAGCTAGCTTCTAAGGCGAAGGAATGCAACGTGACCGGTCCTACCATAGTTCCCAGATAAGCTAGCTTCTAAGGCGAAGGAATGCATTGTAAATGGACCACAGGTGGCTTAGCCAGGACCACAGGTGGCTTAACCTGATGTAAACCACATAATTATAATTGTACCCGATGACGCTATTTGTATCTATTTGTTTTATAAATTGATTTTATAGATTAAACTAGGCATATATATATTAAGTGTTCAACACAAACAATTTAGGCTCCGTTTGGGGGGACTTATTTTCACCGGTCAAGCGGTTACGACCGCATGAACCGGACCATTTCGTAGCCGCTTGACCGGTGAAAATAAGTCCCCCCAAACAGAGCCTTAATCTAGGTCAGTGTATGAGCAGGGCTCGTTGGAATTTCCACCAATGAAAGGATTGTCTTTGACCATTTCATCCCCCTTATGCGAAGAATTTGAGAAGCTTCTTCCTTAGGGAAAAGGATCTCCCGGGTAAATTTTGATGAATCTGGACTGTTGATCATATAAAATTTTATAATTAAGTTTAATTTTAACTCAACTCCCAGGCGCGATGGTACCGCCTAGGGGCGAATTCATGAATTTTTAGCATGGGGACCCAAATATTGTCTTCCTTCTGTCAAGAAGAAATTTGAACACATTATCTTACTAGAGTCATTTCTCCCATAAATATGCTATCATTTTTGACATGTAAGCAGTTTAAATGTACTGGCTCGACTTGAAGAATCCAAACCATTCATTTTTGCTAAATTCTTGTCCTGTAGATCCGCCTCTGATCCCGTGCTTGCAAACCTCAATACTAAGGTATGAATAAATTAAATAGCTTGTCATATTAAATAGCTAGTCTCTCCTTTTTTTTGTAAAGTACACGAGTGTCCACACGTACTCTTTGAATAATCTTGGTAGTTGACTATGTTTGTTCTGAATGGATACCCAACATGGAGATTAAGGCACCTTTTGGCACGGGGGCGTAAACACATGAGTTAAATCGTCTTTTTGGTAAGGATCGCTTAACCAATATTATCCATTTGAACATAAAAGTGGATGAAGTTCCTTAGGTAAACCTTAAAGAATGACAATTTAACTTTCATGTTCATGATCGCCGCAACCGTACGTGCCAAACAGAGCCTAAATTCATGTGCATCAAATTAATGCATGGCTTCTTACTCTATTTTATTTCTACATTATATATATCCCCAGTTCGTCACAGTCACAGTCACTGGCTCATCTTTTTGTTGATGGGTTTGACGATGAGTCCTCTTCCATTGTGTCTCTTCTGAACAGTGTAAGACATGTAAGTCCCCATCAACTTATCCCAAGACACGAAGAACGGATTTGAGAAATTGTACTTGAAGCCGTAAGGCTGATGGTGGACGTCGTGAAAGGCGCCGTTGTGGTGGAAGAAGCAGTGAAACAAATTTCCAGGCAGTCGCAAGCTGCTGTGGTCGTCGATGGCCTTGACGGTGGCGAAGGAGAGGAAGAACATGCAGGTGCGGGGAGTCATGCCGGAGACGAAGAAGGCAAAAATGGCGCTGCCAGTGTCTATGATCAGCCCCTCCGCCGGGTGGCTGTAATGTGCGCCGAATGCGTAGGGGGCCACCAACGCATGGTGCTTCGAGTGCACGTGCTTGTACAAGAAACGGCTCGCATGCATCATTCTGTGGGCGAAGTACTGCCAAGTGTCCATTGCCACCATGGCCACGAAGAACTGGAGGAAGATCACCTGAAGTGAAGGTTGTCGGGGTGCCGCCGACGTCTGCTCCGTCTGCTTGACTAGTTTTTTGTCGACCTAGCATGAATCATGGTCCAAGGAGGAAGGTTTATTATTTAAGATTTAGGCTTCCTTTGGCACTGCTTATTTGCTCTTGTGAATTTTGTCAAAAACATAGATTATGTGTTTGACAATACAAAGGTAATGATCACTATCAAGAAAATAAACTAGTTTTGAATATAAAATTCATGAATTTTTTTAGGTGACCACCATGTTCACGTCCCCCACCACCGTGCCAAACGAAGCCTTAATTATGTTCCGTTTGACGGCACGGTCATGTCCCCGCACCTCACTTAAGAAACTTCATCCACTTGGGCGTTTTTGTCCAAAGTCACAGGAGCAAAAATGTTGCGCCAAATGGGAAATTTTTTTGGCATAGGTAACACCATTTTCTACATATATATATATATATATATATATATATATATATGTTGAGACTAATTTTTTTTAGTCTAAATCACATTTTGTTCGGTATCCAAAAATTGATTTTTTTAATAATATTTTTTTTCATTAGTACATATTTGTTCACATTCTCATAATATTTGAAAATAATGCTACCAATCCTAAAAATATCATATTTCATATTCCTTAATTTTTTTTATAGCAAAAAATAGGTGGTATAAGTGTATATAACTCAGCTCAAAAAAATCCCCTTTTAAAACTTGTATTTATATACCGTTAAGACGAGGATGGAGATGAAGATTTGAATGACATGCTGAAGGAGAACTCCCTTAAGCACGCTTCTCTTGGAGATGGTGTTGTTGGCTTCCTCCTCTTCCTTGGAATGCAGCCTGTAATTTTCATGAAGCTGCAGCTTCTCAAACACCATGTAAACTCCGCAGCACATCCAGTAAACTGCGATGGGGACGAAGGTTGCCAGCAGATCATCCTTATTTATGCCCACCCACAAAGCTACTAACGCCATGCAATGTGTTTCTACTACTCTTGTAGCTATATACTATTAACAAGCAGATAATAATGTAAAGGAGACCACCCCCCCAGTTTCCTCTTTATAATAGAGAGCGAGAGAGAAAGGCGAGATGGTCTTCTCCATTAATTGTAACTCCTTAACTAATACCAAATTGTCAGAAGGCAGGTTTTAAATACTGCTGCTGATTATTCAACTTTACTCGAATCAATCAAAGTGAATACCGTTTTGACTAAAAATGAGAAGAACATTGTCAATGCAATAAAGCCAGCCCTGCCGTGCTGCAAGGCTGTGTGAGGTGTGGCCAGGAGCGTGCTCCCGTACCCGCACGGTCCCAGCGGTCGTGGGCGGGTTTTAAGGTTGAATACGGGCGGTTCTCTCCCCCCATCATGAGCGCTCTTCATAATGCTGGGGTTTCTCTACCCGCAATCAATCTCATTTAGGTGAGAAGTGTGCTATCCTCAGCCCATCTTGAATCATAAATAAAAGGGGTACTTATCAATACTATTTTACCATTATGATCTTATACATCACTTGTGATAAGACTTATTACTCAGCCCGCTTTTGATATTGCTGCGAGGCAGAAGGTTGCTCCGACGATATGCAGTCGACAATTACGTCAAAACAAAAACTAAAGAGATATGCTTTATTAGATCACATTAAATGCAGATCTATATCCTTGTTTGTAAAATTGCTTAGGTGCTAAAGAAAATAATGTTGACCGAACAAAATCACTTCATTCAAACAATAAAACTAGTATATTATTCTCTAATATTCATACCTAAATGGGGATTACGAAATACATTAGAGGGAGAGATCTAGGCTCTGTTTGGGACAGCGGCTGCGGATTAAAAAGCTGTTGTCCGGATAGAGCTGTTTTGAAAGAGCTCTTTGGGGAGCAGTTTTGAAAAGCTGCAGAGTGTTTGGGTGTTCTTTGCAGAAGTGCGCTTTGAAGAGCAATTTTCTAATTTAGCTGTTTGGATGAACAGCTTTTGGAAGCTGTTTTTTTTAAACTTTAAAATACATAAATATTTTAACGCAGAGAATAATTAAAAACAACCGATAATAAGAGTCTTTCACATCATTCTTAAAAACAGGTCTAAATAACAAAAAATAACTGATAAATGTAAATTGACTTCCAACGTCCGTTGACTGCTCTCTCCAATCCTTTCCGATCACCTGTTTGAAGAAAATTTATACGCATCAATTGGTATGATTATTTAAATACTGTAAAATATTTAACCAGATAAGGATCGAATTTTTACCGACGCGCCCTGTATATTTCTTCGGCAATGCTATCTCGTACCGTAGACATATATTCAGCTCCAGCAGCATCACCCACATCGCTTTCAATGTCATCCTCTGCCGCAGGGTTTTCATCCTCTAAGGGAACGTAAGAAGACTCATCCGCATCACAAGCATTAAACTCAGGGTCCCAGCGAGAAGGATGTCTACGAATGAAGTTATGCAAGGCCATTGTGGCTAGCGCTATGGACCACTCTTTCGCCAATCTAATGGAACCTCCTTGTGCTAAGATGTACAATGTAATCCCTAGAACTTCTCTTGCCGTCGTTCGTTGTGACCCTTGAAGTTCATGATCCACCTCTTGTTTATGAAGTAAATCAATGTAAATGCGTTTCGACATCCTAAATGCATCGTGAATCCTATCTGGATGCCCTTCTAGTAATTCCTTAATCCATTTCGCACCTGTTTGGGCAGAAGTCATGCATGGTCTTGTGTCACGAACATAATAATCTAGCCTCTCGATCGATGACATAACTGCACGACAGTACTGTATATATTGTGTTTGCTCCGGCGAAGTCATGCATGGCTCAACAATCAGGTTTTGTCACCCCTCTTTGCTAAAGTGTGTTGTGGGTTGATTTTCCAATCCAATCTCCTTAATGCAAAGATCACAAAATAGTAACACCTCGCTTGACTCCCAACTCGCTACAAGCCCTCCTTTTGTTTTTTCCATTACTCTATAAACTTAAAAAAATCAGTAAACATACAACACACACACACACACACACACACACCTTAATTCACACACAAACACACACCTTAATACACACACACACGCACACCTTAACATACACTCACATTCAATATACACACACATTCAATACAAACATACATACAAATTCATACACACACACACTCATTCATCCATACAACACATACACACTCACACACACATTCATACACATACACACTCACACACACATTCATACACACACACACTCCTTAATTCACACCCCCCAAAAAATTAACACACACACACACACACACACATTCATACACACACCCACACACATTCGTAAACACATACACACACATATTCACAAACACATACACACACAACAAAAATTTACACATACACACACACACACACACATTCATACACACACACCTTAATCACACAAATACACACACACATAAAACAATTCCCCCCCAAAAAATTAACACACACACACACACACACAGTCATACACACACACCCTCATTCACACACATACACACACACATAAAACCATACAAACACAAAAAAAAATTAACACACACACACACATTCATACACACACACATACACACACACATTCATAAACACATATACACACGACATACCCCCCCCCCCCCCCACCACCACCACAAAAAAAAAAAAACCTTACATACACACACACACATTCATACACACACACACACAAACAAACACACACACACACAATCATAAACACATACACACACATATTCACAAACACATACACACACAAAAAAATTTAACACATACACACATTCATACACACACACACACACACATTCATACACACACAAAAAAAATTAACACAAACACACACACACATTCATACACACACACACACATTCACACACATACACACACATACACACACACAACACACACACATACACACACACAACACACACACATAAAACCATACACACCAAAAAAAATTCATACACACACAAACACATATTCATACACACAAACACATACCACATACCCCCCAAAAAAATCAAACACACACACTACATTCACACACACACACCTCAACCCCCCAAAAAAGTCACACCCAAAAATATGGTGGGAAATTTTTATACCTTGCAGGCGAGATGGCAGATGCGACGGGATCGGGATCGGGAGGCAAAATCGCGGCCGGAGATGGAGGCAGATCGGGAGGAGCGAACGCCGGAAATGGGCGGGAAGGCAGCGAACGCCGGCGAGCTCTGCAGGCTGGAGACGTCGGGGATGACCGTTGCGGGAAAGTTCCGCCGGAAATCGGCTGGAGGAGGAGCGACGGGATCGGGATCGGGAGGAAGAATCACGCGTGGGAGATAAATAGGGTTTCCGCGATTTTGCGGACGCCAGACGCGGGGGGGGGGGGGGAGATAGCGCTGGAGGAATGTTTTATTCTACTATTTTCCTGAACCGTGATTCCTAAAACGCGGGGGGGGGGGGGGGGGGAGATTTCCTAAACAAACAGGAATAATAACGGCTGCGGACCAGAGAGCAGATTTCTGATCCGCAACCGCTGTCCCAAACAGAGCCCTAGAGAGCCATCATCTTGGAGAAGGAGAAGAATGCTAGAGTTTGGACGCTCCGGTAAGAAGGAAGAATGCTCTAAAACGAGATCTGAACACGAATTCCTGCAGCGTTTAAACTCTTATAATCATGTCTAGTAAGATCTTTTTTGTTGTGTGGTTTCATCCTTCCATCATGAACTAAATTTTTAGGTCTTGTATGTTGAAAGTACTTTGTCTTATTGTGATGTTGTGATGTTGTGATTTAATTTTTTTTTATGATTTTTTGAAAACTATCTTTATTGAATTTATGTTTTCATTTTGTGAAAATTTTGGATTAAATATTCTTCTAAATTGCGTGGCGAGATTCGAGAGATGAGTTACGTTATTTTAGAGTTGAATCCTTTTTTTACGCGGCAAGATTCGAGAGAGGAGTCGCAAAAATCTTTAGTCAAATTCCACATTTATATTGGGTTATGACGTAAGTATAACAAAAATTTTAATATATTATAAATTAAGAAAGAAATTTCATTTTGTGTTAGCAACATTGATTTGTGCGTTTTATATTTTTTTTTCTACCGAAGTTATAAATAACTAGAGGAATTAGGGCAAACGGATTTCAGAGATTGGGAGATGATGACACCCACTTTTAAATCGTTGGAGGATAGTATTTAAGCATTTCATGAAGGATCACTCGAAAAACTCATCACAATAGGCAAAGAAAATCAACATGCAAGACTATGGCTCTGTTTGGGACAGCTTATGCTGATGAATAATCTCTATTCAAAACGCAAACGGAGTTTTCAGCTGTTTTTTTGTGCAGCTTATAGAAAATCACTTATTTAAAAATTGATGATAAATTGATTTTTCATAAGCTATCCTGTCGAGCTTATGACTTTTCATAAGCGTTTATCTCTTAAGAAAACTCAAAGTTGATTTTTTCATCCGGACGTGATTTTTTTGCAAGGGTGTGATTTTTTCGCCAGAGCGTGTTTTTTTCGCCCGGGGCGTATTTTTCGCCCGGGGGTGTATTTTTCGTCTGGGCACGATTTTTTAGCCCGGGCACGATTTTTTCGACCGTGCACGATTTTTTCCTCTCGGGCGCGTTTTTTCCACCCGGATGCGATTTTTCCGCCCGGGAGCAATTTTTCCGCCCGGGGGCGATTTTTTCGCCCGGGCGCGGATATTTTGCCCGGACACAGATATTTTGCCCGGACTGAAAGTGCTAAGTTGGTAGCCTAATTCACCTAGAGGGGGGTGAATAGGTGAAATGCGTGTCTAATGCTGAATTAAAAATTGAACACAACGCACATCAAGCAATCACAGACGACAAGAGATTTATAGTGGTTCCCCAATCTTGGGTACGTCCACTTTCCTCACCGATCTAGCAAATCACTAGACTCGGCTACTCCACTATCTCGGATTGAAAACAATCCTACACCTCGGAACCACGTTCCTACAAATCTCGATCCCAAAACGGATCTACAAAAACTCGGAAGACAAAACTTCCTACAAATCTCGGAGAATTAAAACTCCTACAAAAATATTGGTTGTGATTACAAACAAACACACTATCAGATCTGGATCTGTATCCGTCTTCTTCTTTAGGAACTTCGGCTTGATCAGAAAATGTAGAAGACGACTAGAGAAAGATCCACGAATCTGAGATCTAGAACCACCTCGATCGAGAAAGTAGATCTGGAATCTTCAAGGCTCGGCAAGATCGAGTGATTCTCTTTCTTCTGGATCGCTGGAGAAAAGATCGATGAAAACGAAGGTCGCGATCCAAACTTTTCTTCTTCTTCCGTGAACGGCAATGGCGGCGGCGTGAAATTAGGGTTCACGGAATTTCTCTTTCTTAAAAAGAATATTTCTGTAATAACGCTTAAAAGTCATTTCTGAAAAGACCTATTTATAGGTGGGTTCCAACGGTCATAATATTGATTAATGATGACACGTGGACCAATCAGAATTGACAGATTCAAAATACTTATGATGAAAATGGACTTAGAAAAATTCTGGAGAAGTTGACTGCGATACTCGAGTAATGGAGGATATACACGAGTATGGAGAGATGGATTACTCGAGTAGCAAGAAGCAGTATACTCGAGTATAGAAAGAGAGAAATACAGGAGAGAAGAATGAATTACTCGAGTATCAAAAATGGTATACTCGAGTATCAGAATTGTATACTCGAGTAATAGAAAAGTATACTCGAGTATCAAGACGATATACTCGAGTATCAAAAGGCTAAACTCGAGTATCAGAAAATATACCTGAGAAACGTTTACATACACGAGTATCAGAGTCAATTACTCGAGTATGGAAGAATTTACTCGAGTGTCAAAGATCAATTACTCGAGTATGAACATACTTACTCGAGTATCAGAAGATATACTCGAGTATAGAGAAAACTTACTCGAGTATCAGAAGTTATACTCGAGTATCAGAAAACACTTACTCGAGTATCAGGGTATTTACTCGAGTATCAGAAAACACATACTCGAGTATCAGGGTATTTACTCGAGTATCAGTACTTTGAACTTGCAGAGAAGAGAAGAAAAGGATCTACTCGAGTATCAAACATGATTTACTCGAGTATCAAGTTACTTACTCGAGTATGAAAAGAACTTACTCGAGTGACTAACATAACTACTCGAGTATAGATATATCTACACGAGTATTCAGACCCTACTCGAGTAAGCCAAACTGATTACTCGAGTATCTCACTAACTACTCGAGTATGGGACACAGACTACTCGAGTATTAAGACCTTACTCGAGTAAGTCTAACTGACTACTCGAGTATCTCTAACTACTCGAGTATGTCTTACTAACTACTCGAGTATTAAGCCTGATACTCGAGTATCATAAGGGGTTACTCGAGTATTAGGGACTTAGAAAAATTCTATGAGGAAATTTGCTCCAATGCTTCTGTCCATCAATCCAAGTGCATGAAGGAAGTGTATCCCAATAGAGAGGCTATACATGGGCCAACACTTTGGATCACACAATGAGGGATTACATTGTATGGTCCTGTGTTTGATGACTCATTATAGACTGACATTGGTCTACACTTGGCATTAAGGACCTGCACACATATAACTTAAACACAGCATCAAATACACCTTAATTCATCTTAGTTCAAGGTCTGACCTCCTACAAATCTGAGGCATTGTGGAGACAAACCCCAACAATCTTCCCCTATTTGTAGATGTCAGCACTCTCTATACTAAGGTGAATTACTTAGGAGTAAAAGAACAAAAAGCATATCAAGGAGAATAAACCTAATTAAAACAGGATAGACAAAATATGGCCATAATCAGAATTAAATATATATATATGAGGAAATGTTTTTAAAGCACATAAACAAAATAGTCCAATTCCACTTTCTCAGATCCACTCATGATGGAGCATCCTTGTGCATCCTTTCCCTTTTGAGCTCTTGCCTCTCCAGGTAGCTGTAAGGCTTTGGGAAATAAGTCCTGGGCCTGGGAGGAGCAGCAGGGTTGTTGTGTCCCCAGTTTTTGTCATGTAGCCTGATCTTAATCTGGGACACTTCATAGGCCTTCCATTCTGAATAACTGTAGAACTGATCTCTGTTTTCTCCAAGATCTGTCACTAATTTCAGGGTATCAAGAATAAGGGATTTGGAGGTTGGACTCCAAACCTCTGAGTGAACCATTGCTGGATCTCTTCTGGGTTCAGAACGACTTGCAGAAGCACCTTCACCATACTTTCTTTTCTTCTTAGATGGACCTTGAGAACTGGAAAGAAAATCATCTTGCCACATATCAGAGTAGTTAAGAGGAGGCTCAGTCACATCACCCTCAGGTCTAGGAGAGAAGGCTGGCACACCACTTTCTGGAATGGTAGCTTGGACAGGGGCATCTGCAGAGGGTTGCTCTTCAAGAGGATTTAGGTGCTGAGGTATAATGGTTGGGTTGAGCTGGGCGTTAGGGAAGTTCATGTTATGCAGCCACACAGCAGTGTCATAGGTATAAAACTTTACAGATTGAAGTTGAGAGAGAATGTCTGCTTTCATTTCCTTTACAATTCCATCCACTATAGTTTGAGCCTGTTTAGAGAGAGTTTCAACTTGTTCTTTTACAACTATTTGAGTTTGCTCATGTAGTTTGTCCACTTGTTCTTTTACAACTTTCTCCCCCTTGCTGATATCTATGTTTAGCTTGGCAATGGCTTCATCTTTGAAGGTGCCCACTTCATTACATACTGTCACAACATTCATTTCAGCTCTCTCATCTAGCTTGATCTGATTGTGAGCTACTGTCTCAGCCTGGTTTCTTAGCTCACCTATGCTTGTAATGGTGTGGTCTATGGCTTTGCCTCCAAGTTGGAACAACCTTTTTAGTTCATCAGTATTTGCTTGGATTTCTGCAAAGCCTCTGCTCATCTCTGTTTCAAGAGCAGAGACCTTGGAGGTTACTGATTGCAGAGAGGCATCAAAGTAATCTCTCTGTTCCTTGAGCATAAGCTCAATCTTGCTTACAAGATCTGAAGAGGAGGGAGCTGAGGTTGGTTCAGGAGCTGAAGCAGCAGGAGCAGGAGCAGAAGTAGAAGCAGAAGCAGTCCAAGGAGGGATTTCTGAGATCACCACTGAGCTGACTGCTCTCTTGAATGGAACTGTTTCAACATCTTCTTCTGAGGGTAGGAGAGAGGGCATGGAGAAATCCAAAGTCCTCAGAGGTGCCTCCACAGGATCTGGAGACATCTCATCATCAGACAGGAGAATATGAGCTGATTTGCTAGGCTCACTCTCAGGAGATTGGACTGGAGATTGGACTGGAGTTCTTGCAGGAGATGGAGCTGGGGTTCTTGCAGGAGACTGAACTTGAGACTTTGCAGCTGATCCATTCTGGAAGAGTGGGGCATCTGAGCTGAGCTCATCAATGAATTTGTTGATATCTTCAGCTGTAGACAGAAGGGCTGCTGAGTCTGGAAGCTCTGAGTCTGGGTTTGCTGATGGAATCTCTGCTGGAGGAGGAGAGACTGGAGGAGTAGGAATTCTTATTTCTTCTTGTTCTGGAATTACTGATTGTGAAGAAACCTGATTCTGAGGAAGAGAAGAGGCAGGCTCCCCCTCAACTATTGCACTAGTGGTAGCAGTAGTTTGATGTAGAGAAGGAGATGGAATCCTGTCTTCAGGTAACCTGGTTGCTTTGGGAGTGACTGAAGTGGCAGCAGATTTGGAAGCTTGGGCAGTATTGAGAAGCTTGATGTCATACCTCTGGATGGAGGAGAGAGAGACTTTCTTCATATGGTGGAGAGGAATACCTTTAGAAAGGTCAAAAACCTGAGGATCTATCTCATGGAGGATGAGTGAGATAATCCTTGCAAAACTGGGTTGCTTGATGCTCCCCTGAATCTTGTCCAGTAGCATCATGCCAAACTGGAACTTCTTTCTGCAGACGATGGCTTGCATGATCTCAAACATGTTGTGAGAGATTTCTCGGATGGAGTAGGTCTTGCAGAGTATGACCTTGGAGATAACATCAATCAGAAATTTTCCCTCTCTATTGCAATCTGCTCTGCTGAAAGTATCACACTCGGGATCAACCCCACAGTATAGGGCTGTTCTGTCAGAATCTTCGGTTGTGAGTTCATCCTCTTCCTCAACGACGGGCAGCCGGAGTAAAATAGAGATTGAGGTTTTGTCCAGTCGGATTTTGAGTCCTCTGACCTTGGTCTTTAGAACTTTTCCATTTCGTTTAACCTTTAGGTTTTTGTAGAACTCTTCCACTGCGGGAATAATAGTCTTGCACGGCGTCTGGAGGAGGTAGGTCAATCCAGCGGTGTCGAACAGAATGAGAAGGTTGTGAAAGTCATCTGAGAGGTCTGCAATACCATCTGGAACTAGTTCGGAGCCGATTCCGATCTTGGACGACGGAGGAGCCATCTGAAACTGAGAAATCGGCGGCGACGGAAGAGCGACGAGACAGAGTCGGGAAGACGATAGGTCGGCGGATACACGAGTGAATGAGAAGTGGAATGGACGTTTTCGTTATATATATATATATAATTAATCCTAATTAGGTCTAAAAATGATTAAACATAAAAACATACCCGAATGAGGCGGCAAATTCGTTGTGCGAATAGAGAGTTTGAAAAATTCCAGAGAAATCCGATTACACGAGAGAAGTTTACGGCATACACGAGTAATTCTTAACATATACTCGAGTATGTACTAAGTATACACGAGTATTAAGTCTAGACGGATTTTTCCATACTCGAGTATAAGAAATTCATACTCGAGTATCAATCTGATTACTCGAGTATATGAAGTTCAATACACGAGTATTCACTATTTCACTCGTGTAAATGTAACTATTCTCGAGTCTCAAATTTCTTGAAGGAATTTTCACTAAAAAAAATGTACCTCAGAGTATTCAACATTTCTGACCTCTTCTAAATTTCTGAGTCCATCATTGGTCTTCTTTGTTAAGCAGTCCAAGCTCAGTTTTGAAGTATGAAAACTTGGACTCATCCAGCGGCTTGGTGAAGATATCTGCAACTTGCCTGTCTGTGGAGACATATTGAAGGTCTATGTCTCCATTTTCCACATGCTCCCGGATGAAATGGTAGCGAAGCTCTATGTGCTTGGTCCTGCTGTGGGAGACTGGGTTGTTGGCTATTGCAATTGCGCTCGAAGAATCACAGAACAGTGGAATGTTCTGGAACTTCATGTTGTAATCTTCAAGCTGATTCTTGATCCACAAAAGCTGTGCACAACAGCTCCCTGCAGAGATGTACTCTGATTCAGCCGTTGAGATGGCTACACAGTTTTTCTTCTTACTGCTCCAGGAAATGAGTCTCCTTCCGAGGAATTGGCAAGTCCCGGAGGTGCTTTTCCTGTCGTCTTTGCTTCCTGCAAAATCTGCATCTGAAAATCCAATTAGTTCACTATCATTACTTCTTGGGTACCATAAGCCAAGATTTGGTGTTCCTTTGAGGTATCTCAAGATTCGCTTTGCAGCGATGTAGTGAGATTCCTTAGAGTTCACCTGAAATCTAGCACATACACATGTCGAGAACATTATATCTGGCCTACTTGCAGTAAGGTAGAGCAAGGACCCAATTATGCTTCTGTACTTGGTTTCATCAAAAGGTTTCCCTTTCTCGTCCTTGTCCAGAGACATAGCTGAGGCCATTGGAGTCCTCATAGAGGTTGCATTCTCCATTCCGAATTTCTTAAGCAGCTCTTTGGTGAACTTGGTCTGAGAGATGAAAATTCCATCCACAGATTGTTTCACTTGTAGCCCTAAGAAATACTTCAGCTCTCCCATACTGCTCATTTCAAACTTCCCTTGCATAAGTTTAGAGAACTTTTTGCAGAGGTTGTTATCTGTAGAGCCAAAAATGATGTCGTCGACATAGATTTGCACTAGCAAAATCTTGCCTTTTATTTCCCTAAGAAATAATGTCTTGTCTATCTTTCCTCTTGTGAACTTGTTCTCAAGAAGAAAGGTAGACAGCGTCTCATACCAAGCCCGAGGGGCTTGCTTGAGACCATATAGTGCTTTTTGTAATAAATACACATAGTTAGGAAGGGTTGGATCAACAAAACCTGGGGGTTGCTCTACGTACACTTCTTCCTTAATGTTACCATTTAGGAAGGCGGACTTCACGTCCATTTGATAGACGGTAAAGCCCTTAAGTGCAGCGTAGGCAAGAAATAACCTGATTGCCTCCAGTCTTGCTACTGGAGCATAAGTTTGGTCGAAGTCGATCCCTTCCTCTTGACGATATCCCTTGGCGACAAGTCTGGCTTTATTCTTTATAATTGTTCCGTCTTCATCCATCTTGTTCCGGTAGACCCATTTTGTCCCGATGACGTTCTTATGCTTGGGTCTAGGAACAAGTGTCCAGACTTTGCATCTTTTGAACTAATTTAATTCTTCTTCCATGGCTAGAATCCAGGATGCGTCGGAGTTGGCTTCCTCAAATTTCTTTGGTTCAACCTGTGAGAGAAAGCTTAAGTGTAAATTCTCGTTAGTTGTACCTCGACGAGTTCTGACACCATCCCGAGGATCTCCTATGATTTGGTCAACAGGATGATCCTTCAAGTATCTGAACTCTAAAGTCCTTGCATCTGGGATCTCTTCAGCCACTGGAGTTATATCTTCAGCTGGGATGTCTTCTTCATCTTGATCATCTCCCTCTCCAAAGGTGGTTGTAGAGGGGATCTTGATGAACGTCTCATCTTTATCTTTAATAGGTTCATCCAAGCTGAGGTCTTTCAACTTTGTACTTGCATCTACAATAGGCACACTAGACGAGTTGCTTTGCAACAGACTCGTCTCATCAAATACAAGATGTATCGACTCTTCCACAACCAGAGTTTTTCTATTGAAAACTCTATAGGCCTTACTATGGCTACTATAACCTACAAAAATACCTTCAAAGCTTTTCTCGCTAAACTTTGTAGTGTGATACTTGCCATTGTTAAGTACGAAGCACTTACAACCAAAGATTCTAAAGTATGAAATGGTTGGTTGCCTGCCTTTTAGAAGTTCGTAAGGAGTCTTATCATGGTCTTTGTTGATGAGTGCTCGATTTTGCACGTGACAAGCGGTGTTGACGGCTTCAGCCCAGAAATACTCCGGAAGTGAGGCATCACTCAACATGGTCCGACAAGCCTCTATGAGTGTTCTGTTCCTTCTCTCAGCCACTCCATTTTGCTGTGGTGTGCGGGGAGAGGAAAACTCATGAAAGATACCTTGACTTTCACAAAATTCTGTCATGGCTCCAGACTTGAATTCCGTTCCATTGTCACTTCTGATTTTGACTACGGAACGGTTGTATTCATTCTGGATTTGCCTGACAAAATTAGTGAAAATACCGAAGGTATCTGACTTGTGTTTCAGAAAGAACACCCACGCAAAGCGCGAGTAATCATCCACAATAACCAACGTATATTCCTTACCTCCCAAACTTCTAACCTGCAGTGGACCAACCAAGTCCATATGAAGAAGCTGTAAACTTCTATTGGAATCCTTGCCTATTATGCTTTTAAACGAACTTCTTGTTTGCTTGCCTTTGATACAAGCGTGACAAGGACTGTCCGTAACGCACTTGACCTTGGGTGCATCACGCACTAAGTTTTGAGAGAATAATTTATTAATAGTTTTGAAATTAATATGTGCTAGTCTCTTGTGCCATTGGTCAGCAAGAGATGCACTACTTTTTGCCAAAAGACACACTGGTGTCGAAGAGTCTATACAAATAAAATTCAAACAGAAAATATTTCTGCTTCGAGTGCCTGATAAAATAGTTTCCATATTGTTAACCGATTTTATCAAACACTTGTCAGCATGAAATTCAACTACGTATCCTTTGTCGCATAGTTGGCTTATGCTGATGAGATTGTGTTCCAATCCTTCAACATAGGCTACATCCGAGAAGGATATGCTACCGTTAGAAATCATACCATAGCCTTTAGTGATTCCTCGATCTGAACCTCCAAAGATGACCTTTGGTCCGTTGCAGACTGAGGTGTAGTTCAGCAGTAGGCTCCTTGTCCCGGTCATATGCCGAGAACATCCACTGTCCAAGTACCAGATTGGCATTTTGGTGGCCTTTGGACATACCTGCAATTACAATCATTTAGCCTTAGGAACCCAAACAAGTTTGGGTCCTTGGTCTCGAGTTAGAATACTCCCCCTACGAGTATTAGCCTCATGAGTGGTCATTCTCACGTTGCTAACTTTAGGGGTAGCAGCATTATTAGGATTGAACCAACAATCACTGGCAAAATGACCAATTTTGCCACAACACCAACAGTTGAACCTGTTGTATCTTTGCCTTGGGTAGTCCTGCCTGACTTTCTGGAATGAAGGTCTAGCAGGAGCCTTACTTTTGGAGGAAGAGGCTTCATGATGATTGCAGTTACATGAAGTCTTCTCCTTCATAGGCTTTTCTACAATGGGTTTTACTTTTGGTGTCTTCTTAAAGTTATGACCATGAGCATAAGGTCCATAGCTTTGAAGCTGAATCTCCTCATAAGGTGCCTTGAAGACACTCTCGCCAAAGTTACGAGGACGAGTCCAACCTTGGTATCTTGACTTAGGCTTCTCAGGGATTGGCCTAGAAAAGTGTCCGTAGGTGGACTCATAATCGAGTTCGTTCGTGGGAAAGATAACTTTCTTGAACACAACAGGTTCCAAGGGAGCTTTCCCTTTTTCTTCAGCTAGAGCCTTTCGGGCAGCCTTATTCTTTCTCTTGGCCTTGTTTCTTCTAGAGGATTTACTAGAGGAGCCAATGTGGCCTAAACCAGCACCCTTGGCCTTAGCAGAGAATTCAGCAACGATTGGAAGAACTGTCTTAGGCTTAGAGAAGCTCTCAACAAGCTTCTTTTCAGCCTCGAGTTGTTGTTCCAATTCCTTGATGATTGTCTCTTTAAGGTCAAGGTGCTTGAGAGCTTTATTGTATTCCTCCATAGCAGCATTGAAGTTCTCTTGAAGAGAGTTAGTCTTATTGACTTCTTCTCTCAAGCTGCTTTCACTAGCCTGTAGAGATTTTATCTCTTTGGCTTGAGTTTTCACTACTCTATGACATTTTTCGTAGGCGGTGAGTAACTCCTTATACTGACTCATGAGCTCAGATTCATCTTCAGAGGAATAGCCCTCTTGCTCATTGTCATCATCAGAGTCAGAGAGAGGAGTGTGAGATTTTACCTCCCCAGTGAACTGGGGGACTTGTTCATCATCTGAATGAGCCATGAGCCCAAAGTAAGCTTCCTCTTCTTCACTTGACTCAGATGAGTCAGAGTCGCTGAGAGTTTTGCTCTTCTTGGCTACTAGGCTTTTCTCAGTCCTCTTCTTATGGTGTGAGGATTTCTTTTCCTCTCTTCTTCCACCCTCTTTCTTTTTGTGAGGGCAATCGGCGATGACGTGACCTGGCTTATTGCAACAATAACAAATGATGTCAGTTGAAATATGTTTGTTCTGTTTAGAATTGTACCTGTCATGGCTGCTTGAGCCTTTCTTCCGATGATCACTGTCATGTCGTGATCTTCTATATGAGGCATCCTTGCCTCTCCATTGCTTCTTCTTGTTCAAGAATTTCTTGAACTGCCTTGAGAGTAGGGAGAACTCTCCATCAGATAGTTCTGAGCCAGATGAGCTAGGCTCAGATGATTCTTCTTCATCAGCCTCAGGAACTGGGGCAGGAGAGCTAGCCTTTATCTTCCTTGAGCTATCTGCCTTTAGAGCGACAGATTTCTCCTTGGATGCAGACCTGCTTGTCTCTTCTTCAGCTTTTCTTGAGTTAATTTGCAGCTCGTAAGACATAAGCTTTCCGAACAGATTCTGCGGGTCCGTCTCAGCTAACCTTCCAAACTCCCGAATGGCACATACCTTATTGTCCCATTCCTTGGTTAGGGATCTTAAGAATTTGTCATTGAGTTCCCCGTTGGTGAAGACACGTCCATAAACTCTTAGGCCATTTACTATCTTGAAGAAGTTCTCAAAAGTGTCAGCTATGGCTTCCTTATGACCCTGCCTGAAGGCTTCATATTTTTGGTTCAGTAGGGATCTACGATCATCCCTCACTTCTTCTGTACCTTCCATTAGAGTCACAAGGGATTGCCACATCTCCTTGGCGGACTGGCAATGAATCAGATTTTGCAGCATTGAGTCATCCACTGCACTTGCTATAATATTTTTGGCTTTCTTGTCCAGAGAGACAAGTGCAATCTCATCCTTATCTAGATCCATCAGCTTCTTGGGAACTTGCTTGGTGGGATCTATGGTGGATGCAGTCATAGGAATGTGGGGACCTTCTTCAACAATCATGAAGATCCGGGGATCTACTGCTTCCATGAAGAACTTTACTCTTTCCTTCCACATAGGAAAGTTGTTCTTGGTGCAGATAGGGAGTTTAGCAAAATCCTTGGTCTTACTCATGCTTGATACTTTACAAGAAACAACTTAGAAGGATAAGATCAAGGTGTTAACCTTTTAACGATCAACCTCCCTCTGATACCAATTGAAAGTGCTAAGTTGGTAGCCTAATTCACCTAGAGGGGGGTGAATAGGTGAAATGCGTGTCTAATGCGGAATTAAAAATTGAACACAACGCACATCAAGCAATCACAGACGACAAGAGATTTATAGTGGTTCCCCAATCTTGGGTACGTCCACTTTCCTCACCGATCTAGCAAATCACTAGACTCGGCTACTCCACTATCTCGGATTGAAAACAATCCTACACCTCGGAACCACGTTCCTACAAATCTCGATCCCAAAACGGATCTACAAAAACTCGGAAGACAAAACTTCCTACAAATCTCGGAGAATTAAAACTCCTACAAAAATATTGGTTGTGATTACAAACAAACACACTATCAGATCTGGATCTGTATCCGTCTTCTTCTTTAGGAACTTCGGCTTGATCAGAAAATGTAGAAGACGACTAGAGAAAGATCCACGAATCTGAGATCTAGAACCACCTCGATCGAGAAAGTAGATCTAGAATCTTCAAGGCTCGGCAAGATCGAGTGATTCTCTTTCTTCTGGATCGCTGGAGAAAAGATCGATGAAAACGAAGGTCGCGATCCAAACTTTTCTTCTTCTTCCGTGAACGGCAATGGCGGCGGCGTGAAATTAGGGTTCACGGAATTTCTCTTTCTTAAAAAGAATATTTCTGTAATAACGCTTAAAAGTCATTTCTGAAAAGACCTATTTATAGGTGGGTTCCAACGGTCATAATATTGATTAATGATGACACGTGGACCAATCAGAATTGACAGATTCAAAATACTTATGATGAAAATGGACTTAGAAAAATTCTGGAGAAGTTGACTGCGATACTCGAGTAATGGAGGATATACACGAGTATGGAGAGATGGATTACTCGAGTAGCAAGAAGCAGTATACTCGAGTATAGAAAGAGAGAAATACAGGAGAGAAGAATGAATTACTCGAGTATCAAAAATGGTATACTCGAGTATCAGAATTGTATACTCGAGTAATAGAAAAGTATACTCGAGTATCAAGACGATATACTCGAGTATCAAAAGGCTAAACTCGAGTATCAGAAAATATACCTGAGAAACGTTTACATACACGAGTATCAGAGTCAATTACTCGAGTATGGAAGAATTTACTCGAGTGTCAAAGATCAATTACTCGAGTATGAACATACTTACTCGAGTATCAGAAGATATACTCGAGTATAGAGAAAACTTACTCGAGTATCAGAAGTTATACTCGAGTATCAGAAAACACTTACTCGAGTATCAGGGTATTTACTCGAGTATCAGAAAACACATATTCGAGTATCAGGGTATTTACTCGAGTATCAGTACTTTGAACTTGCAGAGAAGAGAAGAAAAGGATCTACTCGAGTATCAAACATGATTTACTCGAGTATCAAGTTACTTACTCGAGTATGAAAAGAACTTACTCGAGTGACTAACATAACTACTCGAGTATAGATATATCTACACGAGTATTCAGACCCTACTCGAGTAAGCCAAACTGATTACTCGAGTATCTCACTAACTACTCGAGTATGGGACACAGACTACTCGAGTATTAAGACCTTACTCGAGTAAGTCTAACTGACTACTCGAGTATCTCTAACTACTCGAGTATGTCTTACTAACTACTCGAGTATTAAGCCTGATACTCGAGTATCATAAGGGGTTACTCGAGTATTAGGGACTTAGAAAAATTCTATGAGGAAATTTGCTCCAATGCTTCTGTCCATCAATCCAAGTGCATGAAGGAAGTGTATCCCAATAGAGAGGCTATACATGGGCCAACACTTTGGATCACACAATGAGGGATTACATTGTATGGTCCTGTGTTTGGTGACCCATTATAGACTGACATTGGTCTACACTTGTCATTAAGGACTTGCACACATACAACTTAAACACAGCATCAAATACACCTTAATTCATCTTAGTTCAAGGTCTGACCTCCTACAAATCTGAGGCATTGTGGAGACAAACCCCAACACGGACACAGATATTTTGCCCGAGCGCTATTTTTTCGCCCGGGCATAAATTTTTCGCCCGGACGCGAAATTTTCGCCGGGGCAAAGAATTTTTCCATCCGGACGCGATTTTTCCGCCCGGGTGCGATTTTTCCTGTCCGACGCAATTTTTTTGCACGGGAGCTGTTTTTTCGCCCGACAGTGATTTTTTCGCCCGGGCACGAATTTTTCGTCCGCGAGTGTTTTTTTCGATAGAATGCATTTTTTCGCTTTCGTGCAAAAATATCGCGTGCGAGCAAAAATATCGCTTCCGGATAAAAATATCGCGTTCAGGCGAAAAATTTGCTCTCGGGCGAAAAATTCGCGCCTGGGCAGAACATTCGCGCCTGGGAGGAACATTTGCGCCCCTGCGGAACATTCACGCCCCGACAGAACATTCGCGCCTGGGCGAAAAATACTCGCCCGGGAGAAAAATTCGCGCCCGGGCGAAAAATTAACGCCCGAGCGAAAAAAACTCTTCCGCGAAAAAATCGCACCTGGGCGAAATAACAGCACCCGAGCGAAAAACCGCGTCCAGGCAAAAAATTTACGCCCGGACGACAAGTTTGATCTCGGGCGACAAATTCGCGCCCGGGCAAAAAAATCGCGTCGGGGCGAAAAAACCGCGTGTAACGCCCCAAAACTCAAAAGAGTGACGGGGGCGTTTTGAGCCAAGTCTGGGATTTGGTAGAGGTGACACGGCCTGGGATACGGGCATGTCCCAGGGGTGTGTCGTGCTCGGGTTCGGCGATGGTCGCGTGGTCGACGAAATTGCAGTCAACGGTCGTCAGGGCGGTGAACACGGCCCGGGACACGGGCGTGTCCCAGGGCGTGTCAGTCACTCAACGCCTTTCACTCAACGATCGTTGAGTGAGGACGCACGGTCTGAGCCCAGGCGTGTTCGGGTCTTACATAGGCGTGTCAGATTTGACACGGGCGTGTCAAATTCCCGTGTCCTGCTCGGGTCGTTCGGCGAGTTGTGTTATGGTAGCTACGTGGCCTGGGACACGGGCGTGTCTAGCACACGACATGTGACACGGGCGTGTCACAAGGCCGTGTCGTGCTCTGAACGTTTTGGACCTGTGTCGATGGAGGAACACGCCCAGCTACACGGGCGTGTACTGGCTGACACGGGCGTATCAAGCCTGACACGGGCGTGTCAAGTGCTCGTGTTCTTTTCGGGACACGACGGTTTCAGAGGCGAGTGAGTTACACGGCCTTGGACACGGGCGTGTCACAAGCCGTGTTCGGCCCGTGAAGTTTATTTTCGGGCTGAATCGCAGTCGTCCGTTTCCTTACTTTGCGATCTAATGGCTCAGGCCTCTCCATGCTAAGGTTAAGGCCGGGATTGGGGGTTTAAACCCTCACTTTTCTTGGGGCCTTTCTCTTTCTAAATCCTAGAGAGAAGGGAGAGCTAGGAGGAAGAAGGAAGAGGGAGATCCGGTCGCCGGAGGAGATTTGGAGCGCCAAATCGCAAACCGAGCCCAGATCTGCGGAGGCAAGATCATCGCGGTGCTTTTCATCCGCATAGTTTTCCATGGCGTCGAAGAGAAATGTTAGGGTAACGATTCTCATCTTGAGCATGTGAAGCTCTTCTTCTTTTGCATAGGGAAAACCCTCTCCCGCGAGTGTGCGGTGAGTTGTGGTGTTCCTTGGGATAGATATGTAAAGTCCCCCTTATTTAGAGTCCGGAATCGTAGTACAGACATAGGCATGGTGTGTGAAGCCTACCCAGACATGTTGGTCTGGATTGGTGATGTTTTGCTATGCATTGTCGGTCGGAGAAGACTTCGTGCCTTTGGTCGTTTTCGGGTTTCTACGTGATAGATTGCAGCAGGGATCCTTAGGGATTAACCCAAGGCGCACCCGGAAAATTTGGCGGAAACGCATTTCTGCCATCTTTGTGGCCAGGGAGCCAACCTTGAACATAACTGGGTTATGTGCTTGTGTGATCGAATTTGAGATCCGGGAGAAGCTTGGCCCGCGCATACGTCTTAAAGTGACTAGGCGGAGTGAGCAACGGGCAAGTGGAAACGGACCCGGGTTATGTTGTTTGGTGACAGATACCTGAAAAAGGGACTGGTCATTGACATAGTCGTGTGAGCCTTAGGCTTAGGTCGGAAAGGCTAAATGCTCACGAGATTTATCGTCCAAGGGATATCGGTGAGACCACGGTTTTGACCGGGTTCACCGAGTTAGTGCCCTAAGAGCACGGGGTGTATGACCGTGTGAGCCTGCACTTGTGGTGTTGTGCATATTCACTATATTACTTGCTATGCTAACAAGTGCAGGGAAGAAACTTTGTCGCCCCGAGTTTGGGGGCGGAATCGTTATAATTTTGTCAGCTTTAGCTGACCGTTATTCTTGTTTGCCACCGTTGCGGTGAATTGTGCTTGCAGGTGCTGCGGAGCCGAGCTGCAAATAGCGGGCCAAAGCCCAAGTTGCTGAGTCGTCCCTCGAAGGCCTTGTTTGTTTTCCTGTTTAAATCATGTGTGGCCGGCCTGCGAGCTTAAGTTTGTAAGACACTGCTTAAATTTGGTGAACTATTGTAAGACCTTAAGGTCAGTACTTTTGTGTATTTTGTAGTTCATTCCTACGGGGTTTTTTTAGTGGACATTCGTGCTTGTGTTGGGTTCTTTCTCTTGCAACTTAATAATTTACTTCCGCTAGATGTTCTGTGTAGGACGTGTATGTTGGTTGAATGGTTTCATTGAGTAACCCATTGGTCTGTCCGTGGTACATGGCGTCGGGTCTAGGCCGGACCTACTGCTATATGTTATATGACGGATAGGGGTGTTACACCGCGCCCCGGAGAAAAAACTACGTTCAGGAGAAAAAACCGCGTCCGGGCGAAATATTTGCCTTTGGGTGAAAAAATCGCGGCCGTAAAAAAATCGCATCTGTGTGAAAAATTCGCACCTAGGCAAAAAAAAACGTGCTTGAATGAAAAAATCGCATCCGGGCAAAAAAATATGTCCAAATGAACAGACTTTTATGAATGAATGAAACTTTAGATAAACACTTATGGACGAACTATCCAAACAGTCTACTGATTATTCATCATTGTTTTTACAAAATCTCTATCCAAGCATCAATTTTAAATTACCAGCTTATTCATCATCATAAGTTGTCCCAAACAGAGCCTATATCTCAAACTTGTTTTAATAGTCTTGTACGTTGATTTCCTTTGCCTATTGTGATGAGTTTTTAGAATGATCATTCATGAAATGCTTAAATACTATCCTGCAATGATTTGAAAGTGGACGTCATCATCTCTCGATCTTTGAAATCTGTTTACCCTAATTTTCCTAGTTATCTCTAACTTAGGTAGAAAAAGAATAACATAAAGCGCACAAATCAATGTTGCTAACACAAAATGATATTTCTTTCTTTCTTTATGTTATATTAAAATTAATATTACACTTACGCTACTCCTCTCTCGAATCTTACAGCGCAATATATAGGTGGAATTTGACTAAAGATTTATGTGACTCCTCTCTCAAATCTTACAGCGCAAAAGAAAGGATTCAACCATAAAATAACATAACTTCTCTCTCGAATCTTGCTACTCAATTTAGAAGAAGAATACTTAATCCAAAATTTCCACAAAATTAAAACGTAAATCCAATAAAGATAGTTTTCAAACAATCATAAAAAAGAAATTAAAATCACAACATCACAATAAGTCAAAGTACTCTCAACATACAAGACCTAGAAATTTAGTTCATGATGGAAGGATGAAATCACACAATAAGAAAAATCTTACTAGACATGATTATAAGAGTTTAAACGATGCAAGAATTTGTGTTCAAATCTCGCTTTAGAGTCTCCTTCCTTCTTACTGGAGTGTCCAAACCCTAGCTTTCTTCTCCTTCTTCAAAATGATGGCTCTCTAGATCTCTCCCTCTAATGTATTTCATAATCCTCTTTTAGGTATGAGAGTTCCTCCTTAAAAACGTGCAGCCCTCTCCCAATAGATGTTTCCTTTCAATTTTGATTTTGACGCAAAATTTGATTTTTAAATTTTAAATTCGTCCACAACTTATTGCAACAACTTTTGAAGGTTGTTGCAACAACCTACGCAGGCCAAAAATGAGTCTAACTTTACTTCTCCGGATCGATTTTTTCGGCATTTCTAGCAAAAAAACATAGAAAAATTAGACATATTAACCACAACTAAAATAAATATGAATTTATTTATATTTTTACTTATTTAAATTTTTTTTCTCATTTATAATCAATATTATGTCAAAATAAAGAGGTAGATAACTTCTTTTTGGGAAGTTATCATAACCTTCACATTTGAACTTTTGTTAGTTCCTAGCAAAGATATTTCATAACAATACGATGAGTGAATAAATAATAACTTGATTTGAACTCAAATGATCTTTTTTTCTTGAAAATAAATTAATCAAAGCATGCTAAAGAAATTCACTTTACTCAACTGATAAGCTTACCAATCAATAAGAGCTCAAACATTCACAAATCCATTAGTTAGATAGAAGACAAAGCTCAAGTAAGTATCTTAGTGTGGTGCATATTTTTCTTAAAAACAGTTTACTTTTATACAATATTTCTTATTAAACATTTGCATTTATTGGAAAAGATAGGAATAAGCTAAGTCTACGATTTAACCTTCACAGGAGTTAGTAGTTCAATTGAAAGTAGGATTGTCTTTGGCTTGGCTAGGAATTTATGGATAACTTTGATAATAGAATGTCATTCTCTAGTTAGTAACTTTAATAATTCACCATATTATGGGGTCTGTCAATATATATATTTTTAACATATTCTATTCATAGTAGAGATCATTCCAAGTATAAGTGCACATACCTAGGTCACATATCACTATGATGTTTTAACCATTTTTTTCTCTTCTCTTTTTTTTGCTTATAGTTGGGATCATTCCAAGTGCATTTTCACATATCTAGACATCATATCACTATAACACACATTTTCTCATTTTTTATCATAGTTGAGATCATTCCAAGTATGTATACATGTACCTACACCACATATCACTATGAAATTCAACCATTTTTATAGAAATTAAACTCCCATAAATAGATAAATTATTAAGATACATCTAGTAGGAATATAGAAAAATTAAGCATGGAATAATGTGTATAAAAATGAAAAGGCTCAAGTTCAAATATTTTAGTAGATGATCGAAATGGAATACTACCTAAGCTCATGTGTAGGCTTACATCATTGACTTAGTTCTTGCTCACCCCTCCCTGTTATTTTTAAAGGTTAATATCAAATTATTGTATTGGAAGTAAATAAATATTTTGTGCGTAAAATAAATCCTTAAGTGAGCTTTATCAAAAAAAATCTTACTAATTTAAAATTCATTTATTGAACTCTTTGGATTGTTCAGCTATACAAAGTAATAATCATTGAATATGTCTATAATAACCTAATGATTAATTAAAACAAGAATTAAGATCATTCAATTTGTGGTTAAATAAATTATTCCTCCTTCAAATGGTAGGGGTTATAACACCCCCACCTTCACACTTAAGTCATTTGTCAGTCTCTAGCAAAGATACATTTTTATTATGAGAATACTCTAAATTATTTTTACTAATATGCACATAATTTTAAGGGAGAAAGAAACTTGAAATTTAAATAACTCTCATGAAGTGAATGCGATGGAGTGGTTGTCCATTACTTCTTATTGACATACCCATGTTAGTAGCTATATACGATGTCCCTCAGCAATCCCAGTCATTTATTCTAGCTTGCATAACTTTCATCCTCAAAGTGTACATTGTTATTGAAATGAGATATATTTTTTGTTAGAATCAATGAGTATAATCAAAAGTCACCCAAATATAACACATACTCACGATGATAATCATAGAACCTATTGTCATGACTCAAATTATCATTCCATAATATTTAATTTAAAACATAGTCATAGTCAAAGTACTTTCAACATACAAGATCTAAAAATTTAGTCCGTGATGGAAGGATGAAACCACACAACAAGAAATATCTTACTAGACATGATTATAAGAGTTTAAACGCTGCAGAAATTTGTGTTCAAATCTTGCTTTAGAGCCTTCTTCCTTCTTGTCGGAGCATTTAAACCCTAGTCTTCTTCTCATTCCCCAAGATGATGGCTCGCTAGATCTCTCCCTCTAATATATTTCATAATCCCCTTTTAGGTATGAGATTCTCCCCTTAAAAACGTGCAGCCCTCTCCCAATAGATGCTTCCTTCTTATTTTGATTTTGGCGTAAAATTCGAACTTTAAATTATAAATTCATCCAGAACTTATTGCAATAATTTTTTCAGGTTGTTGCAATAACCTGCTCATGCTAAAAATGAGTCCAACTTTACTTCTCTTGATTGATTTATTCCATATTTATAGCAAGAAAACATAAGAAAATTAGACATATTAACCACAATTAAAATAAAAATGAATTTATTTATATTTTTACTGTACAATCCCGTATCCGGCGAGTGGGGTCGGCAGGATCCAGGTTGGTTAAGTCCAGCCCAAGACCCAGGCGAGTTAGGTCCCTGGCGTCAAGTCTACTCGACGCCCCCAGCTTCGGCATTGAGAGCCTCGACATTGAGTGAGGAGACCTCACTCAGCGCCTCCAGCCTAGGCGTCGAGTGAGGTAAGTTCTGTCAATGCTTCTTGCTCTTGGCATTGAGAGGCATCCCGTTATCCGCCGGCTTGCACTCGCCCTAGAGAGCTCGGTAGTAGCCCCGGATCGCCAAGGCGGGGTAGATGCTTCTGGGAGGCGATCTTGTGCTCGACAAATCCCACTCGCCGAGCTCTTTGCTGTTCGTCGAGCTCTGGGCCTTTCGCCGAGCTCCTGGTTGTTCGTCGAGCTCCAGGCCTTTTTGTCGACCTCTGGGCCTCCTGACGAGTTCGAACCATTCAGTAAACCCGCGGGATGCGAGCAGGGCAGGTCGGGCCCGTACTCGCCCAAGGTCGAAGATAAGCGGCGAGTACCAGCTCCATCGAGTACTCGCCGCCCTTGCCGAGCATGGGTTGTTGAGGGATACTCGCCCCGTGAGCTGCGAGGTATTTTTACCATTTTGCCCCCACTGGCCTGCCCATATCCAGTTAGAATAGCGGAGTTACGCTGTTGGCAGACCCATTTGGGATGCACATAGTTGTTCAGAACAACGGAGGTTGGCTATTTGCAGGTTATTTTCAGAAATCTATAAATAGGATCCAAGGGGTACCTCAGAAGACATGGTCACTTGTCTCCCAGCCTTCTAGTGCTTTCTGAGGTACCTTAGCCCGACATTTGGCTAAGGAGGGGAAGCGCTTAGAGATTTTCCGGGTGTGTGGTGGGTACTCCGCGCCGGGCCCTTGGGTCAGTCCCCTGTCCTTTTTCCTTGTCATTTTTCTTGCAGGAGAGAAGTAGGTGCGCGATCACCCCTTCCCCAAGGGTGAACTCCATCGAGACCAAATTCTCGGTTTCAATATTTTGGTACGGTGAGCGTGGAGTGTGGTCAGCACAGAAATCTTCAGCAAGCTCAATGACGGGAGGAGAAGGACAAGGCTCGGACAGGTCCGACTCGCCGCCCCCACCTCTTGCCATAATGGGGATGTTCGAAGATTTCAGGCAGGAGGTGCTCGGCCTCGTCATGTTCGCACTCGGCGCGCGTGCCGAGTTCTCGACCCCAGCAACGCCAGTACTCGTAGTCCCAACCCTTGGCGAGGACGCTCCCGGCAGGCGAGCTGGGAAGGAGGTTGCCGAGGAAGGGAGAGGCGGCGAGCTCCCCGGGCGAGTGCTCTTCCCCGGCTCGGCAAGCGGCGACAGGTTCAGCGAGATGGGGGTGGGAGACCCCCCAGCTCGCCCAGCAGGGGGAGGCAGCCACTTCAGCGAGTTGGTCTCTTGTGCCCCAGTTCCGAAGGGGTTAAGGGAGCCCGAGATGTCTTACTACGTCGGGAAGGGAGACCCGGTCCAGCACGTCCAATGGTTTGAGGATGTGGTCTCGATCCGACAGATGTCGGATGGATTCAAGTGCAGGCTCTTCGCCATTACCCTCAAGGAGAATGCGAGAGAGTGGTTCCACCAGTTGCCGACCAATTTTATTTACTACTTTGAGGACCTACGTCGGGGGTTCATGGTGAGGTTCACCACCTCCAAGAGGAGGAAGAAGGAGTCGGAGTCCCTGTTCCACATCAAGCAGGGGGTGAACGAGACCCTGGGAAGCTACGTGGATCGATTCCAAGAGGAGGTGACCCGGGTCCAAGAGATGTTAGGGCATATCCTGATGATGGCCTTCACCCTAGGGCTGCAGCAGGGTTTCTTCCGAATGGAGCTGAAGAGGGTGCCCTCCTCTCCTACGAGGAGCTAATGGAGAGGGAGGCGAGAGAAGTCGAAGGGGAGGCGTCGAATCCGGAGTTTGCCCGGAAGCTGGATAGGTGGGCTACAGAGGAAGAGAGGCCAAGAGGTGGCAGAGGTCAGGTGGAGAGAAGAGTTAAGCCCCGGCAGAGGGAACAGCAGCAGTAGTAGCCCAGGAGGGAGCGTTAGGAGCCAACCCATCGTCTAGGGTGGAGGCCGGAGTGGCAAGATAAAGGGTCGCGAAGAGGTCACCATGGGGGCATAACCGATAGAGAGGCTAGGGCCAGTTTTATCCCCCGGAGGGAGGCAAGGCTAGAGACCACCTCTCCCCAACCAGGACCAGGCTATGGCTATAGACATGGGGGAGAGGAGGAGAGCAGCGCAGAGGAGAAGAAGGGTGGTTAGGGTGGAGCTACCCTACTACGACTTCCATCAGGAGGAAGGGCACGCTACGGACACGTGCCCGGAGTTCCTCGAGATGAGAGGAAATAGGGGAGCAGCAGCAGCAGAAAGACTGCCAGGGAGTGCAGATCGAGGAAGACCTGCCTAGAGCAGAGGAGGACAGGTGTGAGGATCGGGCCGATATTGGGGCCCGGGGAGGGATCAGGGTGATCCATGGGGGGTGGGTGGGATAGAGGCTTCCCGCAAAGCAAGTCTCCACACCATGTATCGCAGGAGCGTTGGCTCCACATCCCAGACCCCACCCCCGGAGGAAAAGATGACCTTCTCGAGGAAGGATATGCCACACCATGAGGACCCCTTCTGTGATGCGCTGGTCATCCAGACAGCGGTCGAGAACTTCACCGTCTCTTGGATCCTCATCGACAACGGGAGCTCGGTCAACGTCATCTTCAAGAAGGCGTTTGACGCGATGAAGGTAGAGGCCAAGAGGGTGCTGGCCTCGGATGGACCTCTGTTTGGATTTTTAGGGGAGAAGAAGGAGGTCGAAGGAGGAGTAGGACTCCATGTCACTCGGGGGGGGGCAGTCCCGCACATGCAGGTTCGTCATCGTGGATGCCCCCAGCAGCTACAACGCCATCTTTGGGCGACCCCTCATCAGCGCCTTCCATTGCATTCCCTCGTTCTTCCACCAATGCCTGAAGTTCAGCATCAAGGGGATCCAGGTCTGGGTCCGGGGATACCCCAAGGTGGCAAGGGAGTGCTACGTTATGGCAGTGAACTCCATCTCTTGGCAGGAGGGGGCCGAGGAGATGGGGCAGAGGATGGAGGCGGAGGATGGAGGCGGAGCAGGAGGTAGCAGAGATGGAGGTGAACCGCACCCAGGTGGAGGTGGCGGAGGAAGTTCAGGAGCCAGGCGAGGTCACGGTCGTGGAGGAGGCTGAGGAGGTTCCTGCCCCGGGTGGGCAGGACATTGGAGAGTGGGGGAGCAGTCCAGGATGGAGGCTGCGGAGGAGGTAGTGGAGATGGAGGTTCTCAACCTCGAGGGTAGGTGGAGAAGGTCTACATCAGTGGGGGGCTGACCCCAACCGACCAGGAGAGGACGCTGGAGTGCATCCAAAAGAATGTGGACATCTTCGCCTAGAGCGCCGCGGAGATGCCGGGGATCGATGCAAACGTCGCCTGCCATTGCCTCAACTTAGACCCAAAGGCTCACCCCATCCTGCAAAAGAAGAGGTCCATCGTGGACAAACTGGCCGAGCCCATCAGGGAGGAGGTGGTCAAGCTCCTCAAGGCATGATTTATTAAGTAAAGAAAAATCAACACGCATACGACATCGACTGTCTCTTTTTTTAACCATTACTACATTGGAGACCCAGCCGGGGTATTGTATTTTGGATACAAAGCCAGCCTCAATGATTGTTATCCTTTGCCTCGGATCGACACACTGGTTGACTCAGCCGCTGGTTTTCCTATAATGAGCTTCTTAGATGCATTTTCAGGTTATCACCAGATCAGGATGCACCCCCGACGTCAAAGATGTCTCATTTATCACGGGGGACGTATGCTACTACTACAAAATGATGCCCTTTGAGCTGAAGAATGCAGGGGCGACCTACCAGAAGATGATGGACTGGGTCTTCCGAGAGCAGAGGGGGAGGAACCTAGAGGTGTATGTAGATGACTTCATGATCAAGAGCCGAGACGTGGACTCCCACCTCCGGGACCTAGAGGAGACCTTTGCCACCCTGCGCGAGTACAAAATGAGGCTGAACCCTATGAAGTGTGTCTTCGGGGCCAGCAGGGGGAAGTTCCTGGGCCACCTTCTCACCCCCGCAGGGGTAGAGCCAAATCCTGATAAGGTCCGGGCAATCATGGAGATGATATCACCTCAGAATGCCAAAGAGGTGCAGCGGTTGACAGGGAAGCTGGCAGGGTTGAGCAGGTTTCTTTCCCAGGCCGGGAAGAAGTGCTCTCCCTTCTTCAAAGAATTAAGGGGAAGCCAAAAATTCGAGTGGACCAGGGAGTGCGAGGAGACATTCCAAGCCCTAAAGAAGCAGTTGACTCAGGCTCCGCTGCTCCAAGGGTCGAAGGAGGGGGAGGATCTATACTTGTATCTCGGGGTCGGAGCGGATGCCTTGAGCTCTGTCCTGGTTCGGGAAGAGGGAAAGAAGCAACTCCCCATATACTATATAAGTCGGGTGTTGAGGAAGGTCGAGCTCCGTTATCCCATCTTGGAAAAGCTGGCCTTCGCTCTAGTCATCTCGGCCCGGAGGCTCTGACCTTACTTCCAGGCACACTCGATCTGGGTGGTGACTGACCACCTCCTCTGCAACATCTTTGAGGGGGTGGAGCATTCAGGCATATTGGCTAAGTGGTCGGTGGATCTAAGCGAGTTCGACATCACCTTCGTCTCCCGTCTCTCGATCAAGGCCCAAGCGATGGCCGACTTCCTGGCTGACTATGTGGTCGAGGTAGCGGAGGAAGAACTCACTCACCCTATTCCATGGAGGGTGATGGTAGATGGCGCTTCGGGAAGGCATTCCCTGGGAGTGGGGGTGATCTTAGAGAGCCCCCATGGAACGAAAATTAAACAAACAGTGGTGGTGCACTTTCCCATCACCAATAACCAGACCGAGTACGAGGCAATGATTGCAGGGCTCCGCCTAGCCAGGGAGCTGGGGGTACATGACGTGGAGGTCCTTACTGACTCCATGGTGGTGGCCTCCCAGATCAACGGGGAGTTTGAGGTAAGGGAGCCTACCCTTCAATTATACTTGGCAAAGGTGAAGGGGGTCATCGACACGTTCCAGACCTTCTCCGTCCGACATGTGCCCAGGGAGGAGAACGAGCAGGTAGACCAACTGACAAAGCATGGTCCTCGGGTGGGAGATACCATCACCGATCTGTTCTGCCCTTCCATCGAAGAGGGAGAGCTGATAGAGGTGGATCAACACCCCACGTGGATGAACCCATTCACGACCTTCCTTTCCATAGGGGAATATCCAAAATGGATGGATAAGAAGAAACTCAAGTATAAGTCAGCGTACTATCTCATGTGCGATGAGCAGCTATACCGAAAGACCCTCTCAGGGATGTTGGCACATTGCGTGGCCGAGAGGGAGGTCCGGAGGATCTTGGAGGAGGTCCACTCCGGGGAGTGTGGAAGTCACTCTGGGAGTCGCACCCTTGAAGGGAGGATTGTCAGGCAAGGGTACTTCTGGCCTACCCTGGGCCACGATGCGGTCGAGTTCACGAAAAGGTGTCACAAGTGCCAGTTGTATGCCCCACTCCAGTTGCAACCAGCCCAGCGCCTCAGAAGTATTGCGGCTCCTTGGCCTTTCGCCATCTGAGGAATGGACTTGGCGGGGCCTTTCCCCCAGGCTAGCGGACAGAGGAGATTCTTACTCGTCATGATAGATTATTTTTCTAAATGGGTGGAGGTGAAGGCGCTGGCTAAGGTGACCTCCCAGGTTATCAGAAATTTTGTTTGGGGGGAGATCATCTGCCGGCACGGGTTGCCGCAGGCCATTGTCATGGACAACGGACCTCAATTTGCCAGCGTCGAGTTCATCAGCTTCTGCGAACAGCTTGAGATTGATCTCAGGTTTGCCTCAGTCCATCACCCTAGGAGCAACGGGCAGGTGGAGGCGGCAAACAAAATCATAGTGAACCTCCTGAAAAAAAAAGTTGAGAACTTAAAGGGCAACTGGGTGGAGCAGCTCCCCTCGGTTCTCTGGTCCCTTAGAACCACCCCTAACACCGCCACAGGAGAGACCCCCTTCAAGCTTTCCCATGGGTGCGAGGCAGTACTTCCAATCGAGTTCGAGGTTTGAATGCCTCGGGTGGTCGAGGCAGAAGCAGGCATGGAAAAATGGCAAGTGGAAAATGAAGAGGAGCTGCGACTCTCTCTCGACCTGGTAGAGGAGGTACGCGACCTCTCTGCCATCCGCTAGGAGGAAGTGAAAAGAAGAATGACTAAGTATTTCGACAAACACGTTAGGGTCAAACAGTTCGCAGAAGGGGACTTGGTCTTGAAGAAGGTGGATGTCGCGAGGAGGTCAGCCGCCGTAGGAAAGCTCAACCCCAACTGGGAGGATCCGTACATTGTAAAAGACACATTAAGGTCAGGAGGATATCGCCTCCAGAATGTGGAGGGCGAGACCCTAAGTCTCACCTGAAGCGGTGATGACTTGAAACGTTAAATAACTTAAAGCCATGTAAGTGACGTTCCTTTTTCTAATGAAATTTGAAGTGTCAGTGCTCTCGTTGCGATCTATGTGAACGGTTGAAGTGTTCGTTTGATAGACCCCGAGCAGATCCCGCTATCAGGACCTCACCTAGCTGGCAGGGCTGGATGTCACTCGAGGGAGTCTTCCCCAGATCTCGAGCAGATCCCGTTGTCAGGCTCTCACCTAGCTGGCAGGGCTGGATGTCACTCGAGGGAGTCTGCCCCAGATCCCGAGCAGATCCCGCTGTCAGGCTCTCACCTAGCTGGTAGGGCTGGATGTCACTCGAGGGAGTCTGCCCCAGACTCCGAGCAGGTCCCGCTGTCAGGCTCTCACCTAGTTGGCATGACTGGATGTCACTCGAGGGAGTTTGTCCCAGACCCCGAGCAGATCCCGCTGTCAGGCTCTCACCTAGCTGAAAGAGTTGTATGTCACTCAGAGTCTTATGTTGCTCACATTTATTTTAATTGCATGATACTTTTGATCATGTTCAATTTGATTATCTCCCTTTTTTTTTTTCAAACTTCTTGACATGACATTTATACACAAATTATTGCCCGAATATTTATGACTGTCTGCACATAGGAAGACATACCAAAATACCATGCAACTACCAAATACATAACAATTAATTTACATCTAGTGCATTTTTCTCTTAAAAAAAATTTCTTTCCCTGTATTCAGAATTTCTTCATTTTCATGGCTTCAAATTTACATGTATCAAATGAATGCATCCATCAATGTGGTCAATGTAAAACACAGCGTATTCACGACCTGAATGTATACGCTGCGAAACATTGTATGCAATGAATGAAGCTTAAGGTAGGTTACCAGATTAGGGCAGGTGGTTGGAAGTTGCTCTTCTTGGAGCTGGAGAATAGCTATGCAGCCGAGTCCGATATTGACAAACCTTTAAGTTTGGGAGCTCAGTGGAGCGCCGAGAAATCGATGAAGCCACACATAAACACTACAACTCCGACGTTCGACGAGGTGGCTCAGACGAAGGTGGCTGTAGGTCTGACACATGCGGAAAATAAGTGCGACCGTTTCGACCATAGAATGAATGGAGGAGGTTTGGGTCGTGAGTAAAGAAAATCTAACTTGATTTATTAAAAGTTCTTTTTATTTTGGGGTGCGGATAATCAAAATTAAGGTGCTAGATTAAACACTAAGGCTCTGTTTAACTCAGCTGAATCGATTTGAGAAGCAGCTGATTTGCGGAGTGGTTGAAAAAATGTGCTAATCTGCAGAATGATGAGAATAAAAAAATTGTTTGAAATATCAGTTTTTCCAATATTATTTAACAGAGAATCTGATTAATCTGTTTGATAGAATTACGAGTGATTTTAGATTGAAATTATATTATAATTTATTATATATAAATATTTATATTTTCATATATATATATATATTGTATATTATATTAGAATAAATATATGTTATTTTATATACATTTATGTATATTATATTTTATTATATATTAAATTTTTCTTTACATTATATATAATATATATAATATTATATTTATTATATTTTACTATATATTTTATATTATAAAATTGATTCGTAAATGCCTGCGGCGGCTGTTTACAGGTCACGGTCAGGGTCATCGCCTGTGGTGGCCCTGCCAAACCTTCTCCGGACAACCCACACCGGGGTCGGCGGAGGCCGGCGACCCCACAGTTGTGGTCCGGTCAGGCCGGCAACGGCTCCAGGGCCGCCCAACAGCATTTACAGATTAATTTTAGGTATTTTTTGGTTATTTTTCTGGAGCCGTGCGAGAAGCTCTGCGGAATAACTTACACGACTGGAAAATCCGTTAAAACACTCACCGGCGGTGGAAGAATTTTACGCGGGGTTAATGTTTGGCGCGACTTTTTGATCATCGGCGGTGTGCGGCTCCTAAAAAGCACAAAGAGAGCCTAATTTAGGGACTGTTTGGCGCGGATTATTGAGAGCTGCACACCGCAGCTTCTCAAAAATCCGCGCCAAACAAAAATTTGTGCCCTCTACTCCCACCGTTGAAAGCCGCTGAAAGCCCTAAAAACCTCAAATCGCGATTTTTCCGCATCGCCTCCTGGTCCCAGCAAATCACGATTTCCCCACAGCCAGTGGCGGATCAAAAAACTTAATAATGGGGGTGCACAAATTGATAATGTGGTGTACAAATTTTTTTTTGAATACGTCACTGAGTTCTAAAATTTTTAATATGGGGGTCAGACATCAACTCCTTTCAAATTTTTTTTAAAAAGTTTCCATCTTATCAGAGCTATTTCTCCCTCATCTGACCACCGTTTTTTACACATAAGTAGTCAAAATTCATTGCTTCGACAAGAGAAATCTAAATACACTAACCATTTTGAAAAATAATGGAGGGGGGGGGGAGGGGCAGTGTCCCTCGGGCCCCCCTCTGGATCTGTCCCTGCCCACATCGTCGTCATCCTTGCGCGACTAGGGTTTCAGCACTTCTCATCGATCTCCCGTCCAGTCTCTGACGACGCACAGAGGAGCTCCTTCCGTCGGTCCGACAACATTCATCTTCTTCCTAGCAGGTCTCTTCTCTTCCAAACTCCATAGCTATTTTTTTCCGATCTAGGCCTGCAAAAACATTCTGATCGTCTGCTCTGTGCAGACCATGCATTTGATAAAAAAAAATATTTTTCTTTGATTTCTTGTAAGTTTGTTCTCCCATTCGATGTAAAGTTTTTTTTGATCAAATTGTTGCTGGTGGGTGGATCAAAGTCCATTTTGGTCAAAAAATTCACATTTCATGTTCGTTTTTGTGATCTTAGGCGGGTTCGTTCATGGATTAGCTTGCTAATGATAAATCTGTTATGTTTCCAGTGATCATGCTATTACTGTGTTTCTAGATGGGTAAACAAAAAATAGTCGGTGTTTCAGCCTCATGGGAGAATGCTCAAGGTCATGTATTTTGTGATATATGTATCCGAGAAATTGACTTGGGAAATCGGCCAACCACTCACTTCAGCAAAGAGGGTTGGAAAAACGTAATAGATAATTTCAAAGCACGCACGGAATTAACATATGATCAGGCATAGTTAAAAAATAAATGAGACCAATTAAAGAGGGATTGGAAGCTATGTCGTTATCTAAAAAGACCATTGATGACTCAGATGAATGGTTGAAAGAAAGAATAGAGGTTAAAAACAATTCATTATATAATGTTAATGTTGTTAAATTTTTTTTTAATTAACTTATATCCTTTCTTTCAGATGTTGTTTGTAGCCAAAAAAATTCGATTCACGAGAATTGCTCCCAATCTTGAGGAGAAATTTGATCGGATGTTTAGCCAGGTTGTTGCTACTGGTGAAAATGTATGGATCCCGTCTACGGGAGCTATGCCACCTGCATTTGATCAATATGACCATATTTTCAATAATATTGGGTCAAGCGATGAGCATGTTGTAGAAGATTTAAATACACCATCACCTGCTTCTGATGATATCTGTTCTAGTGGGCCGAAGTATCCGAATAGTAATACAAGTTCGCAAGGTTTTAAGAGATCACACGATGGGAGGAACTTCAAATATAAGGGTAAAAAACAAGTAATGGAATCACATGTTGAGAAACTAGTGGAGACTTCCAAAAGTGTTGCTAGTTCTTTCTTTATGTCCGCAAAACCACCAAATGTATATTTGTTGAATGAAGCACTGGAAGAGCTTGAGAAATATCCAGAGATTTATGAAGATTCACGGTTCTTTGATTGGGCTACAGTTTTCCTAATGGCGATGATCAGCAAGACTACATTTTTTGGGCATTCCAAGTGATAAAAGGCTTGAGTGGCTGAAAAATCGCTACATGCATAGCAGCTCTTGAATAGCTTGTGCACTATCTTATATGCTTTGTAAACCTATATGCAGTTTCTATGTTTAAGTTATTGTATTCTCTTATTATATGCTGGTACTTACATTTTGTTTCTATGTTTAAATTATTGCATGTTTTACTCTTATATGTTTAAGATGTTATTTACTTCATTGGATTGTAAAAAAGATACTATGTTTGCTGTGATTATAGGTAGTTTGCAATGACAGATGTTAACGAAGAATTTGCTCTTGATGATAACGAGCAAATTTTAGCTGTTGATTTTGATCGACAATGCCGTTTTGTATTGTTCAACAATATAGTGACCTCGGCAGTTATTGTGATTTGTGAATACATATCGACATACAGTGACAAAATACCATGCATGATGTCTACACAGACTGGAGATAAGTGGGTTGGTGAGTTGTTAGTTGGTCATCCAACGAGCTTCCACATTACGTTTAGTATGTCGCCTCAAATATTCACGGATTTCTTATATCTACTTCAGACATCTTATGGCTTACAAGGCTCACAAAGAACAACTGCGAGAGAGGTATTGACTATTACCATATATACTTTAGCGCATAAAGGGTCAATGAGGTTGACAAGTGAGTGTTTTCAGTAGGGGTGTAAGTCCGAACCAACCGAACCGCCTAACCGAATCAAACCAAACCAAACCGCACGGTTCGGTTCGGTTTTAGTAGCCCACGGTTCGGTCACGGTTCCAATTTTTGAAAAACCATGTGGTTCGGTTCGGTTCACAGTTCAGAGTGTCAAACCAAACCGAGTTAAACCAAACCGAACCATATTAACTTTTTATAATTTTATATTAATTAAGGCTTGACACTCGACACTTTGGTAGCACAACTATTTGTCTATTTTCATTTTTAATATGCTCGGTTGCCCATTTTCCCGCACTCAGCATTCTACAACCCACTAGGTCACGCACTCCGCATTTTTAAGCAACAACCGTTCCGCCTATTCCGGATCACAAGAGTCAAGAGAGAAGCGACTACGAGCGATAACAAGTTGTATTATTTTGAAGAACCACGCAATATGGGAGAAGGTCTACCACTCAAACCGAATCGAACCAAACCGAACGGTTCAGTTCGGTTCCAATGGTGTACACGGTTCGGTTCGGTTTCAGATTTTTGGAACCACGCGTGAGTGGTTCGGTTAGCGGTTTTGATCAAAAACCGAACCAAACCGAACCGTTACAGCCCTAGTTTTCAGCATTCCATCAAAATTAAAGTAGGTTTTTTGTGATAGGTCCGGATGCATTGACCCTCCTTGCTGTTAAAATGATAAAATCACTAGGCCCGCAATTTATGAATATACCTGCAAAAATCTTAAATGATGACCGATACATATCTTACTTAAAAAATTGTATTGGAGCCATAAATGGAACTCATGTAGATGCATGTGTTCTGGTGGATGATCAAGTGCGATATATCGGACGTCATAGTACACCAACTCAAAATATAATGGTCATATGTGACTTCGATATGTGCTTTACTTTATGTGGTCCCAGGATGGGAAGGTTCAGCTCATGACAGTTGGATCTTTCAACGTGCAGTTAATGATCCAAGTTGTGAATTTCCTCACCCGCCTCTTGGTATGTAAATTTATTGGCATTCAAAATATATTACAATTTCACTTCATTTTAAAGTTAATAAATTTCTTATGCAGGTAAATATTATTTGGTAGACGCTGGATATCCGCTTGAGCAAAGAATTTTGAAATCATATCCGGAGACTCGCTATCACTTATCTGATTTTGCGATGGGTAATCGACCGGTTTTCAGGACGACTTGAAATTTTCAATAAGGACCACTCATCACTTCGTAGTGTGATTAAGAGAACCTTTGGTGTCTGGAAGAAGAATTGAGACATATTGAGAAAGATGCTACAATACACATTTTCAAAACAACGTGTCATTGTGGTGACGATAACGACCCTACATAATTATTTTCGGAGGCACCCCTCACGTGCAGATCGAGAGTTTAATGCATGTGATATGAATGCTAACTTTGTGCATCGACATGCATATGAGCTTCGAGCTACTCGTAACCGAAGAACCACGAATGCAAATCCAAACATTGATCCAATAACAATTGAAGGAATTGGAGCTAATGAAATGTTTGCATTACGAGATTTTATAGCCGACCAGTTACAAAATGATCACATGTATAATAATTTTTAGTAGTCAAAAAGAAAATTTAATATCAAAATCAGTGATCATATATTTTTTTCATTGTGTCTGTAAATATCTTCGGTGCAAAAGCGAGGGGGTCCAATGAAGCAACCACAAAATTAGCTGAAGTTTATTTTTATGATGTCTAGACAATCTGATTATGTAATAATAATATTTGACAAAACATTAAAGTTACATATTCTGCTACCAATTACTTTTGTTTTGAATAAGCTACCAAACAACTACTCTGCCAAACAATTTTGATAGATTCTCTATTCAAACAGCACTGAAAAACAGATCTTTCAAACAGTTTCACTGATTCTCCAATCGCTGCAAATCAGCAGATTTTTTTCATTACTCGGTAAATCAACTGCTTCTTCATTCGCTTCAATTAAGTCAAATAGATTCTTAGAACTGTGCTATTTTCTTTTCTCAAAAAAAAAAAAAAAGAACAGCCCTATTTTACATCTATCGCCTGCTCTTGAGCTTGCATCAGTGTTTCTCGCCTTTTTTTATAGTTCGTAACCCTAAACCCTAGAGCTGTGGAGCGGCCCCGATGGACTCATTCACTTTCCTGCCTCGGGAAAACGAACAAATTTGAAAAGAGGGACGCCATTCCGTAAAGTTCTTCCCCAATTCCTTCAACCTTTGATTCCCCATGCAAAACAATACCATAAACCCTATTTCTTAATCTGATTCTGATCACCGGAAAGAAGATGTCGGCGAAATGGCGATCCGTGCAGCACAAGCACCGTTACACGTACAATTCGATTCTTTTTCCTACTTCTTATTTCGAAACCCTCAATCTCATAGCTTCAGAGCCCTTCTCCTCCTTTGATTTCTTCCCCAAGTTGAATGAGTTCGTTTCATTGAACTCCACATACTCACAGATCTCTGCCGCTAAGGATCTATCTTCATCCTTCACCCAATTACTTAATTCACCACATATAATGGAAGACATGGTGTCCACAGCCATCCGGTTGTATCTGGAAATACTCTTTCTGGAGAACTCTCTCCCTCTCCACCGAACCGTTATCTCCCCTCTCACCAAGAACAAGAAGTTCCTTCCAGTGATCAGTAGCTGTTTGGCAACCCTTTGCAAGGAATACGAGGATTTGGGTAAAAATGGCGCAAAAAGGTTTTTGGTATCCCGAGCAGCTTTGTCTTTGATGGGTTACCCTAAATTGGGATTTTTAAATGAAGCAGTAGAGAAATGTTCGATTTTGGTGGCAAGTGATATTGCTTCTGGTTTGTCCAGTGTGATTTCGGACATTGGTGTTGGAACTAGACCATCCCCTGTGGTGATGGAGCAGTGCCAAGATGCCATGTCTTGTTTATACTATTTGCTTCAAAAGTTTCCAAACCGCTTTTCAGCACTAGAAGATGGTTTTTGCACATTTCAGATAATTATCAGTATCATATTGAGTGTTTTGAAGTCATCAGCCTTCTCGAGGGATTGTTTGGTGGCCGCTGGTGTGAGTTTTTGTGCTGCAATTCAGGCTCGTATAAGAGTTAACGACGTTTCGTGCTTTATAGCAAAATCAGTCTTTGGTTATTTGTGCGAAAATGGAGATGTCATGGAGTTAGCTGAGCAGATGGGTCTGGAGATAAAGGGTTTCTCAATTTTGAGCAGGCTTTGTTTGTTGAGAGGTATACTAACGGCTATATCTAGGGTTGTGCTCAATACCTACTTCAGATCAGCCGATGGCAGTATATGGACTCTACTCTATGATGCTATTTTGCCAGAGCTCTGTCAATATTGCGAGAAACCAATTGACAGCCATTTCAATTTTCATGCATTGACGGTTTTGCAGATTTGCTTGCAGCAGATTAAAACATCAATATTTGCAGATCTAACTGATGTTTCAGGAGATTATGACCCCTTTCCACAGGAGATGACTAGCCGATTGTTCCGTGTTATATGGAATAATCTTGAAGATCCCCTGAGTCAAACCATCAAGCAGGTGCATCTCATATTTGATCTTCTTTTGGACATAAAATCATCTCTTCCATCAAACGATGGCGATGAGAAGATTAGAACCTTCTTGCGCAAGATTGCTTTAGGCCTTATTGGATTGGGAGCCCGTTGTAAAGGCAAGTATGTGCCTTTAGCTTCTCTCGCAAAACGTTTGGGCTCAATTACTCTTATGGAGCTAAATCCAGACCTTCTGTCAGAAACTTTTCACGCCTATATTGAGGATGATGTTTGCTGTGCTGTTACATTGTTTCTAAAATGTTTTCTTGAATGTTTGCGTGATGCGTGTTGGAGCCATGATGGTATTGAAAAAGGGTACAAAACTTTCAGGCGATACTGCCTTCCACCCTTATTGTGTGGACTTGTTTCCGGAAATTCAAAACTTCGAACAAACTTGAATGCATATGCTCTCCCTGCCTTGCTTGAGGTTGATTCAGATAGCATATTTCCAATGCTTTCTTCTATTTCGGTCGGTCCTTGCTTAGTGGAGGGAACATTAAGTGTGGATCTGAAGCTTGATTCATGTGTGGCTGCTCTTGTTTCCTTGCTCAAGGTGTCTCGCTCAGTTGCTCTTATCGAAGGGGACATTGATTTGGACTCTGACTCAGTGAGTGATCTATGCAATTCCGGCTCCATTGCTCTTGCTTGTTTAAAAGGGATTAATGTTAGAGTTCCTGTTGGTTGGTTAGTTCTTGCATTGACACACACTGACGATAGTTTACGGATCGATGCGGCAGAGACTCTGTTTTTGAATCCCAAGACGGCCAGTCTCCCATCCTCCTTAGAGCTCAAATTGATGAGAGAGGCTGTTCCTATGAACATGCGCTGTTCTTCAGCATCTTTTCAGATGAAATGGATCAGCATGTTTAGGAAGTTCTTCATTCGGGTGCAGACTTCTTTAGAGAGGCAGATGAAACAATGTCTATGGCAGCCTGCTTCATGCAATGGCGGTGGATATATTTCTACTCCTCATTTAAGTGGCGTTTCTGTGATCCATAGGGCAGATGATCTTTTCCAGTTTATGAAGTGGTTGAGCTGCTATCTCTTTTGTTCATGCTATCCTTCTGCTCCATATGAGAGGAAAACAATGGCCATGGAGCTAATTTTGGTGATGATGGATATTTGGCCTCCGAATATGTTGCAACTGAGTAATAATCTCTATCCTTACAGCAAAGGATTCACTTCTGCAGATTCAACTTTGTCTTTAGTTGGGTCTATAATAGATAGTTGGGATAGACTGAGAGAAAATTCTTTCCGTATTCTGCTATGCTTTCCCACTCCTCTTCCCGGTATTTCCTCTAATGACACAATGGACGTTGCAATTCGCTGGGCGAAAAGGTTGGTATGTAGTCCACGCGTGAGGGAGAGTGATGCCGGTGCTTTGACTTTTAGACTATTATTTAGGAAATATGTCATGGAGCTTGGATGGGGAATTGGAACTTCTCTTAATTGTACTCATATCTGTCTGCCAGATCATTTTAGCACTAGTTTAAGTACTGTTAGGTGTGAGGCTCCACTTGCCTCATACATATCGGCACTTATTGAGTGGCTGCGTGTTTCTATCGAAGAAGGTGAAAGGGATCTCTCTAAAGCATGCAGGAGCAGTTTTGTTCACGGAGTGCTGCTTACATTGAGGTACACATTTGATGACTTGGATTGGAGTTCTGAGGCAGTAATGTCAAGTAGTACTGAAATTAGATGTCTACTTCAGAAACTTTTTGAACTGATTATGAGAGTGACTTCATTGGCCCTTTGGGTGGTTTCTGCAGATGCATGGTATATGCCCTATGACTTGGATGATATCAGTGATGAGTCTAATTTTTTACCAGATCATTCATTAGTTCTGGATTCAGTAGAATTTCTCAAAGAACAGGTGTGTGGAGATAATAAATCTGACGAAAATGATAAACCCGCAGAACATGTTGTTATGGTTGGCTGCTGGCTTGCTATGAAAGAGGTGAAGATTATCTTAGTTCACTTTTTTTGAAAGAAATTATGCTGTTTATGGTTAGGTCGCTTTGTGTAAATTCTTATGCTATGTTGTGAATAAATAGTTGGCATTCAAATCAACAAGCTATGTTGTTCCCCCCTTTTCAGGTGAGTCTTCTTTTAGGTACCATCATAAGAAAAGTTCCATTGCCAAGTTTCTCCTCACCTGAATCATTTAAGCATGAATATCCTCTTACCAACAATGAAGAATCAGAAATTAACTTGGATGACGATGGAATGCTTGATTTGCAACAACTCGAAGCTATAGGAAGTCATTTCTTGCAAGTTCTGTTGAAGATGAAGCACAATGGTGCAATTGATAAGACCAGGGCTGGCTTCACTGCCCTTTGCAATCGGCTTCTTTGCTCAAATGATTCTAGGTATGTCGTGCTATTTTATATTCATTTGATTTTGTCTTTTGAGTAAGATCCTTTTTTGTATGAACAAATATGTGTGGTTTCCCTACAGCACTTCGGAACTTGATTAAGTCATGTAAGTTCCATCTTGGAAATCAAAACCATTCACCGCCATGAGTTGTTCTCAGGCTAATTATTGTTAACTTCATTAACCTTTACTTGCATTTAATTCAATTAGAATTTCTTTAATGTTTCTGCATACATTAAGCAAAATAGGCTCATTTGATCGAATATTTTCAATTTGGTTGAATTTGAGAGGTACATGGCCACTGGACTTTGCGGAATACATTACTAAACTTGGGTGTTTTGTTGCACATCGATGCATGTTCTTCCCTTTTGTTGGCCTGAATTTTATTGATTCATATTTTTTTTCCTTTTTCGCAACTATTCAGAAGAGAATATAGTGTTAGTTTAGGGCGATATTCTTAAAAAGAAATTGCCTCTCCCTTTTGGTTCGATGTTAAAACTGGTTTGACATGCTTAATCCTTAGTTGAACTCAATTTGTTCTATAACTATCTAATGTCATACATGACATTGATTTATCTTCCTCTTACTCATCAAAATGTGCATTTGAGAACCAGAGAACCATGTCATAATGATAACTTGGTGCGGACGTGTAACATCCGTAATTTAATACGGAAGTTAAATGTGTTTTCAGGGCGCGATCGCGAGAGAATTTGATTGAGCAATTAACGTGCGGAGGTATGATGCTATACTTATTTATCGCACATTAATAAATTACTAGTTGCTGCTACCATAATGTTTTGGGCATAACAAAAATATTCCAAGTAATAACATGTTGTGGCGTTTGGGTAATTAAATTGAAAACTCTAAGTGATAGAGGGAAATGACGAGTATGTAATGATTGAGAAATATTTGATTTCTCCTAAGCGGATCGACATTGTGCCTGTTCCTTCTCTTTGCGGTTGTCAAAACCGCTCTAACGCCGCTCGATTATGTTAAAACCCCGTAACCCATTATTCTTGTAGGCGTTGAAACTGTTGTTTTCTATTCATCTCCCGCAGTCGACGAAGCTGCCGCGTGCTTCCGGCCTTTTCCCCGTCTTCCTCGTCTCCCGGTGAAGCACCGCTCCTAGGGTTTGGCGTGCAGAGACAACTGGAGCCCAGGCAAACCCCCTTTTCTTAGCAGAAGGAGGCTGTCGACACCCCTCTTCTTTCTCCCCCCGTTGAACCCTTCCAGCGACGGTGCGAGTCTTCTCTCTCCTCCGACTGCTCAGGTACCCGCTAGAGGCTTTTCTTAGTGAAACTTGCGCAGATTTCCGCTGGGTTCTTACGATGTTTCCCTCTTCTGCAGTCGCGAGGCTTGGTGTGGGTTTGAGTGGTTTCCGGTTGTTGTTTTCCTTGGTGTAAGTAGAGATTTATTTTCAGGCCGTCCACTTTTCTCCTCCTCGGCAGTCCATTTGGGGGTCCGATCTTTCTATTTAGGTAATCTTTCTCCCGCCCAAATAAATTTTGTTTCATAATTCAACATGATTTACCAGCTAGCTTTAGGAGTAAGAGATTAGTCCAATGTTTAGTTCTCTAGCCTAAATTGATTTTTAGTGCTCCATTACAGTTACGGATTTGGGCGTAGTCGACTCTGATTCGAGAGTCATTATATCCCGCTAGTAGAGAAGCGGTAAAAGGTCTTCCTTTGGATTCTAAAACAATATCCCCTAAAACTAAGGAGATCTATATTTATTTAATGTTGATTGCCCTTTTAGGTTTCTTGAGGAGATAATCCTCCTTACTTCGGGGATCAAAACAGTGCATCAGTATATTTTCTCAAAGGAAGGCATGCCGCCGCGTCAGGTGTATGAGCGCTGCAATACCGCTGTAAGAAATTCTTATTCCTTTTGGTTAGACATACCAGATAGTTTGCAAATAAAATGTCCTTCATTATTCAAAAAATTCTTATAGTTAAACAGAAATTACAACTATTATTAATAAGAAATAACTCACTAAAACGTACAACTGATACGTGTAGCCCCAAAATTATAGATTTGATTCCTCCAGTTACACAATCATAAATTATGAAAAATGTACGAAACCCATGCTCACATAGATATTTAGAACACAAGAAACATCAAACATATGATTATGAATTTTGTTTGAGTAATTAATACAAAACAATGTTCAAAATATGTTAAGGAATTCGTAAGCAGAGTAGTACCAAATAGAAAGATGTTTAGTGGACACGGTTGAGACTTTCTCCCGTGTTGATTGAGGTGCACTATCTTCATCATGAGTTTTAGTGTACCTTATGAGTCTCTTTGTTGGGGGAGATGTTATCTCATTTTAGAAGGTTAGTAGATTCGAGCCTGTGTCCGTGAAACACTAGAACACCTTAGTTCGTTAGTGGGACTCGGATCGATAAACTACTATTACGCGATAGAAGCTACTCTGCTTAGAACTTGAAAGAGAGACAAACATGACCCACATAGAACTCAAGTGTACTCCGAACGTTAGAGAATATTTTAGACAACCAACTTTCGGAACTTGAGTAAATATGCTAGGTAACATGTAAATTTAAAACAGACATTATGCGTTACCAGTAATGCATTACCAGAACAAGCATAACACACTAGCATAAAGTTTTTCTGTAGTATAAAATTTACTTTTAAAGCACGCATACATTTATTTTCAAATAATATTAGTGTCACTAGGAGTAATAGTTTTTCTTACTCTTCTTTTGGGTCGACCCATTTTTGGGCATGTTTTTACAGGAGACTCAGGTGGAAAATTACGTCTAGGATGAGCGTGATATTGGAGTTGCTCCTATAGTTTGTTTTCCCTCTCAGTTATTGTTTTACTTTTAGTACCGTACAGTTTAGTTTTGGACACTAGTAATGTTAATGTTTAAGAGTTTCTCTTTGTACCAGATATATTCCAATATTTCACATATTCAGTTTTTTGATTTTTCATCTTTTTAGTGACTCTGTGAATTCAGCTTGATGAGGTACAAATTTACCCTTAGTTGTAATTTTACTTCCTCTGTCAGTTCATTTCAGATCTTTTCTATTTTACCTGTTATATACTAGTTTTAATATTGTTTCTTAGTTTACTACTTTTCGCTGGACCCGACCGGACTGCTGATTTGTTGTTAAACTAGGATGGAGTGTTACAAGACGTAGCATACATGTCCGCCTATCATAATGGAGAATACAATGATTAGGATGAGAATTCTCGTATCCATTAAAACTTGTAGTGTGCGTTGTAGGGGTAGCCGCATATTACCCTCAATAATAACTTGAAATACTGAAAGGAAAACAAGCTAAGAACAACTGATAACTAGGACAATCACTGTTAGAAAGATTTCTTAGTAATACCACTCTAGATTATGCACGAGATGGTGCGAGATTATCCGAATAATAAGTGACCTCTATCCGAGTGTATGCACTATACAAATGTTGATGCCATGTTTATTGCGATATCATTTGCTTAAAGAGATATAACACCATGTGCGACCTCCATATGAGTACAAGCGTGGTATAACCATTTGTGTAATCACTTCCACATGTGCTAGAGATGGTACTCTGTAGGTGTGGTTAAACTACTAGTATTTGCCCCAAGTGTAGGACGCAACTTGTTTAAAAAGAAGATAATACATATATTCCTTATCATGAATAATATCTTGCCAATAAATTGTCAATCTCGATTTAAATAATCGGAAGCCGGAGGCTATCAAGGACCAGTTGGTCACAAAGGGATGGTGAAGTTTTCTTCCGCCAGAATCGTTCAGTGGGGTTATGTGTTTAGAGACAGAGCACTCCTCCGAAAGGACGTTCTAGGGGGATCGTGCTATCCACTACTCGACCTAGGGAGTCTACCACTAGAGGTTGGTGGACCGGTTGGGCATAAGGCATTCACGGAGATTTCCACCGCTATACAGATCTAGGGGGCTTAAGGCATCTAGTGGTCAAAACTTGTCCTCAGAAAGGCACCAAAATAATAGTGGCACCTCTGTTGATGCACGACAGGTCGTAAAATTTTCTCAGATCTACAAGGCCTACGACGTATGCCAGTCTTATGATTCTCCAACGAGGGCAATGGTAGTGGAATTACGGTAACGATAAGAGTAGATGAGCCCATGCCAACAGAGAGGGTCAGAGACTTAAAGGCTTGCGCAAGAGATTGGATCCGGAGATTGCAACTTGAAGGGAGTTCAATTAAGTTTTGGTGACTATCCGAAGGGAGTTAAAATTTACTTATAGTCCTCCGCGTGATTGGATCCGAAGATCTCGAGTTAAGGGGGAAAAAGTAAGCGAGTGTTGCTGACTATTTGCCGATAACGATGATTTGAAAGACCTTACACCATAGAAAAAATATTAGCATCCTCATAATATGCATTTTCTGTTCGAAAGCCAATATTGAAAACAAGAACATGAAAATGCGAATAAAATAAAGGTACCGGTAGGAGGCTCTGCAAGTTGTGTTCCGACTCCTCAGTACTCTTCATAAAAGAGTTAGTCTCCTGCTGCTGCTCCTTGGGCTCGGGGGGGGGGGGGGGTATACTTGTTGACCGAATTGATATAGCATTCCCTACTGGTCTTGGGGTCGCTACGGATCATGAATTGCCTCCTCCCCATTGGGAATTTGACTAATTGATGATAGTACGAGACTATGGCCTGATACTCATTCAGGAAAGGCCTCCCGAATATAGCGTTGTAACTGTTAGGTGCATCTACCACCAGGAAAAGCTCATGCCTGGTTATTCCACACATTGTTACCAAGAGGTCGACGCCTCTCTCGACCTCTTTTCTTTATCCCGAGAAGCCGCATAAAGGCCCGTCGCAAGCCTTAAGTGACTTACCCACAGTCATGACGTCGAATGCTGACTTAAAAAGTACATTGACAGAGCTATCATTGTTGATGAGAATCCTTGACATTGTATACTTATCTAGAACCGCCTTGATCACGACTGCTTCATAAAAAAGGATTTGTCGTTTTGGGGAGATCTTCCTCCCCGAAAGTAACTATCCCTCTGAAGCAAGGTTGTAGATGTCGGATGTCGGGTTCATGTCGGTTTGAGTTTGAAATGTCGGATGTCAGATTGCGGGGGATATATCAGAGATATTTTATAATGTCGGATTTTAATATTTAAATAAATTTATTCATATATATTACACAGTTTCTATAAATATGTATAATTGTATACATAATGTATGTTTATAAATTACACAATAAATATATGTACAAATAGTGCATGTTTATAAATTATACAAGAAAGAGACGTCGACTGCAATAAACGAGATAAAGATCACCAAATGAGAGTTAGATGAGAAAGTAGTCAATACTAGACTTAGAGATATGCACAAAATGAATCACAAAACAAATTGTTTCTGTTTGGTCTCCTCAAAAGTGACAACCCAGTGCACAAAGCATCCCTGCGTAGCGAGGGTCCAAGGAAGGATTTCACCAAAAGGGTGAAATGTAGGCAAACCTTACCCTGCATTTATGCAAAAGGCTGTTTCCAGAACTCGAACCCGTGACCTCAAGGTCACACGACAACACCTTAACAAGTGTTTGGTCTCTTCAAAAAATGAAAAAAAATATTTGTAATACTCTCGACGATATATCGGTCGCGAAATATCGCCTGATATATCGGGTTAAGCAGATATATCGGGTGATATTTTCTAAAATGATATATTTGCTTAAAATATCGATGTCATGACGTTTTACCCCCAAAACCTTTATGTCGGCCGACATGTCGGACACGTCGGCCGACATCTACAACACTGCTCTGAAGGGTGATCCTATGGAGGTGGATGCGGTTTCAATCTCTCGGAGACACTTGATGCTTTCTTTTTTGGAGTATTTGAGACTGTTTCCCCCATTGATACAGTTGATATAGCCGAGTCGGCCAACATCGTCTGCCTCCATGCACCCTTCATCCCCGATGCCCCCGTAGAGGCCAAAATCTTGTTGTTCAATGTACTCGCATTGGGCGATACCCTTGATTATGATACTTCCTTCTCCTTCCCCTTTTTGGAGGTGAAAGGGCTTTTGGTGTTGACGCATTACTTACCAGTGTTACTGGCCAGGAGATCCTTCCATTAACAATTTCTCAACCAAGTCACAAAGAGCTTTGCAGTTCTCTGTGTCGTGTCCCATGTCACGGTGGAACTTGCAGTAAAGACCTTGGTTCCTGTTTTCAAAACCTGCTTTAGACATTGAGGCCTCTTGAAACCTGGTTGTTTCTGTAGGATCTCTACCACTTTGTCCATTGACATTCCTATGTCAATGTATTCCTCCTGATTGTCTCCCCATTGCTAAGGATGGGTCGATGCTGCGATTAGAAGATGAGGAAGCGTACTCCCTCCCTGCTGAGGGAACTGGGGCTGCGCGGGCCTCATTTACTGAAAATGTTGACAGGGGCAATGCTGAGGGCGATGATGAAAGTTCTTCCCGCATTTAGTCGGGGAGATGAAACTCTTGGCGATGCTTGTTTGGTTGTTGAGGGGCTCTTTGTTGGAACCCTATTACTGATTTGGGCTAGGATCACTATTATTTATTTAGGATGATTAGTTTGACCCATTTTGTATAGTTTAGGGTCATAAGTTTATTTCCAGGGTTGCTACTTCAGAAGAATTCCAGAGAAGTGCTGCTCGACGAACGCAGAATTCAGATCGACGAAAGCTGAGCTTAGTTCGACAAACGCCGAGCTCAGTTCGACGAACTCAGAGTTCTAACTCTGAGTTTAGCTCGACGAACTCTGTGCTCCGTTCGACGAACGATGATCACAACTCAGAAGCTCAGCTCGACGAACTCCAAGCTCAGTTCGACGAACTCCAGGCTCATTTCGACGATTTCCAGGCTCAGTTTGACGAATTTCTTGCAGTGTTCAATGTTCAGGCAGTTTTATATTCTGAAGGCAGAATGATTTTGAAAGGCTTAACTTCAGTCAGTTACACTCTGATATTTAATGCTAAATATTCTTAATGAATATAGCCGTTTTAGGCAGCATTACATATGGATTTATCACAGAATTTAATTCTAATTTATTACTCAGAGCAGTTACAATTCTCAGAGATTCTTCAGGCGTTTCAGAATGGTTTTAATTCAAATGTTTGAATTCTTCTCAGAGATTATATATTCAGATTATTGCTACTTCAAAGGGTTATACTCTTACAGATCTTATAAGTTTACAGAGTTAGAATTTCAAGGTGACACACTGTTACTGATTTAGAGACTTACAGATCAACATATTTTTTTAACAGATTTCCTGCTTCAGTCTCTGCAAGTGAAAAGTCTTTAACCAGTCAAATAGAAGAATGCCTACGCCCTGAAGAAAAGCATCCCCTCCTGATCTCAAATCTCTACTCAAATCAAGGGGAGCTTTTTGCATCTTCATCCACTAAAGTCTTCTTAGAGATATTTGATAAGAAGACATCATCAACTCTCTTAGTTTATTTCTTAAACTGTGTATAGGGTTTTTAACTCCCTTCAAAAGTTAACTCTTGGTTCCTAAGTCACATGATCAAAAGACTTAAGCTTGGTTTTTGGGCACCTGGTCAAAAGCTCAAAGGGTTGCTAGATCTCCCTTAGAAAATAGATCTTGTGGTGACAGGGCACTTGAGCAAAAACCTATAGTGGATACCTACCAGGGTGGTAGAAGAGTAGATGACGTAGAGGCAGGCTAGGGTGTTGGAAACTAGACGCACTACAGGTTTTGTGATGTGGCAAACCCAACACGGCACGAGCTTCACGAAATCCAAGCAATTATTAGAGTGAATTAAATGGGTAGTTTTAAGCCTATGCAGAACTCCACAAAACGATTTAGAGCAAAGAGATAAACACACGGGCGTAATTACGAATCGGGAGCGCAAAGATTTAAATGATAAGCGAGTTTGCCCTGCAGGTTAGCACAAAATCAAGTAATCCCAAATACCACTTAATTGATAAACAAAGCAAATAGAGATCTAAGCAAGAGGAACCATGTTTAAACTCAAATCCAAATTACAACTTACAACCATATGAAGAGCCAATCGGGCGGGGGGCGCCAAATGCGGAGAGGAATGGATCCGGGTTTTTGGTGGCCAACGGCGGTGGGGTATTGTGGCTGAGTGGAGGGAGTAGAGGGTCCTCAAGGCTGCAGGTGGGCTGGATGGGGGTCGAAGGGAGTGGTGGAGGGCTGGAGTGGGGCTATCGGGCTGAGGGAGGGCTGGAGGTGGCCGTCGGGGTTGCGGGAGGGCTGGTAGGTGGTTGACAGGGTTGAAGGCGGGCCGGGAGTAGCTTGGCGGGGGCTGGAGAAGGGCTGGAAGTGGCCGTCGGGGTCGCGGGAGGGCTGGTAGGTAGTCGACGGGGTTGAAGGCGGACCTGGAAGGGTTCGCCGGGGTTGGAGGTTGGCTGGAGATGGCCCGTCGGCGGTGGAAGAAGGCTGGCGAGGCGCGGGAGGGGCGAACGGCAGCAAGGAACGGGAAAACCCTAGGCGTCGCACCTGGGGGTGTTGGCGTCGCACCAATAGGACCGGTTGAAGATTCCCTCAATCAATCGGTACCAAAACCCACCTCATGGCTCCTTTAAATAAAAAATAAAGGCTAGGGCATCCAGAATCAATGGTTCAGATTGACCGATCTTCCGGGGGCCAAAGTAACGTCAATACTTGTCCGAATAAAATAAAATGAAATACGAAAAATACTCGCGTCGACCTTCCGGACGCATCCGCGGGCTCGGATCGTCTGGAAGGGCCCTCAAAGTACGGGATCAGAAAATCACGCCTGCTTTCGACGGGAATACACGTGCGTGGGCCATCGCCGTCGTCGATCTCCATCAACTCCCCTCGGCTTAGAAGCATTCATCTCCGAGGAATGGAGACGATCATACTCCCGTCGTAGCTCGGGGGCGAGTCTCTCTAGCTCTCCCGGGGCGATCCAAGTGTCGTCAAAGCTGGGACGGCCCCTCCAGTGGACCAGGTATCTCAATGTGCTCAGGTCGACGGCCGTCATGAAGTCATGGGCTAAGATGCCCTCAATGGTCTCCAGGTCCGTAGCTATCTCTGCAGGTGGTGGCTCACTCTCTAATGAACTCTCTGGTGGCACAGCCGGTGGTACTGCTAGGTCCCCACGCGGTGATGCTGTGGGCTGGGACTGAGAGGGTAAAGGTGACAGCTGGGAAAGTGGTGGCTCAAGTGGTGGCTCCGCGGGAAGGGGCTCGAAAGGATCCTCATAAGTTTGCTCCTCGTAGTATGGAGTTAAGTCTTCCACATTGAATACTCTGCTGTTTCCCATGTGCCTTGGAATATCAATCTCATAAGCATTTGTCCCTATCCTTTGTACCACCGTATAAGGGCCCACCCGCCTAGCATTTAGTTTCTTTGCAGTTCCTGAGGGGAACCTCTCAGCACGAAGACAAACCAAAATCTGTGTGCCAATCTCAAAGCTCCTCTCCCTCCTGTGTACATCCGCATAGGCTTTATAATTATCATTACTTGTTGCGATTTTCTTTCGGATGGATTCATGAAGCTCATGCATATGCTGGATAAAGGACTCGTCCGACTCGCTAGGGCGGGACTCAAGTGGGAGGGGAATTAGGTCGACCGGCTTCCTGGGTTCGTACCCTAACATGATGTGGAATGGGCTAAGGCCAGTAGTCCTATTCACTGAGCTATTATACGCGAACTCTGCTAGGGGCAACACTGAATCCCAAGTACACACATGCTCACCGACAAGGCAACGTAGGAGGGAACCCAAACTCCTATTGACCACCTCAGTCTGTCCATCCGTCTGTGGGTGGTAGGCGGTGGAGAACTTCAGAGTGGTGCCAGTCTTCATCCATAGTGTCTTCCAGAAATAGCTCATGAACCGGACATCACGATCAGACACTATAGATGAAGGTAATCCGTGATATCTAAAGACTTCCCTAAAGAATAGGGCGGCAACCAAGGAGGCATCGACTGTTTTGCGGCATGGGATAAAGTGGGCCATCTTCGAGAAGCGATCCATGACAACATAAATGGAATCATGTTTCTTGGGCGTGCGGGGCAGCCCAAGAACAAAGTCCATGCTGATGTCAACCCAGGGTCTGTGAGGAATAGGTAAAGGAGAATACAGGCCGCTGGGTTGGCGTGAGCCTTTTGCCATCTGGCACGTCCTACAATGCCTCGTCACACGCGCTACGTCCCCCTTAGTGAAGGCCAATAAAAAACGGTCCTCAACTAAGGCGATAGTCTTGTCTCGCCCAAAGTGTCCCGCGACACCTCCCGCATGCATCTCCCAGATCAGAAAGTCACGGAGAGAAGTGGAGGGAATGCAGAGTCGGGTGCCGAAGAACAGGTATCCCTCGGAAACCGTAAACCCCTCAATAGTGTCTGGAGGATCCCGGGTGAGGGACCTATAGATATCCCCAAAATCCAAACACTCGGCATACTCTACAACGAGACGCTCAAAGCCAATGACATGTGTGCTCATCGCCTGCAGGAGACTAATCCGGCGACTCAAGGCATCAGCCGACTTGTTTTCAACACCCGCGCGGTGTTTGATAATGTAGTGATAACTCTGCAGAAACTCTACCCACTTAGTGTGCCTATGACTAAGCTTTGACTGAGACTCAAGGTATCGTAAGGCCTGATGGTCAGAGTACAACACAAACTCCTTATGCAGGAGATAATGCCGCCAATAACGCAAGGTCTGGACGATCGCATAAAACTCACGGTCATACGTGGAATACCGCTGGCGGGGCTCGTTCAGCTTCTCGCTGAAATATGCAATGGGATGGCCCTCCTGGCTAAGTACTCCTCCGATCCCTAGTCCTGAAGCATCACACGCAACCTCAAAGGCTAGGCTAAAATCTGGCAATCTAAGAACAGAGGCAGAAGCTAAACGATCCTTGATCTCCTCGAAGGCCTTAGTGGCGTCTGTGGTCCATACGAAGTCTCCCCAGCTCGTAAAGGGGGCCATAAGCGCGCTAAAACCTCGGACAAACCTCCTGTAGAAAGTGGCAAGTCCATGGAAACTCCTGGCCTTGTGGATGGTCGTGGGGACGGGCCACTCACGGATCGCTCTCACCTTGTCGGGGTCCACGGAGATGCCCGACGCAAAAATAATATAGCCAAGAAAGTGGACCGACTCAGCCAGAAAATCACACTTCTTCATATTGATAAACAAATGCTCCTTCCTGAGGGTGTCGAATACCAATCGGACGTGGTGTAAATGGTCAGTACGCTCCTGGCTATAGATAAGAATGTCATCGAAGTACACAACTAGGAACTTGCCCATGTAGGGCCGCAAGATCTGGGTCATCACCCGCATTAACGTACTGGGGGCATTCGACAATTCGAAGGGCATCACCAACCACTCAAATAGGCCATCCTTCGTCTTGAAGGCCGTCTTCCATTCATCTCTCTCACGGACTCTAATCTGGTGATACCCGCTCCTAAGGTCGATTTTCGTGAAAATACGGACTCCAGCCATAGCGTCAAGCAAGTCGTCGAGACGGGGAATCGGGAAACGGTACTTCACCGTGATCTTATTGATGGCTCTACTGTCAACGCACATGCGCCAACTCCCGTCTTTCTTCGGGGTGAGAAGGGCTGGGACCACACACAGACTCAAACTCTCCCGTACAAAACCCTTCCTAAGTAAATCATCAACCTGCCGCTTCAGCTCGGCATGCTCGGTCGGGCTCATACGGTAGTGTGGGAGGTTAGGCAAAGATGCCCCAGGCACAAGGTCGATCGCATGCTGGATATCCCTCAGAGGAGGAAGCTCATCGGGAAGCTCCTCGGGCGTTTTGTCCGTAAAGTCTCTCAATAGTCGCTGTAAATCAGGGTCAGTAGGAACAACCCCTCCACTAGGAGTGTCAGGAGCCAAGGTAGCCGCTACAACAAATACGATCCCCGAGTCTAGGCTCTTTCTCATGAAACCATGCATCCTCATAAGGTGCAGGGGCCTGGAGGATCCGACACTGACGGAGGAATCGACCTCGCCCTTGGATGAGTCCTTGGGCTGGGTCGGGGTCAAGGTGATCTTCCGGCCCCGATCATAAAATACGCATGTGTTCGATCGCCCGAAGCACGTCACGTCGCGATCAAACAGCCAGGGTCGACCTAAGAGGACATGGGCTACGTCCATCGGGATGACGTCACACCAGACCTTGTCCTCGAAGGACGCTAATCGCAAGGGCACTAGGCACCACTGGGTGACCTGGATAGCAGACTTGTCCACCCATAGGACAAGATAGGGCTGGGGGTGCGGCTCGGGGGTGATCTGCATCCGCTCGAGCGCCTTCTTGGCGACAATATTCACGCAGCTCCCCCCATCGATAGCAAGCTTGCAGGGGCCGCTTGCACTCTGGAAATAAGTATAGAAGATGGTGGTACATCGCCAATCATCCTCCGAACGAGGGGTATGCAGAAGGCGGCGTATAACTCCTAGCTCTAGAGATCTCTCAGCGTCACTCTCCCAGTCCTCCTCAACAGTGGCTACTACATCGCCCTCAGTCTCTCTCACCGGGTCTACACTTTCGTCTTCCTCATCCTCAATCAACAAGTTCCGCATGGGACATTGTGTGGCATAATGACCTCTTCTAGAGCATTTATAGCACTGAGGACCACTAGGCCTAGGAGGCCCGGTCATAACAGCCTTCCCCTTCACATCCTCAGGGATGTGGGGAGGAACAGGGGCCTGGGGGTGAGGAGGGGTGACCCTCCTGAATGTGGGACCATCAGCCCTAGGGACCTGCTGGCGGGGCCCGGTAGTCCGGAGGTAGAGCTCGTACTCCAGGGCCAACTCATAATTCTGCTCGACTGTCTCTCGTCGGTGGGGAATCAGTTCCCTTCTAATCTCGGGCCGTAGGCCGTATCGAAACCGGGAAGCCGCGACACTGCTCTCCTCTCGAAGATCACTCCTCACCATCAAGTCATCAAACTTGGTCATATATTCAGCTACTGATATCGTGCTCCGTCGAAGCGCATAGACCTGATCTAACAATCGATCACGATATGACGCGGGGAGGTATTTCTCCTTCAAACGTCTCTTCATATCTTCCCACCTAATAATGGGCCGATAGCCATCCCGCTCTAGGGCTCGCTCTACACTAGTCCAGTAGTTCATCGCAGATCCCACTAACTTCATACGCTCAAATCTCACTCTGCGCTCATCACTCATGTCGTACCAATCAAAATAGTGTTCCATCTCCCGAAGCCAGTCACTGAATGCTCTGGGATCTTGATGACCGTCAAATGTAGGAACCTCGATACGAATACGGCGAATGATGTCATCCTCCCTAGGTGGTGTCCCTCCACGGTGTTCGGGGTAGCCGTCAAAGCGGTCACGACGGACATAGTCGTATCGGGGCTGCCCAGGGCGTCGTGGGGGATCATGATCATAATCAGGGGGATCTGGGTACCTTCGAGGGACGGCGTGGTCGCCCCGGCCTTCGTATGCGTCCTGGCGCGCACGAAGTTCATTGATTTGAACGCCCAATCGATCGAAACGGTCTATCATCACGCGCTGAACTTCGGCGGGGGACAATTCTGAATTGGAGTTGGAATTGCCGACCCGCTCATCGTTGAGGTTCGGATCAGACATGTTTCGTCTAAATGGCCTACCATTACGTAACATGCGACGTGCGAGAACCTCGCCTCTGATACCAATCTGACGCAGAGGCAGGCTAGGGTGTTGGAAACTAAACGCACTACAGGTTTTGTAATGTGGCAAACCCAACACGACACGAGCTTCACGAAATCCAAGCAATTATTAGAGTGAATTAAATGGGTAGTTTTAAGCTTATGCAGAACTCCACAAAACGATTTAGAGCAAAGAGATAAACACACGGGCGTAATTACGAATCGGGAGCGCAAAGATTTAAATGATAAGCGAGTTTGCCCTGCAGGTTAGCACAAAATCAATTAATCCCAAATACCACTTAATTGATAAACAAAGCAAATAAAGATCTAAGCAAGAGGAACCATGTTTAAACTCAAATCCAAATTACAACTTACAACCATATGAAGAGCCAATCGGGCGGGGGGCGCCAAATGCGGAGAGGAATGGATCCGAGTCTTTGGTGGCCAGCGGCGGTGGGGTATTGTGGCTGAGTGGAGGGAGTAAAGGGCCCTCAAGGCTGCAGGTGGGCTGGATGGGGGTCGAAGGGAGTGGTGGAGGGCTGGAGTGGGGTTATCGGGCTGAGGGAGGGCTGGAGGTGGCCGTCGGGGTCGCAGGAGGGCTGGTAGGTGGTTGGTGGGTTTGAAGGCGGGCCGGGAGTAGCTTGGCGGGGGCTGGAGAAGGGCTGGAAGTGGCCGTCGGGGTCGCGGGAGGGCTGGTAGGTAGTCGACGGGGTTGAAGGCAGACCTGGAAGGGTTCGCCGGGGTTGGAGGTTGGCTGGAGATGGCCCGTCGGCGGTGGAAGAAGGCTGGCGAGGAGCGGGAGGGGCGAACGGCAGCAAGGAACGGGAAAACCCTAGGCGTCGCACCTGGGGATGTTGGCGTCGCACCAACAGGACCTGCTGAAGATTCCCTCAATCAATCGGTACCAAAACCCACCTCATGGCTCCTTTAAATAGAAAATAATGGCTAGGGCATCCAGAATCAATGGTTCAGATTGACCGATCTTCCGGGTGCCAAAATAACGTCAATACTTGTCCGAATAAAATAAAACGAAATACGAAAAATACTCGCGTCGACCTTCCGGACGCATCCGCGGGCTCGGATCGTCCGGAAGGGCCCTCAAAGTACGGGATCAGAAAATCACGCCCGCTTTCGGCGGGAATACACGTGCGTGGGCCATCGCCGTCGTCGATCTCCATCAGTAGACATACCCAGATTTATTAGGGAACTACTATAAAAATCCTCGTGTCGTCTGTGATTGCTTTACTCTCTATTGTGTGCTGTGATTTTCCTATATATATATCACTTACTTTAAATCCGCTATAAAAATAAATTAAAGTTTTTAATATACTCTATTCACCCCCCCTCTAGAGTAAAGTTAGATCTATCCCTTACTTTCACTGTTGGAGGGAGAGTAGAAGGATTCCTCGATAGTTGTTGTGCCAAATCGAACTGAGAAGAGATGAAACCCTCATTCGCCACCTCTCCTTCGTTGAAGAGGTTGGCTTGCTCTATAAATTTCTTGTAGGATCTTGGTATTCCTGTTTACTTCAAAGTTGAAGAGGCCTGGTTGAAGGCCTGTGGTGAACACTATTTGATAAAAGGCTGGATCCATGTCATGAAATTCTAGGATCTTCTCCTGGAAGCGATCTACGTACTGACCTAACATTTCGTTGACGCCTTGCCAGTTTTGGAAAAAGAGCATCAAGCCCGCTTTTCTTTTCTTCGAGATTGTAAACCCCTGCAACTATTGTTTCCTTAGATCTTTGAAAGAGCTGATGGAGCGAGGAGTGAACTTATAAAATCACTCCCTTGCCTTATCATCAAACGTGGCGGAGAGTAGTTTGCATTAGAGCCTGTCCGAGAGAGTCTGCAGGGAGGTCGCCGATTTGAGGGCCTAGAGATGGTACGTCAGATTCACTCTTCCGGAGAACCTAGAAAGTCGGGGTTCTCGTAATCCGTCATGGATGGATTCTATCACGACGTGATTGACCACAGGGAGTAGGAGTCGTAATCGTCCACGTATTCAGGTTCTTCTTCTATGTTCAGGGTCCTGCCCTGGCTGGTTGCCGTGATTTCTCCAAAGGAGTTCCCGCGCTCGCGCGCGAACTCACCATGCGCTGGACACTCGGGGGCAATCTTTGGTGGGTGCGGTCTCTGCTCTAAAGTAGCGTCTTGAGCAGCTGCGGGGCCTCTCTTCCCCCCAGGCGGGTGAACATTTCCATCAGGATGTTAAACTTCTGATTAAAGTATTCCCTGGTAATCACACCTCCTCCCGGAGGGTTGGAAGCGCAGGATGAATCCGACGGCTGCTGTCCTCGAACCATTACAACGATTTTTTCCAAATACTTGATCTGATGGTCACGTTTTCGAACTATCGGTGCCAAAAATGTCATCAACCTACACACACTGCCGTGAACCTTTTGAGAAGCGCGAGAAATCGACTGCTAGCAATCAGTTACTAGCCATAGAGAGCTGAGGCGAACAAAAGAGAGGAGAGGGGCTAAGAGGAAAAGGGTGTTGCGAGCGGCTACACCACATTTACCCATAACGACAAATACCACTTGTTGCTGACGATTTTATTATATTAATGAGCTATTACAACCGAAGGCATGAGAGAAGTAGGCAACAGAGGGCGACCAAGAACTTATGACCGTACGTACTACATGGGTGGTTCTAGCCAAAAGTTCTGCCCCCCTTCTGGGCACCCCTGTACCTCTATTTATACTGATAGAGGACCACCCGAATGGGTGGGTGCAATAAATGCAGGCTGCCCGTGATACAAGAGTGTCTGGGCAGGAAAGTGAAGGAGAGAAGGGTGGTGCGGTTACAATAGGTTGTGACCGCACCAACCAACACGGACTGGAGAGGGGGAAGCTGGTGCAGACATTTGGAGTGTTGGCTTGGAACTCTCGAGACTTGGATTGCTGCTGGGACTGACCGAGCTGGTCTACCGCTGAGACTGGAAAAGACGGGGCGACTACTCGGCGAATAACTGTCCCTACTGCGGGACCGGTGCGGCTATACGAGAAATAAAAGTACGCGCTTCTGGAGACCGATGGCTAACTCTGGCTGTGCCGCAAAATTCCAGGTTAACACCAAAGATGCTGGTTTGGTTAGATCGCCTTCTCCAACTCATCACCCCACCGACAATCCAACATTTAAAAGTACCGACCCACTGTTCTAGATTACCCGAGTAGGGCAACATTTTGTCCTTCACTTGACATTTGACAACAAAGGCATATAAGATCTCCACAACCATCATCGACATGGAAGGTCCGTTAGCTCCGCCAATCCTCTTTGCTTCCTACCAAGGCAATTCATTACTACTCTAACAACGTAATCAAATGCCTTGTGTGGTTCACTAGACGAGATCCATCACATCCTTTGTGTTTGAATTCATTGAACTCATCACGCATTTTCTTGGTCTTCCATCCGACCATTACTTGAGCTCCTTTTTGCATGACATACAAGCTTATATACACCCTCGCCTTTGCTCCCTCCATCCCTCCACCAACCATGCTTTTGACCTCCCCTTCCTTGTGGATGCCAAGTTCATTGCTATCTCAATGAATCTCCACTCTACCTCCACCTCTTCCAAGCCCCCACCAGTCATAGTTTGCCCAAAATCTTAAACTACCAACACCGCCGTTGTTACCTCAACCATCGACCATCCCCCCATGCAACAACCGTCCCACTACCACTCATCAACAATCTAAGCAGGAGTATAATGACCCGATGAGCAATGGACTTTACTTTCTTTGCACGCAGCCTTATTCCCCTAACCATGAGTGCCCTATGATTATGAAGGAGTTCCAAGCCATGATTAGTTACAACTTGGATGAATTAGGCATGAGAGACTTTGAGGCCCTTAAGATAGGGAACGCATCCCTAAACAAATCCACTACTAGGAAACCCCAAAATAGTACCAATATTAGTTCTCAAGACGAGATGGTGGGTGCCGTGCCAACGTCGGCTGGCTTGGAGGATCTTCACACTCAATCTTGTTGTACTTCCTTGGGGACAAGATATAATTTCCATAAAGTGATATTGTTATGGAGGCCCACCTAAGAATGATGGAGCCCCTCCCACGTATAAGGACACATTTACGCCAAAGTGTTACTGGCTAGTTCATTACATGCTATTTTCCTATTGATGTAATTTTCATTTTTAGCATGCTGTATTTTGTTGGTCGTAATTGTAATTTTCTCTTATGATTTTTTGCTTTGCAAACCCTATATACAGGGGGATAATAACTTGGGAAAGCACCTTGGATGTCAATAGAAAGTGTCAAGTGTGCACCCTAGGTCATAATTGTACTTGTTACAGAGGTGCTCTTGGTGGATTTCTTCGTCATAATTCCCCTACCCTAACAGTACTCTATTTTCCCCTTCACTTATTTTATTATGTAAGAAATGTTTTTCTTGTGATGATTGTCAATTTACATTTACCATTCTCGTTCAACAATTTCAACTTCTTTTTCATCTGATTTTGTGGTTGGTTTTGTTGTTCCTAGCTTTTGTTACTTCTGCCATTCTTGAAAGGCTAAAATGAAGTATTAGCATCGGCAGTATTTGAACTTGAAATTATAGATGGATGAGTTTTCTCTCTTCTCCAGGCTTTGTAGAATGACAGAAACTTGGATGGAACAACTGATGGAGCGAACAATTGCTGAAGGGCAAACTGTCGATGATTTATTAAGGAGGAGTGCTGGAATTCCTGCTGCTTTTATTTCATTTTTCCTGTCAGAGCCTGATGGAACACCAAAAATGTTACTTCCAAAGGCATTGAGCTGGCTGATTAACGTGGCAAAAAAATCATTATGTACGGATTCCGAAGATCAGAACCAGCACAAAGATCATAATGGAGCAAATGGAAATGCTTCTAAGATGAGGAATAAGGGTGTAATACCTACTGTTCATGCGTTCAATGTGCTCAGAGCTTCTTTCAATGACACAAATTTAGCAGCAGACACATCTGGTTTTTGCGCAGAGGCATTGATTGTTGCGATTCGTTCTTTCTCGTCTCCTTATTGGGAAGTACGCAATAGCGCCTGTCTTGCTTATACAGCATTGGTTCGTCGAATGATCGGATTCCTTAACGTTCATAAGCGACAATCTGCAAGACGAGCATTGACCGGCCTTGAATTTTTCCACAGGTAAGTGCTTCGGTATGTCAAATTTCTTCGTTTTGTGTTAAGCATTTTACACTCCGACATTTATTTTTGGCTTTGCATTGCTTGTATGATACTTTATCATACACTTGGGACATGATCATATTTTAAGGCCTTTATTCTGGATAAAGAAAAAAAATAAAGAGGAATCGAAACTGCTATCTGTTGCTTGATTGTCACAATAGAGTGGAATATTTCCATGAATTAACATGCCATTTCTCCTAAAATGTATTTCAACCATATCGATTCGCAAGTGGCTAAGGTCATGACCCTATATTCAGCTTCGGCAGAGGATCTGACAATAACCGTCTATTTTTTTACTTTTCCAAGAAACATGGTTCCCTTCAAGAAATATAGAGTATCCACTAGCAGATCTTTGGTCATTGGTGGACCCAACCCAATCAACATCACAATAACTTGACATATTCAGATGTCCATGAACTTTAAACACAAGACCCCTTCTCAGGGATTTCTTGAGATATTTGAGAATGCGAAGGCAACTTCATAACGATGGACTTAGATCATGCATAAACGGGCTCACAAAACTAACAACAAAGATGATATGAGGTCTGATGATTGTCATATAAATTAACTTTCCCATAATCTTCTGATATTGTAATTTCTTATTCAATGTAGGACTGTAGGAGTCATCTTGATGTACATTATAGTTAGAGTTAGTAGTACTGTCCACTTGTTTGACATCTAAGTACCTATGTCCCGCAAGAAGATCGAGGATATATTTACCCTGAGATATAAAAAGTACCTTGTTTGGATTTGGCCCCTTTAATTCCAAGGAAGTAGCGCAGTAAACCAAGATCCTTAATCTCAAAGGTGGACATTGATAGGAATTAATGATTCAATATCTATTCACAAAAGTAAAAAGTAATATATATACATGTACATGAGAGGTTGTTCACAACACCCAAGGTGAGGCTAAGTTAACTATATCTCCCCCCCCCGCCGCAAGCAAGGGTTTGTACAGAAGATGAGCATACTGGGTCCTCATCTGCGGCTTAATCATCAAATCTGCAATTCGCTGCTCGAAAGGAACAAATGAAGGAGCAAGAGTGCCACAACCACAGTGCTCACGTAGGAAGAAAGCATCAACCCTGTATGCTTGGAGAGTGAATGCTTCACCGAGTTTAGAGTAATCTGAATGACACTGGTGTTATCACAGTAGAGTGAGGTGAAATCTGGAGAAGAGACACCAAGACCCTCAAGAAGCCAACAAAACCAAATAATATCCTCAACTGTGGTAGCCATGACCCGAAACTCAGCCTCAGTGCTGGAACGAGAAACACCAGTCTATTTTTTGGACTTCCATGCAATAAGAGAAGAACCCAAGAACATACAGAAACTAGTGACAGAGCGACGATCAACAAGATCACTAGCCTAGGTAGCATCCGAGTAAGCACATAGCTGCAGAGAACCACTGCTGGAAAAGAAAAGACCACGAGAAGTCGTCGCTCGGAGATAGCGCGTGAGTCGCGACAGGTGGCCGTAGTGCACAGAGGTAGGCGCACTAACAAACAGACTAAACACATGAACCGCATGGGAAATGTCGGGCCGAGTAATGATGAGGTAGATGAGTCTCCCAACGAGGTGGCGGTAACGAGTGGGATCGCAGAGTGGAACACCATCATCCCGACGTAGCTGAAGGTGAAGCTCCATAGGGGTGTCCATTGTGCGAGAGTCAGAGAGAGCAGCCCTAGCTAGGAGATCTGATGTGCACCTCTGCTGAGAGAGCTGAAAACCGCAGTCTGTAGAGCTGACCTCAAGGCTCCAAAAATAGCTCAGCTGTCCAAGGTTAGTCATCTGAAACTGCTGCTGAAGGTGATGCTTGACGAAGGCCACATGAGAAGAGTCATCATCAGTAATGATCATATCATCCACATAAAGTAACAAAAGAGTCCGACAATGAGAAGATGAGTGCACGAACAAAGCGGGATCATGTGGACTTGGCTGGAAACCAGTGGCTGTAATGACTGAGCTGAAATGTGCAAACCAAGTGCGGGGCGCCTGCTTGTGCCCATAAAGAGCTCTCCTCAAGCGAAAGACAAGATTTGGAGGGGAGGATTGACCTAGAGGAGGAAGCATGCATACCTCCTGCTGAAGATCACCGTGAAGAATGGATTCACGTCGAGATGAGACAAAGACCAGTGACGGGCAACTGCAACTGCAATGTGAGTCTGAACCATAGTCATGTGAGTGACTGGAGCAAAGGTCTCGTCATAGTCTCTCCCCTACTACTGAAAACCACGTGCAACTAGCCGAGTCTTGTACCTTTCCACAAAACCATCAGAGCGAGTCTTGACCTTGAATACCCACTTGCAAGTAATAGAAACGACACCAGGTGGAAGGGGAACAAGGTCCCATGTACGAGTGTGCTCAAGTGTCTCCAACTCAGCAGACATAACAACCTGCCATTCAGGTATCTGGGAAGCCTCACGGTAGAAAGCCGACTCTGGAGTACGATAAACAGTAGTAGAAAAGGCAGGTAGGTCCAGCGGTAGTGTAGCAGGGCTAAGACGGTCGGGAGGACGTCTCTTACGAGGTGGGTTGCAGTGCATAAGAGGTCATCCACAGGACACTCGCTGGAAGAGGCAAACATTGATTCTGGGGGCACTGGAGATGAGGGAACAGGAGGAGGAGGAAGACGAGTGTAGTGACATAGAAGGGCAACGATGAGCGCGTTCAAGGGAGAAGTGGAAGGCGGAAGGGAGATGTGAGAAGATGAGACTGGAGAGGTCGGATATGATGTAGGCGGTGGCAAGGGGAAAGGAGGTGAACATACCGGCGGAGAGGAGGAGACAGAAGGCGGTGGGGTGGGAAGAGTGAGAAACTGCACATCAGAGGAAGCTACAGATGAGTGCGAGGTTGAGGGGATGGAGGACATAAAGAAAGGGTAAAACTTGTTAAAGTTGACGTCACGTGAGATGCGAAGTCAGCGTGAAGCAGGATCATAACATCGATAGCCCTTGTATTCAAGGAAGACACAAGATACAGATTGAGCAGAGAACTTGGTACGCTCACGTGGAGGAAGAAGAACATAACACTGACAACCAAAAACTCAAAGATGAGTATAATGTGGGGGTTGAAAGTACAGACACTCATTAGGACACTTACCCTGAAGATAAGTGGAGGGCTGCGGGTTTATAAGGTAGACAATAGTTGAAATAGTTTTAGCCCAAAAGTGAGGAGGAACGTGAGAGGTGATGAGAAGAGTGTGGAATGTCTCTATGATGTGGCAATGCTTCCTCTCATCGGTGTCATTCTGAGCGTGGGCACCAGGACAAGCAAATCGAGGGAGTGTGCAGCTAGCAGATCGCAAAAAGCATGAGAAAGGTACTCCCCCTCCCCGCCGAGTCGGAACAAAAAATGCGTATGAAATCAGAAAACTGGGTGCGCACCATAACAGAGAAAGTGGTATAAATTTGAAAGAATTCAGATCGAGAGTGCATAAAATAAATCCATCATTAACGAGAGTAGTTATCAACAAAAATAACATAATACCGATCCTTTCGATACAAAAGGTGCTGTACCCCATACATCTGAATGAACTAAATCAAAAGGATGCTGAGAACTAGACTCACTAGACTGATATGAGAGTTATAACTGTTTACCAAGCTTACAACCCGTACAAGAGTGAGACCGATCAACAGAAACACGACCAAGGAGATCAGTACTGATGAGAGACGACAGACGCGAATCGTTGGGATGACCAAGGCTGTGATTCCACTGAGAGAAGCCCACTGAAGGAAAACCAAAGGAGGAGGCAGCTGATGAAGATGAACTGGGTGGAAGTTGAAGACGATCAAAGACGTATACCCTGCTACGGCGACGATCAGCTCTAAGGAGTGTCCCTGTCAGACGGTACTGCACACGACATGTAAATTCATCAAAAATAACTTGACAACCATGTGACGTGATTTGACTGACAGATATAAGGTTCATGGATAACTTGGGTATGTAGGCAACATCAGGAATATGAAAATGGTTAGTATGAAGGAGGCCACGACTGGTGATGGAGAAAATAGTGCCATCTGCTACCATGACTCTAAGGGAGGGCGAGACAGGCTGACAGGATAATAAGTGGGTGTCATCATATGCCATGTCAAATGAGGCTCCAGAGTCAAGCAACCAGTCTGAGGAAGAGATACCTGCAGGGGTGGAGGCAATCAGCTGAGATGCAGGGACATCAGAAGTATCTGGTGAGAGCATGGAGGCAGAGGAGCGATGCAGAGACCCATGAGAGAGATGCCGAGCAATCTGTTTGGCAAGCTCAAAAATAAAGAGTGACTGCGCCATAGCGGAGAAGTGAGCTGAAGGAGCACCAGGTGCACGCTGCTGACCAGACTGCTGAGCCCTTTGAAACTTGCGAAACTTAGATTTGATGTGTCCAAGACACTGGCAGTAGTGGCAACAGACGTGCTGGCGATGGGGACCACCAAACTGAGCAATTCAGACTGTACCGACGCACTGTAACCCGGCAAAGACAGCGGAGGAGTACTCATAGGAGAGGACTGCAGTGGAAGCTTGGGAGCAGCAAGAATAGCATGAGTCAGCACACCAGAAAGAGTAGCAGTGTCTAAGGAGTGTCGACGAGTCTCTTCAGCGATTACCAAAGCCACCGTATCCCTGAGAGAAGGTGGAGGATCCCGGTGCAGGAGTTGGGCACGAGTAGGGTCGAACTCGGGGCATAAGCGCATAAGAAACTCATACATGCGCTGAAAATCACGATCCCAAGATGTAACAACACACTAAGGGCAAGTAGGGCAGGGAGAAAGAGCCATCTCATCACACTGATGCCAGAGGTTTAGGAGCTCAGCAAAGATGGCTTGTACAGACCGATCACATTGGTAGCATATGCCAAGGGTTTGGGACAGAGAGTAGCATGGGGCCTGACTAGATGGCAGGTAGAGACGACACAAGTGATCCCACATCGCCTTATCCGTAGGGAGCTCATACACGGTCATGCGAATGGGGATCTTGCAGGACTGACAGATGCCGGCTATCGCACAAGAGTCGTCTGACGGAGCAGGCTCATGGACGCCAATGTGGCCCCATAGATCTAGGCCACGGAGGATCACGCCGACGGTGGCGGACCATGCCTTGTAGTTTCGTCCATCGAGAATGACATCCTCCTTCTGGAGAAAGACAGGAGGTCATTGGGGATGCAGGAAATCAGCCGGTGGAGGAGTTCCGACGGTTGTAAAAGGCAGCGAAGGGGGCCGACAGGGTTAGACAACGAAGAAAACAACAGGCCGCAACACAATGATGCGATCTAGGAAACAATGGGCTGCTTTAGGGAGCGATGCAGGAAGCGGCGATCCAATCCTGTGAATGTTCGGTCGAGCGATTACAATGACATAGTCGATCTCTCCTCCACAACAATCCAGTCGAGCGGCGACGGGGAAGATAGCCGGAATTGGCGATTTCTTCCTTCGATTGAGCCGCGGAAAGCGACAAACTTGGAAACAATGACCGAATCGATTGGAAAATTGGAAAGTAGCGACGAACGACAGGACGGGATCATGCGAAAGCAGGGACGGGATCGATCAGAAACAGCGACGAGATCGATCAACAGGAGCGATGGGATCGAGCGGGGGAGACGATGCGTTCTTCAAGAGCGGCTAGGATTTTCCGTGGCTCTGATAGCATGATATAAATGATTCAATATCTATTCACAAAAGTAAATGTAATATATATACATGTACATGAGAGGGTGTTCACAACACCCAATGTGAGCCTAAGTTAATTCTACCACACATGAAGTACACTATGCCTAACATATCTCTTTTAACACCCACAATATGTTTTTTATCATTCTTTGTTGTAATGATGCCATCACCATATACTACCAGAAGAATAAGATTTAGAACGATCATATGTATTTTGTGTAAATCCCCATATTGAGGAGGTTGGTACTCAATTTCTCAGACCTTTCTTTAGGCTATTGTTTAAGCCCATAAATAACCTTTTTAACTCTACAAGCATACCCTTGAGGAATAGAAAGACCAGGCAGATTAGTCATACAAATTTGTGAGCAACTATTTTGAAAGATGGACTCTTACAAAGTTCTATTTCACCACTAGTGCAAAGGTCTCGTGAAAATCGCTATCAATTTGTATAGTGTTTGAGGGTGATCTGTAGGTACTATTAAACAAACCCAACACCATCCAACCTTGGAAGCACTGGTACGGGTACATGTACCAGGTACGATATTTATCCGATGCAACGAAACAACAACACTCAAGCCTTTATCCGATGCAACAATATGCCAAAATTTTAAAAATAAGGATACGGGTATGGCGGGATACGCTAGTTGTGGGAAAAAAGTCCGGACCCGAAAAGCCCGCCCGGGTCCAGCCCAGCAAAAGCCCGGCTAGGCACGGCCCGGGCCAAAGACGGGCTTGGGGGCCTTACCAGGCCCCCATTTTAGCCGGTTGCCCGGCCGGGCTAGCCTGAGCCCGACACCCGGGCTGGCAGAAATCCCGCCAATTAGGCAGGATTTTAATCCCACCTACTTACTCAAGTTCCGAAAGTTGGTTGTATAAAATATTCTCTAACATTCGGTCTATACTTGAGTTCTAGGTGGCTCATGTTTGTCCTTTTTTGTTCTAAGCAGAGTAATTTCTACCACGCAATTCTAGTCTAACGATCCGAGTCCAACTAACGAATTCAGGTGTTCTAGTGTCTCACGGACACAGACCCGAATCTACTAATCTTTTAAGACGGGGTAACATCTCCCAAATACTGAGACTTATTAGGTACCCTAATCAAGATTTTAGACTTAATTTTACCGAAAACTAAGGCCTAGTGAGGAAAAAAAATAATTCCCTCTTAACTACAAGTTGCCATTACGCGTTATAATTTAGAGTATATTCGCTGCGCCAACACACAAACGCACGACCAAAACATTAGTAATGACAACTTATTTATTTCTTAACGCGCGGCAAAAATTTAGAACGTCATAGCTCGACAAGACGCAAGCTCGACCAATTTCACTCGAGGTTGGACCCTGAAATTAAAAAAAAATTTCGTGATAGAATTATGGATGTTACAAGGAACTCCTGCCGTCGATCTTGACCCGCTCCGCTACTATCATGCTTTGAGTGGTGGTGCATAGTGAGGCAAAGAAGGTTCCTTCGCTGCAACTCATGCCCTATAAGCAAACTCTCTTTTCTGAAAAATGCAGGAAATCAATCTCCTTCGAAAAAATATAAGTTTCGATGATAAAATCAACAATGGAGTTATAATTTTTTGAAAATGCTCAAAAAATCTTAGACATAATTTTATGCATATTATTTAAATGACCAAAAAGACGGATGACTTTGTTATTAAGTTGGGTGATCAAAATATTTCCCGCAGTGAGTGTTTTAAATATTTTGGATCGATAGTTCAAAAAGACGGGGGTATTGATAAAGATGTGACATATAGAATCCAAGCGGGTTGGTTGAAGTGGAGAGACACGACAGGGATCTTATGTGATCGTAAAGTACTACTAAAACTTAAGGGCAAGTTTTACCGTACTGCATTTAGACCCGGAATGCTCTATGGTTTTGAGTGTTGGGCAGTGAATTGTGTACATAAGCAAAAAAATGGGAGTTGCAGAGATGAGAATGCTTAGGTGGATGTGTGGACACACGAGACTGAATAAAATTAGGAATGAAGGTATCAGGGATAAGACATGAGTAACACTAATTGCAGAGAAGATGTGAGAAGCTCGTCTAAGATGGTTTAGACATGTACAAAGGAGACCATCAGAGACACATGTTAGGCATTGTATGAGTCTAGTCACTAGCCATGTTAAACGTGGGAGGGGTAGACCAATAAAGACTTGGAATGAAACTATAAGGAAAGACATGATGTACTTAGGCATTAGTGAGATTATGACAAAAGATAGGACACAATGACGACAAAGGATCCATATAGCCGACCCCACTATAGTGGGATAAAGGCTTGATTGTTGTTGTTGTTGTATGGGAATGTTTCGACATTGCTTCTCCTCCTAGGTCGAAAGTTTGTATTATTAAGACTTTCGCCTTGGTTTTTCAAGAACGTTACTGCCGATCAAGGCTCCTCCCATTTTCATTTCTTACCAGACCCTTTTTCACTGCGGGTAATGCCAATCACTTTTAGAAATTTCAGATCTTGCCAGTCTGTGGTAGTTTTTCAAAACTTCTATTTAATCCTTACCATGAAAAATGGATCTTCTAGGTGATTATCGAAACTGGAAGTTTAAGATTTAGTTGTAATTATTCCGTTTCAAAAATCACTGTCCTCTACTATTAGAGGAGTGGTAAGCCCCTTTTTCCATTTTGAGATAGTATTCATTTACTTATCTATATTTTGGTGATTTAGTAGTTATCACTTTCCCTTTAGGGTAAATCAGAGAGAGCTCTTCGTGACTTTAGAATATAATTTATAAGAAGTTATGCCGCCGCGTCAGGTGTACGAACGCCGCAACATTGCGGTAAGAAATCCTTATTTTTTGTGGCTAGACATATCAGATAACTTGTATGGTAGTGTTCTTTATAATTCAGTAAAATGGTTGTATGAAACTATTTCTATCGTTAGAGAATTGTAGTTCAATTATCACCTAGCTAGTATATGTAGTATGTAATTAATTTCTAAACATCCCAAACAGTTAGATTATATAAACCACATGTATACTCGTATAGATTTACGAACATGAAATATTAAATTCAAGAATATGATTTCTAGGCGATTAAATCAATATGATGAACTGCCTATATCACGTATATACGCTCGCAAGCAGAGTAACACTAGATAGAAGGTGTTTAGTGGGCACGGTTGAGACGTCCTCCCGTGTTTGATAGAGACGCACTATCTTTCTCATGGGTCGTAGGGTACATTGTGAGTCTTAGTATTTGAGAGATATTGCCCCGTCTTAGAAGATTAGTAGATTCGAGTCTGTGTCCATGAGACACTAGAACCGAGTTCGTTAGTAGGACTCTGATCGTTAGACTAGAATTGCGTTGTAGAAGTTACTCTGCTTATAATTGAAAAGAAGGACAAACATGAGTCACATAGAACTTAAGTATAGACCGAACTTTAGAGAATATTTTAGACAATCGATTTTCAAAACCTGAGTATGTATGCTAGATGCGTGTAAATTTAGAACAAATAATTTATATTGCTAGTAATACTTTACCAGAGCATGCTTAACACACTAGCATAAAGTTTTTCTGTAGTATAAAATTTATTTTAAATGCATGCATACATTTATTTTCAAATAATTTTAGTGTCATTAGGAGAAATAGTTTTTTACTCTCTCTTTGGGCTGACTCAAGTTTGGACATGTTTTTATAGGGAACTCGGGTGGGAAGTTGAGTCTAGGATGAACATGTTTATGAAGTTGTTCCTATAGTTTGTGTTCCTTTATGTTGTTTTTCTTTTTAGTATAGTACTGTTTAGTTCATGTCACTTGTAATATTAATGTTTAAGAGTTTTTTTTTGTATCAGACAGTTTATAGTATTTCAGATATTTAGTTGTTGGTTCTTTATCCTTTCTAGTAACTCTGTGAATTCAGCTTGTTGAGGTACACTTTTACTCTTAGTTGCACTTTCAACTTCCGCTGTAAGTTAAATTTCTGTTCTTTTCATTCATATCTGTTATGTACTAGTTTTAATACTGTTTCTTAGTTTACTGCTTATCGCTGGACCTAGCCGGACTGCTGATTTGTAGATAAACTAGGATGAGGTGGTACATTCCTTGTTGCAGACCATATTACACTCTCGACGGGGTCGGGGTCTTTCAGCCCCGAGAGAATTTATACAACCCGCATCACATTTTTGCGCATATTTATGTCATTATTATTTCCTGCATTTTTTTCTTCTTATGTGTAGCGCATGTCTTTGCGCACATTTGTTTAATTATTGTGCATGTAGTTTGTTTTATTTCAAGTACATCATCCACGCTCGTTATGACGGTTTATTGTTGTGATTGTCCAATAAGTCCCTGAATAAAAAAGATTTGTCAATTAAGGTAACAAGTTAATTAAGGCAAGCACTTACAAACACTTTCTTAAAATTAAGTATATTTTATTTTAGGCAACATTAGAATTAAGGAGAAAAAAAAGCTTTTTGGAAATTCCCTCATTAATTTCTTATTTCAAAGTATTTGATCTCGTTTGGAAAAATCTTTGGAAATGATTTAAAAATAAAAGAACAATATTTTTCCCCTCTTTTAACTTGTATGCATTTTTCCTGAAAGGTCCAAAGACACCCGTCGTTAGGAATTGACCCCTGCTGTTTATTTAAGTGGCTTTTGTTTTCATTGGAGGCTTGGTCAAATTTTGGGAACAGAGAAATTCTCGGTTTCCCAAAAAGGACCAGCCTGTACCACCCATCCCCTTCATCCCTGACACGTTTCCTGGTTCCCGTAGCCCTTTCCCCCAAATCGGCGGAGCTTCTCCTGTTCTGACCAGCTGTCGTTGACCACCTTAGGAGGCGCTGGACCCATCGACTTCAGAATCTCTTTCCGGTGTTTAGAGAGGCCTCGTCAACCCGCACCAATTCTTCCTCCGCCACTGTCGCCGGCCTCCATAGGCTCTGGTGAGCCGTCGTCTCCCCTCCTTCGCCCACTCTGGCCACTCCCAGGCTGACCCTAGCCTCAACAGTTGGCCCTTACTGAACCCGATCAACCCTCTAGTTGAACCCCTCCACCTTTCACCTGGTTGTCCATTTGCATCTTAATCCAGTTGATTTTGACGCTTCACTCTTGATCTAAAGGTATATCTACCTCCGTTCTCCGCTCGGGATAAGCTAGAATTATAATATGCTTATTTTATTTGATTATTAAAATTCAGAGCATGCTTGCCTTAATTATCTCGTTATCTGTTCCTGATTGCTAGGCTCATAGACACATTTATGAATTTGAGGTCGATTTTCGCTTACCGTTTACTCGAGAACATCTCGCAAGCGTTACAAGTTTTAAATAAAATTCAAATTTATTTATTTAAAATGACCTCGAGGAATCTGGTGTACATCACATCCTAACTTCTGCCTTGGGGCTGGTGGAGTGAATCACTTTGATCGCCCACTGGTCTCCCGATGGCAAGCATATCATTCGCCTCAGTTTAAACCTGCCTCTTTGATCAGAGGACTATGAGGACGACGATGAGGCATTTGACATCGCCTTCGCCCCTTATGTCCACGACGATGCGAAGGCGTTACATGAGGTCTCTTCCTCCTACCTCGCCAACCAGATCTCGTGGTCACTGTTGCCGAGTGCAAGGCCTACGAGGTGACTTTGGTTAGAAATAGATCTTTCTTCTTTCCCCTACGCAATACTCGCGAGTAGCCTTACTAATAACTGGTCATATTTTTCTTGTAAGAGGCCGAGCTTGTCGCTGCCCAACACATTTCATGACTAGAGCAGGACCTAAAGGACCGCCCGACTGCACTGGAGTCAGCTCATGTCAGACTCGTGAGCAGGCGAGAAGCCAGTCAGAGGCGGGCCCCTCTAGGATGGGTAAGAATGTGCGGATGGCTTCGGTCGAAATGTCGTTGGTGCGTCGCGAGATCTCCAGAGCCGCCGACAACCTGTTCCTTAGTAAACTCAAGTTTGACGGTCAACTCGTGCCGGAGACAGAGAACCTGACAGTTGAGGATATTATCCCGGAGCTTCTCATCGAGGAAGTCGGGTCTTTTGACCCCTTACAGTCCTCAGAGTTGGAGGAAGACGCGACGTCAAATGCCGATGACGAGGATGAAGAGTAATCATCTCGGCGAGCTGCTGAATCGACTGAGAAGTTTTTTGACTTGTATAACTTTTTGTGCTTTATATTATACACGGCGAAGCATCACACATTTTTGATTGTTATGTACTCGCCATCCAAATGAAATGAAACATTACTTGTGTTTTCCTGTTTTTGTCTTACTTGCGTGAGTCGACACTCGTTAGGCTCTTTGGCTTGAATGCATGCACGCTAGGCTCTTAAGCTCTCGAACGCATGCTCGCTTGGCTCATAGGCTCAAACACGATGAATGTTCGCTAGGCTCGAGCGGGTTTTAGTGCTCGTTATGCTCCTGGCGTACATGATATTCTGGGATGCTCGTTGCTATGGTCGAGCGAGTAACTTGCTTACTCACCTATTAATCCTCACGATTCTTGCATAGTCTTTGATGTAGGGCAGGCTAAGTGGTGCACAAATCCAAGAAAACTTGGGACGATGATGAGAACCTGACACGTTAACTCTAGTCTATATACAATGATACCTGAAGGATGGGGATAGATCTTATGTTTACTCTAGAGATAAATATATATAAGGAGAAAAAGAAATCAGAGCACATAAATAAAGAAATAAACAAGTAAGCACACAGACGACATAAGGATTACAGTGGTTCCCCAATCAACCTGGGTACGTCCACTCTTCTATCACCCTGGTAGGAATCCACTATAGGTTTTGATCAGGTTTCTGCCACCACATTATCTATTTTCTAAGGGAGATATTGCAACCCTTTGAGCTTTTGATCAGGTGCCCAAAAACCAAACTCAAGTCTTTTGGAAGGTGACTTGTGAACCGGGCTAATTTTTGAAGGGAGTTAAAACCCTGTACAGTGGGGGTGAAAGAAAGTGATGTTAGTCTTCTCTATTCTCAAAACAACTTTGAGAAGACTTTGTGTGGATTCCAGATCTTGTCAATGCTCCCCCTGAAATGTAGAGTTGTTCAGGAAATGGAAGCTTTACTTCAGGAGTGTGTAGGTCTTCAAATTGATGTTGCTCTCCAGCAAGCTTCTAGACTGATATTGTATTTGTTGTCTCTTGAATGTCTGAAGCAGATGATGAAGAGCACTATATGAAAGAAAGCGGTGTTGTGTTCTTCAGAATATCTATTCTGACTACTGCATCGTTTTGTTTTCAGTCACTTCTTGTATATCTGCAAACCTCCAATCTGTATATATTCCCCCGAGCCATCTTCAAACATTTGAATTAACTCTATCTTGAAACGGCTGAAGCATTCCCGAGAGAGAAAGATGCTTGGGGAATTAATCACATTGACTGCTGCTGTTGAACGGCTATATGCATTAAATCTGAGAGATATTAAATGCCTTAATTAAATCTGCCAACTGTAAATAACTCTGCTTGAATACTGCACAGATTTCGTCGACCTCAGTCTGCTATTCGTCGACCTCAGCTAAGAGATCGTCGACCTGAATAACCTTTGCGTCGAGCTGAGATTCTGTCTTGAGATCAACGATCGTCGATCGGAGCTCGGAGATCGTCGAGCTCAACTCAGAGATAGACCTCTGAGTTTCGTCGACCTGAGTTCGACATTCGTCGAACGCAGCTTGAAGTTTGTCGAGCTCATTTCCTGCCTTTGTCAAAACTGATTTCTGCAAGATTTCTCTGGAGTTCTTTTGAGGCAGACTTAGAAATAATCCTATGACCCTGACTATACATTTTGGGTCAATCTAAAAACATCCTAATAGTACTCCTTGCCCAAATCCAAACTAGGGTTCTAACAATGCCGCCGGTGATGACAACAAATTAATACGAACAGTAATAATAATCAACCCACACAACAATATTTAAAAGTAGAAAAAACATTTAGTTAGCAAGCATTTAATGTTTTTCTCCGCTCGGAGGGCCAAGACAAAGCGCGCGGCGAATGAGTCAAGACGATCTATCCGCAGACAATTTTTCTATGCAAATATGAGATCCAAACCAGTAATGATAATGTTGAAAGTAGTTTTCTAATATAACAAGTGATCATTGAATAGGGGGTTGTCCAAGACAATGGAGATTTTGGAGTCGGAAGTGTTTTGACCAAGATCCAATGTGGAACCAGAGGTGGGGTGATAGTGTTAGACGGCTGGATTTGGCGGTGGCTGTAGGTGTTAGGGGCGGTTACTGTGGGGGATGAAAAGGGGCGGCGGTGGCTTTGGAGGGTGGAGGAGCCGACTGCGGGGTTGTTGGGGTGGAGAGGATGGGCGACGATTGGGGTTGGTGTTAGAGAAGGGATCAGTTGCTATGGGGGATGAGAATTCCAGCAGGGGCAACGACTGATTGGTGCTAGGGGTGGCGGAAGGGGGATTTGGAGTGGGAGGAAAGTGGCTAGGGTTTGGTATTACTATAGGGAGGAAGATAGACAAGCGCCTAGGAGTCGTCACCTAGGGTTGCACGGAGTCGCCACCGTAGGATGATCACGGGATTCCGGGAATGAGTTCTCTAATATCCGCAATAATCCTAAAACAGCTTCCTAACACTATTTATAATAAAGAGAAAACTAGGGCATCCCACCAGCGACGAGTATGATTGGTCAGATGTGGCATTATCCTAATACATCAAAATAAATGCAAAAATAATAAATTAATATATGAAATTGAATCGCAAAGCGGATTCGGATGCATCCACATAGTCAGGTCGGCAATCCGATCAAGTCCTCCTGCGCCAGTACACGAATGTGGGTTCCTCTTTGCGAAGAGCCCCTCCCGGTGCATGCTCTGATGGATCCCCATCAGTCGCCTTTCTAAGAAGATGCAGGTGCCTAGGAAGGGAAATGACACTCCGGGGGTCCCGCAGCACGCACACGCTCGAGGCTTCCATCCTACCTTGGAAAGTCGAAGTAACTTGGATAGTGAATGACACTTAGAGGTTCCCGCAGGACGCATACGCTTGAGGCCTCTCTCCTATCCTTTGTTGAGAAGTCGAAGTAACTTGGATAGGGAATGACACTCGGGGGTCCTGCCGGGCGCACACGCTCGTGGCCTCCATCGTATCTTTTGCTGAGGAGTCGAATAAACCTGGATAGGGCTGCCACTCGGGGGGTCCCATTGGACGCACACGCTCAAGGCCTCTATTCTACCTATTGCTGGGAAGTCGAAGTAACTTGGATAAGGAATGACACTTAAGGGGTCCCGCAAGATGCACACGCTCAAGGCTTTCATCCTATCTTTTGCCGAGGAGTTGAAGAAACCTGGATATGGAATGACACTTGGGAGGTCCTGGAGGACGCATACGCTCGAGGCCTCAATCCTACCTTTTGATGGAAAGCCGAAGTACCTTGGATAGAGAATGACACTCGGCCACTCGGGGGGTCCCGCAGGACACACACACTCAAGGCTTCTATTCTACCTTTTACTAGGAAGTCGAAGTAACTTGGATATGGAAGGACACTCTGGGGGTCTCGCTGGACGCACACACTTGAGGCCTCCCTCCTATCCTTTGTTGAGAAGTTGAAGAAATCTGGATAGGGAATGACACTCGGGGGGGGGGGGGGCCCTTAGGACACACGTGCTCGATGCCTCTATCCTACCTTTTGTTGGGAAGTCGAAGTAACTTGGATTGGGAATGACACTCGTGGGGTTCCCAGGTCGCACACGCTCGAGGTCTCCATCCTACCTTTTGTTGGGAAGTCGAAGTAACTTGGATAGGGAATAATACTCAAGGGGTCCCGTAGAATGCACATACTCGAGGCATCCATCCTATCTTTTGCTCACTCCATTTCGGGAGGTCATTCGCCTTGTCTTTTAATAATCAAAAGAGGTCTAACCACACTGACTCTTATGAATAACAAGAATGACGATAAGTTTTGAATCTTAAACAGCGACTTGACTCCATATCGAGCTTCCAGCTCTTTCGAGGCTAACGACACCTTCTTGAAGGGTCTTCTTGCAAGGGAAATCAATCTTTTCTTCGTCGATTTAGGAGGTCGGCTCTATACTCTCTCCTGATAACATCTACAGCTGGATGAGAAGTGCAATCGGGGGGTTGTTGGCCAACATGTGGGGGGGGGGACTAATCTCAGGCGCCAATGCAGAGGCTTGGACTTAGGAGAATACATTACTAACCCGATACACCGTCCTATCATCTGCTCTTAGTTTTATGAGAGTCAAGTCGGCGACTCGTTTCCTACCCGATCGTGGAGATCGATTTTACCTACTATGCACGTTTGAGGCGTTCTTACGAAGAAGAATGCAAATCACCATGTTTTAGGGTGTGAGATAACTATTCTTTATATAAGCATGTGCAAAACAAGCATTCTCTTCCCTTCTATGGGTAGAACCTTTTTGGGTCATCACCGTTGTAGGTGTTTCTGAGCGATTCCCCCACATGATTTTTCAGGCGATACTCTCCCGTTTCGAGTGACTCTTGTATAATGAAAGACCCTTCCAAATTCGGGTTAAGCTTCTCGATTGCGGCTGATCTTCCTTCTGCATTAACCTTTTTCAAGATGAGGTCCCCAGCCTAGAACCACTTGATGCGGACGTGTTTGTCGAAGTGCTTCGTCATCCTCCTCTTGATCTCTTCTTGTCTGGTCGACCCATGGTTTCGAAGCTCTTCGATGTAGTCAAGGGAGAGCCCTTGAGCTTCTTCGTTTTCGAGGAACGACTCCTAATCCCCTTCTTTTGCTGCGACCACTCTCGGGTTTCTGACCGCGAACTCCACTAGGATGTGAGTCTCAGACCTGTAAGATAACTTGAAAGGTGTCTCCCCCGTGGCCGAGTTAGGTGTGGTTCTCAAAGCCCATAGGACCGAAGGGAGCTGCTCCTCCCAATTCTCTTTCAGATTCTTGATTTTTTTCTTCAAGAGGTTGATGACCAGCCGGTTTGCGTCCTCCACTTGCCCATTGCTTCAGGGATGATGCACATAAGCAAATCGAAGATCTATTCCTAGCTGATTGCAGAAGTCAGTCATCTCAAAACAGGCAAACTGCGGACCATTGTATGGTTATTCTAGCATGAATGCTAGATGGACAAATAGGAAACAAAAACATTGATAATTTTTTGGGTGAATTCATCCAAGCGAATATTTTTCCTTGAATCTATTGATGCTTCTGATTACTCAAAGATTGGAGAGAGGATGTTTGAGTTACTTGATAGGGTGGTGGAATGGGTTGGAGAGGCAAATGATGTCTAGGTTATTACTAGCGATGCAAGTAATAATGTACTAGTAGGTAAACAATTTATTCATAATTCATTTTATTTTAGTCAAATAGTTTAATTTTTTGTATTTTTATATGATACATAATAAAAAAATTATTAGAAGCAAAATGATCACATTTATATTAGATGTCGTACATTACCCGTTGCATTGATTTAAAGTTGAAAGATATTGGGAAGATTCCTAATATTTGTAGAACGTTAAATATGGCAGTGACCATAAATGGTTATATCTATGCCGTCTTGGAATAGTCAACATGATGAGGAGCTTTACATGGCAAATGAAGTTTGTTAGCCCCACTGTGATGAGGTTTCCTACTTCTTTCCTTACGCTTCAACGCATTCACAAGCGGAGGAACAATCTAAGAAAAATGTTCACTTTACCTGAGTGGACATCAAGCAAGTGAGCGAAAAAATTGTAGTTTTTTTTGAATATGTAAGTGTTTAAATTCTATTTTGGGAGGTTAACAAGGCGATGCAATCACATTGATTAATTTATGTGGATAATTGGTTATATTATAAATTCATAAAAAAGAAATATGTTTGCTCAACGCCTAAATGATTTAGTATTCGTGAAGTGCAATCAGGCATTGTGACATTGATATGATACACGTGATCGTATTGATCCGATATTGACGATAACAATAAATGGTTGATGGGAAGAATGTAGGAAGATAATGAGGTTGAGCAGGATGAGGAATTGGTTTTTGATAACGAGTACTTGTCTTGAGGTGCAGTTGCTAGGGATACCAGAATTGAAGTGGATATCTATTACATGCGCTTATCTAAATAAAAGAACGTGATCCTGATAAAGATAAATTGAAATGGGGAGCATATCTAAAACTCGGGTTCCTACTCCAGTAGTCCTTAACGATGATGATGAAGAAAAGAACATTATAATGACAACAAAGATGACGATGAAGACAATTTTTTTAGGATGATTAATTGATATAGAACTGGTGAGTAATAAAGTATTTGCATTTTAAATATTTTTTACCTTTAATAATGATATTTATTCTTCTTTTGTATCACATTATTCATCATTGACATTAATTCTAATGTACTGCTATGCTAGTAGTTTTTTTTGTGTTTTTTACATTTAATAAACTTGATATTGTTTTTTTTTTCTTTTTTGTAACTTGCATTCACTTTGTGCCTAGGCTGTAGGACCCCTTTGCACCTCGGTGCGCCTTGCACCTTTAATACCATAGCTATTCGTAGATAATATATTATTAGGGAATGAGGAAACACAAATTACAAGATTGAGAGAAAGTTCAAGGGAAACAGTTATAGCCTCTTCACCAAAAATGGTGGTGGAAGACCCATCAACCAACTTAACCTTACCAACAATAAGAACAAAGGGTGCGGTTTTGCTTGCACTCCCGATCATGCGAATAGAGGCACCAGAATCAATTATCCAAGGTACACTAGAACTCCAGAAAACACTTGGTCTGCCATACCCGGATCTCTCCAGTGTCCGACCTTCCAAATGAGGCTTTTGGAGCATCTAATTCTCTTGCCAGATTGCCCCTTTCAATCGAGGTTGTCTGAGGTCTAACAGTGTACCCGTCACTGTCATGGACCCATCCCTTGGGAAAAAGATTGGGATGTAGTTCTTAAAATCTTTCAAATGACCTTTTCGCTGATAATGAGAACACTTCAATTGGCTTTTATCATCATAACTCTTGTTTTCAGAAGTAGGGTTTTTGGAATTTCATTTACCATGATCAATTGCATGGCAGATCTCATTACAATTTCCACTGACACGAGCAATGAATCCTATTTGATTCTCCTCTGAGATTGGGAACAGTGTCTGTTACCCTCACAAATTTATCAGAGGAGCCACCCCTCGCCGGGACCACTGGAGCGCGTGTGTCGAAACCACTGTGATTAATGATTGTAATTAACATGTATCAATTAATTAATTACTTAAATATTTGTATAATTTCTTGTAGGGGTCCCCTCCCTCATCTATATAAGGGGGAGAGGTTTTAGGTGTTGGGATATCCTTGGATCATTAGGGTTTTGGGCTCTCATTTTTGAGAGAAGGATCATTGAAGGACCCAACCTCCTTGGTCTTGGCCGGAGCTTGCTCCGAATTATATCCGTGCTTTTTGATTAATGCAATCTTGTCTTGTTCTTCTTTGCTAGTCGTAGCAATGGTCTTACCTGTCGTCCCCGCTCGCTCGTTCTACGCCGTCGGTGCTCGAGCCACGCTGGACACACTCGCCTTCGTCGAACGCCGCCTTGACATTCAAGACAACCTCCACTCCTCGTTGTCTGCCTCCCTGCAGGGCTTTCTCCGGTGTTGTGCCAATTGCCAGATCCAACCCACACCACTTCCGGCAGCAGCCGTAGACGCCCACCCCTTAAGCGTCGTTGGCCGCCCGACTAAGCACGCAACACTTCCGGCAGCAGCAACCACACCTCCAGCACCGCTTCCGGCAGCAGCAGCGGACGCCCGCACCTTCAACGTCGTCGGCTGCCCTATCCAGCCCGCGGTGATTCCGGCAGCCGCAGCAAAAGCCGCACCTCCAGCACCGTTTTCGGCTACAGAAGCAGAAGCTTACACCTCCCTACCACCCGCACCTACAGTGTCGTCGCACCTCCCTCCTTCGCACGCCGTCACCCGTCAGGTCCAGCCACTCCCTCTCCTTCCCGCGATCGACCCTCCTTCCCACGCGACTTTTTATTCCCTCCTTGAGCTGCACACCCCGGTTTTTTTTTGTTTCACATTGGAATTTGGAACCCACAATGACACTTTCCCATCACTCCCCTGCCAGACGTTGCCCTTTTCCCCCACTCCAAGACAAAACCTTAGCCGCCCCCTCCTTTTCCCTCTCAATTTTTTATCATTTTGTCGCTTTTATTCAAACTCTCGCTACTCTGCGGTGACAAGTTATACGTCGCTTCTGTTCTTAAAAACCCCGATAAAGAATTACAACTCGGCCTTGAGGACAATGCCGATTTTCAAGACCGGCATAATGTTACCCTCGCACATTTACCAGAGGAGCCACCCCTCATCGGGACACTGGAGCGTGTGTGTTGAAACCACCGTGATTAATTATTGTAATTAACAGGTATCAATTAATTAATATTAAGTAATTACTTAAATATTTTTATAATTTTTTGTATGGGTCCCCTTACTCATCTATATAAGGGGGAGAGATTTTAGGTGTTGGGATATCCTTGGATCATTAGGGTTTTGGACTCTCATTTTTGAGAGAAGGATCATTGAAGGACCCAGCCTCCTTAGTCTTGACCGGAGCTTGCTCCGAATTGTATCCGTGCTGTTTGATTAATGCAATCTTGGCTTGTTCTTCTTTACTAGTCATAACAGTGTCTTTATGCAACATTTGAACTCTTTGAAACGTAAGTCACATGGAAGGCCTAAGAGTAACTCAAAGAGTCCTTGTTGCATAATTTCTCTCTTATAGTCTTCAGTGGTAAGGATATTAAAGTACTGATCTAATTCAACCTAGTACTAATCTAATTCAGACCACTTGTGATTCAGCTTGATGAAATATTCTTCAAAATTCTCGACATTGGATAATGAGATTTGTTTGGTTTGGAGTTGGTAGATGCGTGCAAGATCTTTCTTGTTAGAGTATCTTTTTTTTTCAATTAAGGGCCTGCTTGGGGTGGCGGCGGAGGTCGTAAATACAGTGGTTGGAAACTATGATCATTAACGCCATGGTTGGAAATAGTGGTCATGACCGCAATTGCGTTCTTTGGAGAAAATGTATTTTGAGTGCAATCATGAACGTGAAAGCAATTTTAGAGGTTTGGTAGCATATAGTGGTGGCGGTTGAACTCAAGTTTCAATAACAAAGAATCATGCACAAGCTTATGTTACAAATATGAATGTTGCGTCACGAGAAAACTGACGAGATTGCATTAATTGAAATAACACAGATACAATCTGGAGCAAGTTCCGGCCAAGATTAAGGATGCTGGGTCCTCCTAAATACTTCTCTCTAAAGAGAACCCAAAATGACTAAGGCTCTGTTTGGTTGGGCTGTTGCTGATGAAAAGCTGTTGATGAGCTGTTGCTGATTGAGAAAGTGCTGATTCTGGAAAACAGAGTTTTGCTAAAAAACTGTTTGGGTAAAACAGAGTTTACAAAACAGAGTTTTCGAAAAGTTTGTTTGGATACAAAACAGAGTTTTCGATTTTTTTTCTTCAGTTAATAAATTACGATTCAATTAAATAATGAGAATAAACAATCTTTCATTGACAATACGAAGTAAAAGTTCTTTCATAACACCAGTAATAAAAGTTCATCCTTACATTTAGGAATTTCTACGATCTAGCCTCACACAGCTGATCAGCAATACTATTACGCAGGGCGATCATCTCCTCCACCCCACCTGCCGTGTCGGTGCATGTTTCTTGACGGCTTTGTGAGCTCATACCCTGGTCTCGATCTCTTTGCTCGTATTCACTGAAATCAATGTCCACACGCGAGGGGTGCCGCCGAATGAAATTGTGCAAACACATTGTGGCGATCACAATGGCTATTTGTTTGTCAAAACGATAGCTTGGCATGTCCCTTAGTATGGCCCATTTCTTCTTCCAAACCCCAAATGATCGTTCAATCACACTTCTTAGAGATGAGTGTGCGTGATTGAATATTTCTTGCTTACCTTCGGCTCGACGACCACCACGAGCAAAGTCTGGTAGATGATAGCGTGTATCCTGATACGGTTTCAAGTATCCTCGTTGCAGAGGATAACCAGAATCAACCAAGTAATATTTTCCTGTAATTATTCCAAAAAAAATTATGTCGAATACTTTTTCATAGTAATAAACAAACGAGCAAAATTTTAAACACTTACCTTGCGGTGGATTCGGAAATTCATAACGTGGATCACTTGTTGCGAAATTGAAAATGCGACTATCGTGCGCTGATCCCTCCCAGCCCGGCATAACGAAGGTGAAACACATGTTGAAATCACATGCTGCCATTACATTTTGAGTTGGAGTGCCACGTCTCCCAATGTAAGACACTTGACTTCCAACTGGTACACAAGCGTGAACATGTGTTCCATCTATTGCTCCAATGCAATCCTTAAAGTAAGGCATGTACCGTCTATCATACAAAATCTCAAGGGGAGTACTGCTGAAATTCCTGTCCGATGGTTGAATTACTTCTTTTGCTAATTTCAGCAACGCACGTAGGCCGAGAGAAAAAAATCTGCTAGCAGTCTCTGTTGAATGCTGAAAGCGCTCGATTGTTTTTCTCATTGATTCGTTATGCGATAATATGTAAATCGTCAGCGCTAAGATTTCCTTGGATGCAGTCCTTCTTGTTCCCTGAAATCCACACTTCTCCTCTAGAGCATGCAGTAAATCCATGAAAATCTCTTGACTCATCATGAATGAGTCATGAAATCTAACCCGTGGTCCACGAAGCAGTTCTCCAAGCCATTTATCTCCTGTTTGATTTGAAGTCATACGTGGTACTGGAAGCCGTAATGAAGATGTATATTCGGCTACCAAAGATACTGTTGCTACCACATTCTGATGATGGGCAATCAAATAATTTCTTCTACTGATCTCCTCCTCTTCGACAGAATTTTCAGAGCCATCACTAGACATTTTCTGTTTATAAAAGAATGCAGCAGTAATTAGCAATACAATTATCAATATCACAATGTAACGTCCAATAACAATATAACATACACAGAGATAGTAGTACTCGCACAGTAGTGTCTACAATAAACAGAAAATCAAAACATACATAACAACAATCTAAACACCCATAACATGATAACATAAACATATCTGAATCTAACACTACTACCCCCCTCGGAGGAAGCGGTTACGCAACCACTTTAGGTTCATGCCATCTGGTAGACATAAAAAAGTCTCCCTATGATTTTTGTCCATAAAGTACGTAATAGCAAAATCATAGAAGTCCTCATCTGATTGGACTTCCGGGTACGTGGCTAATTTGTCTATAGCCATTCGAATGCTAAACTCTGTCGAAGATCTTTTGATGGGCTCCTGGATGTACCGACTGATGGTCTTAGAAGACTCCGCCAGGTCTTCTAAAACGGAGCTAACAGCTTTGGTTTTCCCTTTCCTCCTTTTCTTGCTAACTTCAGATGTAGCCGTCGTAGCACGTGGTTGAGGAACCTCGCCGACCTCTACGTCTTCATGCTCAGCATCTGACAATCCTACTTCGTCCACTGATTCTGGAACCTCGTTCATTGTATTGGGGGTGCAAGCGCGATGGCCGGTGGCGACAACAGATAGGAACATCATGCATTCCACCCCAATCCGGTTTCACCGCGTTTTAGATCCGTCCATAACTTCCACTCTTTCTTCAGATGATCCCACTTATTTTTAAGTTGAACCTTATCATATTTTTTCCCAGTCATTTCTTCAAATTTTATCATAACATTTCTCCAACCCTCTTTATTAAAGTGGGTGGTCGGTCGGTTCCCAATCTCGATCTCTTTGATACATATGTCACAAAAATTCAGTACGTCTGTATTATCCCAAAATGCAGCCACCCCTCCATCTTTGGTTTTGACCATCCTTAAAAAACAAAATATGTTAATTTTTCCAATAAGGATGACCTCACACATATAAATATATACACCAAGTATAAATACACACACACACACACATATACATATACATATACATATACACACACACATATACATATACACACACACATATATATATACACACACAAACATATACACACACACACACATATATATATACACACACACACACACATATATATATATACACACACACACACATATACTCACACACACATATATATATATACATACACACACACACATATACATATACATATACATACACACACACACATATACATATACACACACACATATACATATACACACACACACATATACATATACACACACACATATATATATACACACACAAACATATACACACACACACACATATATATACACACACACACACACATATATATATACACACACACACACACACATATACTCACACTCACTCCATCCATATTAGTCGAGATGTACAATTTTTAGAAATAGTTTTTTCTTTTTCTACTCAAACCTCTAAACCACATGTTCTACCCTAAACCTATCTTATCGGATCCTCCTGTTCAAACAAGGAGTAGTACTCGACCCATTGTTAAATGAAAATGACAAATGATTATATTTGTTCATCCATCTTTGTTACCGGCCACAACATTTCTGTACACATGGTTCCCTTTCTCACATGATTAAAGAGCCTCTCACGTATGCTAAAGTTTATTAGGATGAAAATTGGAGAAAGGCTATGCAATCGGAAATCCAAGCCTCGAAAGATTAAAAAAAACATGAATAATCACAACTTTACCACAAAGAAAGCACGCTGAAGGATGTTAATGGATTTACAAATTAAAGAGATGCTTGAGAAATCAAGAGATTGAAATCTAAAACTCCTCAGAATCCACACTAGAGAAATCAAGAGATTTCTCGGGTCTTTGAGTGCGTCTGTTTGGTTGGAAAATGGAAGAACGGGATCGGGATCTAGATCAAACAAACCTGAGTTTTGCCGTCCTTCTTCGCTAGGTTTGGCGCAGGCGGATCGTTCGCCGCTTGGATCGGGAGAGAAGAGAAACGTTGGCCGCTGGGATCGTTGGCCGCCGATCGTTCCCCGCTAGGTTTTCAGGAGGAGGAAAGGTCGGCTATCGGGAGAGAAGAGAAAGCTGCGGTCGACCGACGAAAAATATCGCGGATGGGTATAAGGAGGAAGCCGCGGTTTTTAATAAACGCAGGTTGTGAAATGAGCCGCGCCAAACACGACTTTTGGTCATATCTGTGGTGCGTTTCCACCGCACCGCAGTGAATAAGCCGCGCCAAACGCTACCTAATTCTCAAGATACTCAACACATGAACCCCTTCCTCTAATATAGATGAGGGAGGGAAATATATAAGGGAATACAAATTCATTTAAATAATTAATTAATCTAATTAATATTAATAAATTAATCAATACAAGTTAATTATAAGAAATAATCACGGTGTTTTCCAAATGCGTGCTCCGATGATTCCGATGATGGGTGCCTTCTCCGACAAATGCTTGAGGGTAACAACATACCATCAAAATTGTGAAATAAAAAAGTATCAAAATTATAAATAAAAAATATCAATTTCATAAATAAATTGTTAAATTTGTGAAAATAGTGATAATGAAATAAATTAAACTTTATTAAGCTTCTGTGAGGGTAGAATGACAACTACTCTACAGAAGAAGGGGATGGGAATGGAGGAGGCCGCATATGCAATCGATTCATTCTGGTTAGCTATGTGAATCTCCATCTCTGTAACAAAGAAGTGAATCTCTGGCTTTGTCACTATTAGAGAATATATGTAAGAGCCCAAAGGTTGGCCTATCTTGAGGCCCTCTTGTTAGCTATGTTGTCAAGGCGCGCGCCTGAGGCGCCGGGCGCAGCTCGTTGCGCTGAGGCGGGCGATGTGCCCCAGGCGCGCCCAGTGCGCGCGCCTTACAGGCTCTCAGGCGTCCCAAAGGCGCGCCTGGGTCTTTCAAGGTGTTTTCAACTTTTTTTGGAGATGGGAAAACATGATCTCAGATACACCCAAGGTACCCCTAGGCGCACTTGAGCGCCTTTTTAGCGAATTAGGCACCCAATTCGCTGAAATTGAGCGAATTGGGCGCCCAATTCGCTGAAAATCAGGAAATTGGGCGCCCAATTCGCTGAAATTGAGAGAATCGGGAGCCCAATTCGTTGAAATTTTAGCGAGTCGGACGCCCAATTCGCTGAAATTGAGCGAGTCAGGCGCCCAATTAGCGATTCGGGCGCCCTATTCGCTGAAAAATCAGCGAATCGGGCGCCCAATTCCCGAAAATTAAGCGAATCGGGCGCCCAATTCGCTGAAATCGAGCGAATCGGGCGCCCGATTCGCTCGATTCGCTGAAATCAAGCGAATCGGGCGCCCAATTCGCTGAAATCGAGCGCCCAATTCGCTCAATTTTCTTCCCCTCTCCCCCCCCCCCCCCCCCCCCCGTGCAATTTTGCGCCTCACGTGCCCCAGGCGCGCGTCTGCTCCTTGCGCCTTGCGCCTTTAACAACATAGCATGTTAGTTTGTTTAGTCCCACATCTTAGGATACATTTTCCCTTCCCTTCCTATTATAAAAGTGTACAAATACATTTATGTTGTATGTAAGGAAGATAGAGAAATTAGTATAATCTCTTTTATTTTTTCTCTCGTGTTTTTCTGCATGGTATCAAAGCTAATTTGATCCTAAGATATTTTTCAGTCGTATGCTCTTACTGGCTAATTCTGGGCGGTTTGAAATTGTCTATCCGCAACTCTTCTTTGCCTCTCTTTCCGCGGTCTCTTCCTTCCTGTAGAAGAATTGAGTAAACCATGTATATATTTCTTGAATTCTAAAATACAAGTACGAGTACAAATATATAGGGAGAAGAGAAAGAGGGAGAGAGAGAGTAATCCCATTTTCAAGATGTGAGACTGTTACAAGAGGAAGAGGAATGACTATAATGGGCCACTATATGGGCCTTTATATGGTTGTTTTCTAACACTCCCCTGCAAGTTGGAGCGTACAAGTCTTAGGCACCAAGCTTGGATCAGAACTGATAGTATAACGGCCAAGAGAGAGCTTTAGTCGGAATATCAACAACCTGTCCGGTAGCGGGAACATGCTCCAATTCTATCTTCTTTGATTAAATTTTTTCTCGAATGAAGTGACAGTCAAATTCAATATGCTTTGTTCGTTCATGGAAGACAGGATTCTTGACAATATGTATCGCTGCTTGACTGTCACAAAATAAGGTCGGCGAAGATGAGAGTTTGAGTCAGAAATCATTAAGAAGACTTTCAAGCCAGGTTAACTCAGATACAACAGCAGCCATAGCCCGGTACTCGGCCTCAGCTGACGAGCGAGCAACTACTGTCTGCTTCTTGCTACGCCAGGTAATAAAGGGTTTACCTAAGTATGTACAAAAACCAGTTGTGGAACGACGATCATCACGAGAATTTGCGTAGTCAGCGTCAGAATACGCAACAAGAGATAGAGATGTAGATGGTTTGTAAATGAGTTTTTGTCCTGGAGCAGTCTTTAGATATCTGAGAATGCGCTCAATAGCTTGGAGATGAAATGTCCGAGTAGGATGCATAAAATGACTCACAACCCCCACAACAAATGAGATATCAGGTCGAGTAACCGTAAAATAAATCAGCTTCCCCACCAAGTGTCGATAGTATTCTGAATACGTAAGAAGTTGGTCGGAATCAGAACCCTGTGCAGAAAGCTTGTGATTTACATCCATAGGGGTGTCCGCAAATTTGCACTCTGAGTAGCCAGCATTTTGTAGGAGGTCAATACAGTACTTCCGTTGGGATAAGACGAGACCTTCAGGTCGTCTTGCGACTTCAAGCCCATGGAAGTATCAAAGATTTCCCAGATCTTTCGTCTGAATTGTTGAGTTCAAATGTTGGTTGATTTGTTGTATTCCTGTATAGTCGTCACCAGTAATTAGGATAGCATCAACATACACGAGGAGAATAACGGTGCCTGTTGGCTGATAATGGGTAAAGAGGGGGAAGTCAGCCGAGCTTCATGTAAACCCGACGTCGCGAACCACCTTACTGAATTTCTCAAACCAAGCATGCAGGGACTGTTTGAGACCATATATAGATTTCTGGAGATGGCATACAAAAGACTCCTCTGTGATTTCAAACCCGGGAGGTTGGTGCATATAAACAGTTTCTTGTAGATCGCCATTGAGAAAGACATTTTTAATATCCAACTGATGAAGGGGCCACTGATGATGGATAGCCAAGGAGATTAAGACCCGAACGATATTCAACTTGGCAATCGAAGAGAAAGTTTCATCATAATCTAGGCTTTACTGTTGAGTGAAACCCCGAGACACGAGGTGAGCTTTTAGGCGGTCAAGAGTCCCATCCGCAGTATGTTTGATAACAAATACTCACTTGCAGCTGACACAGGACTAGCCGGGAGGAAGAGGAATCAAATCTCAGGTCTTGTTAGCCCAAAGAGCAGTCATTTCATCATCCATGACCGCCCACCACCCCGGGTGCTGAATCGCTTCCTGTACAGAAATAGAGATAGAAATAGAGGAAAAAGAAACGACAAATTGGTGGAGTGACGGAGAGAGGCGATGCAGAGACATAATTCGCCAAGAGATGAGCCATAGAGGTTGATGCGAGATCAGCAGGCCGCGAGATGTCATCGATAGAAGGGAGCTGTTGACTGTTGTAGGGAAGTATTCTTGGACTTACGACGAGTATAGACACGAAGAGGTGGTGGAGGTAAATAAGGCACGAGTAGTGAGGAGGGAGGAGTTGGGAGAGACGGAGTCGTGATCGGGATGGCAAGACGAGCTGCAACGGGAGGTAGAGACCTAAGTTATTAAGGCGTGCGCCTAGGCGCGCCTGAGGCGCCGGGCGCACAAAATAGCGCCCGATCATGGGCGAAGCGGGCGAATTGGCCCGGGCGCGCCCTAGGCGCTCCTAGGCGCATGCCTTGCGGGCCTTTTAGGCGCTGGTTAGACGCTCCTAGAAGATTTTCGGTCTAGGCCCGGTTTAGTTTAATAGGGTTTTGTCTTTATAAAGAGTTTTGGCCTCATTTTCCCGATTCACGCCGAATCGGGTTTAGGGTTGAAAGCTCACCATCTCCGCTCCAATCGCCGCTCCGCTCGTGTCGCTGCTGCTCTTCCGTTCGCCGCTCCTCTTCCGCTCGCCGGCCGCCGCCTCTTTTGGTAACTTTTTCTTCTCACTGCATTCCTTCTTCTTGCATAATGACTGTCGTTTGAAGATTTTTTCGGCTGTGTTTTTCTGGCTTCTCTCTTTTGTTCTAGCATAGACGCATAGTGAAAGCCCAGTTCACGTAATTTTTTCGGTTGCTCTCTTCTGTTCTAGGCTTCTAACATAGTCATAGTGGAAGCCCAATTCACTGTAACAGTGAACTGAGCTTCCAATTCATCGTAAAACAGTGAACTGGGCAGCCCAGTTCAATGTAAAACAGTAAACTAAACGCTACAGTTTTCACTAATTATCCTGTTCTATGTAATAATTTTTTTGTAAAATGTTTTAATAGCTGGAAATGGACGCGAGTGGATCTGGTTCATCCAGTGTCTAATCTATGATTGATCCAGGTTAGAAGTATGTGCGGCAGACATCTGTCACTAATAAAAATGATTTAATTTGCATTTTCTGTGAGAAAGTCACAAAGAGTGGAATTTATCGTGCGAAACAACATCTAGTGGGGGGGATTTAGAAATACCAAAGTCTGTCCCAAATGCCCACAACATTTAAGGACAGAAATTCAAGACTATATGCAAAAGAAAATGGCTGTAAGCAATACAGAAAAACAAGCATTCCCGGACTTTGCAGATGTAGATACCTTTGGAAGCGATGAGGATATGAATGACGTTGGTGTGAAGATTCATGGATGCGGTCCAAGCGGTGCGCCTAAAAAGTGTAGGACTAAAGGACCGATGGCTGTTTTTTTTGCATCTAATATTGAGAAGAAAATGAAACAAAAAAGCCAACATCAGCAAATAAAGCAAACTTCAATCAACGAAGCATGTAAGAAGGAACTTAGAGGGAGGGCTTGCAAGCATATAGCTCAATGGATGTATGATGCAGCTATTCCTTTTAATGCGGTTACCTACCCTAGTTTTGCAGTGATGATAGAATCCATTGGCCAGTTTGGGGTTGGATTGAAACCACCCAGTTATCATGAAGTTCGCGTGCCTTTGTTGAATAATGAAGTAACTGAAGTCCAGAAGATGATGAAGAACTATGAGGATGAGTGAAGGACGTTTGGATGTTCTATTAGGGCAGACGGATGGACAGATAAGAAACAAAGAACACTTATAATTTTTTTGGTAAATTCACCGAAAGGTACATTCTTCCTGGAATCTGATGATGCATCTGATTACGCAAAGACTGGAGAGATAATGTTTGAATTGCTTGATAGAGTAGTGAAATGTGTTAGAGAGACCAATGTTGTTCAAGGTGTTACTGATAGTGCAAGAAATAATGTACTAGCAGGTAAATATATTGTTAATCATGCTCTTTTAATATTTATTTAATTTTAATGTCATATATTGAAATTAAATAAATGTGTTTATTATGAAATAAGAAAATTATTGGAAGCAAAACGACCACATTTATATTGTACACTGTGTGCCGCCCATTGCATTGACTTAATGCTGGAGGATATTGGAAAGATGCCAAACATTAGTAGAACAATTAAAAGAGCAATGAGCGTCAACAGTTATATTTATGTTCGGCCTGAACTAGTCAACTTGCTAAGGAGCTTCACAGGACAAGTGGAGCTTGTTAGACTTGCTGTTACTAGGTTTGCGAATTCATTTCTTGCTCTTCACCGCATTCATAATGAGAGGACAAATCTAAGAAAAATGTTCACTTCACCTGAGTGGACATCAAGCAAGTGGGCAAAGGAAACAGGAGGTAAGCAAGTACAAAACATTATATACATGGTCTCTTTCTGGTGTACTATTGTGTACATTTGGAAGATTTTCAGACCTTTAGTTCGGGTACTAAGATTGGTAGATGGGGAGAAAAGACCGGCTATGAGTTATATTAATGAGGCTATGGATAGAGCAAAAGAGACAATCATGAACTCTTTCAATGGGAAAGAGGAAAAATATAAAGAAGTCTTTGCGATTGTTGATAGGAGATGGGAAAATCAGCTTCATCGACCATTGCATGCGGCGGATCATTATTTAAATCCAGAATTCTTCTATTCAAACCCTGAAATGACATTAGATGGAGAAGTCATGAGGGGTTTATATCAAACAATGCAAAAGCTTATTCCAAGTTCTGAAATTCAAGATATAATTATAGACCAACTAAGTTTATATAGAAATACTGAAGGTTTATTTGGATTGCAATTTGCAGTTCGTCATAGAAAAACAAAGTCTCTAGGTTAGTTAATTAAATATTATTTCATGTTTCAAACAAACAATTTATTTAATAAGAATGATTCATTAATTTCTTGATATTTATTTTTTGGGATAGCTGAATGGTGGCAATCATATAGAGCTGATACTCCTGATCTGACTAAATTTGCAGTAAAGGTTTTAAGTCTCACTTGCAGTTCATCCGGATGTGAGCGCAACTGGAGTTTTTTTGAGCATGTATGAATTTTTTTGAATAAGTATGCAAATATTAATTTATATTATTATATGATTAATTATTTATTTGTTATGTTGCAGGTCCATAACAAAAAAAGAAATCGACTGGCACAACAACGCCTAAATGATTTAGTATTTGTAAAATACAATCGTGCCTTGCGTCGGCGATATGATTCACGTGATCGTATTGATCGGATCTCGCTGAAAGATATTGACGATAACAATGAATGGCTGATGGGAAGAATGGAGGAAGATGAGGAGGTTGAGCAGGATGACGATATTGTTTTTGATGACGAATTATTGACCTGGGGTGCAGTAGCAAGGGCCAGCGGAGTAGAAGAAGACATCTACTCCACGCGCTTATCTGAAAGGAAGATGGTAGCTGACAAGGGGAACACATCTAAGAAGAAGGCACCTACTCCAATAATGCGTACAGATGATGCCGAGGATGAAGAAGAATCCGAGTTCAATGAAGAAGAATAAAATTTTAGTGAAGAAAATGAAACCTTTATTGATTCAGACAATGAGTGATGACGTGATCGCCGTGATGTTATGTTATTTTTTTGCACATTTGTTTAGAGTTTATGATTGCTGACTTGGTAGCTTAGGTTTGTTTTTTTGTGCGAAAAATTGCAATGTTGATTTGGTAGATTATGATTGCTGACTTGGTTGATTTATTTATGTTATTATTTTTATTATGTTGCCTTCAAAAAATGATCTCATTTTATTATGCTTGAATGTTTGATTCTAATACGTCATTTGTGTTTTATGGAGGGATTTGGTCATTCATTAGCTGAGTGGAAGCCATGCTATATTGTTAATTCAAGAGGGGTTGATCATGGGTGTTCAAAAGGTACACAGATTTTTACCCTAAATTTGTTTATCTCCGTCTAATGCTCTATATTACATGTTGTAGTTTTTTATTTGATTTCTAGTTGCACTTTGTATGCATCAATTATGACTATCATGTATTTATATCACTTCTCACGTATTTAGATAGAATATTGGAAAATATGAGCTCTTATACTAACTTGATAGAAGAAAACTAACCAAATTCCAAAAGCGCTCTTATACTAACTTGATAGAAGAGAACTAACCCAATTCCAGCGAATTGGACGCCCAATTTGCTCAATTTCAGCGAATTGGGCGCCCAATTCGCTCAATTTCCTTTTTCCCCAATTTTTGCGCCTCACGTGCCTCAGGCGTGCGCCTGCGCCTAGGCTCCAGGGGCCCTTTGCTCCTTGGTGCGCCTTGTGCCTTTGATAACTTAGGTAGAGACGGGGTGGAAGGAGATGAGTGGAATGGTTGATCCCAAGATTGTCAGGATCGCGATCCGGATCGTAGGATCGCACGATCCTACGATTCGGGTTGCACTTTTCGATCCGGATCTTAATTTGGATCAGAATTAAGGCGCGTCCATGCGGGATCGTGGAATCGTTTGGATCGCGATCCCTACACGATTCCGCGATCCCGTCTGTTGTATTAAAGAAACACGACAGCTTAGGTTAGAAAATCCCCCCCTCCCATTTTGTTTCTGCTCCAGACGGCTCAAACCTCAAACTCTATTCCGCTCTCGACGGCTCTCACAGGACTTCGTCTTCTTCTTTTTCTTTTTCTTCTACTTCTCTGATTTCTTCTTCTTCTCTGATTTCTTCTTCTTCTCTGATTTCTTCTTCTTCTGCTTCTTCTTCTCTGATTTCACAGGGAGCTCTGATTTCACAGAGAGCTCTCACAGGAAGTTCTCACAAGTCTTCTTCTTAGGGTCTTTTTGGGAGAGCTCTGGCGGATGGAGAAGCTCTTTCCAGCCGCCAGAGCTGTTATTTCCGCTGTTTGGGAGAGATTTTAATAAAATCGCTCTTCAAAAAGCTACTCCCAGAGTAATTTTTGGTAAGCTCCTCCCCCCTGCGTTCAGCTCTTCAAAAAGGCGCTCTTCAAAATATCGCGATCCCGATCCCGCAGCGCTCTTCTCCAGCCCTAGCGATCCCGATCCCGCAGCGCGACATCCCGCGATCCCGATCCCGTCTCCTCCCGAACGGCGACAACATCGGCGAATCCTTCTCCAGCCCTAGCGACGACGACCAGCCCTATCATCGGCGACGCTCTTCTCCAGCCCTAGCATCGGCGACGCCTTCTTCCATCGGCCCGGCTGCACGCTCTCTCCAGCCGCGTTTAGGAGGAGGAGAAGATCGCGCCTCTCACAGATCCTCCCATCCTCCGTCTCGATCGATTGCCGCGATCAGCCATCCCGCCGCATCCAGCGATCCCGATTTTAGATTTTTCTCCCTCCTCCTGGTTTGCAACTCACTGCACTGCAATCAATTCCTTCTTCTCAGGTATATGATTTTTTGTGTGTGTATGTGGTGTGTTAATTTGTGCTGTGTGCGTATGTGTTGTGGGTGTGAGTAATGTGTGTTTGTGCTGTGTGTGTGTGCTGTGTGTGAGAGTAATGTGTTTGTTTTTGTTTATGTGTGTGTGTGTTTGAATGTGTGTGTGTGGATGTGGATGTGTGTGTGTTTGAATGTGTGTGTGTGTGTGTATGTGTTCGTGTGTGTTAGGTTTTTGTGTGTGTTTTGGTTTATGTGTGTGTGTGTATGTATGTGTGTGTGTGTGTGTTTGTTTGTTTTTGTTTATGTGTGTGTGTGGATGTGTGAGTATGTATGTATGTGATGTGTTTGTGTGAGTGTGTTTGAATGTGTTGTGTTGCATGTGTTGAATGTGTGTTGTGTTGTATGTCGTGTTGAATGAGTGTGTGTATGTGTGTGTATATTGAATGTGAGTTGTATGTATGTGTTGAATGTGTGTGTTGAATGAGTGTGTGTGTTGAATAAGTGTGTGTGTTGAATGAGTGTGTGTTTATATGGATGGATGAGTGTGTGTGTGTGGATGTGTGTGTTTGTATGGATGAATGAGTGTGTGTGTATATTGAATGTGAGTTGTATGTATGTGCTGAATGAGTGTGTGTGTTGAATGAGTGTGTGTGTGTTGAATGAGTGTGTGTGTGTGTGTGTGTGTGTTGAATGAGTGTGTGTGTGTGTGTGTGTGTGTTGAATGAGTGTGTGTGTTGAATTAGTGTGTGTGTGTGTGTTGAATGAGTGTGTGTGATTTTTTTTGGGGGTATGTGGTGTGTTTGTGTTTATGAATATGTGTGTATGAATGTGTGTGTGTGTATGTGTTAATTTCTTGTGTCTGTATGGTTTTATGTGTGTGTGTGTGTGTATGAATGTGTGTGTGTGTGTATGAATGTGTGTGTGTGTGTATGTATTTATGAATGTATGTGTGTGTGTATGTTTGAGTGTGTTTGTGTATGTTTGTGTGTGTATGTGTTTATTTGTGTGTGTGTGTGTATGTGTTTGTGTATATTTATGTTTATTGATTTTTATAAGTTTATAGTGTAATGGGAAAAACAAAAGGAGGGCTCGTAACGAGTTGTGAGTCGAGCGAGGTGTTACTATTTTGTGATCTGTGCATAAAGGAGATTGGATTGGGAAATCGACCCACAACACACTTTAGCAAAGAGGGGTGGCAAAACCTGATATCTGGGTTTAAAGAGCGAACTGGAAAAGCTATGATAGAATGCAAATGAAAAACAAATGGGATCACTTGAAGAAGCACTGGAAGTTATGGAAAGAGTTGAAGCATGGAGAGACAGGGTTAGGTTGGGACCCGGAGAAGAGAACAATAGCTGCCTCAGATGATTGGTGGACAGAAAAACTTAAGGTTTGAACAATTTCTTTTTCCTTTTAAATTATTTTGTTTAGTCGACAGAATTATAATATTGTTTTTTGATTATTACAGGTTGTTCCTGCCGCGAAAAAATTTCAGTCTGGTGGTATTTCACCAGAGTTATAGGAGAAACTGACGTTCAGTCAGGTGGTCGCAACTGGAGAGGACTCCTGGGCTCCTTCGATTGAGACTTTGCCACCGGATGTGGGGAGGATCCAACTGGAAGATGATGATGTGGCAGATAACACGGAGAACATTGGGAGTGCTTCCACCTCGGCGGTTAAAAGAAGAAAGCTCGGGAAGAACAAAGGAGTAGCACTTTCTTTGATGTCAGATTTACATCAATCCACCCTATCACTGAAGCCTCCATCAGTTATCTCAGTCAAAGAAGTCGTACAGTTGATTGCTGGTAGCCCAGAGATACGGGCAAATCCCGATCTCTATTACTTTACTCTTGACCACATCAGGGACAAGACCACTAGGGAGATCCTAATGAGTATTCCAGAAGAAGATCGGGTTTGGTGGATTAAGCAGGTGTACGAGAGGAGAGCTCATTGAGCTTGAAAAACTTGATATCTATATTTCTTTTTGTTTATCTTGATGAGAACTATAATGTTTTTTTAAGCATGATGAACAATATAATGTTTTTATTGAGCATGATAAACACTATGATGTTTTTTTTAGCATAATATGATGTTTACTTTTTGTTGTTATACCACATGATGATTATGATTAATGTTCTATGATACTGTAATTGCACAACGAACGACGGCAAGAGAAGTTCTAGGGATTACATTGTATATCTTAGCACAAGGAGGTTCCATTAGATTGGCGAGAGAGCGATTCCAGCACTCGACCGAGACCATTAGATTGGTGATGATGTTGGAGTTGAATATATGTCTACGGTACGAGATAGCATTTACATAATCATACCAATTGATGCGTATAAATTTTCTTCAAACAGGTGATCGGAAAGGATTGGAGAGAGCAGTCAACGGACGTTGGAAGTCCTTTTACATTTATCAGTTATTTTGTGTTATTTAGACCTGTTTTTAAGAATGATGTGAAAGACTCTTGTTATCGGTTGTTTTTAATTATTCTCCGCGTTAAAATATTTATGTATTTTAAAGTTTAAAAAAAACAGCTTCTAAAAGCTGTTTCTCCAAACAGTTAAATTAGAAACTTGCTCTTCAAAGCGCATTTCTGCACAGAACACCCAAACATAGTGCAACTTTTCAAAACTACTCCCCAGAGAGCTCTTTCAAAACAGCTCTATCCGGACAACAGCTTTTTAATCCTCTAGAGCTGTCCCAAACAGAGCTTTAGCTTCCAAGTCTTCTTCTTCTTCTGATTTCTGATTTCTGGTTTCTGATGCTCGCCATCTCTATTCTCAGAAAGCTCACAGGAAGCTCTCACTGGAAGCACTCACAGGAAGCTCTCCCAGGAATCTCTCACAGGAATCTCTCACAGGTCATCATCATCATCATCTTCTTATTTCTGCTTGATTTCATTACAGTGTTCCTTTTGTTTAAAACTTGCACACTGCAACTTGTTTATTTTGCCACTTCTGTGGTTGTATGTATGCGTGGAGATGTATTCTTATTTAGGGATCTTGATAAATTCTCAGAGTTTTTTTTGACATTTTTTATCAGTATGTATTTGTGTGATAAATTATTAGGTCTTATTTAGTACATTCTCTGTTTTTTCGGTATGATCTGTTGTCAAGTTTCTATTGCTTACTAGAATCATAATGTATGGTTATGAAGCTTATTTAATTGCTAGTCATATGGTGAATCCTTCTTACATACTTGATTGACAACATTTTTATTTTCTTCTGCAATGAGGGAACTGTAAGGAATTGTAAAATCAGCTGAAGGAATTGTAAGGACTCTGCAGCTAACTGTTTAATTTTCAATGTTTAACAATAATGTCATTGCTTAATTTGGTAGTAAATTTACATTTGATGAAGTATGTATGACATTTTTTATGCTTCCTTGATGATTGCTTTTTTAATTATGGTAGAAAAAAAGAGATGTCTGGTTCGGGTTCAACTTTCAAGCCCACTACCACAAAGTCTCGCAAGAATATTTTGGGTACAAGAAGTAATCTGGGGTGGCTCCATGAGATTGAGATTGATAGTACCATTAAGAAAGTGCAGTGTAAATATTGTCAGGTAATTCGATCTGGTAGAATATATAGATTAAAACATCACTTGACAGGTATTAAATTTAATGTTGAAGCGTGTCCAAAAGTACCTGATGCTGTTAGACAACAATGAGTATTCTTCAAGCATATGGAGAGCAAGCTATAAAGAAAAAAAGAAATTTTGAGGAAAAGGAGGATTGGGTTGAAGTTGGTGTGAGACAAACTAAACAATCCAAAGGGAAGGGGCCAATGAATTTATTTGTTAGAAAATCAAGTTAATCGACAGTTAATCAGATTTTCAAAAAGGGCGCGCGTGAGAAAGCATGTCAACAGATTGCTCGCTTTTTTTACACAAGTGTCATTCCCTTCAACTGTGTCAAGAACCCGGAGTTCATTAGCATGGTTGAAGCAATAGTCCAACATGGTCCCAGAATGAAACCACCCTCCTATAATGATATTAGAGTAAAATATCTAAAACAGGAAGTTGATAGAACTCTAGAATTACTAGAGGAGTACAAGTTGGAATGACAAAAAGTTGGTTGTACGATTATGTCTGATAGATGGTTAGATAGGAAACAAAGAACTATATGCAACTTCCTGGTGAATAGTCCCAAATGCACAACATTCTTATCATCGATAGATACTTCAAAAATTTCCAAAACTGCGAATAAAGTTTTTGAAATGTTAGATGAAGTTTTGGAAAATGTTGGGGAAGAAAATGTTATTCAAGTTGTGACAGATAATACTTCAAATTATAAAGTTGCTGGTGAAATGTAGATGGAGAAGAGAAAACATTTATATTGGACACCGTGTGTCGCACATTGTATTGACTTGATTTTAGAAGATTTTGAGAGAAAAATCGATCTTCATAAATTAACAATTGCAAATTGCAGAAAGATAAAAACATACATATATTCCATAACTTTTCTCCACACTTGATTGCTTGACTTTACGAGGGGAAAGAGTTAATCCGACTCGCAGTTACTATATTTGCAACAACTTATTTGACATTGGGATGCCTTTTTGAAAATAAATGTGGTTTGATGACGATGTTTACTTCTGTCAAATGGAAGTCCAGTCGATTTGCTGGTTTAAAGAAGGGGAAAGTTTTTCAAAGAATTGTTTTGAATTCAACTCAATTTTGGTCTCATGTTACATTATGCTTGAAGGCAGCACTTCTGCTCATTAAAGTGTTCAGAATGGTTTATTCAGAGGGTCATATGATGAGATTCATTTATGAGCAAATGGAAAGAGCGAAGGAGAAAATTCAATTAAATTTTGATAACATCAAGAAAAAGTAAGTAGTTTAATAATTTGTGTTTTCATCAATAATAATATAAGTGTTTCTTATGATTATATATGTGTTGTACTGTAGATATGAGCCAATATGGGTCATCATTGATGATAGATGGTCAAGCCAACTCCATAGATCATTGCACGCTGCATCTTACTATTTGAACCCTCATTATCATTACAACCCCTTCTTTAGAGCAGATGCAGAAGTAAAAATTGGGTTTTATACTTGTCTCCAGCGAATGATTCCTAATGAAGATGAGAGAACAAAAATAGACATTTATATGGATGATTTCAAACATATTTAGGATTATTTGGGTTAGACTATGCAAAATCAACTAGAACCAAAAGAGCTCCAGGTTAAACATATTTGTTTAATGCTATTTCAAATAATCAAGCAATAAACATGATGTTAATTATTATCATATTAAACATTTATTGTATTGTTATTTACAGCTGACTGGTGGGATTCCTACGGAGATAACTGTCTGGAATTGAAAATATTTGCAATCCGAGTTCTAAGTTTGACATGTAGCTCTGGATGTAAACAGAACTGGAGTGTCTTTGAGATGATGAGATCTACTACACAAAAATATCCTAACACTTTACTTTGACTATTTGACTGACTTCATTTTTATTTTTTCAAAATAGGAGCCTTTGAAAAGAAGAAACCGATTGCTTCAAAAGAAAATGAATGATTTAGTATTTTTGATGTACAACATGAAGTTGATGGAACGACAAGATAGAAGAGATGTGCATCTAAGGAGAAGTTTTTAAACTTTGAGGATATTCTTTCGGATGATGAATGGATCACCGAGAAGGAAGATCCTGTTCTTCCCCGTAAGAGCAATTGATTGAGGATTCTTCAAAGTAGAGATGCCCAAGAAACTTATAGTGATGATAGTGCGAGAAGGAATGTTGAAGAACCCGTTGCAGTCGTAACTGATGCCTGTAAGTTTGATATTATTTAATTTGAAAATGCAAAATTATTCAACTATATTGTGTATCATAATTAAAACTTTTTATTTTAGGTGGAGTATATGATCTCACCAAAAGGCGCAATAAACTTGATGCTGATGATTATATTAGTGATACTGAATGGGATGATGATCATAATGATTGTGGTGATGATGATGCTGCAGAGAATGTAGAACTTGATAATGAGGATATGACTGAGTAGCTGTTAAAGATTTATATTAGTGGTTTTGTATCGGTCCGACAAACATATGTTAAGGATTTTATATTTGGACAAGATTGATGTGAACTTTATGTTATTTTTGGGTTTAGTTGTTCATTAATTTATTTTTGATATAAATACTCAAATGTTTATTAGTTTTATAGTTTCTTATGTGTTAATTGTGTGCAATTGGATGATAAAAAATGTATTTACATATTTTAAGTCTTAATTTATGATTTTTGTAGGATCCTACGATCCTTGATCCGATCCCACGATCTGATCCGATCCAACCGAAAAACAATCCTACCTAGAATCTCGATCCTAACAACCTTGGTTGATCCTCAAAAAAGATTACATTAGCCAAAACAATTAGCTTGTCGTTGGGAGGAGAGTAACAAACATTACCCTTCTGAGTACAGGAGTAGCCAACGAACATACATTTAGTGGCGCGAGCAGCGAGCTTGCCAGTAGGCGGACCAAGAAGGTGAACATAACACACATAACCAAAGACACGGGGTGTGAGAGAGAAAAGTGGCTTGGAAGGAAAGAGGAGACTAAACGGAAAAGCGAAGTCAAGTACAGATGAATGCATAAGGTTGATAAGATGACAGACAGTAGAAACCGCAAAGTTTCAGTATTCAGTGGACACTTACATTTGAAACAGGAGTGACCGGGCGACATCGAGGAGGTGACGATTTTTTCGCTCGATCATATCGTTTTGTTGGAGGGTATAAGCACACGAGGTTTGATGTATGATGCCGAACTCGGTGCATAAATTTGAGAAAGTGCGACCGGTATATTCGCGAGCATTGTCAGTGTGAATGATTTTTAACATAGTGGAGAACTGCGTACGCGTCTCAGTAAGAAAAATACGGAAAATAAATGTCAGTTTAGTACGATCACGAAGTAGATAAAACCAAGTGAGACGTGTGTAATTATCAATAAAAATGACAAAATATCGATAGCCAAAAACACTAGGGACTTTATAGGGTCCCCAGATATCAGAATGAACTAAAAAGAACGGAGTATACTCCGGGTACATGTAGAAGGAAAAGAAGTACGATGTTGATTGCCGTAGATACATGATTCACAAGTAAACTCTCGCAATGAGACATAATGAAGAGCCTTCTTGAGAATCAGGAGGGGAATGCCAAAGGCGGCGATGCTAATCATCGGTGGAGATAACAACAGAGAGAATGGTGGGTGGAACCTCCAAGAGATACAACCCATTCGACAGCTATCCTTTATCAATGGTACTCCGCCTGCGGTGATCCTGCACAACAAAAGAGGATGGAGAAAATTCTATACAACAGTCAAGTTCTATAGTAAGGCGACTAACTAATAACAGATTGAAGGGGGATCTTGGAACATGAAGAACCAAGGATAGAGGGAGAGTGAGGGTTAGCCGAAGATCAGCTGCGCCAGAGACCGGAGTGGTGTCGCCATTTGCGACACTGATGAACTTGGGATAAGCAGACTGTATATACTGTGGTGGTTTCTGGGATATAATGTGGTGAGTAACACCCGAGTCCACGATCTAGTGGGGGATATGAGAGAGACAGAAGATACCTTCAGTAGAGAAAGATGCAACCGAGCCAGACGAGCGACTGATAACGCCTTGGAGCTGTTGATGCTGGGTGCGAAGAGCGTTGATATCTTGCCGGGTAGAAGAATCAGGATCCGGTGGAGGAGCACCATTGGGAGTAGGAGCAGTTGTAGTAGAAACAACAAGGCGTGGAGGCAAACCATGCTTGCGGTAGCATGTAGTTTCAAGATGACCCTCTCGACCACAATAAGTACATTTGAAGGCAGAGCGCCCAACACGTCCTCGTCCCCGAGACGTGTGGCGGCCTCCCCTAGCCGAAGAACCACGAGCCTGAGTAGTAGGTAGGTGGGGATGCTGAAGGAGAGCTGGTGAAAAAATTGTTAGGACCTCAGAGGGAGATGTAACCTTGAGCAGCATAGAGAAGACATCAGACAGTGAGGGCGTTGTAGAGGAGGAAAGAATCCGAGCCCAGACACTGTGGAGGTGGGGAGGAACCCGGGCCATCATTATTGCAATCCCAACTGCCTCCTTTTGCACTTGTGTAGCAAGATCCGTGGAAGGAGCCTGATGTTGTATCCATGCCTCCACTAGAGTTTTGGCCTTGACAACAAAAGAGGTCAAATCACCCGATGTGCCGGGATCCAGAGTTTGAAGCGCAGAGATTATATCATACAGATGTAGCAAACTGTCTTTGCCAGACTATATAGAGTGAAGTTCCTCCCACATCGCCTTAGCAGTCTCATGATACATGGCCATGCGATATGGCTCGATATCCATGGAATTGAGGATCCAGGATTGGACTCGACCGTCATCACGGAGCCACTCATCAGTGGGAACAGTGGGAGTAAGGTGATGAAGAAGACTTTTGGTCTGGAGAACGCGATGAACGGAATGCACCTATTCTACAAAATTCTGTTTCCCCCTGAGGGAGATAGTGGTGATCCGAAGTTCATCGCGAACTTCAGGAGAAGGAACAACGACACGAGCGGGAAGAGAAGAGGCTATTGTTGAGTCCATGGAGGTAAGAGAGAAGGCGGCCTGAGATCCTGCAGCAACTAGAGGGGAAGAAGCCGACATCGACTAGAAGGGCAGCGGTTGGAAGTGAAGAGGCCGACAACGACTAGAAGGGCAGCAGATAGAAGTGAAGAGGCCGACAAAGAAGGGCCAGCGAACAACAAAGCTAGGCGGCAAGAGAGAAGGCGATCTGGCGAATAAACGCGGGCGGACTTGCAAACGACCTGAGAATCCGCAGCGACCAATGGAGAAGAAGTTGCTAAACAGGTTGAAGAGGTTGGCAGCGGTTTAGAGCAGAAGAGGCCGGTGGACAGCAAGGCAAGTCCGACAACGACGTAGAGAAGCAGAAACCGACGAACTACAAGACAATGTCAGTTGCTGCTAGAGAAGGAGAGGCCACAAAGAGAGAAGCCGCGAAGAGAGAGAGAGGAGCAGAAATGCGGCTTGAGAGATCAACCACAATTGCAAGAACAAGGAACCAAACCGCACAACTCAAGCAGGGAACCGCTGCGAACAAGGCAGGCGAACAGACCACGCCGAACTAGGCAAAGTGTCGCGGTCAAAAAAACACCGCACAACCAAACCGCGCAAGTAGGATGGCAGAACGCAGCGGGTAAGGTGGACCATGGGATGGTTTGGGCAAAAGAAGACTGTCATAACCCGCATTTTTCTCCGAGGAAAACGGATTATCAGAGTAGGAGAAAACACGTGTCATGATGCCACGTCGAGCAGGGGATAACTGCCGACGCTCAGGCAAACCACTATCAACTATACTTTATGAAAATTCATAAGTTATATGATTAAAAAATCAGTTATATTTTTAAAGGCCGTATCCCTCGGCTCGGTGGATCACCTAGTCCACAATTTAAAAACTATACTTATACGCTGCGGAAAATACTTTATTCAGGTTTGACATCCTAAAAGAGTGCATAAGTGCCCCTAGAGGACATCTTATACCATGCAGGACCCTACATTTAGTTTATACTTATACATAGGAAAACGATTTTTTTTATGTTATTTGGAAAATAGTGATGAGTTTTATAAAACATGCTGATCATGAGGTATACTTATAATAGTGTTTTTAGGTTTAAAAGTAACTAGCAACCTAACATAAATCATCCCCAGAGCAAGTAGACTATCTCCAGAAAAGGTAGCAGCAAAAAGTTAACATATCTAGTATCAAGGTAAATCTACCAGTGAGCGCCAACAAACTGACACGAACCCACTGACAAGTATGTATGTCTGTAAGAAAGAAACACAAAACTACCTAACAAGACCAAAGAACTGATCTCCACAGTTCGAGAGACCACCAGCAACAACACAGCACAACTAGCCGCCTAATCGGCTACTAACCAGAACCTGAGGCATTCAAAGAAGAAAAGAATACCTCAGCAAGCTAAACAAGTAAGCTGTACGGAAATGTTAAGTTAAAAGGTAAGCAAGAAGAGTAAGCAAACCGAAACAAGCACCACTACCCAAGGCAAGGCAAAAACAAAAGTACTATGTGCGAGGAAACATCAACAACCCTGTCGAAAAATAAATCCTGCAGAGTTTACCAGGCTACTATGAGCCCAAACGTTGCAAATTTACAAAGGAATAAACGTCTAACACCCTAAGCTGTGAGAGATGGTAGTAGCAAAAACAACGCGGATCCGGGTTGGAGGCAAACTCAGTCCCCCAACCACCATTTCCAAGAAACAAAGCTCAGGAGTCTACATGTGAAAGCACTAGGGACCTCCCACCCCCTTGCCCAGCCCGTACCTGGAGCAAGATAAAAAAAAAGGGTGACCTCGGCTAAATTACACAACACCTCCCCCATTAAGAGCTTCAAACCACCACTACTAACCACGACCCACGATTCGGCCTTTGGAAAAACATAGCCGACAAGAAACCTCAAAACCAAAGGAAATTCACTCGGGAGAGAAAATCAAGATAAGGGAAAAACGTTGAGATGACTCAACACGGCATGGCGTTGAGTGAGCCTCACTCACTCTACGCCTAAACAGACGGTGGCGTTGAGTGAGCTAACCTCACTCAACGCCAAAACAACTATGGCGTTGAGTGAGGTTCATTCACTCAACGCCTTCTGCAACACTGGTTGTGGCGTTGAGTTAGCTAACCTCACTCAACGCCAAAACAGCTATGGCGTTGAGTGAGGTCCACTCCCTCAACGCCTTCAGCAAAACAGGCTGTGGCGTTGAGTGAACTAACCTCACTCAATGCAAAAACAGCTACGGCGTTGAGTGAGGTCCACTCCCTCAACGCCTTCAGCAACACAGGCTGTGGCGTTGAGTGAGCTAACCTCACTCAACGCCAAAACAGCTACGGCGTTGAGTGAGGTCCACTCCCTCAACACCTTAGCACTTAGCCGCGAAAACCAACTGTGGCGTTGAGTGAGTCCACCTCTCTCAACGCCAAAACAGCTTTGGCGTTGAGTGAGGTCAACTCACTCAACGCCAAAGTACTTAGCCGCAAAAAACAAGCTGTGGCGTTGAGTGTGTCCACCACTCTCAACGACAAAACAGCTTTGGCGTTGAGTGAGGTCGACTCACTCAACGCCAAAGTACTTAGCCGCAAAAAAACAAGCTGCGGCGTTGAGTGTGTCCACCACTCTCAACGACAAAACAGCTTTGGCGTTGAGTGAGGTCGACTCACTCAACGCCAAAGTACTTAGCCGCAAAAACAGGCCAAGCAGACCCGGCGTTGAGTGTGTGCACCACACTCAACGCCAAGTCCAAGCAGACCCGGCGTTGAGTGTGTGCACCACACTCAACGCCAAGCCCAAGCAGACCCGGCGTTGAGTGTGTGCACCACACTCAACGCTAAGCCCTGAATTCTCCAATGCTAACCCCAGCAAGTCTCAGCACAGGGAAGGCTTCTGCTACAGTCACTACACATGCAAGCACACTTACATCCCAACCCGAGCCTAAGCAAGATAGATTTTGCATAAATTAAACTATAGCTCTTCTCCTCTACCCGACTACAACTACTGCACAGGAAAAAATTGACCCAACCCTCAAGCCCTCACACATCCCGAGAACTAGGCTTCTCTATCAACAGTTGGGTTTTGTACCCGATTTCAAGCAAGAATAGGGTTTCTAACCTAGGGCTAACAGGGTAACAAGGAGATAGACAAAAAGAATTACACGGCAAGGGCAAGAATACCACTTGCCTCAAATTTCCGGCGAAGCTCGGTCGGCCTCCTTTACTCTCACTCGGCACCAGCAACAGCAACACCTAAAGCAGAAATCTGGGGCTTTAATGGCGGAAACGGACAACCCTAGAAAATCGAGACCCCTAGAAACACCATGAAAACTGAATTTCTTACCGTAGGAATGAAGGTCTAGGCGAGAGCAATCCAAATCCGCTTTCGGAATCGAATTCCGTCCACAAACGCTCCCGGAATCGGCGTCCGAAGGGGAGCAGGTTCGGCGGTTTCTCTATTTTCCGCGAACAGGCGCTGCGGGCGGGGGAAGAAAGTGAACAGGAGCGGTTCCTTTCTTAAGTCTAATCTATCCTATATATAACATCCTCTTAATCTTAATTAGCTAATCAATTATTTAAGGCTAAAAATGACAAGGCAAAACCGTCAAGCACCCGCACCCTATCAAAATAATCATTAATATAATATTTATTAAATAGTTTTTTTTATAAAATACAAAACGACGCGAAAACCGAACATCCTCGGAATTCGACGAAATTCGCACCGTAGCTAAATATCCACGCTACGAACACAACGACGAAGTCGAAATTAACTTTCGACGAACATAACTCGAGTTATACCCACCCGAAGGCAAAACACAAGCATCCCCCGAGAGGCCACACCGGGTCACCCAAAACGACTCGGCTTGCTAGGGAGATCTTGCCAATAGGATACAAAATAGGTCACTCAGTTCTAAGGAGTTAAGACCACACTCCACGGATGGCACAAGCCAAGAAAATGCGTCGACGTAACGCCAAGCAAGAATTAAATAATCGCAGAAAAATCGGGGGCGTTACAGTCACTCTCCCTAAAAGAAAGTTTCGTCCCGAAATTTTACGCACAACACTTCTACTATAGAAGGAAAAGTAACAAGCCAAACATTACAAGAAGAAAACATACCGACCCAATCAGGGGAACAGTTGAGGGTGAGCCTCCCTCATAGCCGACTCTAACTCCCAAGTCGCGCTTTCCAAATCCTGATTTTTCCATAGAACTTTGACCATCGGGATGGACTTCCTTCGCAGCACCCGATCTTGAGTTTCCAAAATGCGAACCGACACTTCAATAAAAGAGAGATTAGGCTCCAACTGGGGCACAACATCCAAGACTTGCCCACTGCTGCGCACACACTTCCGCAATTGGCTTACATGAAATACATTATGAACACCTGGGAATTTTGCTGACAAATCCAACCTATAAGCTGACACGCCAATCCGTTCAACGATCTTAAACGGGCCCACATACCTCGGGTCCAATTTCCGGTTCTTACCGAACCTCTTGACTCCAACCATCGGGGAAACCTTAAGAAACACAAGGTCCCCTACAGAAAATTCCAAGTCCGACCTACGCCGATTGGCGTTCTTTTCATATCCTCGAATAAGCTTCACCGCGACTTCCATTTCCTCGAGTGCATCCGGACCCAACAAGGGTCTCTCACCCGCCTCAGCCCAAAACAGGGGGGTTCTGCACCGCCTCCCATACAAAGCTTCAAACGGAGCCATTTGCAAACTTTCTTTATAACTGTTATTGTATGCAAACTCCATAAATCGCAACCGCTCATCCCACGCTCCACCGTGGTCTAGAATGTAGCATCTGATCATATCCTCAACTATCTGGTTCACCCGCTCTGTCTGCCCATTGGTCTGTGGGTAGTAAACAGTAGAATACTTCAGATCTGTACCCAAATCCTCCTGCAGATTCTGCCAAAAACGAGAAGTAAACCGGGAGTCTCGATCAGAAATGATGCTAACAGGCACACCGTGCAATCTGATGACCTCATTCAAGTACAACTCTGCTATCTTCTTCATCGGATAGTCAATCTTATACGGCACGAAGTGAGCACACTTCGTCAGTCTATCCACTATAACCCAAACAGAATCAAATCCCCTTGGAGATTTCGGTAAGCCCGTAATGAAGTCTATGAAAATACTTTCCCACTTCCAAGTCGGGATCTCTAACGGAGTCAACTTGCCACCAGACCTTCCGTGATCGGCCTTCACACGCTTGCAAGTGTGACACTCAGCAACAAATCGGGCTATATCACTCTTCATCCCATACCACCAGGCAATTTGCTTCAAATCACGATACATCTTTGTAGATCCCGGATGGTAGGCAACACTGGATCCATGAGCCTCTCTGCATACCATACCCCTGATGTCTCCGACAGCGGGGATGCAAAATCTGCCGCGGTACTTCAAAGTACCCGCATCATCGATAGAAAAATCCGGCAACTCTCCTCTCTCAGTCCTGAGGTATAAGTGCAGAAGGTCCGGATCATCCTTCTGGTGCAACCTAGTAAGTGAAATCCAAGACGGCTCTGCCACTGCCAAACTGCTCTGCATGTCACAGCACCCCACTGAGATATCCATAAGGAGGAACTCTTCTACTAAACGATCGGCGGAGAGATTAAAGATCTTCCTCGTCTTCCGGTGTTGAAGCCGAGAAATATCTCAACCTCAGAAATCGGACTAGGCCACCTGAAGTTACTGGTCGAGCGGTCAGAAAGACGGTCTCTGGTCAGGAAACAGAAGCAAATTGTTCGAACAAGACCCCAGGTTGCTGCGGCAGGAAGGTCCCACCACGTACCCAGTTGCTTAGGAGCAACCCCTTCTCAACCAGATTGGCCGAGCTAGGTACGAAGGAGACGAGCTCGAGCAGTAGCGAGTCGAGGGCAATTGCTGGAACTCGCGAGGGCTCAGGCCGAGATTTTGCTTGTCCCTCCTTCGTACCCCTGGGGTCCTATTTATAGGGAAATCCCAGGGAGAGGGGGGGGGGGGGGTCTTACTTATACCCCCACCCTGGCGAGTTGGCGACTTCCCTGGGGAGCTCGCCTAGAAGAGGCGAGCATCTGGCCATAGTCGCCACCTGGCGAGTTGGCCTGGGGAGCTCGCCATACCCGCCCGAGCCTCCTGCGGCCTGGGGTGCTGATCTGGATCCCCGTCTTACCTTGTTGACTTTGACTTCTAATGACCTGGCGGTGGTAGGACCCACCCTCGTCGAATACGGGTTGTACACAATCCCCGCTCTTTTTGGGCGACGTAGGAGCCCAGAAAGAATCATCCAACGCTTATTCGGCGAGTACCTCTGCCGAGTATCTGGACAGCTCGCATCGTCGCCTGCTGGTAGAGTAGTCTATAAATAGGGGGGGGCTTGATTTTCGAGACGGAACCTGAAGCTCGCCGAAAATGTCGGATGCTGAGAAGTTGCTGATGGACAATCTCGCCGCCCTGTCTGGCCTCCTCGGCATAGCCAGATAGAAAAGGTCGCGCGAGGAAGACGCCATCGCCTTGACCCCGCCGAAGAAGAAAAAGGCGAAGAAGGTCAAGCAGTCCGCCACTACGGCGGTCGACTCGCCTCCACCGCTGAAGCAAGTCGCCGCGGCGACTGGAAATTCCGCAGCTTCTTCCAGCACCCAGAAGCTGTTGAGCGATCTCGGGCTTGACGACCTCCTCGGATCTGTTCGGGACAGCCCGCCGGAGGACCCGGGGGTGGCCGAGGAGCTCACGGCTGCTAAGGAATCCGCGGCGGCTCAGGTCGAGGTCATCACCGTGCCAGGTCGCCATCTGGAAATCTTTCCTGCTAGGTTGTCGCCGCTTCTTCTTTACTGACTTTTTTATGCAGGCTCTCCGACTGTCGCGGACGCGACTCTTGACGTAGTCCCGCTGAGCTCGGCCCCCTACTCGCCCTGGCGGCCGATAGGCCGTCCAGGACCGCCTACACGGTCCGGATGGGTCTTAGCTCAGGGAAGGCGTCGGGGGCGACGTTGGTGAAGGGCACCCCCCCGGCGAGCGAGGAGCTGCCGGTGAAAGAAATTCCCGCTGGGTTGTCCGGGTCGGCGCGCGAGGATCCTCCGGCGAGCAGGGCGGCCCCCACCGTTGCGAGTGGTGGGAAGGTAGTCTTGGCGAGCGCCTCATTGCCGCCGCCGCCACCCTTGGTCGCCACTCCTGGCCAGACGCCGGGCACCGTCCTGCCCCCGCCGCCGCCTTTGTCTGCTCCGAAGAGGTCAGATCTTCCGCGACCTCCTCCACCTCCTGCGCCGAGGGCTCCACTCCACCCGGCGAGCTCATCTCAAGCTCCGCCGCCGTTGAAGAAGCCGGAGAGGCAGCGGCCGTCCTACTTCCCTCCGCGGGTTGGAGACCCCGACTACGTCGGCCGAGGGTCTGGAGAGCGCGGGCAGGGCAGGCCTGCCGATCTTCCGAGCAGCTCTTCGGGGAGGCGAGATACCTCCGGGCGACCTCCTTCGCCGCGCCGATCCCGATCTCCTCGCCGCGGTGAGCCTCCTACTACTTTGACTACTCTGTTTTTCCTGTCCTGACGATCTACCTTCCTGCCTTGTCAGATCGCCCGACGACCCCTGGGGCGTCTTTCATTGACGCCATCGGGCTGTCCGGGAGCGAGTATCGCCAGGCTGCCATTCGCGCCCACATGGAGCTGGAGAGCAAGTTCGACCAGCTCGCTATCTGCGACCCTCACCGACGCATCTCGGCTCTGGAGGCGAGGATGGCCAAGGTCGAAGGGCTCTAGGCGACCTTGGAGAACTATGAAGCTCGCTTCCACGTGGTTAAAGAGAATGACCGCCAGCTGCAGTTGAACAACCACCGTCTGCAGCTGGTGCTTGACGAGCTGGCTGGCATCCGGGCGAGCATGGGGTCTGCTGGACGTCTGGCGAGGATGGAGGAGCAGCTCCGGCTTGGCGACGATGCGACAGCGTTGGCGACGGAGCATTACCGGCGTGCACGCGAGATCGGCTGGGCCGTGCGACATGCTCACCCCCCTGAGCGACCTAGGGCGCCATAGTATCTTTGCTTTTTGAATGTAGCTCGCCACGCGCGACTTTGAACTCCTTTCGGACATCTATATATATTTTTTATTTGATCAATTCATTTTGCGTGTATGAGTATTCTCGCCTTCTGATCCTTCGTGTGTGCGCTTTCTTTGTGGTCCTTCGTGTGTGCGCTTTCTTTGTGGTGTGCCGAGCTCTAGGACTTCTGGCGATGTCGCCTCTTCTTCTTCACCGCGCGAGCTCGTTCGATACTCGCCGAGCCGGGCAGACCCCCCCCCCCCTTTTTGCCTTGACATATCTATAAATAGGTGGGGTAGGTGGGTCATAAAGCGTATGCTGCAGCGATCTTCTCTTCGTATCGGCGAGTATCCGAACATCCAGCTCGCCCTCTCTCGCTCTTTTTACAGCTCGCAAACATGGTCGGCGATGACGCCAGCGCTCGCCGACAAGCTCACGCCATTAACTTCGCGGACGCGGCCTTCAAGAAGTCAATTACCTCAGAGAAGGACCTGGCGGCCTTCAGGGAGCGCCTGCTGCCCGAGGACTACTCGGCGAGGCTCCCTACTCGCGGCGAGCGGCTCAACACATATGTTGAGGGCGCCCTCGTCTTGTCGCTGCGACATTTTGACGCCGGCCTGCGGCTACCCTTCTGGCCGGAGTTCTGCGAGATCCTGCGCTACTTCGGGATCGTCCCCGCGCAGATCAACCCCAACGGCGTGGCGATCATCATGGGGTTCCTATGCTTCCTCCGGGAAGAGAGGATCGCCTTCGACCTCTCCGTCTTCCGCCGCATCTTCGCCTTTGCGGCGACCTCGGAGGGGGTCATCTTTTAGCAGCCACGTCTGCACCTTGGTCGGGACCGCGAATAAGGTCCACCGCTGGAGCGAGCAGTTGGTGGTCGTCCACGGCGACTTCGGCGGGATTCTCGGCAGGCCGCACCAACCAGCCGACGTCGCCTTCCTTCCTCCCATCCTCGAAGGAGCTCGCGAGCAGCTCTTCGAATACTTCCGTGGTCGGCGCTTTGACGTCATTTTCTGGCGTCTAAACGTCAACGTGCTCGAGGCAGTCCACCCTAATGAAGGTAAGCCGAGCTCGAAATGCGTCCTGGTTACTCGCTCGCCCTTTTGCCGCTGAAGCTAACTTTGTCGCGCGTTTCGCAGTTTCCAACGAGCTTCCGGAGAAGCCTCTTCCTTCGGCGAAGGAAGTCGCCACTACGCGCTCGGACGTTCGCCCTCCTGCCGACGTTGGGGAGAAGAAGGCGGCCAAGGGAAAGTCGCGGGCCAGCTCGCAGGGTCCCGCGAGGAAGAGGGCGAAGACCTCGTCGCCACAATCCGTCGATCGCCGGTCGCCGACGGGCGCCCAGTCGCCCCACTTCCACCCCAACTACGGCCTCAGGCAGGGGGTGGTGGACGCCTACGGCCGCCCGCTCGTGACATGGTCGGCGGAGGACAACTCGGTGTCGCTGCACCAATCTCCCGTCCTGGTCGACCGACTGGGAGGACAAGGGGGAGGCTTTCGCCGTCCTCCACGCCCTATATGGGCGAGTCGATGCAGAGTCCGTCCTGGAGTTGACCCCGACGGAGCTCGCCCATCAGTCGGCCTGCGCGCTCGCGCGGTCTGCCGAGCTGGGTCATTACTCGGCGAGGAAGCTGCTGGAGATGACCGATGCCCTCAAGGTTGTCTCCAAGAAGGCCATCGACCTCGGCATGCAGTCAGTCCGCTGGAAGGACTTCGAGGTGATCTGTCCTTGGGTGGGTTGCTCGATTTGTTTCGTTGATAGGTTGACGTCGATCATTTCGCAGGCTGCCGAGATAGAAGTGGCGAAGAAGCTCTCCGAGTGCGAGGAGAAGCTCGCCGCCTCCCAGGCCGAGCTGGAGGCGGCCCAAACTCGCGCAGCGGTGATGGAGACGAGGCTGGTCGCTGTTGAAGGACGGCCGAGCTCCTCAACCCCGCTACCCGAAGACCCGGCGCGAGTGGTGAAGCAATCACGCGTCCTCTGGGAGGAGAGATCCTCTGTTCGCCGCGAGATTGCGCGGGCGGCGGGGAACGTCATACTCGCGCGCCTCAGGCTCGGGGGCCAGCTCGTCGAGGGGGAGAAGCCGCTCACTGTCGACGAGCTCATTCCCGAGCTACTCGCCGAGGGGACCATCCCACCGTACCACGCCTCGCCGCCGACCAGCTCCGGTGACAGCAGCAGCGGAAGCAGCAGCAGCGGAAGCAGAAACGACGGGAGCGAGAGCGGTGAATCTGTAGATATCGGTGATATCAGAGACGACGAATATCGGCCAGATACTGGCGACGAGGAGTCCTAGTTGCTCGCCGATATTCCTTTTGTAAATCAATTTTTGACTTGTGATTTATGCAAATTTTTGCTCCTGCATTTTTCTGACATGTTGCTCGCTAGGCTCATAGGCTCGGAGAGGAGCGTTCGCTAGATCGCAGGGGGATGGTCCCGACATCGATCATCCGCTCGCCGGGACCTACTCGCTCCTGCGCCCGGGTACTCGTGAACCTGCTGGGAGAACCTCGCGCACCGCGCGGGTCGGCGCGTGGGACATACTCGCATGCCCTCCGGGGCTCGCTTACTCGCGCGGTTCCAGCTCGCTTACCCGCGTGGGACCAGCTCGCCTACTCGCGCGAGATCAGCTCGCCTACTCGCGCGAGGCCTGCTCGCCCACCTGCGCGTGACGCCAGTCGAACCTGGCTTAGTTGTCGAATCATAACCTGCGGGCCTCTCATTCTCGCAATCGAGGAGATCGGCCGATTCCCGAGGAGAGGAGCTCGTGGGGATACCGGTCTTACGACACTGCTCAACTCGAAGTCTTGGATTACAATCGAGGAAATCGGCCGATTCCCGAGGAGAGGAGTTCGTGGGGATACCGGTCTTACGACGCTGCTACACTCGAAGTCTTGAATTACAATCGAGGAGATCGGCCGATTCCCGAGGAAAGGAGCTCGTGGGGATACCGGTCTTACGATGCTGCTCCACTCGAAGTCTTGAATTACAATCGAGGAGATCGGCCGATTCCCGAGGAGAGGAGCTCGTGGGGATACCGGTCTTACGACGCTGCTCCACTCGAAGTCTTGAATTACAATCGAGGAGATCGGCCGATTCCCGAGGAGAGGAGCTTGTGGGGATACCGGTCTTACGACGCTGCTCCACTCGAAGTCTTGAATTACAATCGAGGAGATCGGCCGATTCCCGAGGAGAGGAGCTCGTGGGGATACCGGTCTTACGACGCTGCTCCACTCGAAGTCTTGAATTACAATCGAGGAGATCGGCCGATTCCCGAGGAGAGGAGCTCGTGGGGATACCGGTCTTACGACGCTGCTCAACTTGAAGTCTTGGATTACAATCGAGGAGATCGGCCGATTCCCGAGGAGAGGAGCTCGTGGGGATACCGGTCTTACGACGCTGCTCAACTCGAAGTCTTGGATTACAATCGAGGAGATCGGCCGATTCCCGAGGAGAGGAGCTCGTGGGGATACCGGTCTTACGACGCTGCTCAACTCAAAGTCTTGGATTACAATCGAGGAGATCGGCCGATTCCCGAGGAGAGGAGCTCGTGGGGATACCGGTCTTACGACGCTGCTCAACTCGAAGTCTTGAATTACAATCTAGGAGATCGGCCGATTCCCGAGGAGAGGAGCTCGTGGGGATACCGGTCTTACGACGCTGCTCAACTCGAAGTCTTGAATAAAATCCTGCATCCTTACATAGTTTGGAGATTAATCCCAGAGACATCTTGATAAGAAAGAAACTCTCTCCGGAGAGACGCTCTTGACCCTGCCCAATCGGGGGGTTGGCGTCCAGACCCGTTCCTAAGAATTACTCTAGTCGGAAGAGAGATGCACTCGGGGAGACCTAGACCGACATGCAAGAGGGGAGCTGATCTCGGCCGGCAATGCAGAGGCTCGGTCTTACAAGAGCGCTTAAAAGTCCCGAAGCATCGTCCTATCATCCGTACTAGGCTATTCAGTAAGAACGGGTTGAAGGCACGTATCTCGATTTGATAGTGAAGATCGCTTCCAGCTACGATTCGAACGGGGGTGGTGTTCATTGAGGGTCCTCTCCGGACGCACTCGGAATCAACACACCCCTGGGCTCGTCCACGCCCTCCCTTCAGCAGGTTATCCTGCCTTGTTGCTCACTTGAGATTTTTTCCTTCTGGGTGCTTTACGAGGCCGACCTCTCCTCGAGTCCGGGGGATCAGGGTGCGGATCTGTTCCTCGTAGTTCCTCCAGACGGAAGAGAGATGCACTCGGGGAGACATAGGCCGACATGCAAGGGGGGAGCTGATCTCGGCCGACAATGCAGAGGCCCGGTCTTACAAGAGCGCTTAAAATCCCGAAGCATCGTCCCATCATCCGTACTGGGCTATGTATGAGGAACAAACCGACCACTGCCTCCCGAAGTCGACTACGAGGCGGGCCATGGAAACACCCAGAAGCCTTGAGGCATGTTCAACACAAAAGGGATAAAATCCCGCATCCTTTATATATTAACTATGTTTACAGAAATAGATACATGGGTTACCGGTATGGGTAGAATCTTTTCAGATCATCCCCACTCCAGGTCCCAGTCAGCTGCTCCCCCGCTTGATCTTGTAGGTAATAGCCTCCTGTGGCTAAGGCTTCTTGGACGATGAAAGGTCCTTCCCAGTTGGGATGCAGCTTGCTTACGGCGGCTCCCCGCCCAGCGGCGTCCACCTTCTTCATGACCAAGTCTCCTGCGAGGAAGTTTTTTAAGCGGACATTTTTGTCGAAATGCCTCGCCATGCGTCTCTTGATTTCTTCCTGGCGCATGGAGGCCAAGTCCCGAAGTTCTTCCACATAATCTAGGGAGAGCCTCTGAGCCTCTTCATTCTCTAGCCGCCATTCCTCGCTTCCGTCTTTGGCTGCGATGACCCTTGGGCTATGCACCTCAAATTCGACCGGGATGAGTGCCTCGGACCCGTGTGATAGTTTGAAGGGTGTTTCCCCTGTGGCTGAGTTTGGGGTGGTCCTGAGAGCCCATAGGACAGAAGGGAGTTGCTCGGCCCAATTTCCCTTGAGGTTGGTGATCTTTTTCTTCAGCAGGTTGATGATGAGCTTGTTCGCGGCTTCCACTTGCCAATTACTCCGAGGGTGGTGTACCGAGGCGAACCGAAGGTCGGTTCCCAACTGCTTACAAAAGTCCCCTATCTTCAAACTGGCGAACTGCGGCCCATTGTCGGTGATGATGGCCAGAGGGATCCCGAACCTGCATGCGATTTCGCCCCAGATGAAGTTCTTGACGATTTGCGACGTGGTCTTGGCCAGAGCCTTGGCCTCGATCCACTTTGTGAAGTAGTCGACCATTACTAGCACGAACTTCCTTTATCCGCTAGCTTGAGTGAACGGGCCGATCAAGTCCATCCCCCAGATTGCGAAGGGCCACGGAGCGGTGATCGAGCGAAGCTGCTGAGCCGGCTGGAGCGCGAGGGGCGCGAAGAGTTGACACTGGGAGCATTTTCTGGAATAGGCCTCCGCGTCCTTTCGGATGGTTGGCCAGAAGTAACCGTGCCTCAAAATCCTCTGCTCCAGGGTGCGGGTCCCAGAGTGGCTGCCGCACTCTCCTGAGTGAATCTCCTCGATGACCCGGGGAATCTCGAGCTCTGACAAGCATCGGGCCAGAGGGCCTGAGATGGTCTTGCGATAGAGCTCGCCGTCTTGCAATAAGTAGTATGCGGCCTTGTACCGGAACTTTCTCTGATCTGGCCCGTCGGATGGTAGTCGGCCTGTTGTCAAAAACGTGATGAACGGATCCCTCCACGAGGCTCGTTGATCGATCTCCATCAGCTCGCCTTCTTCGATGGATGGTCGAAACAACTCGACGGCGATTCCCCCAGCCCGAGGGCCGTATTTTGCAAGGCCGTCTGCCTCGGAGTTGCGTTCTCGGGGCACGTGCTCGACGTGGAAGGATCGGAATCCCCCGATCAGGCCCTTGACCTTAACCAGATATTGCTGCAAAATGGGATCTCGAACTTCGAACTCTCCCCGAATCTGAGATGCGGCCACCATGGAGTCTGTAAAAGCCTGGACGTCTCTGATGGCCAGCTCCTTGGCGAGTCGCAAGCCAGCCACCATGGCTTCGTACTCCGCCTGATTGTTGGTTACTGAGAAAAGGATCTCGATGGCTTGCTCGATCCTAGTCCCTTGAGGACTGACCAGCACCACCCCGGCTCCCCCGGAGTGCCTTCCTGACGCGCCGTCTACAAACATCTTCCAGGGGACTGGCCGAGAGACGCCCATGTCCGCCTCGACCTCGGCCGAGAAGTCAGCCAGGAAATCCGCCACGGCTTGTGCTTTGATCGCGACCCTTGGGGGGTAGGAGATGTCGAACTCACTCAGCTCCACAGCCCACTTGGCTAGTCTGCCGGAGTGCTCCACTCCGTCCAAGATACTCCTCAGGGGGTGGTCGGAGACTACCTTGATAGAGTGGGCTTGGAAATACGGACGGAGTCGCCTGGCCGAAACCACCAAGGCGAAAACCAACTTCTCGAGGATCGGATATCTTGCTTCGGCTTGTCTCAACACCCGGCTCACGTAGTAAACTGGAAGCTGCTTCTTTCCCTCTTCTCGGACCAGCACCGAGCTAACTGCTTCAGCCCCCACCCCTAGGTAGAGCAAGAGATCCTCACCGCCCTGCGGACCCTGAAGGAGAGGAGCTCGGGTCAGCTGTTATTTGAGCTTTATGAAGGCCTCCTCGCACTCCGGGGTCCACTCGAATTTCTGGTTGCCCCGAAGGGCCTTGAAGAATGAGGAGCACTTCTCTCCGGCCTTGGAGAGAAACCGGCTAAGACCTGCCAGCCTTCTGGTCAACCTTTGAACTTCCTTGGAATCTCTCGGGGATGCCATCTCCACGATGGCTTTCACCTTGTCGGGGTTAGGCTCCACCCCCTGGGGAGTAAGGAGGTGCCCTAGAAACTTCCCCCTTCCCGCGCCGAAAACACACTTGGCCGGGTTGAGCCGCATCTTGTACCTCCTCAGGGTGGCGAAGGTCTCTGCCAGATCCGCTACGTGCTCTGCGGCGCTCTTACTCTTGACGAGCAGGTCATCCACGTAGACCTCCAGATTCCGCCCCTTTTGCTCTCTGAAGACGTGATCCATCATTCTTTGATACGTCGCGCCGGCGTTCTTGAGCCCGAAGGGCATCATCTTGTAGCTATAGCATCCGTCGCTGGTGATGAAGGAAACGTCGCGACAATCGGGGGGATGCATCCGGATCTGGTGATATCCTGAAAAGGCATCAAGGAAGCTCATTATGGAAAACCCGACGGCGGAATCAACCAGCACGTCGATTTGAGGCAGGGGATAACAATCCTTGAGGCAAGCTTTATTGAGCATAGAGAAATCGATACATAATCTCCAGCCTCCTCCCGACTTCTTCACCATTACAACATTGGAGACCCAGCCTGGATACTGGATCTCCGAAACAAAACCCGCTTCCAGCAGCTTCCCCACTTCCTCCCGGATTGGTCCCGCCAGCGCGGTGGCGCTCTTTCTCTGCTTCTGACGGACTGGGGCCGTTGCTGGATCCAAGTTGAGGCGATGACAGGCAACATCAACATCGATCCCTGGCATCTCGGCAGCGCTCCACGCGAAGATGTCCGCGTTCTCCTGTAGGCAAGCAGCTATCTCCACCTTCCCTTCCGGGGGCAAGGCTCCTCCGATCTTCAGCAGCTCAGGCTCTCCTCTCGGGGAGATCACCTCTACTTCCTCCAGCTCCTCGGCAGCCTGCAGGCCCTCCTCTTGCTCCATCATCCTCTCCAACCTTTCTGCGTCACCCATCCAGCTGATGGTGCTGACCGCATTCAGGTAGCATTCCCTGGAGGCCTTGGGATCTCCTCTGATCCTGACTTGGACGTCGTCCCGGCAGTACTTCAGGCACTGATGATATGATGACGGAACGGCCTTGAAGTAGTTGATGAGGGGCCGTTCGAAGATGGCGTTGTAGCCGCTGGGTGCGTCGACGATGACGAAGCGACATCGGATCGAAGTTCCCCCGAGAGTGACCAGCAGCTCTACCCCTCCTTCCACCTCTTTCTTCTCTCCCGAGAAACCAAAGAGAGGTCCGTCCGCTGCCTGAACCCGGGACGCTTCCACCTGAAGACCGACGAATGTTCTCTTGAAGATGACATTCACCGAACTACCGTTATCCGCGAGGATTCGGTCGACGGTGAAGTCCTCGATCGCGGCCTGGATCACCAGAGCGTCATGGAAGGGGTTCTCGTTCCAGAGCATGTCTTCCTCCGAGAAGGTGATCTCGTTCAATGGAGGGGGGGTTTGAGACGTCGAGGCGACGCTCTTTTTGTAGATCTGGTGGAGGCTTCCCTTGCGGGAAGCTCCTAACCCAGCCCCTCCGTTGATTACTCCGACGTGTCCGCCTCCCGGACCGGGGATAACATTCCCCCTTCCTCCTTGGTCGATCCTGTCCTCGTTTCTCCTCCTCGGCGGTACCTGGTAAGCTACCTGCCCAACCTGGGCCTCCTGCTGCGGCTGCTCCCTCTCGGCCACCGTCACTTCCATCCTCCTCCTTGCTTCCCAGAACTCAGGGCAAGCCAAGGTTCCGTGCCCCTCTACTCGATGGATATCGTAGTAGAGGGGAATCTCCGCTTCCTGCTGCCTTCCCTGCCTCCTCTCCTGCTGCCTCTCCTTCCGCCGGCGCTTAGCGGCTCGCTGGGTGATGGCCATGGTCTCCCTTCTTCCTCCCTGCTCCCGAGGATTGTAATTCCTCCTCTCCTCCTGATGGACGGGTCGCCTCCACTGGGGGCGATCCCTCGGGTACTGGAATCTTCTCTCCTCGCTCCTCGTCTCTCGACCCCCGACGGGCCTCCTATCCTCCTGCCTTCGAGGCCTCTCCTGCCTCTCCGCTTTTCTGAGCTCCCTTCCCCTTTCTCTCTTCTCTTCCTCTTTCCTCTGCGGCCTCTCCTGCTTCCTGTCGTTGCGCCCCTCCGGCGCCCTCTCCTTCTCCAGCAGCCTTCCTCTGTCCTTCCCCAGCGGTCTGTCTCCGTCTAACCGTGCCAGGAACTCCTTGTTCCTCTCCTCTCCTTGGATGAACACATTGGCTCGCTCCACCATTTCTTCGAACGACTTGGGCGGCCTGTGCCCCAGCTCCATGTTGAACAGGCCCTGCTTCAGCCCAAACTTGAGGGCCACCATCAAGGTGAACCCGTCTACCTCTTCCACCTCCAGCACCTCCTCCTGGAACCGATCGATGTAACGGCCCAAACTCTCGTGCTGCCCCTGCACGATCTTGAAGAGGGCGGTTGCCTCCTTCTTCCTCCGTTTGGACGTCGCAAACCTTGCCAATAGACCCCGTCGAAGATCTGAGAAGCAGTAGACTGACCCTGCTGGCAGCTGGTGGAACCAATCTCTTGCGCTACCTTTGAAGGTAATGGAGAAGAGCCGGCACTTGAGAGCATCGGACATGTTGCGAATAGACACCACATCTTCAAACCACTGAAGATGTCTCACCGGGTCGTCCTTGCCGGAGTAGTACGAGAGGACCGTCTCTCTGAAGTTGTCGGGGACGAGGGCTGCGAGGATCTCGTCGCAAAAGGGGCTCCTCCCTTCCTGGCGGCGGCGAGTATCCTCCCCGCTCGAGCAGTCATACTCGCTCCATCGGCGAGTATCTCCATACCTCGCCGAGAGTTCCGGATCTCGAAACCGGATTCCCTGACTACTCGCCGGGTGATGTCGCGGCGGGATCACCTGCTCTCCACTCGCCCAAGCGGGCTCCTTCCCTGCTCGCCGAGTTGGTATCTCCTCGTCCGGGGGTGTCCGGCGGCGGGGAGAAGTCGCCGTCACCTCAGGCGGATTGGACAACCCGACGAGTATCGCCTTCTCCACTCTCCTCGCGAACTCTGTAAAAGCCGCCACTGTCACATACTCGCTACCTTGCCCCGGGACTCCAACTCCCGCCGAGTTACCTCCCAACTCGCCCCGGTCTCCACCATCGGCCATCTTCCAACCACGACTTTCTTCTTCGGTCGCTATCCACGCTCACCGCACCAAGTGTTGAAGCCGAGAAATATCTCAACCTCAGAAATCGGACTAGGCCACCTGAAGTTACTAGTCGAGCGGTCAGAAAGACGGTCTCTGGTCAGGAAACAGAAGCAAATTGTTCGAACAAGACCCCAGGTTGCTGCGGCAGGAAGGTCCCACCACGTACCCAGTTGCTTAGGAGCAACCCCTTCTCAACCAGATTGGCCGAGCTAGGTACGAAGGAGACGAGCTCGAGCAGTAGCGAGTCGAGGGCAATTGCTGGAACTCGCGAGGGCTCAGGCCGAGATTTTGCTTGTCCCTCCTTCGTACCCCTGGGGTCCTATTTATAGGGAAATCCTAGGGAGAGGGGGGGGGGTCTTACTTATACCCCCACCCTGGCGAGTTGGCGACTTCCCTGGGGAGCTCGCCTAGAAGAGGCGAGCATCTGGCCATAGTCGCCACCTGGCGAGTTGGCCTGGGGAGCTCGCCATACCCGCCCGAGCCTCCTGCGGCCTGGGGTGCTGATCTGGATCCCCGTCTTGCCTTGTTGACTTTGACTTCTAATGACCTGGCGGTGGTAGGACCCACCCTCGTCGAATACGGGTTGTACATCCGGCTCAGGGCGTCGGCCACCACATTGGCCTTGCCTGGATGATACTGGATCTCTACATCATAATCGGCCACATACTCTAGCCACCGCCGCTGGCGCAGATTCAACTCCTTTTGCGTGAACACGTACTTCAGACTCTTATGATCAGTGAAGATCTTGCACTGAGCCCCATAAAGTAGGTGCCTCCACAGCTTCAATGCATAAATCATCGCTGCAAACTCAAGGTCATGCGCAGGGTAATTTCTCTCGTGAGTCTTTAATTGCCTTGACCCATACGCAATCACTTTTCCAACTTTCATCAACACGCAACCCAGACCAACATGCGAAGCATCCACGTACACATCATACTCCACACCCTCAGTAGGTAGGGTCAGAACGGGAGCAGTGCACAATCTGTTCTTTAGCTTCAGGAAGGCTCCTTCACACTTCTCGCTCGAAACAAAGGCCGCGTTCTTCTGAGTTAACCTGGTCAAAGGTGCAACCAGGGTGGAGAAACCCTCCACGAACCTCCTGTAGTAGCCGACCAACCCCAGGAAGCTTCTGATCTCCTTGGGCGTGCCCGGCCTGCTCCACTCCATCACTGCTGCGATCTTTTCTGGGTCGACCGAGATCCCATCCTTGTTCACCACGTGACCCAGAAACGAGACCTGGGGCAACCAAAATTCACACTTGCTCAACTTGGCGAATAACTTGTGATTCCTCAACTCCGATAGAACCAAGCGCAGATGCTGCTCATGCTCCTCAGCGCTGCGAGAATAGACCAACACATCATCGATGAAAACCACAATGAACTTATCTAGGAAATCCTTGAACACCCGGTTCATCATATCCATGAAAGCTGATGGTGCGTTGGTCAGACCAAACGACATCACCAAGAACTCAAAATGTCCATGCCTCGATCTGAACACAGTCCGTGGAATATCTGCCTCACGGATCCTGAGCTGATGATAGCCGGAACGAAGATCGATCTTGGAGAACACCGTGCTACCACGCAACTGATCAAATAAGTCATCGATCCTCGGCAGAGGGTACCTGTTCTTAATAGTGACTTTGTTCAACTCCCTGTAGTCGATGCAAAGCCGCATCGACCCATCTTTCTTCTTCACAAACAAAACAGGAGCACCCCAAGACGACGAACTCTGCCTGATAAATCCTTTCGCCAATAACTCATCCAACTGGACTCGCAACTCCTCTAACTCACGAGGGGCCATCCGGTACGGCGCCTTAGCAATAGGACGCGTACCCGGTTCCAAATCAATCATAAACTCAACATCCCAATCGGGAGGAAGACTAGGAAGGTCATCAGGAAAAACATCAGCGAAACCACGAACAACGGGAATCTCCTCTAAGCGCGGTACACTAACAGCAGTCCCAACCACCGAGACTAAACAAGCAAAGCAATTAGAAAGAAACAACTTCTGAGCACATACCGCAGAAATGACAGGAGAATCTTTGCACAGATCAGCATACACGCTTCCCGGCTGATCATTGTCCTTGATGAAGTCCAAGCGCTTCCCTTTGTACTGAATAACCGCATCATACTTAGACAGCCAGTTCATGCCCATAATAACATCGAAGTCCTCCAGATCAATCATCTTCAAGTCTGCCTTCGCAAGAAAGTCCCCCAACAAAACAGGGCAATCTAGAATGCCCAAATCTGATAACACAGATTCACCAGAAGGGAACTTGACGCGGAAGGTATCACGAACTCGATCTAGAGTGAACCGATGTCGCTCCACAAAGGCTCTAGCCACAAATGAGTGGGTAGCGCCGGAGTCGAACAGAACACGCGCCCAGCGGTTCTTCACCTTTAATGTCCCTATAGGAGTATATACAACTAAGGAACTACCAAAACAAAACTGTAACCATTCTAGTAAATAAAACTTTCAAGCTGGAAAAACAACTAACCTGAGATGACCTGAGTCGAAGCTTGAGCCTCCTCGGAAGAGATCACGTTCAGCTTTCCTTTGCCCTTGTCCACACGCTGAGGCGGAGGTAGTGCCTGAAGTGGAACTGCATGAAGAGCAGGCTGGACCTGAGGACACCTAGACTTGATGTGACCCTTCTGCCCGCACTGATAGCAGACTTTATCCTTGGACCAGCACTGGGCAGCATCATGCCCGGGTCGCTTGCAAACAGAACAGGAAACATCCCTCCTAGGAGCACCCTGAATAGCATGAACTTGCTCCTTCTTCTGAGCTGCTGCCTTTTTGAAACACCTCTCAACAGGGTGGCCTGACCGGCCACAGAAGCTACACACCACCTTGCTCTTCTTTCCCGAAGCAGCACCGGGTACCTGGGGTTTCTTCTCCTCGACGGACTTCCTCTTGTCCTTCCTCATTTGCTGGCCTCTGCTCTTTGCGGTCTCGATAGCCTCCACCTTCAGAGCAGCTTCCACTACCCCTGCATAAGTCTCTGATCCATAAGCACTGGTCAACTGCTGCACCTCACTCCTCAAGCCACCCAGAAATCGCTTGACTCGATCAGCCTCAACACTCACCAACCCAGGAGCAAACCGGCTCAACTTGCTGAACTTTATCTCATACTCACCGACCGTGAGTTGCCTTTGCTTCAGGTGGAGGAAGTCGTTCATAAGACGGTCACGCTCGACCGAAGACAATAACTTCCTCAGCAGCATTTCCTTGAATACTTCCCAAGAGCAACCGGCTACCGAACTCTCCTTTTCTCTAAGCCACCAACTCTTAGCCAAACCCTTGAGCTGATAGGCGGCTATCATCACTCTCTGATCATCTGCAATACCGGAGTACGAGAACATCTCCTCCATGGAGATCAACCAATCGTCTATGACCATGAAATCTGCCTTCCCATCATATGTAGGAGGGCTAAGTATCTGAAACTGTGAGATAAATGCCATCTCCGCTGGCACCACCATGGAGGTCTCAGGGGTGCAGGAGGAAGAGGAACAGCTAACCCCCTACAGGGCCTTGCACTCCCTGAGTCTGTCCTATCACAACTGCCACCAGAGACTGGATCTGGGCCTGCATCTCCACCATCTGCCTGCTCAAGGAAACGCTACTCTGTCGCAGGCTCTCGATCACCGCATCATTCTGCGCTCCCGATGACTCACCCTCAGATAGGGGGGGTCGATCTAGTCGAAGGGCGTCTCGCCATCCTAAAATCATAACAACATTAGTCAGATCCTAGTACAATAGCTGCAACTAACTACAAGTACAGACAATACATACATAAATATGAATTTAAAGCTGCTAAACTTGCTCTGGGAGTTTATCTTTACAAGAATAGATGTTATGCCTTAACCTAGGATGGTTAACCACCACCATACTAACTCTTGTGCCTATATCGGGAATGCATGACTTTATATTATTTTTGACTCGAAAACTTATGTGTGTACATATGTCATCCTGCCACTCTTTAGTTTGCCACGTTGTGCTTATGCAATGATATGCTATGCATGTTTGCGCTATGCATTCTAAAAAAAGCCCTAATGCATGTTATGAGCGGCGTACACATGAAAATATTATGCATCCCATACTACATAACATTCTCATGCAACGAAAAAGAAAACGAGCTAGTCGCAGCCATGTGGTGAGGTTATGCATCACATACTACATAACCCTCACATGTTGCCCCTATGGTGGATCCATATACGAACACATATTATGCATCCCATACTACATGATATGCCCCGTATACTTCATGTTATGCTATGAGTGTAGTGTTCGTGCTTTTGCCAAGACGTGCTGATGACATATCGGTGTGTGAATGACATGATGCTGAACTACTAATGCAATCAAAAGGGAAGATTGCCCGACTAACTTGTCAAACAACCTCCTTCTGATACTAACTGCCACAACCCGCATTTTTCTCCGAGGAAAACAGATTATCAGAGTAGGAGAAAACACGTGTCATGATGTCACGTCGAGCAGGGGATAACTTCCGACGTTCAGGCAAACCACTATCAACTATACTTTATGAAAATTCATAAGTTATATGATTAAAAAATCAGTTATATTTTTAAAGGCCGTATCCCTCGGCTCGGTGGATCACCTAGTCCACAATTTAAAAACTATACTTATACACTGCGGAAAATACTTTATTCAGGTTTGACATCCTAAAAGAGTGCATAAGTGCCCCTAGAGGACATCTTATACCATGCAGGACCCTATATTTAGTTTATACTTATATATAGGAAAACGATTTTTTACGTTATTTGGAAAATAGTGATGAGTTTTATAAAACATGTTGATCATGAGGTATACTTATAATAGTGTTTTTAGGTTTAAAAGTAACTAGCAAACTAGCATAAATCATCCCCAGAGCAAGTAGACTATCTCCAGAAAAGGTAGCAGCAAAAAGTTAACATATCTAGTATCAAGGTAAATCTACCAGTGGGCGCCAACAAACTGACACGAACCCATTGTCAAGTATGTATGTCTGTAAGAAAGAAACACAAAACTACCTCACAAGACCAAAGAACTGATCTCCACAGTATGAGAGATCACCAACAACAACACAGCACAACTAGGCGGCTACTAACCAGAACCTGAGGCATTCAAAGAAGAAAAGAATACCTCAACAAGCTAAACAAGTAAGCTGTACGGAAATGTTAAGTTAAAAGGTAAGCAAGAAGAGTAAGCAAACCGAAACAAGCACCACTGCCCAAGGCAAGACAAAAAGAAAAGCACTATGTGCGAGGAAACATCAACAACCCTGCCGAAAAATAAATCCTGCAGAGTTTACCAGGCTACCATGAGCCCAAACATTGCAAATTTACAAACGAAGAAACGTCTAACACCCTAAGGTGTGAGAGATGGTAGTAACAAAAACAACGCGGATCCGGGTTGGAGGCAAACTCAGTCCCCCAACCACCATTTCCAAAAAACAAAGCTCAGGGGTCTACATGTGAAAGCACTAGGGACCTCCCACCCCCTTGCCCAGCCCGTACCTGGAGCAAGATAAAAGAAAAAGGGTGGCCTCGGCTAAATTAAACAACACCTCCCCCATTAAGAGCTTCAAACCACCACTACTAACCATGACCCACGATTCGGCCTTTGGAAAAACATAGCCGACAAGGAACCTCAAAACCAAAGGAAATTCACTCGGGAGAGAAAATCAAGGTAAGAGAAAAACATTGAGATGACTCAACACGGCATGACGTTGAGTGAGCCCCACTCACTCAACGCCTAAACAGACGGTGGCGTTGAGTGAGCTAACCTCACTCAACGCCAAAACAGCTATGGCGTTGAGTGAGGTTCATTCACTCAACGCCTTCTGCAACACTGGCTGTGGCGTTGAGTGAGCTAACCTCACTCAACGCCAAAACAGCTATGGCGTTGAGTGAGGTCCACTCCCTCAATGCCTTCAGCAAAACAGGCTGTGGCGTTGAGTGAGCTAACCTCACTCAACGCAAAAACAGCTACGGCGTTGAGTGAGGTCCGCTCCCTCAACGCCTTCAGCAACACAGGCTGTGGCGTTCAGTGAGCTAACCTCACTCAACGCCAAAACAGCTACGGCGTTGTGTGAGGTCCACTCCCTCAACGCCTTAGCACTTAGCCGCGAAAACCAACTGTGGCGTTGAGTGAGTCCACCTCTCTCAACGTTAAAACAGCTTTGGCGTTGAGTGAGGTCGACTCACTCAACGCCAAAGTACTTAGCCGCCAAAAACAAGCTGCGGCGTTGAGTGTGTCCACCACTCTCAACGACAAAACAGCCTTGGCGTTGAGTGAGGTCGACTCACTCAACGCCAAAGTACTTAGCCGCAAAAAAATAAGCTGCGGCGTTGAGTGTGTCCACCACTCTCAACGACAAAACAGCTTTGGCGTTGAGTGAGGTCGACTCACTCAACGCCAAAGTACTTAGCCGTAAAAACAGGCCAAGCAGACCCGGCGTTGAGTGTGTGCACCACACTCAACGCCAAGTCCAAGCAGACCCGACGTTGAGTGTGTGCACCACACTCAACGCCAAGCCCAAGCAGACCCGACGTTGAGTGTGTGCACCACACTCAACGCCAAGCCCAAGCAGACCCGGCGTTGAGTGTGTGCACCACACTCAACGGCAAGTCCTGAATTCTCCAATGCTAACCCCAACAAGTCTAAGCACAGGGAAGGCTTCTACTACAACCACTACACAGGCAAGCACACTTACATCCCAACCCTAGCCTAAGCAAGATAGATTTTTCATAAATTAAACTATAGCTCTTCTCCTCTACCCGACTACAACTACTGCACAGGAAAAAATCGACCCAACCCTCAAGCCCTCACACATCCCGAGAACTACGCTTCTCTATCAACAGTTGGGTTTTGTACCCGATTTCAAACAAGAATAGAGTTTCTAACCTAGGGCTAACAGGGTAACAAGGAGATAGACAAAAAGAATTACACGGCAAGGGCAAGAATACCACTTGCCTCAAATTTCCGGCGAAGCTCGGTCGGCCTCCTTTACTCTCACTCGGCACCAGCAGCAACAACACCTAAAGCAGAAATCTGGGGCTTTAATGGCGGAAACGGACAACCCTAGAAAATCGAGACCCCTAGAAACACCATGAAAACTGAATTTCTTACCGTAGGAATGAAGGTCTAGGCGAGAGCAATCCAAATCCGCTTTCGGAATCGAATTCCGTCCACAAACGCTCCCGGAATTGGCGTCCGAAGGGGAGCAGGTTCGGCGGTTTCTCTGTTTTCCGCGAACAGGCGCTGCGGGCGGGGGAAGAAAGTGAACATGAGCGGTTCCTTTCTTAAGTCTAATCTATCCTATATATAGCATCCTCTTAATCTTAATTAGCTAATCAATTATTTAAGGCTAAAAATGACAAGGCAAAACCGTCAAGCACTCGCATGCTTTCAAAATAATCATTAATATAATATTTATTAAATAGTTTTATTTTTTATTATAAAATACAAAACGACGCGAAAACCGAACATCCTCGGAATTCGACGAAATTCGCACCGTAGCTAAATATCCACGCTATGAACACAACGGCGAAGTCGAAATTAACTTTCGACAAATAAAACTCGAGTTATACCCACCCGAAGCCAAAACACAAGCATCCTCCGAGAGGCCACGCCGGGTCACCCAAAACGACTCGGCTTGCTAGGGAGATCTTGCCAATAGGCTACAAAATAGGCCACTCAGTTCTAAGGAGTTAAGACCACACTCCACGGATGACACAAGCCAAGAAAATACGTCGACGTAACGCTAAGCAAGAATTAAATAATCGCAGAAAAATCGGGGGCGTTACAAAGACCGCACAACCAAACCGCGCAAGTAGGATGGCAGACGGCAGCGGGTAAGGCGCAGTTGGGTGTTCGCAGAATACTAACCGCCGTTCTCCTGTTTTTATGCTGCATTTAATTTCCCCTCAATTTGGACATCCATATCTTCACATCTACTTGTTGGATTGTGATCAGTAATGGAAAGTAAACGAGAACTAAGTAGATTGCCGAGAGAGAGAGAGAGAGAGGAGATTGGGTTTATACCATGAAGATGAAGCAGTTTCTGTTTAGGAAGTATATCACATTCGCTCGCTTGCTGGGTCTCGCTCTCCTCCACTTTGAAGGTTCCATTGTTACCGGAAAGGGAACTGGAGATCAGGGTAGGTCGGGTTACTGGGTGGTATAAGGAAGCTATCACGAAAAACGTGAGTCTTGGTCTACTTACGCAAAAAACTGCGTTTTGCGTTTTTCACCACCGCCCTCAAACACTCGAATAATAGTGGTTGGCGTTTCAAAAAAAAAAAACTCCGCTTCTGCAAATACACGGCCCCAAAACGTGCCTAAGTTCCACATTTCTTTTGTTGTTCGGCAGAACACGAAGCGGCTGGCAATACCCTGCTCCATAGAACATATGAGCCAGTTCAATAGAGTTAAATAATCTCCTTTCCAATCTTCATATTATGCATCTGCAGCTACTGGGGAAACTCTAGTACTTGTGATAAAACTGATTTTCCTCTGGCTACCGACAAACATCCAGAAAGACGGAGCAGATGATTTGAGAACTATGGCAGAAATCCAAAGCAATAGACAACGTGAGCAGTGATCTGATATCTGTAAATTAAAAGATATTGTATGGTGAGTTTTGCTACGAGTCTACTTCGGGGCTTTGTCGGAAGTAGCGGTGGAGACGGAGATACAAGGGGAGCCAAGCTCTACCCGCGGAGAATGCAAGGGGGGAGAGGAAGAAGGGGAGCCGTGCTCAACCCTAATCCTAGAATTTGAGGAAGAAGGGAGAACTAGAGAGGGAAAGAGAACTTGATTAATTTCATTCATAACTTCCTGCATGACCCAAAGTGTCCATTTATAAACTTACAAGTGACATGAGTGTAAAAAATCAAAAATAAAGAGAACAATACAAAACGATAAAACACTATGGACTCACATGTCGACTTGATTAATAAAATACACCTAACATGAATACATGACGACACTAATTAACGATGTAGATAACAGGTCATGTGTGACTATAACATCCCACCCACCCTTCAAATCGAGCTTGTCCCCAAACTCTAGTGAGGCTTGCACATTGTGACCATCTGAGTTCATAATTTCCCACCAAAATAGGTTTTGGTAGTGCTTTGCTTTGGTGGCGGCCACATCACATGGAGGACGTCATCGTGCTCACAAATAGCACGAGTGATTGCAAGGATCTGGTGTTGCGGAGGTGCTTGCGGAAGGGAGACCATTAGCCAGAAGCTTTGGAGTCAGGGAGAGTGTGTCCGGGTAGTGCAGACAGACTAGTGCTTCGGAGCCCCTAGATGAAGGTGAGTTGTGGAGATTAAAAGTGGCGGTGTCGACTGGGGTGTGGTCGTCGAAAGTAATGGTTCTAGTGGGGCCAACAAATTAGGTGGTCGGAGCGGAGGCTGCAGAATGGAGATCACAGGGACAATCGGTGGCCACACAAATTGTGGTGGCACCAGCGTTTGGTTGGGAGGCGACGATGCCGGTTGTGTGAATTACGCGAAAAACGAACAACCAGAGGCGATGGTGGAGCGAGAAGGACCGCGGAGAGCGGCAAGCTTCTTTGAGTGCAGGTGGCATCGAGGAGGGCTATGGTGTGTTCGGACTCCCGAAGCACTTGTCAATGCTGACGGTGAGTCGCGTAAGCGCTGCGTCATAGGACGCCGACATCTCCAGTAACTTATGGAGCATCGAATGGACGGTGATTGGCTCATCGGGGCTCTTCATCATGCTGAATTAATTTAGGAATCAATTACTTGCAGGGACAAAAAATAATTAATTTAATCAATTGAGAATTACTCAATTAATTAAATTATCTATTAGTTCAAGTGATAATTGGCCTCCCAATTGTTCTTGAGGGGCGGACACGTACTGGACTCAACAATTGTTTGATGGGGTGTGGCGCGGGGCTCGAGCCTCGTCTGAATCGCTATGATGCGTCTGACTAACTATGATGGGTCTGACGATCGTTTTTGCGGGAGGCGTGTGTCTGTTGCAGGCGTCGATCCACGTCGATAGACGGAAGGAGACCCCGTTGAGGTCCTTTGATTGCAGCCGTGGGAAAAAGAATCAAAGCAGTGAGTTGTTTTGATCGCCGACGAGGATCGACCATATGATTTGCCCACAGCTTTGCGGCAAAGCGTGTTGAAGGTGAAGTATGAGCGATAACTTTGATGCCAAGATATTACGAGGCTGCTTCGGGGATTTGTCAGAGGTGGCGGTGGAGGCAGAGATACAAGGAGAGACGAGCTCTACCCACGGAGAATGTGAGTGAGGAGAGGGAGAAGGGGAGCAGTGTTCAACCCTAACCCTACAAATTGAGAAAGAAGGGAGAACTTGAGAGGGAAAGAGAACTTGGTTAATTTCATTCATAACTTCCTACATGACCCAAATGGTCCATTTATAGACTTCAAAGTGACATGAGTGTAAATACCCAAAAATATAGAGAACAACATGGAACGATAAAAACGACAAATGCGTACATCGATTTGATTAATAAAAGACACCTAATATGAATACATGATAACACAAATTAACAACATAGATAGCAGGTTGTTTGGGACCATAACAAGTCCGCACACGATCGAGATCGAAAAAAGAATAGTTGTCCCCCGATTTTGTTGTTCCTTACCTTTTATTATCCCTCAGCATAGCAACCCTAATCACATGTATCACTTAAGCTATAGTCACCATCGGATGATTTTATCACCTAGGCTCCAATAAGAATTTTATCTTTACCACAAGAGGTAGAATATTCACTTTAATGTTGAAAGATTATAAAGGATAAAATAAAAGATATATACAAGATAACAATGCTAGAAGTTGTTTGGTGCTATGTAAAAAAGAAGCCGTTATTTTCAAAAATATTTCATATCAACTTTAGCATATTTTATATGAAATACATGTTATATTTAAAATTACCCATTTTGTAGTAAAAACACGTACTCTAAACCCTTGCTCTTTCCTCTTGTGTATAAGCAATAATAACTTCAATTTGCATGTTCAGGTCAGCAAGAGTTCAACCCTCTGTTTGTTGAAGAGGAATAAGTTTATTTCCATGTGTTACTTGGCCATTTTCTGTCTTTTTTTGGGATGATTATTTTTACACATGTTTGAAATAGACCTTCTAAAGGTTTGAGCATTTTTTAATATTTGTTTCTTTCATTTAGTATGAAGATTTGACCAAATTTTTTCTCTTTTGAAGGTACCCAGCTCTTCATCCGTTCTTATGCAGTGAGCTGGAGACAGCCACAAAACATCTAAATGCAGATTTGAACATCACTAGATCAGTTCACCCAAGCCTGTGCCCTATACTCATTCTTCTATCCAGGCTGAAGCCATCCCTTATCAATAGTGGAGCTGATGATCTTTTAGATCCCTTCATGCTAATGCCTTTCATTCAGAGATGTGGAACACAAAGCAACCTCCGTGTTCGTGTTCTCGCGGCAAGGGCTCTGATCGGTTTAGTTTCTAATGAGAAACTTCAGGCCGTCGTCGCAATGGTGACCCGTGGTTTGCCTCACGAAAGACACAAGATGGCCACAACACCCACCTTTTCTTTCAACTCGATCCACGGAATCCTCTTGCAGCTCTCTTCTCTTCTCGACAACAATTGCTGGAATTTGACAGACACAGCGAAGAGAGATGACATTCTTTGCGAGCTTGTCCCTGCTCTTATCCAGTGTTCGTGGATCGGCAGCATCGAGTCTTGCCCCTGCCCTATCTTGAATAGCTCATATTTGCTAGTTTTGGACAGGATGAATAATATCGCATTGTCCCACTCGAGCAAGCATACTATTTCCATTCAGACCACATTGATGAATCTTGCATTTGAATCCATGAGTAAGAGATATCTTTTGTATGACCCAACTATGATGGAACTCCGCAAGCAAGCAGCTTCATCCTATTTCAACTGCTTATTTGGTAAGATGTCTTTTCATATTCCTATTTCCAAACTGGAAGACACCATCATGTCATGCATCTCTGATTCGATGTACGAAGTTCGAATCGTGGCGCTCAAAAAGCTTCTTCGCCTTGCAAACTGTATCGACACCGATGGCGATGACGACGAAAAATCATCCCTTTACATCTGGGTAAAGACGAATTTGCTGCCCACTCTGATGCAGTTATTTCCGAATGAAGAGAATCCGAAGTGTATTTATTACATGCTGAAGATTATTTTCTCTTGCAGTGCCCTCCAATCCAGTTTATTTACGGATCAGAACGCAGCATTCTCCTTCTGGGGTGCATTAGTTCGTCTAAGGGATACTATAAGACTTGCAAAGACGAGAGAAATTCTTCTTTGCTGCATGGCTCTTTGCGCAAAGATGTTCGCTAAAATGCTCCGGAGCCACGCGTTCAGTGATGTTCCCCGGATACAAGGAGAGATTGCCCGAGCCTTTAAATGCATTTCTTCTTTTATAATCCTAACTAAACAGCAGAGCGCACCATCTGAATCTGTTAACATGAGGAGAGCTGCAGCAGAAGCCATAGTTGCTTCGGGTTTGCTCGAGGAAGCCATTTTTGTTGCTTTGCACGTGTCAAACGACTGTGGAGAATCCAGTGACATTGAGGAAGAAGAGGAGATCCAAGTTCATATCAATCTGTATGCTCACAGAATTCTGGATTTGTGGTTCATATGCATTCAGCTCTTGGAAGACGAGGATGTCGTGCTTAGACAGAATCTAGCGAAAGATGTTCAGAAACATGTTGATCTCGAGGGTTCGGAGGTTGCCAGGCAAGTCGATAAAGTGGTCGAACTGAGCCTCGGGTTCTTATCTAGAATCTTTAGATACTGGCTCGAGTACATCGAGTATTTACTAAGATATGTTTCCATGGCTGCCAGCTCCGTGAGTTTTGAAGGTGATCTGGTGCGGAAAATTTTCGAAAAAGAGATTGATAACCACCATGAAGAGAAACTCTTGATATGCCAAATATGTTGTTTTCATTTGGAAAAACTCTTGACTGTACGATTCGAAGCCATCAATGGGAACAGAGTTAAACTATTAATGCGGAAATGGGGGCTTCGGTTCTTGCATCAACTTTTGTCGTTCGCCGATGGATTTCTTGTTGTGGAAGGAGATGGAGATTGGATTGGAGGCATAGGAAATCACAAGGATGCTTTTGTATCACTCTATGCGATTCTACTTGGCATATATGTCCTTGCCCAATCATCCGAGGGGCCAAGTGATTTTGGCGAACTGTATTTATCGATGTTTTGTGAGTTTAAGAAGGCTATGAGACCTTTTCTTCGGAATCCGCTAATATCGAATATGTGTATCGTACTAATTAGATCGCATGAAAGGCTAGGTGTCTCTGCATCGCTTGGCTCAGCGCCCTCGGAGGAAAGAGTTGAAGGCTCCAGCTGGGAACTATTTGATCCTTATTTTCTTCTGAGGTGAGATCAACCGTTGTTGTTTATTCATCTAATTTTCAAATTGGCTTGGAATATTTCACCAGGTTCAGATTCATTTAATGGAAATGGGCTATTTATGATATTTAATGTTCTTTGAAGCTTCTTTGTTGGCTGTGTTGGTTTTGCTTTACTTTGCTATGAAGAATCTATTATTTGTTCCTTGATTTACATCTCTATTTGGCTCTTGTTCTAGGGTTTTTTGCGCGTCATTTTCGAGCATATGTTTCAGACGTAGGAGCGAGAATTATATGGGAAAATAGGAATAAATTGCTACATTTTCTAATTTGAAAATTAGTTGGCTGTTTACCAAAAAAGGGCATTATCTTAATTGTTCATATTCAACAAAAGCAGGAGCTGATCAAGACATTACATAAAGGAAACACTGGCCAGCATGAAGGTGTTAAGATTCCTATGACCCTAGGAGAGAATGTAATGAGAACAACGAAAAATTGTGTGAAGTAAATAACATGGGGATTTATGTGGTTGGGAATATTTTCCTATTCCTTCTTTACAATCAGTTTATTTAGGGAATTGTTATGCGCAGATCAAAATCGTGTATTTGCAATTTTTTTACTATATGCAGCTCTAAAGAGAGCAAAATTTGTTATTACGGATATTTTTGTTATCTACAAATCAATGAAAAAAACAGAAGACATTAATTCCTTGCTATTTCTTAGCAAAAAAAAAGTATTGGATGTTCTTAATTCAATTAGTGAGTGAATACATTTATCTAGAAGTCTCTAGCATAAACAACTAACTATTATACAGACAAAATCTTAAAATAAATAGAGGGATTTTATTAAGAACTCTTTGTAAGTTTGTGAGGAATTACAATAAGACCAAATTACAATAAAAAAAGAAATTGAAAGCTTACATAATTTTTCATTCCTTAAATTATTAGTTAAAAATTTAATTTGCAGATATAGAATATTTAATTCAAATAAAGGGTTAGATATTTGATTTGCACATAGAGAATTTTTCTCTACGTATAACAGTTTCCTTTATTTATAGATGGAGTCTACATCCATATTTATGATAAAATGTCCAAAATGCATGCCATGTGAATTTCATCATAGCAATACCCAATTTGTACATGCCATTTGAATTTCATCATAAACTCTTGTGGTGGTGACTCTTTTAAGTGTTTTTTGGTAAACAATAACCCAACCATCTAATGTCAGTGTTTCCAAAAATATAGTTGGCTCAGGATCTCAAAAAGCTAATTTGAATAGTGAGAAGATAAGAAAAAGGCTCTACTTAATGACTATAAGGTTAAAAATGATAATTGTTATGGGTAAATCTATTTTGGATAGGTGCAAATCAATTTTATGGGCAAACAACAAAATTTAATGTGCGAACTAAATTGTTACGGGCAAACAAAAATAAAAAGCTTTCTAAATTCTTTAGCAAAATATAAACTGACAGTGTAATATCAGTATTACAAAAATTTCTAATTCATTGTAGAAATCCTCTTTTAGTGACAATTGTTTGCTCCAATTGTTGCACCTGTTAAAATAATAATAATCAAAGATTGAAAACATATATATATATGAAAGTATAATATCAATGTGTATGTTGTATAATACCTTTAAGTCCAGCACATTGATTGAAAAACATCGTTAATTAGAACATCAACTATTTTGGCATCTGCAATAGTACACATTACTTAGGATTAACATAATATATGAAAAATTAAAAATACAAATAGAGTATATAATTAAATTTGTACCATTTTCAGCAAGTTCTTCATGATACCTTCCCCAAATCGAGATAGGTGGAGATAGTGGGCAGTCATCACGCATACTCAGTCGTACAAAATGATTTTCTTGAATAAATTCAATGAAAATTGTTCTTCGGAGTATCGATGGTGGTGAATGCAATGGAAAGAAAGTGAAATATTGAAATATGCTGAAATGTACTAATTTGATATTGTAGCAAAAAGCAATGATAATCTCATATCAGGCATTGTCATCCACTTATTCAAAGGAGCAGGAACAACCACATAATCTAGTAAATCCAACAACTCTAATCTTCTTACTTTTCCAAAAATTTGCTCATATAACTCCTCTTTTTGTTGAAGCTCATGTGATAGCTCATGTTGAAGCCCTTTTATAGTAAATTGTTCGCATTGTCGTGGTGTTAACATGATCCTTTTTTTCAAAGCCTATAGTATTTTCCTAGGTTTTACCCCAGCCGAATACATATTTTCCACGATCTTTTCTTCGGTTTCATCTAGTTTACATGCATAGGCATGATCAGCTTCAAGATGAACCATTTCATGGTTGTGCGATCCGCACATAATTTCAAGAGTCCACTCATTTACATGAACATTTTTTTGACCTTTAAGTGAAAAGAGACATCCACACCTCTTTGTGGTAGTTCTTCGCAAATTTTTCTAGGGTTTCCACACGAAACAGGGAGGAGGCTCGCCGGTGGAGGTTTCACGATTCTAGGGTTTTCGTGGTTAATCGGAGAGCATTTCGCGTGATACGGGAGGTAGAGTGGGTTGCCCCTATAAAATTTACCGTAAAATAATTATTGATTATTAAATAATTTGTTTTTAAAAATTTAGTTTGCAGCTATCCAAAATAGCTTTGCCCGTAACAATTACCTTAAAAAAAGAAGCAAGCTGCTATTAGCTGCATCCTTAGTTATTAAAACGCGCACCAAAGCACCAAGAAATCTTAGAGCCTAGGCTCAAGGCGCAGATGTGGGTCTGATGAAGGCAAGACGCAACCACATTCATTTTAAATAATCAACATCAAACATCATTTCTTTTCCCGATCAAATTCTTCATCTATTATACTAATTAATCATTCATTAGTATCATTATATCTCTTAAAAATAGAATTAATGTAGTCAATTACATGATATCTAAGTGACTAAGTTTCAATGCAAAATTATCATTCACAAATATCAAATCAATCAAAAATTATTGAGTTCTTATATTATTTTTTTCCTTTATTTTTGATTTTTTTTTTAAAAAAACAAGAATATCATGCATGCACGCTTTTTATGTCCTAAAGGTACAAATAAAATGCACGAAGACGCAAACCTCTGAGCCTTGAACCTGATGCACACCTTTAACAATATAGACTGCATCAAATATTCCATTACCTCATGTTCCAATCTTTAAAGCAGTCGAGCCAAGAGACAGCATTGAATCTTTCCACTTCATGTAGACGAATAATGAAATCAGATTATTTTTAAAATTAAGTTGTTATAATTAATTTGCTCTTGCCTTTGGCAGCTTCTCGTTTTCTTTGGAGTTGGAAATCCTTGAATATTTGAAAAGATGAGATAAGATGTTAACACATTTGGGCAGCTTTCTCTATATTATTCTTTAACGCGTGATCGCCGAGGAACTCTGGGCGGCCCGCTCGAATGTACATGTTTTAAATAAAATTGTTTAAAATTGGGAGTTCTCACATTTTTCATTAAAAATTGGAATATTGATTCATAATTTTTTAAGATCATTTTAAGCATTCATATGTAAATGTTTTGAATAAAAGCTAGTGATCATATGCGGACTCAACCCACTCGAATGCGGGTGCACAGTGGCGCCCACATATGATCATTTACTTTTATTCAAAACATATACATATGAGTACTTAAATGGTCGTAAAAAAATATGAATCAATATTCCAATTTTTATTTTGTAAAAAATTTAATTTTTATCTAAAAATTCAATTTCGTTCTCCTTCCCTTTCTCTCGCCCTTCTATCTCTAAATGTAGAGATAAGAGGGCTATAAAGATTCTCTATTCTCTCTCTCTCTCTCTCTCTCTCTCTCTTCTTTCTTTCTCCCTCTTCCTATTATATATATATATATATATATATATATATATATATATATATATATATATATATATATATATATATATATATTATATATATTATATATATTATATATATATATATATATATATTATATATATATATTATATATATATATGTATATATATTATATATATATGTATATGAAAATATTATATAAAATATATTATATATTATATATACAAGTGACAGGCACGGGCCTTCGGCCCTGGGGGCATTCAGCGGGGGTATGACAATCGGCGTGGTGCGACATTCAGCGGGGTGCGACATTCGCCGGTGGTGCGACATTCGCCGGTGGTGCGACATTTGTCGTGGGCGGCGACATTTGTCATGGGCGGCGACATTTGTCGTGGACAGTACCCGCCCCTATGACCTCGCGCGACAGTACCCACCCGCTCCCGGTGGGCTCCTCCCGCTCTCGACGGGCTCCGCCCGCTTCGCAACATATACATATGAGTACTCAAAATGACCGTAAAAAAATATAAATCAAGAATATAATTTTTATTTCGTAAAACAAATTATATTTTAACATTAAAACATTATTTTTTCTCTTGTCATGCATAACTAGAGACAATAGGTTTAGGATATCTAGTTTTTTTATTTTTTTTATTTTAATATTGTAAAGTTGTGTAATTACCTAAAAGTATATTGTTTTTATAATATACTAATATAAAATTTGGTATAATTGTGAAATTATGAATACAACTATAAGGGCAATATAGAAACATCAGACAATGTTTCACCAGAGAGTAGTTTTCTTATAATAGTAGAGATATATTATTCTCTCTCTCTCTCTTTATAAAGGCGAAGCCCCGAGTCTATCACTCATAATATTTAAAAGAAAAAAATTGTATTTGGCAAAACATTCAAAATTGTCAAATATAACATTATTGTTTTAATTTAATGACTTCGTATATATTATAATATATTTCAAAAAAAATCAAAATACAATTGTTGAACTTGGAAACCACGATTCAAGACATATCAGACCAATCAAGTGTAGCTTGCACTTATTTCTCCTGATTTAGAATGCTAGGCCAGACAGAACATTAAAGTACAACATCCAAAGTGTTTCACACACACAATGCTTATTAAAACTTATCAGAGAACAAGAATATGTTCCACAACGCAATGGTGATCCAAGCCGTAGTAGAGAACTACATGGTCTCCTGCATCCTCGTGGATAATTGGAGTTCAGTCAACGCGGTGTTCAAGAAGACGTTTGACTCGATGAAGGTGGAAGGGAAGAGGGTCACCTCCACCGAGGGGCTACTCTTTGGTTTTTCCGGATTGAGAAAAGAAGTGGAAGGAGGGGTGGAGCTAGTCAAGATGCTGGGAGGGACGACAAAGTTTTGTTGGTTTGTCATCGTGGACGTTCCGAGCAACTATAATGCCATCTTTGCTCGATCTTTCATCAGTGCCTATAAGTGCATCCTGTCCTCATACCACCAATTCCTGGAGTACAACCAAGGAGGGTTGTAAATCAGTGTCAGGTGTGATCCCTAGGTGGCGAGGCAATGCTATCTCGGCATTGTTAACATCATCAGCTGGAATAAGGAAGCTGAGGAGCTGGACGAGGCCATGGGGGAGGCAACATAAGAAGTCGAGGAGAAGGAGATCATGACTAAGGGTGGGAGTACTGGAAATATAAGGATAAACAAGGAGTCGTGAGAATAGGATGAGGAGAAGATTCTGACATTTAGTCAAGAGAGCGTAGATGTCTTTGCTTGGAGTGCCACAGACATGCCAGGAATCAATGCAGACGTCACCTGCCATCATCACAACCTCGACAAGGAGGTTCATCCCATTCAGCAGAAGAAGAGGGCAACAACCACGACCCTGGTCGAGCCTATCCGTAAAGAAGTGAAGAAGTTATTGGATGTGGGGTTTGTGTCTGAGATCCAATATCTAGGATGAGTCTCCAATGTTGTAATGGTGAAAAGGGGATGGGAAGTGATGTACGTGTATTTATTTGTCTATTCTAAATAAAGCTTGTCCTAAGGACTGTTATCATTTACCTTGAATTGACGCGCTGGTAGATTTAGCCGTCGGTTTTCCGGCAATGAGTTTCTTTGATGCCTTCTTAGGCTGCCATTAAATTCAAATACAACCACATGTCGTAAAACACGTGTCATTCATTAGCAATGCCGACTGATGCTGTTATAAGATGATGTATTTCGGGCTAAAAAATGCATGAGCCACCTATCAAAGAATGACGGACAAAGTGTTTTGTGAGTAGAAGGGAAGGAACCTAGAGGTATACGTCGATGATCTCATGGTGAAGAGTAAAAGCATGGGAGAACACCCCAAGACTTGGTAGAGACCTTCACGACTCTCCTACTGTTTAAGGTGAGGCTTAACCCATCAAAGTGCGTTTTCGGTGCAGGAAAGGGAAAGTTCCAGAGCCACCTCTTAACCCCGGTGGGGGTATAGTCGGACCCCGAGAAGGTGAATGCGATCATGTAAATGGATGCACCGAGGAATGTGAAGGAGGTTCGATGCCTAACGGGTCGATTGGCGGATTTTAGTAGATTCCTCTCCAAATCTAGATAGAAGTGCTCTCCCTTCTTAAAAACTCTCAGGAGCAACAAAAGGTTTGAGTGATCGGCAAAATAATAGGAGGCCTTCCAAGGATTGAAGACTTAGCTGGCCCATAAGCCCCTATTATAAGGACCTAGAGAGGGAGATGACCTCTTCCCCTACATCAGAGTGGGAGTCGAAGTAGTAAGTTCAGTCCTAGTTTGGGATGAGGGAAGAAGGAAACTCCCTATCTACTACAATAGTAGAGTCCTGAAGAAGGCGGAACTATGACACTCCATCCTAGAGAAGTTAGCTTTCACCCTAATTCTCTCCGCTCACAAGCTAAGACCTTATTTCCAAACCAATCCAATCGAGATGGTGACAGATCATCCTCTCCGCAACATCCTAGAGGAAATGGAGCATTCAGGAAGACTAGTCAAATGATCGGTGGAACATAGTGAGCTCATCATCTCGTACATACATCAATTATCAATAAAGGCCCAGACAGTGGCAACCTTCCTAGCCGACTACACCATGGAGGTGAGTAAGAAAGAAGTGCCTGAGTGGATGACATAGAAGATATTTGTGGATGGCGGCGTCAGGAAAGAATTTTGTGGGAGGAGGTGTTATCCTAATCAGTCCCCAAAAGGCGTGGATCGAGCAGGCCATTATCATTCATTTCCCAGTCACCAACAATCAGGCCGAGTACGAGGCTGTAATCTCAGAACTACGCCTCGATTATTTTCAATTCAAGATATACGAGTCTACTTTGACTCCATAGTCGTCACTTCTCAAATCCGAGTAGATTTCAATGGAAGGGAGCCTGTGCTACAGTACTACCTAGTGAAAGTAAAGGGTTTGGTCAGCGCCTTCCGATTATTTTAAATCCAATATATGCTGAGGGAAGAGAATGGCCAAGCAGACCATCTCACCAAGTATGAACCTTGGGTGGTGGGGGAACATTAACTGAGTTGTTTTGACCCTCTATCGAGGAGGGAGAGATGATGGAAGTTGATATGCAGGCCTCGTGGATAGACACCATAATCACTTTCCTATCCAAAGGAGAGCTACCCTTTGAGGCTCAGGATATGAGGAGGTGTTGAGAATATTGCTCTCAATATTCCAAGATTTGAAGAAGCATAACTTTCAATGATATGAGCATAATGTATTTGATGACATAATTGTTTTATATCTATGTAGGTATTATCTATTATCTCTAAAACAGGTTCAGAGATGAGTTAATATAAATGGAGCAGTATAGTTAAGATACATGAAGGATTCTCGATGGTATCGTCTTGAACGTGGAGTGCTTCAAGACAAAGCATCAACTGAAGCAACTTCAAGCACTAAAGGGGAATACCATTGAGATCGGTATAAGGTTCACCACAATATCGGTGTGATTGTGAGAAGCTTCGAGTCGACATCGTGGAGAAAGTTGCAGTAAGAGGCATAATTCAACACTAAGGTATATATCGTTGAAAATGAAGAATATTCTCAACAATATCACGTTGTCAGGGTTTTATTACTGCTGAGCACTTGCACTGGAGGGATTTCAAAAGTGACGGCGGTGCCGAAAGTCCTGTCAGATCTTTCTACTCTTACCCATCCTTTGATGTGACATTTTCTAATCTAAGGACCGTTAGAAATGTCAAAAGTATTTAAAAAAAAGTTAGGGCAATGGAATAGAAGTTCTGACCTAGCTCAAGCCGGCCAAATCGTGAGATATAAGCAGCTACGCACTTTAACTGAGTCTATTTTTTGTGAAGAAGTTCTGATAGAGCAAGGAGTAGGGCATCAAGACTCCAGTTAGATCTTCTTACTGCTATTGAAGAAGATCAAGTAGAAGAACCATGAACCTGTTTTACATGAAGACATCATCTTTGCAAGGGCTGCTTCAAGTTTTCTTTCACAGCAAAGTCATCTGAAGACTCTGGAATTTCAAGGTCATATTTATTGGGTCTTCCGTTGTATTAATTTTATATACTTTCATCTGTAGGATCTCTGTGTAGATCTGAGTTGTAGAGTTTTTGCCTTAGTTGTAGGGCCTTTTCCTGAGATAGGGTTTGTGTGCCTGAGGTAGGATCTTTGTAAAAATTTGAGGTAGTAGACTAGTTGAGTCTTTAAGCTGTAGGAGTTGAAGTACTCTGAGGTAGGGCTAGTGAGCTTGAGGTAGGGCTGTAGAGCCTAAGGAAGGGTCTGGAAGTAGACTTTGAGATATTCTGAGAAATTTTAGTTGTAAGCTCTTGGAGCTGAGTTATGGAGAAAATTGATGAGTCAAGCACACTGCTAGATAGACACAGAAGGACAGTGGATGTACCAATACTCTGAGGAACCACTATAAATAATGTGTGATGTGTGTTGTGGTTGTTTTGATTGTGGTTCTTATATCTGTTTATATCTACTAAATACAAAAAGAGACTATCATATTGCAAGTCCACCTATTCACCCCCTCTAGATAATTTAGACTACAACGACAGAATCCCATATGGATAACATGAGGCACACAGATCGTGGTAGAAATGGCAAGCGCGTTCCTCCATTTTAAGCATTCATCCTTACCTCGCCGCGGTAAGAAACTAGCGCGCCGCATTAGCTTGATATACGCTTCTCCATTGGATTTCCTTCTCCATTTGGCTCCTCATTTCAGTGCCGATTGACTGGAATTCCATAAGTTACCGCCCGATGTTTGGTTACCGTGCCACGGTAAGAACTTGCTAAAGTTGGACTTCCACCCACCAATCCTTGTGTTCAAACGCATCTGCCAACTGTCCTTTTATATCCCGAACCTACTGCCAGCAGTAGGTGCTACCTCCATGCGATAGCTCACAGAGATGATCATCGTCTTCCGTCTTTTATCCTCTTTCAATGTATGCTTGTACGTGTATGACATGCATACTATAAGCATACAAAAGAGTAGATCAATATATATAATGGTATTTGTTATAATCAAATCAAGAGACACAGAATGCATATTCCAACAGTATTGATATCAAGGAATAAACTTATCTATTACTCATCCATTCTTTCACAGTGATACTGTGACTGTATTAGAAATATTATTTCAGTTGAAGTTCCCCTGGGTTCATCCAAATCACTCATTTACTTCCTATATGAAGTTTTGACATGCTAAACTCTTTGTTTCTATGGTGTTGTGGAATGTGGAATGTGCAGCTGGAAATGAGCAATTGCAAGCATATGGAGCATAAATTCAATGTGAAGAAAAAAAATATGGAAACTCTGCAATCAATTTTTTTTTATAGTAAATAATACTATTTTTTAAAGATTTAAAACTTGGGAGTCACTTGGAATGTACAAGATGAAGGTGCCTTCATCAGTAGGTGGAGTGATCATAGAAGGCTCCTCAAGTGGTAGCAGAATGCAAGCCGATATGGAATAATAATCTATCTCTTGGGGGTCCAGTGTGGAAGACCCCCATTCTTCGGATTGCTCCACATTGGGCACGGATTATTATAGTCCCCTTCAAATGTTGTCCTTGAGGGAGCCAACATTTCCCCTTTGGTATGCCCCTCATGTAGCACTTGAAACACAGTGGCTTTCTTACAGGAGGCTCCACCACTGTAGTTTTTGGCGCTGTTGCCTGCCAATCTCCTTTACTATTTGACGTCGATGAGTTCTTCTGAAGCAGTTTCTCATTAGGAGTTGGTTTGATCCACAGAAGAGGTTGCATGTTTTGCCCATTGTTGTTTTGTTTCCTTGAGAAGGTATAGGACATATTTTCGTCGACTCACGGAAATACTAGATTGTGTGTTATTTCAATTCTCAAAAATTAGCGGAGGAGGCGACTAAATCTTCAGTTACAAAATGTTTTGTAAGGTGCTCATTTGTAGCTTAAATTTCTATTTAGTCACTTCCCGAAAGCACAATCTCATCCACATATATGATCAAAATAATGACGCCAATTGTAGGGACATTTACAAACATTGAAATGGTTGCAGTGTGAGCGTGGAAACCCAACTGGATTAATACATATATAATATGTTAAAACAAGCACATGGACATTGTTTTAATTTGTAAATAGATTTGTTCAGCTTGCACATTTTTCTCGTAGTCTCCCTCAGAAAAACAAACCTCGGAGGTTGCTCCACGTGGACAATTTTAAGGAGATTCCTATAGAGATAGACGTTCTCGATATCAAACGGATACATGGCCAACATTTGTAAGTTGCAACAGAGATCAACATGCAAACATAGTTTAACCAAACCATGGGAGGAATATTATGAAGAAGTCAACATCATATGATTGCGAGTAGCCTTTAGCCACATGAAAAGCATTGAATCTTTCCGGTTCATGTAGACAAATAATGAAGTCAGATTATTTTTAAAATAACGTTATGTTTAAAATAAATTGGTTTTGCCTTTGGCAGCTTTTTTTGGAGTTGAAAATCATTGAATATTTGAAATTATGAGAGAAGAAGTTTAACAGTTTCTTTGATGTACATTTAAGAGCTTTCTGTGTAAAAATTTTCTAGAAGCGGGAAAGGTTACAAAAATACTCAACCATATCAATTTCAAATAAATCAGCACAACAGAAGGAAAGAGAAACTTGAATTATCAATCTTTTTTACAGGACGAGATATATATTGTGAGACATGATTCGCCAATTCACCCGATGAGAACAAAAACATACAAGCAAGAGTAAACCAGGCGGATTGATAACAGTAACCGTCAAAACCGCCTATCCGCAAAAATTGTCTGTTGAAGCCGCCAAGTCGCCAAACTGCAACTTAACTGCGCGGACTCCCCGTTATTGAATGCTAAAGAAAATCTGTCTGCATCTGCAAGCCGCCTGACCGCGAGGTCTCCTAGCTGCCAGAACAGCGAACAGAGCTGCTGCCGAAATGAACAGAGTCAAACCGCCAAAGGCGGACTGACTTATTGAACTGGGAAAACTTTGCCAAAGAGAACAGTCTGATCGCAAGTCGCGACCTGCTGCAACCAACAGATTGTTATTCTCTAAGACGCACTGAACTCTGTCTGCTGTCAGAACCAAGTCCCTGGTCGTCCATTGATAGTTGCACAATCTGTAAAACAGCAAAACCGATTACTTTCTCTAAGCCGCACGGTTAAGAAAACCAGACATCGAGTTTGAACCCAAGCTTCAAAGTTTAATGTTCGCGTTATAAATGGCGAGCCTTGGGCCCCTATTTATAGGCAAGAGAAGGGAGTGAAGTCACCGCCCATGCGATAGGATAACCATTCATCGGCGTGCGGCTAGCCGCACCAGATCATACAAGAGTGAGGACACAAAGACAGATCGCGCAAGACAATCTGCAAGTCACCGCTAACTCCATATCCAGTCCGCGCAAAACATGCGGACTCGGTGAACTAGATAATAACCGTACTTGGCACATTACGGTGACAAAGTCCAAACCTTCAGCGGTTTCTGGCGGAACCTGGCGCGAACTCAACACAGGCGGACTCCGCAATCCGTGATAACACAGGCAGACTCAACACAGGCGGACTCCGCAATCCACGAGCTCAACACCAACCAGACAACCCGCCATAACAGCGGAGACCGCGGTTCCCAGAAATAGAACGCGCCGGTCTCGGCAAACTCCAGATGAGTCCGCAAGCAAAGAATCATGTCGGACTCGGTGAACTCCAGATGAGTCCGCCATACCTGCGATTAGACATTCTTAACTGCCCGATAACAAACCTGGGAACTTGATGAGACAAATCAAAGAACACTAGCCTAACTGTCTAATCCTCCAACTGCTAACCGCGCGGTCTGCCCGATCAGACCGCCACTTTCACTTTAACAAATTCAACATTCTATATATTATCCTTTAACAATTGTGTAGAGAGCAACTCAAGAGTTCCTGGTAGACTGGACTAAACAAGGCTGCCTTAGCCGTGAAGCAGTCGAGCGTGCAAACAGCAATAAAGTAAGTAAAGAAGTGCACACAACATTTTTAACGTGGAAAGACCTCTCAAATGGATAAAAAACCACGTGACCGGTTCGGTGCCAGTCAAACTTTACTATCAACAGAAATTTACAAGTTGTCAGAGAAATCGAGGGCGATAGGCCGCTACTCGTTATAATTTGGGGATGAGAGAAACCACTGGAGCGCTTGGAGGGCGACAGACTGTCACTCACTAAGTTTAAATCTGTCTCTTTCCGTTGGTGGAGAGCACTCTTGAACATTGCCTGAGCACAACGTGCTGTAGTGGCGCACATAGAAGAATTGAAGGAGTGGGTTTGCTGAACGCCCTGCACGTACTAGAAATTTTGGAGATGCCGACAACACGTCTTCTTCTTTAGATCATTGTCGAATTAGACGAATTCTTGAAGTTCTCAAAGGTTGGAGACTCGTAGGAGGATTCTGGCAGAGATCTGGCCTGAGGAAGAAGTAAGCTGGGAGGAAAAAAGTTAGAAATGAGAGAGGACTATGGACCTTTTTATAGATCTTATGAGGTGGTTACAGTAATTATACGGCTATCCACAAACTGTAACCACCAACATTACTAGGTGCATACCAAATCTAATATAATTTTAAGTGCGCATTATTTTATAATATTTTATATTCGCACATCATTATTGTACAACCCATATTCGTCGAGGAGGGGCCCCACTAGAGCCAGGTCATCAGAAGTCAAAGTCAACAATTCAAGACAGAGGTCAGAGTGAACGCGCCAAGCAACAAAAGGGCTAGGCGAGTATGGCAAGCTCCCCACGCATACTTGCCAGGTGGGCGACTAGGCGAGCTACTCGCCCAGCCGTGCAAGCTCCTTTAGGAAGTCGCCTAGTCGCCGAGAGCTGGGGTATAAATAGACCCCCTCCCCCAGGATTTCCCTATAAATAGGACCCCAAAGGTACGAGGAAAGGGACTGGAAAATCCCTACAAGGATCTTGCGAGCTTTTCTTTCTGGATATCAGCTGAGCCTTTGGATTCCTTTTCCTTAGAGACCAGGTTCCGACCTCGCGACTTAGTTATCAGCTAGTTTCCCTAGTACCTTGCTCGACCAATTTTGGTTGTGGAGGGATTGCTTCTTCCAAGCATCCGGGTACGTGGTGGGACCTTCCTGCCGTAGCATTCGGGGTCCTATTTTTTGACTTCCTTCTTCATCCTAGTCTCCTTAGCCATTCAGCCTTGTTGCGGAATCAATAGCCTTAGGTTGCCTTGATCCGATTCTTGAGGTTGGAAATTTTCCTGGCTTCAACACTTGGTGCGGTGAGCGTGGATCGCAGTCAAGGAGGAAAGTTTTGTGGTATAACAAGATGGAAAGTGGTGGCGAGCATGGAAATTGGTCAGTAAATCGACGGGAGTTGGTGATCCCGCGTGAGGGGGCGAGTTAGTGACCGTTACTGCGTTCGAGGAGTTCGCGAAGAGGATCGAAGGGACCATCCTCCCTAAGCTTTCTCATCGCCCCGATGTCACGACGACCTCCCCCCATCGCGTGACGCCGCTGGAGGAAGCGCCGCCGAGGCGAGCTGGGAAGGAGCCTGCTTGGGCGAGAGAGGAGCGACCGATGCAGTCGCGGTATTACCCGGCAGGTAGCCAAGGGATGAGGTGCCGAGATCGAATGCCGTATGCGAGGTATCTTTATACTCGCCAATGGAGCGAGTATGACGATTCCAGCGAGGATGAAACTTTTCACCGCCATGAAGGGAGGAGCCCCTTTTGTTACGAGATCCTTGCCGCCCCCGTTCTCGAAGGATTTAGAGAGCCCATTCTTACCTACTAGCAAGGATGAGCCGGTCAGACATCTCCAGTGGTTCGACGTCATCATCTCCATCTGCAACATGTCTGACGCTTTCAAGTGCCGGTTCTTCTCCATTATCTTCAAGGGGAACGCAAGAGACTGGTTCCACCAGTTGACAGCAGTTCCATCTACTGCTTCGCCGATCTCCATCGGGGCCTTATGGCATGGTTCGTGACATCCAAGAAGAGGAAGAAGGAGGCAACGACCCTCTTCAAAATTACCCAAGGATAGCACGAGAGTTTAGGCCATTACATCGACCGCTTCTAGGAAGAGATCTTGGAGGTGGAGGAGGTGGACACCTTCACCCTAATGGTAGCCCTGAAGTTTGGTCTGAAGCAGGGCCTCTTTAGCATGAAGATGGGGTCTAAACCCCCAAGGTCCTTCGAGGAGATGGTGGAGAGGGCGAATACTTTCGTCCAGGGAGAGGAGAATAATAAGGATTTTCTGGCACGGTTGGACGGAGTGGAGCCGTTGGGGGGAAGAGGGTCGGACCTTCAGAGGTGAGGGCTAGGAAGTCGTCAGAGAGGCAAGTCAAGAGAAGAAAGGAGGAACCAAGGAGGAGAGAGGATCAGAAGAAGAGAGAAGAGCCTAGGAGGGTGGAAGAGAGGAGGCAGGAGAGTCCTCGGAGGCAAGAGGAGAGGAGACCTGCAGAGGCTCCATCGAGGAGAGAAGAATAGAGGCGATTCCAGTACCCCGTGAATCGCCCCCAGTGGAGGCCGCCAGTTAGGCCGCGTTTTCAGCAAGAGGAGAGGAGGAACGACAATCGACAGGAGGAAGACCGAGGAGGGGGAAGAAGGGAGGCGATGACTATTATCCGTCAGGGGAACAAGTGTCACAGTCAGGAGCAACGGGCGAGGCATCAGGAGGCAGAGATTCCCCTTTACTGCGATATCCATCAAGTAGAGGGGCACGAGACATTGTCCTATCCGGAGTTCTTAGAAGCGAGGAGGAGATTGGATGCCGAAGTGACAAGGAGGGAGCAGCAGAGGCAGGAGGATCCGGTAGAGCGGGTAACATTCCAAGCTCCGACGAGGAGAAGGAATGAGGATCGAGTCGATTTGTGAGGTCGCGGAGAGGTGATCCACGACCCAGGAGGTGAGTAGGTCGGTGTGATCAACGACAGGGCCGGACTCGGAGCTTCCCGCAAGGGAAGTCTCCACCGAATCTATCGGAAGAGCGTCGCCTCTCAGAACGTCGCCTCGACCTCTCAGGTCCCGCCGTCGTTGGATGAGATCACTTTCTCGGAGGAAGATATGTTGGGGAATGAGAACCCCTTCCATGACGCCCTAGTTATTCAAGCTGCCATCGAGGACTTCACCGTTGACCGAATCCTTATGGACAACGAAAGTTCGGTGAATGTGATCTTCAAGAGAACCTTCGTTGGGCTTCAAGTGGAGGCATCCAGAGTTCAAAATGCGAACAGACCCCTCTTTGGCTTCTCAGGAGAGAAGAAAGAGGTGGAAGGAGGGGTGGAACTTCTGGTCACCCTAGGCGGAACCTCAATCCGATACCGCTTCGTCATCGTCGACGCCCCGAGCTGTTATAATGCCATCTTTGGGCGTCCCCTCATCAACTACTTCAAGGCAAGTCCATCGTCATACTATCAATGCCTAAAATACTGTCGGGGAGATGTCCAAGTGAGGATCAGAGGTGATCCAAAAGCCTCCAGGAAGTGATATCTTAATCTCGTCAGTACCATCAATTGGATGGAGGATGCAGAGAGGTTGGATAAGCTGCTGGAAAGAGAAGAAGGTCTGCGTATTGTTGAGGAAGTGGAGGAGCTAGAGTTGATTTCCCGAAGAGGAGAGCCGGGTCTACTGAAAGTTGGAGGATGAAAGTTAGGGTTAGATCTGATATACTCTAGAGGGGGGGGGGGGTGAATAGAGTATGTCTTAAAATTTTCTTCTTTAACAATATACTATCTTTACCTTTAACAACTATATCTAACTATCACAGATTAAAGTAAATCAAAGATCACAGAATATCTAACTAACACAACCACAACAAGAACAGAAAAGAAAGAGCAACCAGACAACACAAGAAATTTATAGTGGTTCTCCAAACTGGGTATATCCACTCTTCTACCACCCTTGGTAGGAATCCACTACAGGTTTTGATCAGGTCACTGTCACCAGTGAGCTTTTGATCAGGTGCTCAAAAACTAACCCAAGTCTTTTGGAAGGAGACTTGCAACCAGAATAATTTTGAAGGGAATTAAAACCCTGTACAGAGGTGGGAATGAGAGAGTGATGTAAGTCTTCTTTTCTCAAGTCAAAATGAGAAGACTGTGTGGATTCTTATTTGTTGTCAAAGCTCCCCCTGAGATCTTGAATGGTTCAGGAGTGGAAGCTTTGTTCAAGGGTGTAGGCTTCAGCTTTTCAGAGATCCTTGACTGATTTGAATGTTGCTGTCACTTGAGATCCCTGAAAATAAAGAGAGAGAGAAAGAAAGACTCTTGATGGTGATGGTTGTTCTTTCTTCTTCTCTTGAGAGCAGTCAATTTTTGAGAGATGTTTTTCACTTCCCTTTTAAATGTTTTCTTTTCTATGACTCTCATTGATCATCAATCTCTTGCTCTTGTGTATGTTGTAGTTTTCTTGGCAGGGATATGTATGTGATAACGACAACTATTTTCGAATTCAAAAAGAAAACTCTACAATAAATGTTCAGCCGAAATCTTGGGAACGGAAAACGACAAGAGTGCAGTCAATTATTCTATTCTATGTCTGTCCCGAGATATAAGCAATTAATTCCATGAGGATGTTAGCAATCAATGCTTCCAGTAATGGCTTTATTCAGATAATAATGATGCATTGATTTACAAGGGAATTAATAGCCTATAATAGATATAGAATGATGAGACAGAAAGAGAAAGAATAAATAACAAAATGTCTTACAGTTTTCGTCGAACTGAGATCAGCTTTCGTCGACCTCTAATCAGCTTTCGTCGAACTGAGATTTCGTCGACCTCTGATAATCCTTCGTCGAACTGAGATCAGCTTTCATCGACCTGAGCTCTGTGAATCAACTGCTGTGCATAAACTGACTAATTCTGCGCTCTATGTTCGTCGACCTGAGATTGTGACGTTAGTCGACCTAAGAACTTGGTCAATCTGTCGGCATTGAGTGAATAACATATCTGGCGTTGAGTGTTCTTTGTCTCTGAGTCAGCCTTGGCTTTGAGTGAATTATGGCGTTGAGTGTTGAAGAGTTAGTTGATCTAAGAATGAAGTTCGTCGAGCTTAGCTCAGAGATTTTAGCTCTGAGTTAGTGGAGCTGAGCACGACTATCGTCGACCTGAGTTCGACGAATGTATATTTCTTTTTCTAATTCTTAATTTCTCTAAGTCTCGAGTCTTTGGCAGTGTTGTAGGTTGGTCCTTTGATCTGTTGACTCTAAGAACATGGCCTAGACTCTAGAAACACATAAAGTTTTGACCCTTCTATACAATATGGGTCACAACCTAAGAAGAGAACCTAGCCCAAATCACCTAGGGGTTCTAACAATCTCCCCCTATTTGGGTGAGGTTACTTCAACCAAAAATAGATAAAGATAACAAGACGAAATGAGGTAAACATAGCATGAAAACTGAGATAACTGATAGAATAAATAAGCTATCCGTACCTTTATAAAGCTATGTACCCAGATTGTTTACAGAAAACACAGAAAATAATCACATGTTCGCCGGCGAGTTTTGTCAAGTCACGCAATCTCATGATATCCTCACAATCGTGGTAATCAAAGAGGAACATTGATTGCTGAGTTAAGATTGTCATATCGATTAAAGTACATTTGAGTTCTATAAATGTTGATAAATGATTATCATTTAATCATATGAGTGTGTATGTGTGTGATGTCATACATATTGAGATTAATCCTTTTTATGTTGTAACATTATGTGAAATGTGTTAGGTGTCAATAATGTTGACAACGTGTCTATTAAATTGGAGATACAAGATGTGTAGATTTAGGATGTCGGTGTGAGCAACGTGATTATAGTTGAGGACTATCCTTTGATGGTAATAAATACTATGATTCATTGTTCATACTTACGCGTAGGAAATGTGCACATCGAAATATCATTTTGTCTCCAAATTACTTTGGTTTTGATATAGTCGGGCCCCTTGACAAAGCGAGGTTGTATACCATGCATTATAACTAACGTAGTTATAAATACAATTCACTTGCGAGATCAAGAAAGACAAATATAGTGCGAAATTGACACAGCCCTGATTCGCACAATATCAATAATATCATATAACAAAGGTAGACATGGGTCATACGTTTATTCTTGTGTCTTGCAACCACGTCGTTGAGGCTTCTATAATGCCGTGATAAGCCTCTTATAGACCATAATAAACATTATTATGTTGTTACCTCAATATCGTGGTTTTCTCTATAAGGTCACACAAAATGAATAGAAACAACCTTAGTCCGACTCAATTGTATATTAAACATGATTTATATATGTTTGATATACGTGTTTGAGTGCGGATATAAATGTCATGTAGTGACATGCTTAGACAAGAAAATATCGCGAGCAATGTTATGCGGACATAAGTTTATGTCGCTAACCATCCAAGGATGTATTTTGTGATCAATGGGAGAAGTGTTTCTTTGAGGATGACAATATGTGTAAAAATCCCTCTTTGCACATAGCCCTCATCCCTTTTGTTAAGAAGCAAAAACCTTTTACCTTGCCAAAATTTTTGGGTATAAATAGGTTTTTTCGGTTTAGGTCAAGCGCTTCTGGTTCTTCTCCCGATGGCAGCCTGCACAGGTTTTTCCTGACTCCCCGATCGCGAATCCGGCGCCGCTTCTTCTGCGTAACCGACGCTGCTACTACCGATCGCGCAAAGGGCGTCGGCCTTCCCCCGATCTCGGCCAAGACCCGTTTCCTGGAGGATCTGCCTGCTCTGCTCTCCCCGATCTCGCCGATCCCGTCCAGATATCGGCTAGAGCGCCGGCCGTCTGCAAGCATCCTTAGTCGACTGGTGTGGCTTGGCCACTTGGAGTCGTCGGCATTGAGGAAGGTTGTCTGAGCCTTTACCTCCTCCTTCCTCCTATCAAAGGTTGGCGACGGTGGTTGTTTCGGTTCAAGGTGAACCAAGGGTTCTTAAGGCGCACATTCAACTTGGATTTCCTCATCGCACCTTCGAAAATCTTCTCTCCACCTAGAGATTTATTCTCTAGAGGTACAAACCCTAATATCCTTGTGGCAAATAAATGTGATGAGTTAGGGTTCTAGTTCTTGCTAGTTGCGCTCCGTTAGTTTTTCGAGTGTCGCTTGGCCATTGTTATAGGATGTCCAATCCTTTCTGTGTTGTCTTGGTTTTTGGGTATTTTTTTCCTTCCACTACACGTGAAATCCTACAGTAGATCCTCATGATGGTAGTGAAGTAGTTGATATGTTCGAGTGGATCATCAGTCCCATCGAACGTCTCGATATTCGGTAGTTTAAAATCATGTGGGATCAGATGGGCCAGAACTCGGGGTGCAAGTGGCGATCCTCGGTAAAGAGTTCGGCGAGCGAGAGCATCCCACTGCCCGGTGTATCTGCATTCTTCTGCGATTACTTCGCGTATCTCTTCGCGGATGATCCTCCTGTCTGGCGGCGGCTGGGCATCTTCTTCTGTGTAATGACGACAGTTGCCCGCTCTAGCACCCCGTAGAGGGTGAGTGGAACTAGCCACGTCAGAGAGTTCTTCGAACAGTTCTTCTCTGTGAGGGACTTCTTGCGTTGGAGCATGATTTGGAAGAGGTGGGGGGTTGACCGGCGCCGGTGGCTGGAGAGGAGCGGGACGCGCTCCAAAATTCCTCTCAGTTTGTTGTTCATCCATTTGACGAACATGTCCTTCCAAAGCCGTGACGGGGGAAAGTAAAGCATCTGTCTCGAGTGGCACATTGACGAGTGAATGTGAGTGAGACGGCTCAGTGCATCCCGCAAGGAAAGATCCTTCGGCAGTTCGAACACTTCTTTTTGCCATTGAAACTGTCGTTAAGCACCGTTGCGATGAAGGTACTGCCTTCTGAGGATGCTAGGAACTCGATTCCCGCAGACGAAGCCAAACTATTGTAGCCGAACTCGACGCCCCGGTCAGATCGGGTTAACTTGGACCGTCTTAGCTCACGGAGCGGTCGAGCGCGCACACAGTCAATGAGAGAGAGAGATTATCCACACAATGTTTTTTACGTGGAAAAGCCCTCACCTGGGTAAAAAATCACGCGATCGGGTCTGTGCCGGTCGAACTCCACTATTTGCTTGCGGTTACAACTTTCACGGAGAATCGAAGGCGACAGGTCGCTCCTCGTTACACTTTGGAGGTGAGAGAAGGAGAGTTGCAGACTCGTGGAGGGCAACAGGTTGCTCCGCGCGAGACTATTTTCCAGAGAATTGCGGAAGAACGAAATACTTGATGTTGTAAGAATCTCCTTGTTGTATGTCGCGAATTTGAGCGGATTTCAGTGGAGAGGAGGTGGCATGAAGGTTGCTTGAAGATGGCTTAAATGTGGCTTGAATGTGGTACGTAGGAGGAATCCGGCAGAGCTCTGGCCTAAGGAAGAAGAAAGTAGTGGAGCAAAAAAGGTGAGAAATGAGGAGGCCTGAGGCTCCTTTTATAGCCTCCAGGAGATGGTTATGATGGTTATGCGGCTATCCGCTCACCGTAACCAACAACATAATTATTTTTAGCATGGTTAGAAGTGTGTATTTTAATCATTAAATCCGTTGTCCGTAAACCAATATTTTAATAAAACACACTCTCTCACTAATCATGATGGTTAGTGGATGGTTATGCATAAAACGGACAGCGATTGATCACCCTAGAGTGATCGAACGACGGGGAAGGGCCGCCATGCAAGGATGACCAACCCGTCGGCGAAGGAAATTGTGGCCGGCGAGACGCCCGATCACGGCGGGAGGGCTCGTGACCGCACGAGGTGGCCGCGAGGAGGGGTAGCCGGGTGCGGCCGCCTGAGCGGGAGGAGCCGCGCGACCGCGAGAGGCGGGGCAGCCGGGAGTAGCCGCCCGAGCGGGCGGAGCTCCGCGGCCGCGAGAGACTGCCGCAGAGGGCGGGGCAGGCTGCTGGGTGCGGCCACCCGTGCGGGCAGAGCTCTGCGGCCGCGGGAGGCAGGGCGGCCGGGCGCGGCCGCCGGTGCGGGCGGAGCTCCGCGATCACGGGAGGCGGGGCAGCAGGGCGCGGCTGCCCGTGTGGGCGGAGCTCCGCGGCCGCGGGGGGATGGGCGGCCGGGCGCGGCCGTTCGAGCGGGTGGAGGCAGCCGGGCGTGGGCTGCCCAACGCCGACGAGATGACGCTGGTGGTTGGTCGTGCCGGCTGTGCGCGTGTGTGGGATCGCGCGCGACGATCGGGTTCGACGATCGCGTGTGTGGCGGTCAAACCCATGATCCCACTAACTTGATGGAGATCATAGGGAGTGGGTGCATACCAATTACTCCATAAAAAGAATTTCATAGATTTTAGATATGTAATAAATGAGAAGAGAAGTTGAATTTTTGGAGAAAAGATATTTGTTTTTATCTTGCAACTTTTTTTTAATTGAAATTCCATTTGCTAAACAATATAAATATTTGCTTTTTTAGGATTTTAATGTATAACTCTTCCGGCATTATTAGACTTCACTGTATCTTTGTTGTGAGCCGCTCGAGACTCTAGGTAGATCAGACTAATTGAACCGTCTTAGTCCGAAGAGCGGTCGAAAGCTCTAACAGTCATAAAGGAAAGAAAACTGACAAGGGAATTTTTTAACGTGAAAAATCCGTCAATATGGAGACAAATCAAGTGGTCGGATCGGTGCCTATCAAACTTTCACTATTTGTTGCTACTTTAACGGTTTTTTTAGAGAATGTGAGGGCAACAGACCGATGCTCGTTACAACTTGGGAGGAGAGAGATGTTCGAAGGGTGTTTGACCACCACTCTCGAACCTAAATATTTATTCCAGTTCACGGTGGAAATCACGCGTGTTTTGGAAACTGGGCTGACTTCAAAGGATGTTCGGATACTGGAACGGTGAGAGCTTGTGGTAGACTTTCGGGTGTTGAGCGCTAAGTACGTCGGGCGTGGGTTGCTCACATCGGCAAAAAGGATGTGTGCGGTGCGGATCGCACGGAGACGGATTAAGACGGCGAAAGGGGGGCGCATGAATCTTTAAGCGACCTTCGAAGTGCTTGAAGATATTCAAGGACAGCTTCGAAGATCAGGGAGGTTCCCAGTGGAATTCCCGAGCATGCAGGACGAGAAGTCATGGAGAGAAAAGGGTGAGAATGAAGGGGGGATGATGTCCTATTTATATGACACAAAAATGATTACGGAAGTTACGTGGTTATCCGCAGACTGTAATCACCCAAATTGCTAAATGCAGAACCTTTTAGTAATTTTATGCATGTATTATTATAACATTTTTGCTATGCGCACATAGTCATTTATCATGGCCACTTGCACCTACCCATAATAGATGGTTACGCTAGTGGTTATTCGCGCATCGAATGATAAGATCGCGTGGGGACGATCAGACGGTGAAGGAGGGCCCACAGGCGGAGGCGGTCTGTGGCGAGCCCCTAGCGGCAGGAGGCCGACCTGGGAAAAGGGAAAATTATTTTTTTCCACTAATAATCTAAATCCTAAAAATATTGCAAAAGATTGAAGTTTGCAATGCAATCATGCATTTAATAATGTTGACTTGGTGTAATTAAAACAGAATTGGAGTCAAATTGAAATTATTAGTGAATAGTTTAATTTTGATTCTTGTTCAATAGAATTAGTCAAATAACAGATCCAAAAAAAATTAAACAATGACAGCTACCTTTCTTTATTTGGCCTGTAATTTGACAAACAGAAGCTTTCGAAATTTCTGGTTAACGGCAGCAATATTTTATTGTTCTTAGCCTGAAGCAATACTGAGCCGGCACAATTTTTTTAAAAACAAAATGCAAGCAAGATTTACAAGATTTAAATTTTATCGATCCAAAATACAGTTCAATGGTCCCAGATCTGATCCCACAAGTTCTAAACTTCACTGTTTTTGATCGACGCGCGAGCCAAAATTCAACAAGGACTGCGGAATTCAACGTTTTCGCTTGATGCTCAGGCCGGACCTCGCCAACAACTGACTTCGACATTTTTGCTAGACGCACAAGCATGACCTTGTCAACAACCTCGATCCATGGCCGCATTGAAGAGCCCGCTATGAGGTGATCTACCGTCGGATCAACCCGGTTCGACCGAGGAAGCCCGCACAAGACCATTAATTCCCACTGGCATTCTCGGCAGTTGATCGGCTGCATTGCCTCCTCTGTCTATCGCACAATGCAGCGGGCGGCATCCCTTCAAGTGTGCTATATTTTGGACTCCCAGCAACACCACTCCAAGCGTGTTTCAAACTTGCATAGGTTGACATTTGCTATAGCCGCTCCGGTGACAACTCCACTATCACGTAATCACCATAATCACATGTTCGCCGGCGAGTTCATCGCCCTTTCAAGAGAGCGCTTCCCCGCCATCCGATCGTCTCGGTTCGATCACCATCACCCAATTCGCGCGTAATCACCCATTAACCACCATGGTTAATGAGAGAATTTTATTATTTAATTCATTGGTTTGCAGGTATCAGAATAAATAATCATGATACACACCATTAAACTATAGAAAAAATATTAATTTGAGTGGTAATGGTGTGCAAATAACCGTGTAATCACCATGACCACTTCCTGTAGGCTATAAAAGGAGTTCCAGAACTCCTCGTTTCTCACTTTTTTCCTCTGAGTATTCTTCTTCCTTAGGCCAGAGCTCTGCCGGATTCCTCTTACGAGCAGCATTCAAGCCACGTTCAAGCCACATTCAAGCCGTCTTCGAGCCACATTCAAGCCATCTTCGAGCCGCGTTCAAGATGTCTTTGAGTCGTCCAACGAAGCCTATTTCGTAACTTTCTGGAAGTCCCTACCAGCGCAATTCCAAGTGCTCCACTCCTGCGTTCAGCGTCATCGCGACGCTCAAAGATGCCCATCACCATCAAGTGTAATTTGTAGAAGACACCGAGCGTGACTGTTTGTCGCCCGCCGAGTGCAAAGTGTTCTCTCATCTCCAAATTGTAATGATGAGCGGTCTGTCGCCCTTGATTCAACATATAGATTGTAATCGCGAGAAAATAGTGAACTTTGACTGGCGCAGACCCGGTCACGTGGCTTTTTACCCAGTTGAGGGTTTTTCACGTTAAAACTTCGTGTGTATGATTGATCTATCTTATTGACTGTGTGCGCGCTTGACCGTTCTGAGCTAAGATTCCATCCGACCGGAACGTCGAGTTCGACCGCAACAATCATCATCATCATCTTTATTCAATTTAGAGTCTTCATTTTGAGTGTTCTCATTAAAGTGCACATGAATCTATTCTTTTACAATCAAAGTTCTTTTATTATAGACCATATAGGTAGAACTTGTGAAAAAATATCCTAAAAAGATGTAATGGTCTGATTTTCATCAAATTTTCTAAAATGACCATTGATGTTCAGAATGAAACCAAAGACTTTAAAATAGGATACATTTGGCTTTCTTTCAAAGTACAACTCATATGAAGTTCACTTCAAGTGTATAACACGTAATTCATCGAGATCAGAAATATCTGAGGACGGCTCAGAAGAACTTGACCACCTTGGGAGCGTTGAAAAGGCCTCGCCCACCTGAGGCGAGTTGCGATGGCCTCGCCCACCTGGGGCGAGTTGAGAAGGCCACTCCCAACCTTGGGCGAGTTGCGAATGTTGAGTTTTCTCAAAATGATCAACGAGATAGTCTGATGCCAAATTAATATTTTCAGAACTATCAAGATCACACCTTGATCAAGTGGAAACAGGAAAGCAAGCTCAAGCACCCGAAGCAACCATAAGAAACAAGCAGATCAAACTCTTATTATCTTCTTTACATGGCGAGGTATACATGGCGAGACATGATTTCTCCGGTATAAAATGGAAAGCAGAAAACAAGAAAACAATCCGGGTGGACAGGGTCAGAGACCGCCGAGACCGCTCAGTTCGCCGAAGTCGCCGAGACCGCCTGAACAGCTGCTAGAAGACGAATAGAACACAGAGTACGTCGAGACCGCGAGGTCGCGCGGACACACCGTTATTCGCTGACTGCTGGAAGTTGCCGCCGAACTGAAGAACAAACAACCTAATCGCCGAGTCCGGCGGACAGGTTATTGAACTTGGAAAAAAGAAGCAGAGAGAAAACAGATAAGCCGCCGATTGCAATCCGCAAACTTCACTGAACCTGACCGAAGTCAGAACCAAACTCCTGGCTCCACAGTGCTAGCCGCGCCACCTGCAAACAGCAACCAATTAAGTCTGCTCAAACCGCGCGGATAGGAAAAACCGAGTCCGCAGCAATTAATCTGAGTCTAACTTATTGTTCACTCAATTACAAATGAAGTGTCGGGGGGTCCTATTTATAGACGGGGTGAGGAGTGTGGTCACCATCCTATGAGATAGGCTAATCGCCCCTTGATCGCAGCTAGCACAGTCAGTCCGCCCAGTCCGCAAGGACATGGCCAGAACAGCCACTGCCAGTAAGAAGACCCTTTTGCAACCTGGCGGACACTGCACCAGTCTGCACGCTATACGCGGACCCAGCACCAGTCCGCGCAGCTCACTAATACCGCACCAACCCGCCACTAGACCACGACCAACATGCAGAGATCTTCTGGTCTCAGCGGACTCTGTGGACTCAGAGAACACGCATCAGCTCGCAACATAAGTCCACGACCAACATGCAAATCGCCCGGTCAACAACGGACTCTATGGACACCCTGGACTTGTCACAATGTGCGACCAAGTCCAGCAACCCTCCAAACAACAAGCGCGAGCCCGGTGGACAAGGCACCAGTCCACCAACTCCAAGGACAGTTCCCCACCAAGAATGTGGCTCACCTACCGCAACTCCAGAGATCAAAGGCAAGGACCATTGTCGATCTCGCGGACTCCAAAAACGCAGTCCGCGAACTCCAACCTGCACAGCAACCGACATCAACCACCTGCCGGACTCACTACCAGTTCGCGGATTCCAACCCGCACAACCAACTGCCGGACACACTTCACAGGACGCCAACACCAGACCGCCAGACTGCTTCACCAGTCCGCGCGGTCAGTCCGCCCAGGCCGCCCCGATTGCCTGATCACCCACTTCCACTTCACAAATTTCAACAGCGAATGCCTCTCCCACCTAGGGAGAGTTAAGAAGGCCTCGCCCACCTGGGCGAGTTGAGATGGCCTCACCCACGCCCTGGGGCGAGTTGAGAGGGCAATGTCCAACTTGAGCCGAGTTGGAGAGGTCTCGCCCACCTGGGGCGAGTTGAGAAGGCCTCGCCCACCTGAGGAGAGTTGAGAAGGCCTCGCCCACCTGGGGAGAGTTGAGAAGGCCTCGCCCACCTGGGGCGAGTTGAGAAGGCCTCGCCCACCTGGGGCAAGTTGAGAAGGCGTCGCCCAACTTGGGTGAGTTGAGAAGGCGTCGCCAACTTGGGGCGAGTTGAGAAGGCCTTGACCACCTGGGGCGAGTTGAGAAGGCCACGCCCACCTGGGGCGAGTTGAGAAGGCCTCGCTCACCTAGGGTGAGTTGAGAAGTCCTCTCCCACTTGGGGCGAGTTGAGAAGGCCTCGCGCATTTGGGGCGATTTGAGAAGAACTCGCCCATGCACCGGGGGCAAGCTCAGTTTTTCACCTCATCTCAGACCATTTATGCATGTGAACAGTGGTGGACGAAGGAATTTTCTTCAGTGTGGGCGGACTTAAAAATGTAAAAATAAATAAATCAAAAAATATGAAACAAGTACGTTAATAATGACAAAAAATATACAAAAATTCCCCAAAAAATATGTATTGAGTTAGTTTGTTAGTGCGCCCACTTCTGTGCATTATGATCATCTGCTGCGGCTCCTGTGCTATCTCCGGACGACGACTTCTCGTGGTCGCTTCTTCTCCAACAACAGTTCTCTACAGCTCTGCACTTGGATGGTATGTGGGCTAATGATCTTGTTGACCGGCACTTTTTCACAGGTTTATGTCTGTTCTTGAGTCACCTTGGGTGTTAGGATCACCCTCCCTTATACATATATATGTATTACCATTGTTCAATTGCGATTACGCAGAAATCCTAAAATCCTTTCAACTATTACTCTCTATATAGCTGGTTCCATACTTGTATTAATAAAATAGCAACGGTTGACATTGGAAATAGAAATGGCTCCATTGATTATTTTCTACTTTAATAACAACACTATACTTTGTTTCCTATCTATTGACATAGTATTTATGTAATATTTATACTAATTCATGAGACTCGGCTCTCCCCCATGGTGCTATATATATATATATATATATATATAAGGAGATAGAATGAGAGAAATAAGAAAGAAGTCGGGAGAGAAATAATTAAAGCTTATATGCTGTTATCTTAATTTGGATTCATGGCAATAGATTTGGCGACGCTGAAGGAATATCTACTCCCCACCTTGGTGCCGATCGTGGTGTATTGGATCTACTCTGGAATTTATTATTTCATATTCGAGCATTTTGATGATTACAGGCTGCACACAAAAGAAGAAGAAGATGCCAAAAATAAAGCCATCTCCAAGGGAACAGTTGCAAAGGGGGTTCTTCTTTGCCAATTCATTCAATTCTCTCTCTCTTTTCTGGTCCTTTTGGTATAATAATTTATTTATGATCTTCCTCCATATATATATATATATATATATATATATATATATATATATATATATATATATATATATATATATATATATATATATATATATATATATATATATATATATATATAATTATTCTCTAAATTTACATGTCATAACATGCATGCATGAAAAAAACATTGAACCTCCTACAAATTGTTTTTTTGGTTGCTTCATGGAGATCAAAAGAAAAGAGGGTGAGTTGGTGCCGGCGCCGCAGCCACAAATGCACGTGATCTTCCTTCAAATATTTATCGGCATCGCGGTGATGGACACATGGCAGTACTTCGCACACAGAACCCTGCACACAAATGAATTCTTGTACAAGCACGTCCACTCGTGGCATCATAAAGTCGTTGCGTCCTATGGGTTTGGGGCACTGTACACCCACCCAATCGAGGGATTGATCACGGACACGGGCGGCGGAATCCTGACCTACTTGATTTCTGGCATGTCCCCGCGCACCGCCATGTTCTTCATGTCCTATGCCACCATCAAGGCCATCGACGACCACAGCGGCATGTGGCTGCCGGGAAATATACTCCACTTCTTCGAGAATAATAGCGCATATCACGACATACACCATCAGCCATATGGATTGAAGTATAATTACTCTAATTTGTTCTTTGTGAACTGGGATAGACTGCTTGGGACTTACATGCCTTACACTGTTGAGGAGAGGAAGAATGGCAGAGGATTTGCGGCGAGACCTGCCCATCGAAAGACCACTTGAGGATGCTTTCTTTTGTGCTTAACTTTCGTGCAATGAGATTTGGGCTGATTTCATTTTATGATCAATAATAAGTGTGTATTTACTCTTTACATAAAGGAATGTTCAGTTCAGGAGGAGTGTTTATGTGTGTGCTTGGTCTTGCATATGTGAGCATGTGCTTGTATTTGTTAGTGTTTATTTATATATCTATAAATAATAAGAGAGAAATAAGAGAAAAATGTAACTTTTTATCTGGAATCCATTTAAATAAAAATTTTAGACTCAAATTGAATCATAAACAACTTAATAGAACATCTCGATCGTGGATGGTTCTTAAATTATGTTAACACCTGGCTAGAGGAATATTACCACCTAATCTTAGGCTAATCTACCGAAATCCTATTCTCTAATCGATATCGCTGAGAATTAATTTATGAGGTGAACCTCTTTATTGGATTTAACTCCGATCATGAAAATTTATGTTTTACTCTCTCGATGAATGCATATTACTCATTTCACCAATGAACATTCAGTCATATTCACAAATCTCTAAACAAACAAAAATATGAGTCTTAGTAGGCTATCATATAATAGAAATATGAAACCAATAATTATAAATCCAAAGTAATTCAAAGATTCCTACCTAAGAGCTTATGAAAACAATAAGAGAAATAATTTAATAATTCATTAAATGCTATAGAATTTTATCTACTCATCATGATGAAAGATTGATCGCAAGAAAAAAAAAACATGGCCAAAATAAATTTGCAATTTTCCAATAGCAACTTGCAAAGTAGGACGATTTTTTGTACGTGCAACACATACAAAGGATCTTGCGGGACCTTTTTTTTATTGCGGAAATACAACTGTAATGTAAAATACAGTTGCAAATGTTCTGCACTTTCAGTGTCAAATATAGTTGTAAAATAGTTCAAAAAATCACTTTTTATGAGTGTATTTTCAACCCAATATATATATATGAGTATATGACAAGTTAAAACGATCATAAAAATTCATGGATCAATTAATATTTCATGATTTATTTATTTATTTTAAAAATAAATACGAATTTTTTTTTTCACACATGATCCTCAATATAGGTTGAAGTAGTCATGGGCATAAGGCCCGATTGGGCCGGCCCGGCATCGAGCCCAACGGGCCCGGGCTTTAGTTAATCGGGACGAATTCGGGCTTTCCTTAAATCGGGCTCGGGCCGGGCTCAGACCCCTGCCCCTGGAAGGGGCCTGATCCGGCCCTTAGGGACGGGCTCGGGTCGGGCTTTTTTTTTTTAAAAAAAATTGACTTTAAAAATTATAATTATTGAATTATTTTTAAAAAAATTAATACATTAAAAATTTATAATTTTTATTTTATTACGATAATAAAAAAATTCTCTCACATGAACAAGAAAAATGAAATTTTATTAATATTAAATAATATTTACAATTTACATTAATTGAAAAAAATAAAATTTATTATCACTATTAATTTTAGATAAATAAAATTACAATATTCATTAAATTAACAAAACAAAAAAATAAAGTTTTAATCATAGTCATGGGTTGAATGTGGGACGCGCATAATCGTCTCTTAAATTTATTGTGTACATCTCGTATTCTATCTCCTCCGAGTTATTTTTTAATATTGTAATGTGTTGCCTCCTCTTCATAGCATCCAAATAGTTCTTATAGCAGATGCACATTTTCAGAGATTTTTCGTTGAGTCGGCTTCTCCGCTCGTTCAAAACCCTGCCACTAATAGAAAAACAAACTACGAAGCTACCGTACTAGCTTGAATTGTTAGTAAATTATGGGTCATAAAGGCCAAAATAAAATATGTATTAACTTTACCTTTCCACCATTTTAAAAGATTGAAGTTTTCAATCTCGTCCGTGCTCATAGAATTTCGAAATTGTGTTTTAGTATATAATCTTAATTCTTTTAAACTACTAGATGTGCGTGTTTTTTTCCTGGCAACTAATTCTATAATTTTATTTTTAAAAGTATCCTTTATTTTTTGTTGCGATATTTCTTCCCGAAACCGCGAGCTGTATAAGCTATCATAATAATTATAACACTCAGTAAAAAGAGAAGTAAGTTTTGGAGTACTAACGTCATCATATATAATCATCAAAATTTAAATTTAAATTTAAATTTGTATTGATTTCATCTATCAAATTTTCTACGTCGTCTACGCCGAATAACGGATTTAAAGCTGCAGCGCATGAAAACATTATATGCATTTCTTTATAATATTTTAGAAATTTTTCTTCCATTAATTCAATTAATGGAAGTCATCCAGAATATTGTTTATAATAATTAAATTTTTTTGTGATATTTACAAAAATTTCAATTACTAGTGAGTTAGTCGAATAATACACGGCAGATAAAAAACAGTCGCACTATAAAAATATTTTAATAAACTCATATAATTTGTTAATACGTCACAATCGACATCGGCCAAATCATGAGTATTATCATGTTATAATATTTCATAAGAAGTGATTTTTGTTGAAACACTATTTTTAACATTTTATATGTTTAGTTTCATCTAATAGACATATTAAATTGAGGTTTCAAATATTTTTTATTCTGTGCGTTTACAAAATTTTTGAAATCCTGAGATCGTTGCTCTAGGGTCTAGGCCATGTACAATAGTTCAGCAGCCCTGTTGTACTGCGGTACAACAGTACAGCTGCTAACAACTCTTTTTAAGAGTCGTTAGCAGCTAATGAGTTTTATAAGAGCCGTTAATAACTAACGGCTGGCTCTTATAAGAGCCGTTATTAACGGCTCTTATAAGAGTCGGGCGGTGATTCACTGCACTACAAGAAAATCGGCATTTAGTGACGAAATTTTTGGTCACAAAATATTGCGGTTTGGTCACTATAGACATTTAGCACCAAATTTGGTCTGTCACAAGATGGTTGCAAAATGGGCGTCACAAATCAATTTTTGTCACAAAAAGTATATTTTCAGTGACAAATAATTTCCGATACTAAATGTATATTTTTAGTGACCATTAATTTTCGTTACTAAATGTACATTTTTTGTAACTATTTTTCTTCACTAAAAGTATATTTTTAGTGACCATTAATTTTCGTCACTAAATGTACGTTTTTAATGACAACTATTTTTTTCGTTGCTAAACGTACATTTTAAAATAAATTTATTATTTGTTATTAAATAAAAATAAATAAATTACAAGATAAGACATGATAATAAATAGAATATCTATTTGATAAAAGAAGCTCAATTAAAATATATCTTTATTAATTGTAAAAAAAAGGAAGGTGGGAGATAGCCCAAACCCCTCAATACAAATCAACATAACACTTTAGATCTACTAAATCCAATACAAGACAAAACTTCTATAATAAACAATTTGCTCGTGAGAATTATTTTCTTTCTTCTTCTTAGTCTCGTTCTTCTTGCCTTATTCCTTCTTCGGCGCCTCATTTTTGGTCTCTTCCTTTTTTTCAACTTTCACGGCCAGTCCAACAAAGAGAAGTTCAGTATGTGAAAACTTCCTCCTTTTTTTCAACTTTCACAGCCACAGGTCCAACTTTCACCTTTTCTTGTAGTCGGCATGCCACAACTGGGTGTTCAATAACTGCTCAGTGTCCGTCTTTGTTTCCTTCAAGAAAATCACAAAAACACATGATTAAAGCTAGTTATTATATCTACATTCATAACTATAAATGTGTATATAACTTACAAGCATAACTCTATAACCTATAATGAATCATAAAGAATACAACTTACAAGCAAAACTCTATAACCTTCATCAACAAATTTTTTTGGATTTGGTTTTAACTGACCATCAACAACATAGAGAATGAAGATCAAATTGTTGATCAAGCATGAAGCATATGCAACTGTACACCCAATTAATTTGAAATTCAAGGAGATGAATGCAACAGATTGCAATCGAAATTAGATGAAAAATCTGAATATATAGTGTTCATCCAAAGTTTGAAAAATCAGCACAAAAGGAAAGCATACTGTCAATGGAGGTATGAAGACTCTTGTGTCCTAAATCAGCATTCGCTAGTTCTATTGTGTCCTGAATATAATTTTAGCGAATATTTACTCACTCACAAAAAAATACCAAAAAATTTCTCTAAAATGGGGGCATAAAAGTTTAGGTGGAAGGGCAGATAATGAATGCATATATCCGGCAAGCGCGTACAAGATAAAATCTTCTATACCAATTAACTGTTCACAGATCAAGCCTCTGAAACAAGCCATCATATTTACCATAACTAGCCTGGTGAACTTCTACTATACTACACTTACCAGCACGCATTAACAAACCAATCACCCTCTCTTTCCCTCTCTCTCTCTATTATTTCCCTCTCTCTCTCCTCCAAAACAAAAAAAAAGGAAAGAAAGAGAAAGCAAAAAGACCCCATTTGAATAGCCTCATATGAATTAGTGATAGCCTCATATGAATTATAGTGTCTAAATAAAAGGACCCTTATGGAAAAAGAAGAAAGCAAAGAACAAGAATGTACAAAAATTCAAATGCGAGGCGCCATCGCCGATCGGGAACCATAAAAGGAATTCAATCATACCTGAGATGTTGTGTCATCGTCGTCCAGAGGGCTGGAATCATTAGATGGAGGGGAGGACAGGCTCATCGTCGTCGTCGTGCGAGGCGCCATCGCCGATCGCCGTCGCCGATCGTCGTCGTGCGGGCTCATCGCCGATCTTCGTGCGAGGCGCCGTCGTACTAGGAATGCTGACATTAACAAAATGTTGGGAAAATAAGGAGGTACATGAAACACCAGCTTCAAGAGCAAGTCACAACTATGAGTGCCTGGCACAAAATGCTGAGTTGGAGGTACAAAGATTAAACAAACATCGAGCTCAACTGTAATTAATGTACAAAGCTGAATAAAAGATTGAGAAATCAAGACTCGAATCCAAGGAATAAGAAGAAGATACCTCTAAAAGTAAGCATAATGTCTCAATTTCAGTGTTTGATAGCCTTCACCTTGTTTCCCAGACTCCATCAGTATAAAACTCATTGCATTTTTCAAAAAGCCCCAGAAGCAACTCTTTACAGCCATCCACTTGCAATAGAGCACGGCCCATTGCTTTAAGAAAGGAAAGCACTTTTTACTGGAGAAGTAAAAGTCATTCGCATAAGTTAAAATATTTGCACATATAATACTTACCTTTTAAAACAAATACTCATACAGAACTTCAAGTCCTGTAAAACAATGTTTCATGCACTCAAATTCTAAAACAACTGTCAGATTTTGTTGAAAGAGTAGCACTTCTGACATTTGCCAATTGGGCTCATTTCTCAATTAGTCTCCTTTAGTCCCACATTATGCCTGGCCGTCGATTTGAGCTCCAACGAGAGGCGTACACTGCATTGTGAGTAGTTCGCTAAATTAATAGTCATGCATGCATGCATTAATAACACTACCAGCGATGGGAAAATTTCAATGAACAACCTAAAGATTTTTTGAGTACCACCAGTGAAAAAAAAATCAGCTCATGAAAGGCAATAAAATGCAAAATTACACCAAAGTAGATTAAAAACTAATCCAAATAGGAAGTTAGTCATCGTCATAACTAGCCAAAGATTCTCTAGGTGATGTCCATCTCATCCTCTAGTTCTCTTCGTTCTATGAAGGCCATCATTCGTGCCTCCATTGGCTTCATACGTGCCTCTCTTTGCTCCTCCATTTGCTCCATGCGTGCCTCTCTTTGCTCCATTTGTGCCTCTCTTTGACTCATTCTTTCGTCCATTTCTTGAATACGTGTAGTCATCTCTGCTTCTACTTCAGCTCGTATTTGTGCTCGGAGACGTTGTCCATTAGTACTTTCACGGTCCAAAGGTTTTGGCCCTGGCCCCATTCCGGGAATATAACCCGATCGTTTACCAAGTACCATTGTGTAGGCTTCTTCCGTAGTCAATTTGTCTTCTCCTTTGTCTCTTTTTTGTTCCTCATGAAGTTCCAAAAGCTTATTGTATACCTCCTCTGCAGCTTTATCCATCCACTGATTTTGTTTTCCTTTTTTTGTTTTCTCCCACAATCGCACGTATATAGGCAATTGTTGTTCTTCGTGTGCAACTTGTCTCTACATTTAGAAATCAATAAGACATAAAATTGAAGTATAATGACAATTTGAAAACATTAACATAATTATATAAATCTTTAAAATCTTACTAGTTCATGTACAGTTCGCGCTATAGACTTTGTGCCAACATGAGATTTTATTTTTTGTTGGCTCCTATTTTTTTTATTCACATCACTAATCTTCTGCAATGAATCAATAAGAAAATAAATATGTTAGGATTTCCAATAAGAAAATTTAATATTTATGTTTCTATACCTTGAACTTGGCACTGCCCCAATAACTAATTAGCCAACTCCATTGATCAGGATTGATTTCTTTAGGACAATGATCACGTCTTTGTGCATCAGTACTCCATTTTAAATAATGATCACTATGCAAACGAGCACGCCAAACATTATAGATTCGGAGAAGTGAAGATATAAGGTCTTCAATCACATGATTCTCCTTTGGGAGACTAAATTCAGACTAAAAACAACAAACTAAAATTAAAATACAAATTCATAAAAGAAAACATCATATTCAATTCATATAATTAATTGCAATAATTTCAATACTTACATAGATAATATCAACTATTTTATCGATTATATCAACTGGAATATGGGCCCATTTCTCAACATTCAAAGGAGCATATAGTCTTACAATGCGCCCACTCCTTGTGATAAGCTCTTGAGATCTTTCACCAACTATTCTGCGAAGGTCCGCGGGAATTTGAACTTCGTCCTTTTCCGCACAATGATATTTTCTCTTAGACCATCAAATACCAGTTGTCGGACCACGTGTTCTTTTCTTAATTTCACATGTACCTGTTGATTGGCATTGCAATGTTAAAATGCTTAAGAAACAATACCTTTAATGCGCCCACTCCTTGTGATAAGCTCTTGAGATCTTTCACCAACTATTCTGCGAAGGTCCGCGGGAATTTGAACTTCGACCTTTTCCGCACAATGATATTTTCTCTTAGACCATCAAATACCAGTTGTCGGACCACGTGTTCTTTTCTTAATTTCACATGTACCTGTTGATTGGCATTGCAATGTTAAAATGCTTAAGAAACAATACCTTTAAATTAAAAAAACGTACCATCGATATTACCATGCCTGAGATCTGTTAGATCTGAATGTACATGATCAACATCAAGCTCAATACGATCAAGTTCATGCCCAGTCTCATTTGTATTCCCCTCTTCATTTATAAAATCTTGATCAAACTGAAGTGATGAACGTGGGTGTATTGGTGGTTGATGGTAGGATGTAATACTTATAGGTTGTGTTTCTCTTGCTTTTATAGATTGTGCTGCATCTAATTTGGTAGATTGATGTGTTTTATATTTTATATGTTTATGTTTTTTAGCCTTTGTATTATCCTGATGATTAAATGAACTAGCTAAAGAACAAAGACGTGCAGCAGTGGTTCGTGGGTGAAATTTGGAGGAGTTAGTTTGCAAATCAAGTGAATTGTGTCTTTCTACATGAGAATCTTTAATTTTAGCGCTAATCTTTGGCTTCTCTGCCATAGATTCTTCTTAACTACCTGAAAAAAGATATGATATTAAAAAAAATTTAAACTAAGAAACATGGTTAATAATAATGGAATGAAGAAAATTTCATACATTTTGATTAACATAAATAAATATGAATAAGAACAGAGTTCCACAGGAAAAAATACATGTTTGACTTAAAAAACATACACAAAAAATGAAAATAACAAAAAAGGGGATAAGAAATAGCATTAAACATCCTCATTTTCCACATCATCTTCAGAGTCGATGTCTATAGTATCATCATCGATGTCTTCTTCGTTTAGACCTCTACTTAGGCATGAATGATCTCTTTTCTTAATTGTCATGGCTTCAACATCAGTTCTTTGTAATAAAATTTCTGTGTCATCATCATCTATATCAGGTAATGGGTTTAACCCAACATCTGTATCATACAAATGAATTTCTTCTTCATTAAAGTCTTCACTATCTTTGGGAGGAATATCATAAAAGTGACGAGGCGTTGTCTTTATTACTAATCTCCAATCTTTATTTTTGTTATCGGCTACATAATATACTTGTTCAACTTGGCAAGCTAAGACATAAGGTTCATTGCTTCTCAAATTATGTTTTACATTAACGGAAATAATTCCATTTAATTCCTTCTTATAACCTTTGCCTTCATGGTGTGTATCCCGCCACTCACATTTAAATAGAACAATTTGGTGTTCAACGCCATAATCTAATTGAACAATGTCTCTTAGAACTCCATAATATTCTCTGCCACCTGACTGTTCATCACCCCTTACAATGATTCCACTGTTCTGAGTCTTACGCTTGATTTCACGATCATAAGTATGAAACCTAAAACCATTAACAATGTAACCAGTAAAATGTGTCACCCCTTTCCTTGGACCGCGTGCTAATCGTAAAAATTCTGCGTTAACTCTTAGATCCCCTTCATAATACAACTTTGATGCCTGTTGAAAAATGAGCATGTTAAATTAAATATAATAAAATAACTCCATAATCACTTAAATAAATTATATTATACTACCAATTTACCCGTAATTCAAACCATTTAACAAAGGTGGACTCGTGTCTTCTTTCAACATCTTTAGAAGATATTTGCTCAAGTTCCCTTTGATGCTCCCTATAAATGAAAATGATCAACGAAATAATTGCATTACAATTGTTTAATATGTATTTATAGAATAAAGTTGTGAGACTTATTTTATAAATGGTTCTACTTCCGGACAATTTCTTAATATGTATAATTGAGCACGTTGTCAATCTTCATATGTGAGATTACTTTCAAATCCTTTGCCAAGTGACCTCCCCACCTTTTGAAAAATGGATAATCTTGAATCTTGTGCATCATTTCCTTCATCATTTCCTTCGTCATTTCTAGTAGGACGGCTCAACTTTGTCTCAATTTTACTCATGTATCTTGAACAAAATGTCAAGCACTCATGTACTAGGTAACCATTTGCCATTGAACCTTCTGGGCGTGCTTTATTTCTTACAAAAGATTTAAGTGTCCGTAAATATCTATATTACAAAATTCAAGAATTATATAAGAATGTGTAAAAGCAACAAAATAAATCTAAAAGAAAAAATAATCCGTACCTCTCAATTGGGTACATCCATCGATAATGAATCGGACCGGCAATTTTGGCTTCTCGTGCAAGATGAATTGTCAAATGCATCATGATTGTGAAAAAAAAGGGGGAAATATCTTCTCCAGTTTGCAAAGTATGATAGGAATATTACTTTCAAGTCGATCCAACACTTCAATTGTTAATGTCTTAGAGCCCAACTCTTTGAAAAATAGACTCAATTCAACTAGCGGATCATAAACCTCTTTTTGAACAATACCTCGAAAAGCTGGAGCAAGTTGATCTTGTATATAAACATGAAAATCATGAGCCTTCATTCTTGAAATCTTACCTTCCTTAGTATTTACACATCTTCTTATGTTAGACGAATAACCATCTGGAACTTTTATATTCTCTAAGAAATGACATACTGCCCTTCGCTCAGCTAGCGTTAAAGTATAACAGGCTTGTGGCATTATATAATAACCATCTTTCTCTATTGGATGCAATTCTTTTTTCAAACCCATTTCTTTTAGGTCTAGTCTAGCTGACAAATCATCTTTTGTTTTTCCGTCAATATTCAATATAGTTCCCAATATATTTTAAGTAATATTTTTTAAAATATGCATATAATCTAAATAATGTCGTATCTCAAGTGTTCTCCAATATGGTAACTGAAAGAAAATACTGAACTTCTTCCAATTATAAAGTAGATGTACTTCATCCTGCTTTCTTTTTTTCTGATGCTTTCCAAATATCACATTATTGCATTCTTGCAATTGTTCTAAAACATCATCCCCTGATAGGTCTTTTGGCGCAGAATGCGTTTCTATTGTTCCATCAAAAGACTTCTTATCTTTACATCATCTATGGCCTAGAACCAAAAAGCGTCTGTTCCCCATGTAACTCATCTTAGACCCATTCTTCAATCTACAAGACCAAGTATCCTTGTTGCAATAAGGACATGCTATCTTACCTTTAGTACTCCATCCTGATAGGTTCGCATAAGCAGGAAAATCATTTATTGTCCACAGCAAAGCAGCACGCATATTAAAATTAGACTTTCCATAAGCATCGTGCGTACAAACCCCAACTTCCCATAAATGTTTCAACTCATCAATCAAAGGCTGTAAATACACATCCATATCATTCCCAGGTTGTCCTGGACCAGGAATAATCAAGGATATTATAAAACTAGGTGTTTTCATGCACATCCATGGTGACAAATTATATGGGACTAAAACAACTTGCCATACACTATAATTTGTGCTCATAAGACCAAAAGGATTAAAACCATCGCTTGCTAAACCAAGTCTAACATTCAGTGTGTCCAATGAAAATTCTTGGTGTTTTTTATCAAATGATTTCCAAGCAAATGCGTCAGCAGGATGTCTCAACTTACCGTCATCACATCGCTGTTCTTTATGCCACCTCATCTCCTTGACCGTTCTAGAGCACATATATAACATTTGAAGTCTAGGTATTAAAGGAAAGTGTCTCAATATCTTGTTTGGTATATTTTTACTTCTTTTTGAAAGCATATAAACTTTTGTATTATCGGAGTCCTTGCTTGATTGCCACCTGGATGTGCCACAAGTAGGACAACTTACATAATCTGCAAATTTATCACGGTAGAGAATACAATCATTCAAGCAAGCATCTATCTTCTTACACCCCATTCCAAGCTCTTGCATGTAGTTTTTAGCTTCATAGAAACTACTTGACAGTGTTTCACAAAAAGGGATTGCCCGTTTTAATACTTTAAGCAATTCAGTAAAAGATCGATATGTCCATCCATAATCCATTTTAAGTGTCAACAAAGTAACTAGAAATTGAAATTTTGAAAATTCTTTGCAACCAGGATATAATTCTTTTTCAGCATCATTCAGCAAATCATAAAATTTTCTAGCTGCTTCATTTGGATTATCATTTTTACATTCTTCTGCGATCTCATTCATATTATTATAACCAGTATTCAAATCATCCAGCATAGACTGCATATCATCATCCTCTGAAATCTCATGTTCATCCTCACCAAGAATTGAAATGTTGCTACGATAAACCGAGTTATCCTCACCGTGACATGACCACCATTTATAACTCCTGATAATTCCATTCAAAATAAGGTGCCCAAACACAATATCTCGAGTGTGATAGAAAATATTTCCACATTTACAACAATGACAACGAATATTATTTCCCCTAGCAGAATGTGTAAAAGCAAAATCAAGGAAGTCATTCACTCCATTGATGTAAGCTGGTTGTCGTCGATCATTGAGATCCAACCAACTCTTATCCATTGCACTGCAAGATTAGAGGAAGGTTTTCAGCTGCAGGAAGGTTTTCGGCTGTAGGAATTTGAATTGGGCAATTTTGCTGTTCGGCTGCAGGATGGAATTCATCCACAGGAATTACATGAAATTAAAAATTCTATTTAGAAGTATAAAAACTACATGCATAACACAAATTTTATAATATTTTCTTTGATTAATTTTTCTCGCAACTCCGCTAGATTCTTTGGTTGTTGTGAGATGTCCGCATTTTATAATATATTCTTTGATTAATTTTTCTCGCAACTCCGCTATATTCATCTAACATATGAGAATGAAATTAAAACCGTCACAAACATCATCATTTTCAAGTGAAAGATCAAGTGAATGCTATATTAATCTAACATATGTAAATCATAAATGACATATGTGTTCCTATCCCATACATTACAAGCACTTCATAAATATTTTAACATTAGCACTTCACACATATTTTTAGTACCTTAGGAACTTGTTCTTGAAATAGCCTATACTAATGGGAAAAAATTAAAATGGAGAAATGGTAATACCTTGGGATGAAGAAGGTAAATAAGAGGGAATGACTGTAAGCACCTTCCACCGCCAAACCTGACCTGAAACCCAAAAAAATGGAGTTTAATAAGAGAAAAATTAACAATTGGGATAGGAATTTGTTCCCGGATTTCTTCTTCTTATTTCCAGCGGAAAAAAATCATCAATGAACAAAGAAACTGCTGGAAACAAGGAGGATGAAGGCGTCCAAGGTGATTTTCACCCAAAAAAACCGGCGGGAGATTATTTCCCACGCTCAAACCATCCGCGATTTTACATCCGGGAAGCCTAAATACCACCCGCCGCCGTCCCTTCCAGCAGGAATTTCATCTCCCTTTGTGCCGATTCTCCACCGACAGTGGAGAAGGGGGCGGCGAGTGCAAGGTGTCACGATGGGTTTAGAGGAAGGAACTCCCATCTGCGTGGAAGAGAAAGAGGCGAACCAGGAAGAAAAGGAGCGGCGTATGCACGGTGTCGCAGGTTTCTTAGGGGAAGGAACTGTTGATTGCGCGTGGAAGAGAAAGAGGCGAAAATCACGCCTAGGGTTTTATGGTTTTCGCGTGGAAGAGAAAGAGGCGAGAGGCGAAAATTAGAACCGCTGATTGCACGTGGTAATTCGGAATTGCGGAAAGTATATAAGTAATTAACCGCACTTAGTGTTTTTAAATGATTACAAAGCTTATAAGAACCTTTTTTACCCTAAACACGGGAAAAAAATCTTAAATAGGGTTGGAACCAGCTTGGATTGTTAGTAAATCTTAAATAGGGTCACAAAAAATCTTATAGCAGATGCACATTTTCAGAGATTTTTCGGTGAGTCGGCTTCTCCGCTCGTTCAAAACCCTGCCACTAATAGAAAAAGCAAACTACGAAGCTACCGTACTAGTTTGGATTGTTAGTAAATTATGGGTCATAAAGGCCAAAATAAAATATGTATTAACTTTACGTTTCCACCATTTTAAAAGATTGAAGTTTTCAATCTTGTCCGTGCTCATAGAATTTCGAAATTGTGTTTTAGTATATAATCCTAATTCTTTTAAACTACTAAATGTGCGTGTTTTTTTCCTGGCAACTAATTCTATAATTTTATTTTTAAAAGTATCTTTTATTTTTTGTTGCGATATTTCTTCCCGAAACCGCGAGCTGTATAAGCTATCATAATAATTATAACACTCGGTAAAAAGAGAAGTAAATTTTGGAGTACTAACGTCATCATAATCATCAAAATTTAAATTTAAATTTAAATTTGTATTGATTTCATCTATCAAATTTTCTACGTCGTCTACGCCGAATAACGGATTTAAAGCGGCAGCGCATGAAAACATTACAGACATTTCTTTATAATATTTTAGAAATTTTTCTTCCATTAATTCAATTAATGGAAGTCATCCAGAATATTGTTTATAATAATTAAATTTTTTTGTAATATTTACAAAATTTTCAATTACTAGTGAGTTAGTCGAATAATACACGGCAGATAAAAAACAGTCGCACTATAAAAATATTTTAATAAATCCATATAATTTGCTAATACGTCACAATCGGCATCAGTCAAATCATGAGTATTATCATGTTATAATATTTCATAAGAAGTGATTTTTGTTGAAACACTCTTTTTAACATTTTATATGTTGAATTTCAACTAATAGACATATCAAATTGAGGTTTCAAATATTTTTTATCCTGTGCATTTATAAAAATTTTAAAATCCTGAGATCGTTGCTCTAGGACCTAGGCCCTGTACAGTAGCCCTGTTGTACTGCAGTACAACAGTACAGCTGCCAACAGCTCTTTTTAAGAGTCGTTAGCAGCTAACGACTCTTATAAGAGCCGTTAGCGGCTAACGACTGACTCTTATAAGCGCCGTTATTAACGGCTCTTATAAGAGTCGGGCGGTGATTCACTGGGTCGGGCTTTGCTCGGCCCTGGCTTGCTCGGGCCCGGGCCCGGCCCGGCCCTAAAATTGGGCCAAGTATCGACCCGGACCTTGATGGGCTTTTACCATGCCGGGCTTGGGCCGGCCCACTAGGCCCGGTCCTTTTGCCCACTACTAGGTTGAAGGCATAAAATAATTAGCCCACAAAATAAGTCATCTCTCTTTCTCACAAACAATAAAAAAAATAAAAAAATTGCAGAATAAAATGAAGAAACTAAGCTAAAAACTGGAATATATGCTTGACGCTAAACTTCTGGAATGCCTCTGAATTTATAAGTGAAATAATGTGTATATGGGACGTGCATCTAAAAAATCTGCCAACTTGTAGGCCAAAGGAAACATACAGGAGGAAATGTGTCGTTTTGGTCATAATTCAAGTAACACATCCTGGGTACACGGCGTGTGTATATTGCGCATTCTTTGTGAACGACGATTGTTACCTGCAACGGCCGTGAAGGAGTCAATAACTGATTAAATTGGACACTCCTCGGGTACACGGCATGCACTCCCGGGGTACATATATGCCCATAGTACATGGTATGCACCAACGCTTGTACTTAGTAACTTTTCCGGATCTGCTCCAAATCACCTCATAAGCATTGTCATCTAATTCATAGTCATTTTGTTGTCTCCAATTGACCCGAAACTAAGGGTCTGTTTGGGACAACTTATGTTGATGAATAAGCTGATGATTGTACAGTAATGAATAATAGAGATTTTATAAAAGTAATGATGAATAAACTGTATATTATTTGGATAGTAAGTCCATATTTGCTGATCTAAAGGTTCATTCATACATAAGAGTTCGTTCGTTTGTACGTGTTTTTTTTTCGTTCGGACGTGATTTTTTGGTCAAGACGCGATTTTTCGTCCCAAAAGTAAAATTGTGCCCGGGCGAAATAATCATGCCCGGACAAAAAAAAATCTGCCCAGGCGAAAAAAAGCGTGTCAGGGCGAAAAAAGCGATGTCGGCCGAAAAAATGCTTGCGGGAGAAAAATGCGCGCCCGGGGGAAATAAGCGCGCCCGAGCGTAAAAAATGCGACCGGGCGAAAAAAATCGTGCCCAGACGAAAACTCGCGTCCGGACAAAAATATCTCCCCCGAACAAAAATAAGTGATTTTGCATTTTCAAATAACTTATGAAAAATCAAATTATCATCAGTTTTAAAATAAGTGATTTTTAATAGCTGCAAAAACAAACAGTTGCAAAACTACTTTTACATTTTGAATAGAGATTATTCATGAGCATCAACCTCCCAAACAGAGCTTAAGAAAAAATGTCAATTAAGCCTAAAAATGTATGAAGAGAAGCTAATTAACTTTAATTTAAGAAATAATTTATGGTTAAAAAACATATAATTTATGCAGTATCAAATGCTTTCGTACATAACAAATTTTGGATCGAGATTATATAAAATAAATTTTAATTAATCATGAGACAAAAATGAATTTAAAAATAAGTAGAATGGTTCTGTGGATATTTTCAGAAAAATTAGTATAACATCAAAAATAAATCTTTTAAGTGGGAATAAATGAATAAAAACAAAGCAATTTTTCGAGTCCTTTAATTTATGAATAATTTATTATTTTAAACCATCAAAAATTATAGTAAACTTGAATGAAAATAAAACATCATGAAATGAGAATGCATAAAAATAAAACTGTTTAAAATTATCATATGTAAAATTCAAAATTAAATTATTGATATTTTGGAATGATTTTTTATGAAATAAATTGTTTAATAAATTTGGTTTACTTAGTCTTGCAATAAAACAAAAAATACGAGAGGTTGAAAATAATAATTGAACATACCCATAATTTAAGAGCGTCGTTGAACTCGATGTTTAAAAAAATGAGACAGAGAAAGAAAACATGTAAAAACCAATTGATAAAACAAAACTAAAAATACATGAAATATAAGTATATAAAATGTAAAGTAAAATAAAAATATAAAGAAATGATTAATATCATAATATTCAACAATATTGTTTATTAGGCAAGTATTTGAATTGAAAATAATCAATAATATTCAAATTCACAATATTCATCAATAATAAATTTCAATATCAAATTTCAATTCCTTCCAAAGAAAATAAAGATTAATAATGAAAAATAAGGTGAATTCTGAATAATCATTTGATTTCAAAATAATCATTTTTATCTGCTATTTTTCGAGTATCCCTATTAAAATTTTAAATTTGTGGTTCTCTACTTCAAAATATATTTTGAGGGTACCTACGTACTTGAAAATTCAAGTGCTCCATAGATAATTTATCAATCATGCATGGATTGAAGAACAAGACAGGAATTTTTAGTGCTTTCATCAATTTCGGCAGAGCTCCAGCTAATGGAGGAGCATCGTAGCAGGATTTCGACAGAGCTCTGACCTTAGGAGGAAGATGATTAGGAGAGGGAAAGTTAGAATTGAAGGGGGGTCTTGAGGCCTTTTTATAGGCTCCAGGAAGTGGTAACGGTGGTTACGTGTCTATCTGCGCAACGCAATCACCCACAATTACTATTTGTAAACCACATTTAATATAATTTTGGGTGTATACAATGTGTGTAATATTTACTAAATGCAGACCAATTCTTAATTAATGATAACCTCCCACTAATCATGACGGTTAGTGGGTGATTATCCACAAAATGGACGGCGGCGATCGCGGTGGAATGATCGGACGGCGGGGAAGGTCTATTACGAAAGGGTGGCCACCTCACGGGTGGATGGTCGACGACGAGGGGAGAGGAGCCGCGACCAGAGGGACGACCGATCGCAGCGGGGGAAACCGCGGGGAGGGGCTGTCCAGCGCGGCTGCTCCTCACGGGAGGCGCCCCGCGGCGGCGGGAGGCGGCCGCGGGGTGGGGCAGTCGGACTCGGTCGCCCCTTGCGGGCGGCATCCCGCGGTCGTGCGGAGGGGAGACCAGACACAGCCGCCCCTTGCGGGCGGCGCCCCGCGACCGCAGGAGGTTGTCGCGGGGAGGGGTGGCCGGACACAACCACACCTTGTGGGTGGCACCCCGCGGTCGTGGGAGGCGGCCGCGGGGAGGGACGGTCGGGCATGGCCACCCCATGCGAGCGAAACCCCGCGGCCGCGGGGAGGGGAGGTTGTGGCGCGGCCCTGGCGTTGTCGGTCGGTCATGGGCCGCCTGGTGCCGGTGATGGCGGCGCGGGGGGGGGGGGGGATTGATCAGACGGTGCACCTAGATTGCATGTGTGGCGTTTAAACCCATGATCCTACTGAGTTAGTGGGGATCATGGGGAGGAGACTATACGCACTCCAAATTCTCTATAAATTTAGGACGACCTCATCATTTTTCCCCAAAATTCTCGATGCTTGGAACCGAAGCGTGAGAAGAAAGAGGATTTTTTTCGTGTCTTCTTCCTCGACGATCATGGTGGCAAGTAATGGAGAGGTTTCTGTGGGAGCGGTTGGCGGCGGTGCAGTGTGCATGCAATGGTGCGTCGTTTATTGTTTTGAACGAGTCGATGTGCTCAGAGGTGGAGACGCGCGGAGGAGGAAATACACAAATGCGGAGGTGCGAATGCGAAGGCGAAGGCACAAGCGTGCCTAGTCACGGAACCGGGTGCTGTGCGCGCCTGGTTGTGTGTGCGCGCGTTGGTGCGTGCGCCTCCGCTCGTGCACTAGTGCATGCAAGCTGGTGCATGTGCGCGCACCTGGGAGCGCGCTCACCCGGGCGCGCTCTCTCGCACGCACCGGGAAGCGTGTGGGGGTGTGCGCCACTTGAGCGTGCGCACCCGTATGAGGTGGTGAGCGTGCACCCATGCACGTCGGTGCACGCGTACCTGGGCGTGCGTGGAGGTGCGAGCTGATAACTTCTCAAAAAAAGTTATCTTGTGTCTAAATTCTCATCCATTTGATTAAAATAATGGACAAATGCGAGTTAAAATGTTTAAATAAATAATAATTTGGTTTTTGATTAAAGAAAGAGTATCATGATCATTTTAATTTGTTTTGATGTAGGAATTTTGAACTATCCACCTCATGGAATCAAGAATTGAGTCTATATGAAGCCTAAGAAAAAAGCTGCTGAGGAGTTGTAAGATATATGTGTTATTTGGAGCAGTTCAGAAAAATTTGTTACAACAAACTGACGGAAATTGAATTTTCAAATCCGAAAATATTTGAATTTTGGGCTGTTCAAAAGTCAAGTGGAGACATCCATTCAACATTTAAAACATTCCTTTTAGAGGGGAGGAATATAAAAAAGCCTTATAGCGATGATCTTCTGATGATATTCAAATTTCAAAAGTAGATATAGGTTTTGGGAGAGAAGGAGGAACCGCACCGAATCTTCATCAAAGAGGGTTCTTGCATGCGTTTGAGTGGAATTTTCTACAACGTTTTTGCACTATAAACATCATGTTTTGTAAGATCTATCCAATCTTGTATTTCTCTTCTCAAATCATGAACTAAATTCTCTTGGTTTTGTATTTTGAAAGTACTTTGCTCTATTTTGATGTGATCTTTGCTTTTATTTTAATTTATGAGAAAATTGGTGTGATTTTTTTATTTAGTTGATGATCTTGTTGGTGAAAATTTTGGATTATTATTTCCTTTGATACTTCATTTCGAGATTCGAGAGAGGAGAAGTGCGAGTATTCGAATAGAGCATGTTTTACTATATGACGAGATTCGAGAGAGGAGTCACGTAAATCTTTAACCAAAGTTTTCAACTCATTTTACTGCGCTTTGAGATTCAAGAGAGGTGAGACGTAAGTGTATCATCAACTCGATATAACGGAAAAGGGAGAAAGAGATTTCACCATTTCGTTAGCAACTTTGATTTTTATTATTAATCATATTTTTTGTTCGCCTGAGTTAGAGATGACAAAGGAACACGGGGTATATTGATTTCCGATATCGAGAGATACAGATCTCTACCGTAAAATCGTTGCAGGAAGGTGCACCTAGATTTCTCATAAACATCTTCTTTTGATCCATCATTATTGACTTGGGAAATCAAAATACAAGACCGTTTTTTCCAAAATTAGATAAAAAGTATTTTTAGAAAATATTAGTAAATTTCCTTTAGAATTTTATTTATCTTTAAACTCATTCAAATCATCTAACTTGGATTTAAAGAAAAGGACTAGCTAGTATTTGTGAGCCTTAGATTAATCACCTATTTGTGAAAACGATCTTTACTCACTCTTTATTACTTGATCTGGCACGTGCACTTGCGTAGTTTACGTATACCTATTTTGGATGTATCACGAGCACACCCGCGCGCGGCGGCCCACGCACCTACGCGCATTCTCGTTTGCGTGTGTGCACGGGTGTGTACGCGAATGTAGGCGTGCGATTTGGCACTCTCGGATACGTGCACTCAGCGTCACCGGATGTGACTTTTCACGTGCGCTTTTTAGACTACATGTGTTCGTGCACGGGGGCTCTTTTAAGCGCCCCAGGTGAGATTGTCACACAGTCGGACTTACGTTATCTTTGTTGTGAGCATTTATTTCTAGTGCAATTTTTTATAATGCTTGTTTTTCAAGATTTCCAGGTCCCGAAGCATAATGTGCAACCTCGCCCGATGTGATTTTACTCCACACTTACCAGAGAACAAACTGCAATTTGGAGAAAAGGATACGGGTTAACTGCCGATATTGATTGAAGGATTCCTCAAGCTGAGGAAAGTGTTCAGAATCTGCTGAAGGGATGGATGACAGTATGTGAGATGATATTGCGGTCTGAATTCCGACTTCCGTCATGCGAAGAGGTGATTAACTTCTTGAAGTTTTGTGGCGTCCCTATGTCACAATTTACTCCTCTTAGGATGACAACATCATGAGCTGTTTGCATTCTTCAGAGAGCATGACTCGTAGTTCTCCTTGGAGTTGTTTAAAGATTAGTGCGAGATTTGTGTTGACGGCGATGGTCGTGTTGAGATTTACAGCAACAAGAGTTGGCTTGATTTTGAGAGTCGGACAGATCGCCGCCACGGTAACACCTTGTTTGGCTATGCTCGAAATTCCTGGGGTCTGTCGGAGCTTTGGAATTCTTTGTCTGGTCGTTATTGTCATCATAAGGGACGAGAGCGAGACTTCTCTCCCGCGCTAGGATTCACAGAGTCTTGAGATCTAGCGAATCATTTGTTTAGCATCTCTCTATTTGTGGAGGAGAAGCGCCTGCGGCTATGCTGACTATTGCTTGATTCTGAGTGCATTTTGGAGGTGTAGTCAGCTTGTGATCGGAAGAGGAAGCTTGCCTCGATAGATGCTAGCGGAGGGGATGTGGTGCCCCGACCTTCATCGAGATAGAGGGATTGCCAGATTAAAAAGGTTCCTCGAGATAAGGTTGCATCGACTGATCCTGATGTCGAAGTGTTAGAGTCTTATGTAACATCCCGACTTTTATTGGGCCACCAGAACCCTAGTGAGCCCAATAAAAGTAACCTGAACCTCTACCTATGGTGCATAACGAGATTTTTGAATATCGAGCTAGAGGACTCCGATCTGAGTTCTGTTAGTTCCTATGACTTCGTATGGTCAATACAAACGCATTAGAACTCGTTGTGTCACAATCCGAAGTCTAATGGAAAATATGAGTGTTTTGACCGTTTTAGTGCGCCGCGACGCGCAAATTTGGATTTTTTTGTCAAACAAACTCTTATTCGACCCCCAGTCAGTGGCATTGGATTCATATGCTCAATACGAAGTCAACATAGTTCACCCCGGTCAGTTTCAGCGACAGGTGGTCAATTTGTGGTCAAATCGAGCAAAGTCGTGATCTAAAAAGTGTGCGCGCACCAATTATGACATGATACCCCAACTTAGACCCAACCTCTGATGATTTGGTCCTACTTTGACTTTCACCAGCAAAGGGGGCACACCCTAGGGTTGACTTTGGTCCCCCCCCAAAGTAATTGTTTTGAATTTTTCCCAAGGAAGAGCACACCTCCTCTCCATGGCTTGAGTAGGGCTTTAATACCCTCACCCCCTTGGGCCACCAAACCAGCAAGCTTGGATGACAAATGGGCCAAGGATAAAGCCCACCAACCTCTCCTCTTTTCTTCCCTTTCTTAAAATCGAAGGCCCAAGCCCATACCACGCATTCTCCACCCTTGGATGCAGCCACGTGGCTTGTATTGGCCTCACTGATGTGTGTCATCTGTCCCTCCAGCTGGAATGAGGAGAAGCTCAAATCTTCCTATGAGGGATTAGTCCCGCATCAGGTACCAAGACCCGGCCCCTCCTTGCCTATATAAGTCCATGCCCCCTGCTCTCCTCACATACAGCTCATCAGCACTCCTTTTCTTCTCGCCGGAACCCTAGGTCACCGGAAACCCAAACCTAGAATTCTGCCACCTTCTGCCACCTCCAATGGCATCCCGACCAAGTTCTTCCCGAGCCCCCCAATTCCAGTTGAAACCTCTTCCCCTCTCCCTTCCCCATCTGTTGTATGATCTGCATGCCCCCTCCGGCCGCCGGCACCACCCAAGCCAAGCTCCAGGCTCGGGATTCGATCGCGCACGTAGAGCGCCGCCCGACATCGGGAGTGGCTCTGGGGTGATGCTACACCGACAGAGGGGACTACCCCCGCGGTGGAGGGAGGCGGTAACACTAGAAAATTCAATTCTGGTGACACCCATAAATAGAATATATTTTTATTCTCTGATTCTGTGGCGGCGATCGGCGGCGCAAGACTGTTTGTCCATCACCAGAGAGGAGTCTGACACCCGACGTGTCGACCGGGTAGTGTTGTGGCAAGGTAGCCAGACGAAGAGCAGTCGCGCCACCCCGCTCTCGGGATGAGAAATACGACGGTGGCTGGCGGAGCCAGGCCGCCGGACCACTGCCCAGATGTTCACTGGCCCCCGATGAGTAAACCGGGGGCGGCACCGGCGTCTCGCGGCAGCCGGCTGGCAGTGGCAGTGGTTGTCCTTTGCTGCACCACCGGCGAGGAGCGGTTGTCGCCTGATCTTGATGACAAAGATCGGACGGTGGCGATCTCCTAAAATTATCCGCACTGCATGGTTTTCCGGACACCTACAGCGGATCCGTTCCTGATTCGTTGCGGGGATAGAAGGACCAAAGTCCTTGTCTGGATCGATCTCAGCCACATGATTATCTTGATTTAGCTATCTGCATACCAAAAATAAACAGAGAATTTGAATTTTTTAAGGAAAATTTAGGCTCCAAGGGAAAAAGTTTTGAACATGAAAGTTGTTCTTCTTGATGAAGGTAATCTACACAAAAATTTTGGAAATTTTATAAAATATTTGATATCTCAAAAGGCTTAAATAAGAATCATTTGGTCAATTTTATAAAAGAAAGTTGTTCCCCTGTGGAACTCACAGTACTTCATTTGGCCCCCCTTCCCTTCTGGTATTTCTCGAGGCCTTCACAGTGCGAGATTATCCTGAATCGCGTATAAGAATTTTGTGCGTAAAGTGTTTAGAGGCGTGTACTCTTAGTAGGCTCTGGGAGGGCGGTCCCAGCGTCGCTTTTGCGGTTGTGTGCCGTTTCAACGCTCCTCTTGTCGACGCGGGGATGACTCTTCTCGCTTCCTTTTTGTTGTTCCTTCAAACTATCGGCGATGAGCTTCTATGGCCTCATCATCCGCAATTTGAGCTTATATCCTCCGAACAAGGTCAGGTTAGCTAGGGAATTTTTCTCTCATTAATGGTGAGTAGAATCCGCTGGGGCGGAATCCGCTGGGGCGGCTTGGGCTGCGTTCTTCTTCAATTTAGAAAATTGATAGTGTATGGCTCACGATAAATGAAAGTACATGAGTGAAACTATCCCGTCCACGACTTAGAGTTGGCGGCGGTGATTTTTGCACTTAAACTGTGGCGTCACTATTTATATGGCGTGAAAGTGGATATATTCACGGACCATAAGAGCCTAAAGTACCTATTGGATCAGAAGGATCTCAATATGCGACAACGAAGGTGGATGGAGTTCATCGGGGACTATACCTTTGATATTCATCACACTTCTGGGAAAGAAAACGTTGTCGCAGATGCCTTGAGTCGTAGAACTGCATCAAGGTCAAATTGGTTGCAGATGCATGATGAGCATATGATACAGGAGCTGGAAGCTTTAGAGATTTCTTGTGTTGACAAGAATTCCACTATAAATGCGTACTTGAACTGGACGGAGGTACAGTATGACCTTGCGGACTGGGTTCGGCGAACGATAGAACTTGATGAAAGTTTACAACGCTATGCAGCGGATGGATCAAATGCTAAATTCTCCTAGGATGATGGCCTTTTGTGAAAATACAGTCGTTTGTGAGTCCCTATTATGGGTAAGCTAAGAGAAGAATTGATGTACGAGGCTTACTTTACGAAATACTCAATTCACCCAGAGAGCACAAAGATGTACAAGGACATGAAAAAGCCGTTCTGGTGGTCGGGCGTGAAGAAAGACATAGCACATTACATGGCTAAATGTCAGACCTGTGCCTTAGTGAAAGCAGAATGTCAGAAGCCTGGAGGTTTCCTGAAGTCACTACCTATTCCGGAATGGAAATTTAATGAAATCTCGATAGATTTTGTGCACGGTTTGCCTAGATCACAATGCGGAAACGATTTTATTTGGATAATCGTGGACCGGTTGACTAAAGTGGCTCACTTCATTCCGAACAAGAGGGACGATCCAGTGAAAATCTTGGCTAAGCTTTATGTCGAGCAAATAGTACGATTGCACGGTATACCCCGTAGCATCGTGAGTGATCGAGACGGGCGCTTCAATTCAAATGATTGGAGGCTAATCCATCAGTTATTGGGGACTAAGTTAAAGTTCAGTACGGCCTTTCATCCGCAAACGGATGGTCAGACCGGGAGGACCAACAGAACTATGGAGGATATGCTCCGGATGTGCGCCTTGGATTTCGGAAAGAGGTGGGAAGACCATTTCTATATGGTGGAGTTCGTCTACAATAATAGCTATCAAGCTAGCATAAATATGACGCCTTTTAAATCTTTGTACGGTAGAAAGTGTCGTACACCGTTAGCTTGGGCGGAAATAGACGAGTTTAAGTTGTATAAGCATAAGGAAGTCAAAGAGTCTAATTTGACGATACGCGAGAGGCTATTAATAGCCCAGGATAGGCAAGCCAAATACTACAACGCCAAGAATCGGAACATGGAATTTACGGTGGGTGATTGGGTATATTTGAAAATCAAACCATTCAAGGGCGTGTCCAGGATTCGGCACTTGAAAAAGTTAAGTCTGAGGTATCTTGGTCTATTTGAAGTGATGAAGCGAGTTGGAGAAGCTGCCTATCAGTTAGCTCTATCTGCAGAGCTAAGTGGTTTGCATAATGTGTTTCACATATCGGTACTACGAAAAGCTGTGGAAGAACCAGCTCAAGTGGTTGTTGTGGATCAAGTACCGATCAATAATAGGCTAATGACGAAAGTTAAGCCCATTCGGATCGAGGATATGAAGATCAAACAGCTACGGAACAAGACAATCAGGATAGTCAAAATCTAGTGGGACAACTGTGATCATGAAGAGCTAATATGGGAGCGTGATCAGACCATGCGTGATGAATTTCCCGAGTTGTTTGTATAAAATGTTATAACATTTTTTTGTTGTGCAGAGGCTATATGTTGTAACATATTTGTTACTGCTTCTTTTGCGTGATGTGCAAATTTCGGGACAAAATTTCTGTAAGGAGGGGAGGATTGCAACACCCCAAAAAGTAACAGGCTAAAAGTCAAGCAGAGCCCGACGAATCGTCGAGCAGAGCTCAACGGAATCGTCGAGCAGAGCTCGACGAAAATGTCAAGCAGAGCGTTGTTCTGTGTTATGGCCCGTTCGACAAACTCACTCCCGTTCGACGACTTGTGTTCGACGAACTTGACTTCGTTCGACGAATTGTCGAGATAAGATGTCGTCAAAGTGGCGACTTATGCCAAGTGGCTGGTGTGCGACCACTGAGCGGTGGTTGACTTTGTTAGCTTAAACCCGAGCCATTGCTTTATTTTGATGTGAAGAGATCGTATGGCTGGTGTAAAACGCGAGGCCATATCTGTTGAGGGATGGGATTGAGGAAGTTATTTATTTCCTTTTCTCTCTCTCTCTTCCTTGCTTCCTAGTTCTGGAGCAGAGAACTTTCGGCTGGTGCTAGGGTTTTGGGTGAAACTTGACGTTGCTAGAGAAGATCTTGTGGCTGCAATCAAGAGTCGTAGCTAGAATCGCGAAAGGGAAAGTGAGGCGATCATTTCCATCCGCGTAGAAAAGCTTTGTCATGGCTCCAAAGAGAACTACAAGGGTAATGATCTTCCTTTTTGGACATGTGAAGTCCTTATTTTGGCATGTGCATGGAATCCCCCACCAACAGGTGGAGAATCAAGGGAGTTCCTTTGGGTTGATTCTTGTGCTCCCCAGTAAATCTTGCATATATATTCGAAAATGTGTAGTACGGAATAGGCAAGCTGTGTGAATCCCATCCGGACGGGTTGGTCTGGATTGGTGATGCTTTATTTTGCGCACCGGAGAAGACTCCACGTATAAACGAGTATTTTGTGGAGTCGGTGGGTTGTGCCTGTGAAGTGGAGTAATAGGAAGTACTGGAGTGGAGTTCCAGGAAAACATCCTAGGAATTCATATGATGTATTCCATGGAAAGACCAGTGTTTCTAGCACTACAGGATGCTGCAGTGTTTGGATTGAGTTTGGGCACAGAAAGAGAGCTTTTGTTGGTCCCGCCAAACGATCATGACGAACACTGGCACTAACTCCCTTCGTGATTGTGAAGCGAGTCCTTGAAGGACTGTGTGGCTATTGTGAGCCGCGAGCTCTTAAAGGCCATCGAGCCGAACAGACAAGGGGAAGCCGACCCGCATTAGTCTAGACATTGAACTGGCGATTTGAGCAATGGGCAAGGGCTGAATTGTATCTGCGTTATGGTTATCTGAGTTGAGTGCCTAAGTTATTAGCGTTCGTTAGGATCACATAATGAGAGTCTTGGGTTGTACGCCATCAAGACTGAAGTCTCAGGTCATAGGCCGTGGAGCATGAATGGACAATGTTTACAGTTGGGTCTTGGACCTTCGAACGATGGTAGGACCCTGATATTCCGGTACACCGATAATGTGCCCTGAGTGCACGGAGCGTCGGGTCGTGCGACCGACATTTGTGATATATTGAATTGTGCGTGTGTGCACGCTTTGTGATATATCTTCTTGTGAAAACCCTATGTCTGCAGAGAAGGAATACCACTGCCCCGGGAAATAGATAGGGTCGTTATAAATTGGTCAGTTGAATGCTGACCGTTGCCTTGTTTGCCACCGTTGCGGTAGACTGTCCTCGTGCAGGTACTGGAGAGCCGAGCGGGAGCGGGAAATAGCGGGATAAAGCCCATACTGCTGCTATGCTGGCCCTTAAAGGTCAAATTAAAGACTTTTACTGTTTTCATGTGTGACCGGCCTGCATGCCAATGTTTGTAATCCACACTAGTCAAATGTAACCGTAAGATCTTAAGGTCATAACCTTTGTGTGTTTGTAAGTGACATTCCTATGCTTTATATATAACTGGGAGTTTATATATTGTGGGCAGTCAAATGACTTTGAGTTCAACTAACCTTAAAGCTTCCGTTAGCATCCTCTGAGTTAGGATGCGAGTGATTTTTGATATTAATAAGTAACGTCATCGACTGTCTGCGGAATATGGCGTGGGGCCCCGGCCGGACCCTCTGTTATATCTCATGTGACGGACGGAGGTGTTACACAGAGATTGGGAGAAGTATGTGTTAGCTACACCCCAGGGTCCGAACTCTCGTTGGGGCCGATATGAATCTTAGTTGGCTATCATTTACTATAAATATGAAATCAATAATTATAAATCAAAAATAAATCAAATATTCCTACTTAAAAGCTTATGAAAATAATAAGAGAAATAATTTAATAATAATTCATTAAATACTATAAAATTTTAGCTGCTCAACATGATGAAAGATTGACACAAGAAAATGTAAAAAGTGTGATCAAAATAATTTAGCAATTTTCCAATAGCAACTTCACAAAATAGGACGATTTTTTTGTACGCGCAACACATACAAAGGATCCTGCGGGACTTTTTTTTCTTGCGAAAATACAACTTCAATGTAAAATACAGTGCAAATGTTCTCTACTTTTACTTTAAAATATAATTGTAAAAATAGTTCAAAAAAATCACATTTTACAAGTGTATTTTCAAACTCAAAACGATCGTAAAAAATACATGGATCAATATTTCATGATTTATTTATTTTGAAAAAAAAAATACGAAAAAAAAAATTATTTCACGCATGATCCTCCATATACGTTGAAGGCATAAAAAAAAATTATCCCACAAAATAAGCCATCTCTCTTTCTCACAAACAATAAAAAGAATAAATATATTGTATAATAAAACGAAGAAATTAAGGTAAAAACTGGAATATATGTTGGATGACTGTGTGTTACTTTGTTTCCTATAAATTGACATTGTATTTATGTAATATATATTTATACTAATTCAGTGAGACACGGCTTTACCCCGCGGGCGCTATATATATAAGGAGATAGAATGAGAGAAATAAGAAAGAAGACGGGAGAGAAATAATTAAAGCTTATATGTTGTTATCTTAATTTGGATTCATGGCAATAGATTTGGCGACGCTGAAGGAATATCTACTCCCCACCTTGGTGCCGATCGTGGTGTATTGGATCTACTCTGGAATTTATTATTTCATATTCGAGCATTTTGATGATTACAGGCTGCACACAAAAGAAGAAGAAGATGCCAAAAATAAAGCCATCTCCAAGGGAACAGTTGCAAAGGGGGTTCTTCTTTGCCAATTCATTCAATTCTCTCTCTCTTTTCTAGTCCTCTTGGTATAATAATTTATTTATGATCTTCCTCCAAATATATAAATGCATCTATTATTCTCTAAATTTACATGTCATAACATGCATGCATGAAAAAAACATTGAACCTCCTACAAATTGTTTTTTTGGTTGCTTCATGGAGATCAAAAGAAAAGAGGGTGAGTTGGTGCCGGCACCGCAGCCGCAAATTCATGTGATCTTCCTCCAAATATTTATCGGCATCGCGGTGATGGACACGTGGCAGTACTTCGCGCATAGAACCCTGCACACAAATGAATTCTTGTACAAGCACGTCCACTCGTGGCATCATAAAGTCGTTGCGTCCTATGGGTTTGGGGCACTGTACACCCATCCAATCGAGGGATTGATCACGGACACGGGCGGCGGAATCCTGACCTACTTGATTTCTGGCATGTCCCCGCGCACCGCCATGTTCTTCATGTCCTATGCCACCATCAAGGCCATCGACGACCACAGTGGCATGTGGCTGCCGGGAAATATACTCCACTTCTTCGAGAATAATAGCGCGTATCACGACATACACCATCAGCCGTATGGATTGAAGTATAATTACTCTAATTTGTTCTTTGTGAACTGGGATAGACTGCTTGGGACTTACATGCCTTACACTGTTGAGGAGAGGAAGAATGGCAGAGGATTTGCGGCGAGACCTGCCCATCGAAAGACCACTTGAGGATGCTTTCTTTTGTGCTTAACTTTCGTGCAATGAGATTTGGGCTAATTTCATTTTATGATCAATAATAAGTGTGTATTTACTCTTTACATAAAGGAATGTTCAGTTCAGGAGGAGTGTTTATGTGTGTGCTTGGTCTTGCATATGTGAGCATGTGCTTGTATTTGTTAGTGTTTATTTATATATCTATAAATAATAAGAGAGAAATAAGAGAAAAATGTAGCATTTTATCTGGAATCCATTTAAATAAAAATTTTAGACTCAAATTGAATCATAAACAACTTAATAGAACATCTCGATCGTGGATGGTTCTTAAATTATGCCTCGCTAGAGAAATATTGTTAAAATTTCTGAAGCAGGAGCTAACGAGATTGCAGGAACACTCAATCATAACCAAAGCCAAGTAAAAGCTAGAAGCAACAGTAGCACAAGAGTTTTCAATTGAAATTAACTTCTATTACAGGGCGAGGTATACATTGCAAGACATGATTTTACAATGTAAATCTGGGAACCAAAAAACATCAACAAGAAGTTAAGCGCGCGGATTGATTCCAGTAACTGCGCAAGCCGCCTACTCGCCAGCTGAATCCGCCGAGACCACCGAAGCCGCCTAACCACAGCTAACCGCGACCTTAAATTTTGCACAGATCTGTGTCGAACACTTGCGAACTCCAAAATGAGTTCGCAATACTAACCGGCAATCTCTGATCTACCTCGCCCGAGAAAGCCCCTGCGACCTGGCGACAAGCCACCCAGTCCGTAATATCTGGCTGCCTTCTTGCGAATCAGAGAACCTGTCGAACTTGGCGACTTCCAAAGAAGTCCGACACTAACCCTCGTATAACATTAATCCTATTCGCCCGGTTACAACACCAGAGAGCTTGCTGGTCCAGACCGCTAGAGAAGAACCACAACCAAAACCGGCGGCCCGACTAGGCTATCTGCCAATGTTATCTGCCTAGTCTGTGCCACTACTAGAAAAATGACTTTTAGTCACGGTTTTTTTTGCCACGGGGAAAAACCGTGGCTAATACTTAAGTATTAGCCACGGTTCCTATTTCGTGGCTAATAAGCTAGTATTAGCCACGGATGACTAATCCGTGGCAAATAACCCGATATTTTGTCACGGTTTGTCTATTTCGTGGCTAATAATCTAGTATTAGCCACGGAAGCCTTATCCATGGTAAAAAGTCGGGTTTTTTTTAGTCCCACGCCGCCAATAAAAAGCTCGATTTGGGGTTTATATAGGTCATTCAAAATTATTGTTTGAAATGAAATCGGTGTGGCGGCGGCGGCGGCGGCAGACGGCGGCCGAATATTTTTTATGTTATGTTTATTACAGGCCCTTTAGTCACGGCAATTGAACTGTGGCAAATGAGGAACTTTTATCCACGACAATTGAACCGTGACTAATAACTTATTATCCACGGATTCAGCGTGGCTAATACTATTAGTCACGCTCGCATTGCTCATGCCCATTTGCCGTGGGTAGGTCATGGTTAATAGTTATTAGTCACGGTTTTGGACTTTTAGTCACAAAAATCTGTCGTGGCTAAAAGTCTGCTTTTTAGTAGTGTGCGGTCTGTGCGGACTTCCTAATCAGTCCGCCTGACTTCCCAAAAACTTCCCACTTCAACATTTTCAACACTCCCCCTTGAAGTAAGAAGTGGAAACCAGCCTGAGCAACTCTCTTAACCGTATAAACGGCCCCTTCGGCAACGGCTTGGTAAAGATATCTGTCATGTTGTCCTGACTCCGAACGTAGTCAACAATCAAAGATCCCTCCAGCACCTTCTCCCGTATGAAGTGATGCCCGATCTCGATGTGCTTCATCCGCGCGTGACAAACTGGATTATTTACCAGTTTGAGAGCACTCTTATTATCGCTGCGAATCAGAGTAGGACGTCGCACCTCCTCATAGATTTCATCCACTAGCCGCCTAAGCCAGATGGCTTCCTGAGCAGCCAAGGCTGATGCCTTGTACTCTGCTTCAGTAGGGGAAACGGAGACTGGATCCTGCTTCTTGCTGCCCCACGAATCTGCTGCCGATCCCGTAAATAAGACATAACCAGATGTCGACTTCCAATCATTTGTATCTCTTTTATAATCAGCATTCGTGTAGCCATGCAGACAAAAGCCCGTGTCCCTCTTTTACAAGAGACCCAACTCCAAGGTGGACTTGACGTACTTCAAGATACCCTTAGCCGCCACCAAATGAGATTTCCGCAGCTCCGCCATATACCAACTCACCCAGCCAACTGCGTAAGCAATATCCGGCCTAGTAATAGTCAGATATATAAGGCTCCCCACAAGAGCCTAAAACACCAAAGGGTCTGGAAGAACCCTTTCTTCATCCCGCTGAAGTTTTAAGCCAACCTCCAGAGGAGTAGAACTGCTCTTCCCATCCCCCATGCCGAATCGCTTGACGATCCACTCCGCATAACCCTTCTGGGAAACAAGTATCCCGTTCTTCTACCTCTTTACCTCGAGCCCAAGGAAATGGTGAAGCTCGCCTAGATCCTTCATCTTGAACCGGATAGCTAGCTCAGCCGGGAGCCTAGTTACCTTTTCCTCCGAGTTCCCGGTGATGATCATATCATCAACGTACAATAGAACGAGAACCTGAAGCTCCCCCTGCTTCTTAACGAACAGACTGGAATCTGAGTCTGAAGCAAAATACCCGCAGAACTTGAGATATTCTGCGATCTTCCCATACCACTCCCAAGTCGCTTGCTTCTGACTGTAGATGGCCTTCTTTAGCTTGCAGACATGCCCTAGATACTCCTCAGATACGTAATATAGCATCCCGACTTTTATTGGGCCACCAAAACCTCAGTGGCCCCAATAAAAGTGACCCAAACCTCTACCCGTAACCTGGTAGAAGGCAACCCTAGGCAGGGTAAAGAGCTAAGGAACTCTGATTTGAGTCCTGTCAGTTCCTATGACCTCGTATAGTAAATACGAGCGCGTCAGAACTCATTCCGTTGAACTCTGAGGTCATATGGTGGATATGGCCCTATCTCGTAGAACATCGCGAATATGAGATTTTTGAAAATCGAGTTAGAGAACTCTGATTTGAGTTCTGTCAGTTCATGTGGCCTCGTATAGTCAATACGAGTGCGTTGAAACTCGTTCCATTGAATTCCGAGGTCATATGGTGGATATGGTCGTTCCTCGCAGAACGTCGCGGAAACAAGATTTTTGAATATTGATCTAGAGAACTCCGATTCGAGTTTTGTCAGTTCCTATGACTTCATATAGTCAATACAAACGCATCAGAACTCATTGCGTCGCGATTCGAAGTCTAACGAGGATTATGAGTATTTTGACTATTTTAGCGCGCCGTAGCGTGCAGATTTTGAATACTTAGCAAACGAACTACGATTCGACCCCGGTCAGTGGCAATGGATTAGTATGGTCAATAAAAAGTCAACGGAATTTGTTCCGATCAGTTTCGATGACGGATGGTCAAACCGTGGTCAAATCATGTATAATTGTGCACCAAAAAGCGTGCGCACATCAATTGTGACATGACACCCCAACTTTGACCTGACCCCGATGTCTTGGACCTACTTTGACTTTGTCCAGCATGGTGGACCCACTTCAGGGTTGACTTTGGTCAAACCCCCCTAAAACCCATTTTTTGGAAATTTTCTTAAGGAGGTGTACACCTCCTCTTCATGGATGGTTAAGGCCCCATACCCCCTATACCCTTGGGCCACCAAAATCAGTCCACACAAGAGGTTAGGAGGGCCATGGGCCAAGTTAGGCCCAACTCCCTTTCCCATCCCCTCTTTCCTAAGCCCAAAAGCCCACCAAGGCCCAACCCACAAAGCACTCCCCTTGGATGGATCCATGTGGCCTATACTATGTCCCCTGGATGGCTGCCATGTGTTCCAGCCAGCTGGAGTGGAGAAGAGCCCTTCTCCCTCAAGTGGGATTAATCTCACACCTCCCCCAAGCCAAATTACTCATCCCCCTTGCCTATATAAGGTCATGACCCCTCAACTATTCTCCTCACCAGCTTAAAACAAGCTTCCCCCGCCTGGTCGGAGCCCTAGCTCGCCGGGAAAGCCAACCCGAAGCTTCTCCACCGCCACCTCCACCACAATTAATGGCGGATCTCGCTGGAAGCCCCGAAGGCCCCGAAATCCGGTGGAAAACTTCTCTTCTCCTTCCTCTCTATCTTCTGGATGCTTTGCATGCGAGCTCCGGCGGTCGGAGCGCCGCCGCCGTCAACCTCTCCCCTCCGATTATAAAAAAAATATTGCCCCGACGGCGGCAGGCCGCCGGACCACCGTCAAGGGGAGCGCCCACCCCCGGGGAGTCGGCCTGGGCGGAGCCATGGCCGGCCGGCGGCAGAGATGACCCGCAGTGATCTGATTTGGTACAAGCAGCGGGAGTGGGGGGAGAAGATGATATAAATATTTATATTTTTTATAATATTTAGTGATATTATAATATTATAATTAAGATGGGTGTTTTATTTTTTTTGGGAGGGTACACTGGGGACCTGGTGAAAAAGTTATGAACATTAAAATTGTTCCCATTGCTGAGGGAAATCTACAAAAAAATTGAGAATTTTTGGAGTTAATTTGATATTTTTAAAAGCCTAAATAAGAATAATTTGGCCAATTTAGAGGTCCAAAATTGCTCGGAAAATTTTGGAAAAATGTCTAGGCTATTTTTAGGCCCTCTTATAGGTTATATTAAAATTTGGGAACTTTGGGATAAAAATTAAAGATTTTCTAATTTCTTGGAGTCTAGGGTCGCGCTCAGAATTTACGCGCTCAAATTCTTCAAAATTGAAAATCAAAGCGTGCGACCACTTTATATATTGAATATGAAGTTCAATTGAGTAATCGACGAGACTTGTCGAGACAAGATTCCAGCTCTGAGTATTTCGGGGTTTTTACAAAACCGCTGAGCACCACATTTTCAAATAACTCTCGGGCATTTCGGATAGATTCGGAAGATGACAGTACAAGCTTCGAGAAAAATAAACCACAATCTCGTTCTGGGTGAAGAATTTCCCTCATGTGTTAAAAATGATACTCGAGGTTGAACTTTGAGAAAAAAATGTGTCATTTGACGAGATTCTCGAATTCGATCTGACGCAAGCAATCTAGTTGATTTTCGGATAAATAAGAAAAATATAACTCATAATAAGCTTCCCCTGATCCGATTAAGCCGTGATTAGAAAGAGCACAACTGAATTGTTATTGGATCTTAATAATTGATGTAACCCAAGGAAATCTTTAAAACTTAAAAGGGACTGAATACACCTCCTGAAAATGGAGAAGAAATTGTGAATGCCTCCTGAGAACAGAGAAGGAACTGAAAATACCTCCAGAGAACGGAGATGGAACTGCAGCCTTCTGAATTAAGTGATTGGACTACTAACCATTTTCTTTATTATTATTGCAGTCTTGCACTGGTCTAGTTCCTTTATTTATTTCAGTTCAATACTTTCAATTCAATTCTACTTCAGTCCCGTACTGGTCAAATTCAATTCAGTACTTTCAATTCAGTTCTACTCCAGTCTCATACTGGTCAAGTTCAATTCAGTACTTTCATTTCAATTCTACTCCAGTCCCGTACTTGTCAGGTTCAATTCAGTACTTTCATTTCAGTTCTACTCAAGTCTCGTACTCGTCAGGTTCAATTCAGGACTTTCAATTAAAATCCAGTCTCGCACTTGTCATGTTCAATTCAGTACTTTCAATTCAGTTCTACTTCAGTCTCGTACTGGTCAAGTTCAATTCAGTACTTTTAATTCAGTACTGCTCCAGTCTCGTACTAGTCAAGTTCAATTCAGTACTTTCAATCCAACTCCAGTCTCGTACTGGTCAAGTTCAATTCAATACTTTCAATTCAATTCTACTCCAGTCTCGTACTGGTCATGTTTAATTCAGTACTTTCAATTCAGTACTACTCTAGTTTCGTACTGGTCACATTTCATTCCGGCACATAAATTATGCAGCTTTTATTATCAGCAGCCTTAATTACTGTCTTTCATTTCTGCAATTTACTATTATAAGCTCGGGTCCTGCTCTGACGAGCAGTTAATTATTAAGGTCGAGTCTTAGATGGGGATAACCGGAGTTGAGGTACTCCTCCAAGTTTAGCCCCTAATGAAGTACTCCCACACTCCTTGTCGAAAGTTGAGTTGAGCACCGCCGCCCGAAGTTCAAAGCATAGTAGGATAGGCCGCTACAGACCCGATACGTGCTAGCAAAATTGACTGTTTGATTGCTTGTAAATTACTTGTTGTGAATTGTGGTGGGTCAGTCCCTTCCGCAGACCGTTCGTACTGGTGCGGGAAGGTCGACGACTCAAAACGACAGGGGAGATGGGTACGATGGGTGACCGGCCGTTATCTTTCCCCGTTAGGTTTTCCTCCATTAGTCAGCCAAAATGTCGTATCGCCAGAAGTCACTCACATCCAGTAGTACACAGGGTTGTGCATTGGGGCCTGGGGATGTGTAGTACGACCACCCCCAGAAGTGGCAGGACTGGTCAATGTCACCGACGGCCACATCGGTGAGGGTCGCGGGGCTCGCTACACTGCTGGAATAGAAGCAACCCATACTATGTCGACATAGGGTCTTATGCGCGTCTGTGAATGTCTGCGATGTGTACGCGGTTGTGAATGCCTGCGATGTTTGCACGAGTTGTGAATACATGCTATGCTACTGTGTTAGTGGAGCCTAAAGCTATAACTGATGTATATTGTTGCTATTAGTCCAGTTATACCATGCTTCACCTCTTTTTGGTCGCTCCTAACTTATTTATGAAATGTTGTACTAACCCTCTCATGCTACGGCTATCTACTTTTGTTGTGTGTGTGAGCTCGTCCCCAGGATATGGATCCATGGAGGAGGTTTGTTTCCACTTAGCTCTGTGAATAATGGTTATTTAAATAACCATTCACAGGAGATGGAGCACCATTGCGACCAGCTGCTACAGGATGATACGCCAGCTGATAGGACTACTTGAGCAGAGGCACCCCCTTCGTCACTAGATTTTCGAGACGTGAGTACTAGCAAATAGAGTTGAGAGAGAGAGGAGTTGTTAGTTGTAGTACTGTATAGCCTACGAGCTCCATGTATAAATAGTGGCTACGACCTTTTGTATTTTTGTTAAATATATATTGTTATATATATTTGATGTGCTTTCCTGTTAATGCTTCCGCAATACTCTGTGATGAGATGTGAATGTTGTGATTCAAGCCGAGCAAGGCGGCCAACTAGTGATTAGTGGAGTGGGTCGTTTCCCCTTAAGAAGCACTGGATGGACGTCATGCGTAAGTAAGATCCCCTCTAGCCCGACCCGGGCAAAGGTTGGGGGGGGGGGGGGTCTTACACGTAACCTGGTGGCTGCACCATAAAGATATCCTTATCAATCTCGCCATAAAGAAATGTTTTTTTCACGTCGAGTTGTCATGTCTTCCACCCTTGGTAAGCCGCCAAGGAGACCACCACCTGTATTGAAGTCATCTTGGCCATATGGCTAAATTTCTTCTCATAATCCTCCCCGAACTGTTGAGAGACCACCGAGCTACAAGGCGAGCCTTGTACCGCTTGATAATACCGTCATCCTTCTTCTTAAGCTTATACACCCACTTGCACATCATAGGAAAGATGCCTTCGACTTTGGGCACAAGAACTAAGTCTCATTCTTCCTGAGGGCGATCATCTCCTCATTCATAACATTCTCCCACTCCTTGACTCCAGTGACGTTCTCAAAGCACGAAGGTTCACATTCATCCAAGGGACCTGCGAAGAAACATGAGACAAAACTCACCATATTTTTGTCCCTATATAGAGCTGGTGGAATAATAGTCCTCTTGGACCTCCGCAGGGCTTGACCCTGATCCGCCACTCTCGTTGTTTCTTCTATGCTAGATCTGATCCCGGGCACACCAGGAGCATCGCTCCCCCTTCTTCCAGATCTAGAAGCCTCCGCCCCAGAGCTAGTTGTCGTTGGAGTACCTGGTGATACAGGCAACTCCACCAGAAGATCCCGAGCAACTTCTCCTTGCCCTTTGTCAGAGTTGTTCTCCTGTAAATCCACAGACGAGCTACCCTGGTATGACGTTAACTCGTCAAATACCACATTCTGGGAGACAACAAACTTCTGTGTCTCTGGATCCATGCACTTTTAACCCTTCTTCCGCTCGTCATATCCAACGAAGACTAGCTTCTTTGCTTTCGCATCTAGCTTATTGCTGAGCGTGTTTTGAACGTGCACATAACAAGTTGAACAGAACACCCGAAAATATTCCGCATTGAGCTTCTCCTTGAAGACCATCTCATGAGGGCGACATCCGCACCCTCCTGAGCGGCCAAGGGCGCCATAGTTTTTTCTTTACTTTTTGAATGTAACTCGCCTCGCGCGACTTGTACTTCCGGACATCCATTTTTAATTTGATTAATTCATTTGTGTGCGAATATTCTCGCCTTTTGCTTCTGTGTGCGCGCTTTATTTCTTGATGTGCCGAGCTTTAGTTCACCTGATAATGTCGCAGGTTTATCTTCATCGTGCGAGCTCGTTAGATACTCGCCGGGACGGCTGACCCCCCCCCCCCCCCTGGGCTTGTCATATCTATAAATAGGAGGGGTAGGTGGGTCATAAAGCGTATGTTGTAGCGACCTTCTTTCCTCCTGGCGAGTATCTGAACAACCAACTCGTCGCTCTTGTTGCTTATGGATCTCGCAAACATGGTCGGCGACGACGCCAGCGCTCGCCGACAGGCCCACGCAATTAACTTCGCAGACGCGGCTTTCAAGAAGTCCATAACCACCGAGAAGGAACTGGCGACCTTCAAGGAACGCTTCCTGCCTGACGAGTACTCGGCGGGACTCCCTACTAGCAGCGAGCGCCTCAATACCAATATTGAGGGCTCGCTTGTAATGTCGCTGCGTCACTTCGACGTTGGCCTGCGGCTTCCTTTCTGGCCCGAATTCTGCGAGATCCTGCGCTACTTTGGGATCGTCCCCGCGCAAATCAACCCCAATGGGATGGCGATCATCATGGGGTTCTTATGCTTCCTCCGGGAGGAGAGGATCGCCTTCGACCTCTCCGTCTTCCGCCGCATTTTTGCCTTTGCGGCGACCTCGGAGGGCGTCGTCTTCTTCAGCAGCCATGTCTGCACTCTAGTCGGGACCGTGAATAAGGTCCACCGGTGGAGCGAGCAGCTGGTGGTCGTCCACGGCGACTTCGGCGGGACTCTCTGCAGGCCGCACCAACCGGCCGACGTCGCGTTTCTCCCTCCCATCCTCGAAGGAGCTCGCGAGCAGCTCTTCGAAAACTTCCGGGGACGGCGATTCGACGTGGTCTTCTGGCGTCTAAACGTCCACGTGCTCGAACCAGTCCATCCTCACGAGAGTAAGCCGGGCTTTTAGCCTTCGTGCTGGCTACTCGCTCGTTACCCTTTTCCGCGGAAACTAATCTGTCGCGCGCTTTGCAGTTTCCAACGAGCTTCCGGAGAAGCCGCTTCCTTTGGCGAAGGAAGTCGCCGCCACGCAGTCGGATGCTCGCCCCCCTGCCGACGTCGGGGAGAAGAAGAGGCCGTCCAAAGGAAAGTCCCGGGTCAGCTCGCCAGGCCCTGCGAGGAAGAAGGCGAAGGCAGTGTCGCCCCATTCCGTCGATCGCAGTTCGCCGACGGATGCCCAGTCGCCCCACTTCCACCCCAACTACGGCCTCGGGCAGGGGGTGGTGGATTCCTACGGTCGCCCGCTCGTGACCTGGTCGGCGGAGGACAACTCGGTGTCGCTGAGCACCAACCTCCCATCCTGGTCGACTGACTGGGAGGACAAGGGGGAGGCATTCGCCGTCCTCCACGCCATCTATGGTCGGGTCGACGCGGAGTCCGTCCTGGAGCTGACCCCGTCGGAGCTCGCCCACCAGTCGGCCTGTGCGCTCGCTCGGTCTGCCGAGCTGGGTCACTACTCGGCGAGGAAGCTGTTGGAGACGACTGATGCCCTCAAGGTCGTCTCCAAGAAGGCCATCGACCTCGGCATGCAGTCGGTCCGCTGGAAGGACTTCGAGCTGAGCTGTCCTTGGGTTGGTTTGCTTAATTTCTTTCATCGATAGGCCCTGACGTCAATCGTACTCGCAGGCTGCCGAGATTGAAGCAGCGAAGAAGTTCTCCGAATGCGAGGAGAAGCTCGCCGCCTCTCAGGCCGAGCTGGAGGCGGCCCAAGTTCGCGCAGCGGAGATGGAGACAAGGCTGGTTGCTGCTGAAGGCCGGCCGAGCTCCTCTGCCGTTCCACCTGAAGACCCGGCGTGGGCAGTTAAGCGATCCCGCTTGCTCTGGGAGGAAGGGTCGTCTGTTCGCCGCGAGATCACGCGGGCGGCGGGGAACATCATACTCGCGCGCCTCAGGCTCGGGGGCCAGCTCGTCGAGGGGGAGAAGCCGCTCACTGTCGACGAGCTCATTCCCGAGCTGCTCGCCGAGGGGACTGTCCCGCCGTATAGCGCGTCGTCGCCGACCAGCTCCGGTGATTCTGACAGCAGCGGCAGCGGAAGCAGCAGCGGCAGCGGAAGTAGCAGCGGCGAGAGCGCAGAGAGCGACGACTTTGCAGATATCGGCGATATCGGGGACGATGAATATCGGCCCGATACTGGCGACGACGAGTCCTAGTTGCTCGCCGATATTCTTTTTGTAAATCAAATTTTTGACTTAATGATTTATACAAAGTTTCGGTTTTTGCCTTTCTGAATGGATGTTACTCGCTAGGCTCATAGGCTCGGAGAGGAACGCTCGCTAGGTCGCAGGGGGATGGTCCCGACATCGACCATCCGCTCGCCGGGACCTACTCGCCCCTGCACCCGGATACTCGTGAACCTGCTGAGATAACCGCGCGAGTGGCGTGTGGGACATACTCGCATGCCCCCCGGGGCTCGCTTACTCGCGCGGTTCCAGCTCGCTTCCCCGCATGGGATCAGCTCGCCTACTCGCACGAGATCAACTCGCCTGCTCGCGCGAGGTCAGCTCGCCTGCTCGCGCGAGGTCTGCTCGCCTGCTCGCGCGAGGCCTGCTCGCCTGCTCGCGCGTGACGAAAATTGAACCGGGCTTAGTCGTCGAACATAGCCTGTGGGCCCCTCATTCTCGTCATCGAGGAGATCGGCTGATTCCCGAGGAGAGGAGCTCGTGGGGATACCGGGCTTACGACGCTGCTCAACTCGAGGTCTTGGATTACAATCGAGGAGATCGGCCGATTCCCGAGGAGAGGAGCTCGTGGGGATACCGGGCTTACGACGCTGCTCAACTCGAGGTCTTGGGTTACAATCGAGGAGATCGGCCGATTCCCGAGGAGAGGAGCTCGTGGGGATACCGGGCTTACGACGCTGCTCAACTCGAGGTCTTGGATTACAATCGAGGAGATCGGCCGATTCCCGAGGAGAGGAGCTCGTGGGGATACCGGGCTTACGACGCTGCTCAACTCGAGGTCTTGGATTACAATCGAGGAGATCGGCCGATTCCCGAGGAGTGGAGCTCGTGGGGATACCGGGCTTATGACGCTGCTCAACTTGAGGTCTTGGGTTACAATCGAGGAGATCGGCCGATTCCCGAGGAGAGGAGCTCGTGGGGATACCGGGCTTACGACGCTGCTCAACTCGAGGTCTTGGATTACAATCGAGGAGATCGGCCGATTCCCGAGGAGTGGAGCTCGTGGGGATACCGGGCTTACGACGCTGCTCAACTCGAGGTCTTGGGTTACAATCGAGGAGATCGGCCGATTCCCGAGGAGTGGAGCTCGTGGGGATACTGGGCTTACGACGCTACTCAACTCGAGGTCTTGGGTTACAATCGAGGAGATCGGCCGATTCCCGAGGAGTGGAGCTCGTGGGGATACCGGGCTTACGACGCTGCTCAACTCGAGGTCTTGGGTTACAATCGAGGAGATCGGCCGATTCCCGAGGAGTGGAGCTCATGGGGATACCGGGCTTACGACGCTGCTCAACTCGAGGTCTTGGGTTACAATCGAGGAGATCGGCCGATTCCCGAGGAGAGGAGCTCGTGGGGATACCGGGCTTACGACGCTGCTCAACTCGAGGTCTTGGGTTACAATCGAGGAGATCGGCCGATTCCCGATGTACAACCCCGTATTCGCGACGGGAGGACCCAAGCAAGGCATAAGGCATGCTAGTAAGTTTTAAGCTTTTGAGCCCCTTTGAGGGGCGGGGGGGGGGGGGCGAGTAGGCAGACACCCGTCCCTGCATGATAGGCGTGAGGGGAAGCTGCGGGACCGGCCGGAGTCCAGAGGCGCACCCCTGCCTCGCGGCTAGGCAAGGGCAGGCGGGGCGAGACCGGCCCGAGGCCGGGTTCTCGCCCCTGCCTCGCGGCTAGGCGAGGGCAGGCGGGGCGAGACCGGCCCGAGGCCGGGTTCTCGCCCCTGCCTCGCGGCTAGGCGAGGGCAGGCGGGGCGAGACCGGCCCAAGGCCGGGTTCTCGCCCCTGCCTCGCGGCTAGGCGAGGGCAGGCGGGGCGAGACCGGCCCGGGGCCGGGTTCTCGCCCCTGCCTCGCGGCTAGGCGAGGGCAGGCGGGGCGAGACCGGCCCGGGGCCGGGTTCTCGCCCCTGCCTCGCGGCCAGGCGAGAGCAGGCGGGGCGAGACCGGCCCGGGGCCGGGTTCTCACCCCTGCCTCGCGGCCAGGCGAGAGCAGGCGGGGCGAGACCGGCCCGGGGCCGGGTTCTCGCCCCTGCCTCGCGGCCAGGCAAGAGCAGGCGGGGCGAGACCGGCCCGGGGCCGGGTTCTCGCCCCTGCCTCGCGGCCTCGCGGTCAGGCCGGGCGAGACCGACCAGGGGGGGGGGCCTGAGGGCGTGACCTCTCATGCTTTTACCGTTTTACCCCGAGGTGGATTTTCCCTTTTTGCCCCCCGGTGTGGAGGTTTTCTATTGGCTGGAGGCATTTTGGCCCCAGGGGCGTTTTGGTCATTTTACCCTCAAGACTTGGAAAAACTATAAATAGACCCTTAGGGGTGCCTTGGAGAGGATCTTGTCATTCTTTCCTTAGCCACTATTTTCTCTTTGGCTTTCCTCCTAGGCGCCTAGCTCAAGCATTGGCTAGGGAGGGGGAGACCTCAAAGGTCTTCTGGGTGTGAGGTGGGACCTCCGCGCTAGAGCTAAGGGTCGGTTCATAGCTTCCTAGGTCTTAAGTCCGTGACATTCTTCCGAGTGTAGTAGGTGTGAGGTCACCCCTTTCCCCAAGGGTCGAACTCCACGGAAGTCAATTTTGGCTTCGGTCATTTTTGGCTTCAACAGTTTTGGTGCGGTGAGCGTGGAGAGTGACCAGCACAGAAGATCTCAGGAGAGTGTCATGACTGGAGATCAGGGAGGTAGTGATGACCTCGGTGGTCTCCCCAACCTAGGACCCTTTGTAGGAAGAGAGGAGTTCATGGCTTCCATCGAAGGCATCATGGGGATGCTTAGAAGCATTGCCCCTCGGGCTGACAGCTCAACCCCCACCCCCCAGGGACTAGCTCCCAGGGGTCTCAGCGAGCTAACTCAGAGTGGTCTCGGCGAGCTGGCTCCTAGGGGGCAAGGCGAGATCACCCCAGCAGGAGGAGAAGTGAGTATGTCGGATAGGAGGCCTGGGAAGGAGCGGATGGTAGAAGGGGTTGAGCGAGACCTCTCAGGCCGGGAGCTGTTCCCAAGCCCGGCGAGAGCTAACCCCCCAGGCGAGCAGGTCGCGCGAGTGGAGGTGGCGAGAGCTCCCCTTAGGGGGTCACCCTTCAGTGAGTTGATCACCTCAGCTCCCGTTCCCGAGGGGTTCAGAGAGCCAGACATGGTTTACTATACCGGGAAGGATGACCCCGTCCAGCATCTGCAATGGTTCGAGGATGCCGTCTCCATCAGGCCGATGACGGATGCCTTCAAGTGTCGCCTCTTTGCGATCACGTTGAAGGAGAAGGCAAGGGACTGGTTTCATCAACTCCCTCCGAGGTCCATCTTCGGGTTCGAAGACTTGAGCCGGAGCTTTCAGCTTCGCTTCTCCACCTCCAAGAAGAGGAAGAAGGGTCCTGAGTCCCTCTTCCTGTTAAAGCAAAGGGCTGAGGAGTCGCTGGCCCACTACGTTGACAGGTTCCAGGAGGAGGTCCTTGACATCCAGGAGGTGCCAGGGTATGCCCTCCAGATGGCGTTCACGGTGGGGTTGCGCGAAGGGTTCTTCAAGATGAGCTTGACTCGGAAAGCCCCCCTTTCCTTCGAAGAGCTGATGGAAAGGGCGGCAGAGGAGATAGCCATGGAGGCAGCCAACCCGGCCTTTGTAAAGAAGTTGGCAAGGTTGACAGAGGTGGAGTCAAAGGAGCAAGGCGGCTCGAGGCATCATGAAGGGAGAAGGAGAGAGGAGCATAGAGCTCAAGGGTTCCAGAGACAGGAGGGTCCGGAGCCAGGCTGGAGGCAGCAGGGAGGACCTGCCCATGGTCCAGGAAGGGCTCTCATCCAGGATGGAGGGAACCATCATGGGGGCCAAGGGAGGTTCAACTTCCAAAGGCAGGCCCCAAGACATCTCCTGCCCGCACCCCAGCAAGCGATGGTGATTGGCCGAAGAGATAGGAGGAACCGCAAGGGAAGAGGGGGAGGCAGGGTAGAGTTGCCGTACTGTGACTTCCACCAGTTGGAAGGTCACGCCACGGCTACCTGCCCCGAGTTCCTGGAGGTGAGAGGGGCGAGAGCTCCAGCCCAGCAGCAGCCGGAGCGGATTAAAGCTCTACCCCAAGGAGGGGGTGATGATGTGTGTGAGGACCGGGTCGATGTAGGACCCCGAGGTGGTATAGCTGTGATCCACGGGGGGGTGGGGATCGAAGCCGCTCGGAAGGCAAGTCTCCATGTGATGTATCGGCGGAGCGTTGCCTCGACATCCCAGACCCCTCCCCCGGAGGAAAGGGTCACCTTCTCATCAAAGGATATGCCAGAGCATGAGGATCCCTTCTGCGACGCCCTGGTCATCCAAGCAGCCGTCGAAGGCTTCACCGTCTCCCGGATTTTGATTGATAACGGAAGCTCGGTCAACGTCATTTTCAAGAAGGCGTTCGAGGGGATGAAGGTGGAGCCAAGGAGGATAGTGGCGTCGGATGGACCTCTGTTTGGATTCTCAGGGGAGAGGAAGGAGGTGGAAGGTGGAGTCGGACTCCAGGTGAAGTTGGGGGGGACCTCAAGGAACTGCAGGTTTGTCATTGTTGACGCTCCAAGCAGCTACAACGCCATCTTCGGAAGGCCCCTCATCAGCGCCTTCCGGTGCGTGCCCTCATCTTTCCACCAATGTCTCAAGTTCAACTCAGATGGGGTCCAGGTCAGGATCAAGGGAGACTCCAGGATGGCGAGGCAGTGCTACGTCACGGCAGTCAACACCATCTCTTGGTTGGCTAAGGCAGAAGAGATGGAGAAGATCATGGAGAGCCTGAGCAGGATGGAGGTATCTAGTGGGAAGTAATCGGATGGCGACCACCATGCCTGGACCCCCTGAAGAAGCCTCGCCTCGGCGGAGTAATGTATCTTTCTTTTATGTTATTGTAACGAGTCCAACCCCCGGCCGATAGGGTCAAGAGGGTCATGTAACCCAACCTTTTTCCCCTTTTGAGGATGTTGAATTTTGGCAGGAGTTCAGGTAACATGCCCCAAGCCCCTTAGCTCCGAGATGATTCCGCTGCCAGGCTCTCACTAGCTGGTGGGTTCAGGTTGATCTCTCGTGGGAGCCAAGCCCCTTAGCTCCGAGATGATTCCGCTGCCAGGCTCTCACTAGCTGGTGGGTTCAGGTTGATCTCTCGTGGGAGCCAAGCCCCTTAGCTCCGAGATGATTCCGCTGCCAGGCTCTCACTAGCTGGTGGGTTCAGGTTGATCTCTCGTGGGAGCCAAGCCCTTTGCTCCGAGATGATTCCGCTGCCAGGCTCTCACTAGCTGGTGGGTTCAGGTTGATCTCTCGTGGGAGCCAAGCCCTTTGCTCCGAGATGATTCCGCTGCCAGGCTCTTACTAGCTGGTGGGTTCAGGTTGATCTCTCGTGGGAGCCAAGCCCCTTAGCTCCGAGATGATTCCGCTGCCAGGCTCTCACTAGCTGGTGGGTTCAGGTTGATCTCTCGTGGGAGCCAAGCCCCTTAGCTCCGAGATGATTCCGCTGCCAGGCTCTCACTAGCTGGTGGATTCAGGTTGATCTCTCGTGGGAGCCAAGCCCCTTAGCTCCGAGATGATTCCGCTGCCAGGCTCTCACTAGCTGGTGGGTTCAGGTTGATCTCTCGTGGGAGCCAAGCCCTTTGCTCCGAGATGATTCCGCTGTCAGGCTCTCACTAGCTGGCGGGTTCAGGTTGATCTCTCGTTGAGGTGATCTTTTTACCCTGAGGGGGTCTCGCCACCCAGGCTCTCATCAGCTGGCATGACAGGTTGACCCCCCCAGGAGGTTAGATCCTTTTACCCTGAGGGGGTCTCGCCACCCAGGCTCTCATCAGCTGGCATGGCAGGTTGACCCCCCCAGGAGGTTAGATCCTTTTACCCTGAGGGGGTCTCGCCACCCAGGCTCTCATCAGCTGGCATGGCAGGTTGACCCCCCCAGGAGGTTAGATCCTTTTACCCTGAGGGGATCTCGCCACCCAGGCTCTCATCAGCTGGCATGGCAGGTTGACCCCCCCCCAGGAGGTTAGATCCTTTTACCCTGAGGGGGGTCTCGCCACCCAGGCTCTCATCAGCTGGCATGGCAGGTTGACCCCCCCAGGAGGTTAGATCCTTTTACCCTGAGGGGGTCTCGCCACCCATGCTCTCATCAGCTGGCATGGCAGGTTGACCCCCCCAGGAGGTTAGATCCTTTTACCCTGAGGGGGTCTCGCCACCCAGGCTCTCATCAGCTGGCATGGCAGGTTGACCCCCCCAGGAGGTTAGATCCTTTTACCCTGAGGGGGTCTCGCCACCCAGGCTCTCATCAGCTGGCATGGCAGGTTGACCCCCCCCCAGGAGGTTAGATCCTTTTACCCTGAGGGGGTCTCGCCACCCAGGCTCTCATCAGCTGGCATGGCAGGTTGACCCCCCCCCAGGAGGTTAGATCCTTTTACCCTGAGGGGGTCTCGCCACCCAGGCTCTCATCAGCTGGCATGGCAGGTTGACCCCCCCCAGGAGGTTAGATCCTTTTACCCTGAGGGGGTCTCGCCACCCAGGCTCTCATCAGCTGGCATGGCAGGTTGACCCCCCCAGGAGGTTAGATCCTTTTACCCTGAGGGGGTCTCGCCACCCAGGCTCTCATCAGCTGGCATGGCAGGTTGACCCCCCCAGGAGGTTAGATCCTTTTACCCTGAGGGGGTCTCGCCACCCAGGCTCTCATCAGCTGGCATGGCAGGTTGACCCCCCCAGGAGGTTAGATCCTTTTACCCTGAGGGGGTCTCGCCACCCAGGCTCTCATCAGCTGGCATGGCAGGTTGACCCCCCCCCCCAGGAGGTTAGATCCTTTTACCCTGAGGGGGTCTCGCCACCCAGGCTCTCATCAGCTGGCATGGCAGGTTGACCCCCCCCAGGAGGTTAGATCCTTTTACCCTGAGGGGGTCTCGCCACCCAGGCTCTCATCAGCTGGCATGGCAGGTTGACCCCCCCCAGGAGGTTAGATCCTTTTACCCTGAGGGGGTCTCGCCACCCAGGCTCTCATCAGCTGGCATGGCAGGTTGACCCCCCCCAGGAGGTTAGATCCTTTTACCCTGAGGGGGTCTCACCACCCAGGCTCTCATCAGCTGGCATGGCAAGTTGACCCCTCGGAAGAGGCCTCAGTCTTTCGATACCGCGAGAGCAAGCTTCGCTCAGCGAATACGTTGGGTTGGATGTTTCTTTCCGAGCTTGTACCAACCTCGAAAAGAGCGGGGATCGTGTACAACCCCGTATTCGCGACGGGAGGACCCAAGCAAGGCATAAGGCATGCTAGTAAGTTTTAAGCTTTTGAGCCCCTTTGAGGGGCGGGGGGGGGGCGAGTAGGCAGACACCCGTCCCTGCATGATAGGCGTGAGGGGAAGCTGCGGGACCGGCCGGAGTCCAGAGGCGCACCCCTGCCTCGCGGCTAGGCAAGGGCAGGCGGGGCGAGACCGGCCCGAGGCCGGGTTCTCGCCCCTGCCTCGCGGCTAGGCGAGGGCAGGCGGGGCGAGACCGGCCCGAGGCCGGGTTCTCGCCCCTGCCTCGCGGCTAGGCGAGGGCAGGCGGGGCGAGACCGGCCCAAGGCCGGGTTCTCGCCCCTGCCTCGCGGCTAGGCGAGGGCAGGCGGGGCGAGACCGGCCCGGGGCCGGGTTCTCGCCCCTGCCTCGCGGCTAGGCGAGGGCAGGCGGGGCGAGACCGGCCCGGGGCCGGGTTCTCGCCCCTGCCTCGCGGCCAGGCGAGAGCAGGCGGGGCGAGACCGGCCCGGGGCCGGGTTCTCACCCCTGCCTCGCGGCCAGGCGAGAGCAGGCGGGGCGAGACCGGCCCGGGGCCGGGTTCTCGCCCCTGCCTCGCGGCCAGGCAAGAGCAGGCGGGGCGAGACCGGCCCGGGGCCGGGTTCTCGCCCCTGCCTCGCGGCCTCGCGGTCAGGCCGGGCGAGAGACCGACCAGGGGGGGGGGCCTGAGGGCGTGACCTCTCATGCTTTTACCGTTTTACCCCCGAGGTGGATTTTCCCTTTTTGCCCCCCGGTGTGGAGGTTTTCTATTGGCTGGAGGCATTTTGGCCCCAGGGGCGTTTTGGTCATTTTACCCTCAAGACTTGGAAAAACTATAAATAGACCCTTAGGGGTGCCTTGGAGAGGATCTTGTCATTCTTTCCTTAGCCACTATTTTCTCTTTGGCTTTCCTCCTAGGCGCCTAGCTCAAGCATTGGCTAGGGAGGGGGAGACCTCAAAGGTCTTCTGGGTGTGAGGTGGGACCTCCGCGCTAGAGCTAAGGGTCGGTTCATAGCTTCCTAGGTCTTAAGTCCGTGACATTCTTCCGAGTGTAGTAGGTGTGAGGTCACCCCTTTCCCCAAGGGTCGAACTCCACGGAAGTCAATTTTGGCTTCGGTCATTTTTGGCTTCAACAGTTTTGGTGCGGTGAGCGTGGAGAGTGACCAGCACAGAAGATCTCAGGAGAGTGTCATGACTGGAGATCAGGGAGGTAGTGATGACCTCGGTGGTCTCCCCAACCTAGGACCCTTTGTAGGAAGAGAGGAGTTCATGGCTTCCATCGAAGGCATCATGGGGATGCTTAGAAGCATTGCCCCTCGGGCTGACAGCTCAACCCCCACCCCCCAGGGACTAGCTCCCAGGGGTCTCAGCGAGCTAACTCAGAGTGGTCTCGGCGAGCTGGCTCCTAGGGGGCAAGGCGAGATCACCCCAGCAGGAGGAGAAGTGAGTATGTCGGATAGGAGGCCTGGGAAGGAGCGGATGGTAGAAGGGGTTGAGCGAGACCTCTCAGGCCGGGAGCTGTTCCCAAGCCCGGCGAGAGCTAACCCCCCAGGCGAGCAGGTCGCGCGAGTGGAGGTGGCGAGAGCTCCCCTTAGGGGGTCACCCTTCAGTGAGTTGATCACCTCAGCTCCCGTTCCCGAGGGGTTCAGAGAGCCAGACATGGTTTACTATACCGGGAAGGATGACCCCGTCCAGCATCTGCAATGGTTCGAGGATGCCGTCTCCATCAGGCCGATGACGGATGCCTTCAAGTGTCGCCTCTTTGCGATCACGTTGAAGGAGAAGGCAAGGGACTGGTTTCATCAACTCCCTCCGAGGTCCATCTTCGGGTTCGAAGACTTGAGCCGGAGCTTTCAGCTTCGCTTCTCCACCTCCAAGAAGAGGAAGAAGGGTCCTGAGTCCCTCTTCCTGTTAAAGCAAAGGGCTGAGGAGTCGCTGGCCCACTACGTTGACAGGTTCCAGGAGGAGGTCCTTGACATCCAGGAGGTGCCAGGGTATGCCCTCCAGATGGCGTTCACGGTGGGGTTGCGCGAAGGGTTCTTCAAGATGAGCTTGACTCGGAAAGCCCCCCTTTCCTTCGAAGAGCTGATGGAAAGGGCGGCAGAGGAGATAGCCATGGAGGCAGCCAACCCGGCCTTTGTAAAGAAGTTGGCAAGGTTGACAGAGGTGGAGTCAAAGGAGCAAGGCGGCTCGAGGCATCATGAAGGGAGAAGGAGAGAGGAGCATAGAGCTCAAGGGTTCCAGAGACAGGAGGGTCCGGAGCCAGGCTGGAGGCAGCAGGGAGGACCTGCCCATGGTCCAGGAAGGGCTCTCATCCAGGATGGAGGGAACCATCATGGGGGCCAAGGGAGGTTCAACTTCCAAAGGCAGGCCCCAAGACATCTCCTGCCCGCACCCCAGCAAGCGATGGTGATTGGCCGAAGAGATAGGAGGAACCGCAAGGGAAGAGGGGGAGGCAGGGTAGAGTTGCCGTACTGTGACTTCCACCAGTTGGAAGGTCACGCCACGGCTACCTGCCCCGAGTTCCTGGAGGTGAGAGGGGCGAGAGCTCCAGCCCAGCAGCAGCCGGAGCGGATTAAAGCTCTACCCCAAGGAGGGGGTGATGATGTGTGTGAGGACCGGGTCGATGTAGGACCCCGAGGTGGTATAGCTGTGATCCACGGGGGGGTGGGGATCGAAGCCGCTCGGAAGGCAAGTCTCCATGTGATGTATCGGCGGAGCGTTGCCTCGACATCCCAGACCCCTCCCCCGGAGGAAAGGGTCACCTTCTCATCAAAGGATATGCCAGAGCATGAGGATCCCTTCTGCGACGCCCTGGTCATCCAAGCAGCCGTCGAAGGCTTCACCGTCTCCCGGATTTTGATTGATAACGGAAGCTCGGTCAACGTCATTTTCAAGAAGGCGTTCGAGGGGATGAAGGTGGAGCCAAGGAGGATAGTGGCGTCGGATGGACCTCTGTTTGGATTCTCAGGGGAGAGGAAGGAGGTGGAAGGTGGAGTCGGACTCCAGGTGAAGTTGGGGGGGACCTCAAGGAACTGCAGGTTTGTCATTGTTGACGCTCCAAGCAGCTACAACGCCATCTTCGGAAGGCCCCTCATCAGCGCCTTCCGGTGCGTGCCCTCATCTTTCCACCAATGTCTCAAGTTCAACTCAGATGGGGTCCAGGTCAGGATCAAGGGAGACTCCAGGATGGCGAGGCAGTGCTACGTCACGGCAGTCAACACCATCTCTTGGTTGGCTAAGGCAGAAGAGATGGAGAAGATCATGGAGAGCCTGAGCAGGATGGAGGTATCTAGTGGGAAGTAATCGGATGGCGACCACCATGCCTGGACCCCCTGAAGAAGCCTCGCCTCGGCGGAGTAATGTATCTTTCTTTTATGTTATTGTAACGAGTCCAACCCCCGGCCGATAGGGTCAAGAGGGTCATGTAACCCAACCTTTTTCCCCTTTTGAGGATGTTGAATTTTGGCAGGAGTTCAGGTAACATGCCCCAAGCCCCTTAGCTCCGAGATGATTCCGCTGCCAGGCTCTCACTAGCTGGTGGGTTCAGGTTGATCTCTCGTGGGAGCCAAGCCCCTTAGCTCCGAGATGATTCCGCTGCCAGGCTCTCACTAGCTGGTGGGTTCAGGTTGATCTCTCGTGGGAGCCAAGCCCCTTAGCTCCGAGATGATTCCGCTGCCAGGCTCTCACTAGCTGGTGGGTTCAGGTTGATCTCTCGTGGGAGCCAAGCCCTTTGCTCCGAGATGATTCCGCTGCCAGGCTCTCACTAGCTGGTGGGTTCAGGTTGATCTCTCGTGGGAGCCAAGCCCTTTGCTCCGAGATGATTCCGCTGCCAGGCTCTTACTAGCTGGTGGGTTCAGGTTGATCTCTCGTGGGAGCCAAGCCCCTTAGCTCCGAGATGATTCCGCTGCCAGGCTCTCACTAGCTGGTGGGTTCAGGTTGATCTCTCGTGGGAGCCAAGCCCCTTAGCTCCGAGATGATTCCGCTGCCAGGCTCTCACTAGCTGGTGGATTCAGGTTGATCTCTCGTGGGAGCCAAGCCCCTTAGCTCCGAGATGATTCCGCTGCCAGGCTCTCACTAGCTGGTGGGTTCAGGTTGATCTCTCGTGGGAGCCAAGCCCTTTGCTCCGAGATGATTCCGCTGTCAGGCTCTCACTAGCTGGCGGGTTCAGGTTGATCTCTCGTTGAGGTGATCTTTTTACCCTGAGGGGGTCTCGCCACCCAGGCTCTCATCAGCTGGCATGACAGGTTGACCCCCCCAGGAGGTTAGATCCTTTTACCCTGAGGGGGTCTCGCCACCCAGGCTCTCATCAGCTGGCATGGCAGGTTGACCCCCCCAGGAGGTTAGATCCTTTTACCCTGAGGGGGTCTCGCCACCCAGGCTCTCATCAGCTGGCATGGCAGGTTGACCCCCCCAGGAGGTTAGATCCTTTTACCCTGAGGGGATCTCGCCACCCAGGCTCTCATCAGCTGGCATGGCAGGTTGACCCCCCCCCCAGGAGGTTAGATCCTTTTACCCTGAGGGGGGTCTCGCCACCCAGGCTCTCATCAGCTGGCATGGCAGGTTGACCCCCCCAGGAGGTTAGATCCTTTTACCCTGAGGGGGTCTCGCCACCCATGCTCTCATCAGCTGGCATGGCAGGTTGACCCCCCCAGGAGGTTAGATCCTTTTACCCTGAGGGGGTCTCGCCACCCAGGCTCTCATCAGCTGGCATGGCAGGTTGACCCCCCCAGGAGGTTAGATCCTTTTACCCTGAGGGGGTCTCGCCACCCAGGCTCTCATCAGCTGGCATGGCAGGTTGACCCCCCCCCAGGAGGTTAGATCCTTTTACCCTGAGGGGGTCTCGCCACCCAGGCTCTCATCAGCTGGCATGGCAGGTTGACCCCCCCCAGGAGGTTAGATCCTTTTACCCTGAGGGGGTCTCGCCACCCAGGCTCTCATCAGCTGGCATGGCAGGTTGACCCCCCCCAGGAGGTTAGATCCTTTTACCCTGAGGGGGTCTCGCCACCCAGGCTCTCATCAGCTGGCATGGCAGGTTGACCCCCCCAGGAGGTTAGATCCTTTTACCCTGAGGGGGTCTCGCCACCCAGGCTCTCATCAGCTGGCATGGCAGGTTGACCCCCCCAGGAGGTTAGATCCTTTTACCCTGAGGGGGTCTCGCCACCCAGGCTCTCATCAGCTGGCATGGCAGGTTGACCCCCCCAGGAGGTTAGATCCTTTTACCCTGAGGGGGTCTCGCCACCCAGGCTCTCATCAGCTGGCATGGCAGGTTGACCCCCCCCCCCAGGAGGTTAGATCCTTTTACCCTGAGGGGGTCTCGCCACCCAGGCTCTCATCAGCTGGCATGGCAGGTTGACCCCCCCCAGGAGGTTAGATCCTTTTACCCTGAGGGGGTCTCGCCACCCAGGCTCTCATCAGCTGGCATGGCAGGTTGACCCCCCCCAGGAGGTTAGATCCTTTTACCCTGAGGGGGTCTCGCCACCCAGGCTCTCATCAGCTGGCATGGCAGGTTGACCCCCCCAGGAGGTTAGATCCTTTTACCCTGAGGGGGTCTCACCACCCAGGCTCTCATCAGCTGGCATGGCAAGTTGACCCCTCGGAAGAGGCCTCAGTCTTTCGATACCGCGAGAGCAAGCTTCGCTCAGCGAATACGTTGGGTTGGATGTTTCTTTCCGAGCTTGTACCAACCTCGAAAAGAGCGGGGATCGTGTACAACCCCGTATTCGCGACGGGAGGACCCAAGCAAGGCATAAGGCATGCTAGTAAGTTTTAAGCTTTTGAGCCCCTTTGAGGGGCGGGGGGGGGCGAGTAGGCAGACACCCGTCCCTGCATGATAGGCGTGAGGGGAAGCTGCGGGACCGGCCGGAGTCCAGAGGCGCACCCCTGCCTCGCGGCTAGGCAAGGGCAGGCGGGGCGAGACCGGCCCGAGGCCGGGTTCTCGCCCCTGCCTCGCGGCTAGGCGAGGGCAGGCGGGGCGAGACCGGCCCGAGGCCGGGTTCTCGCCCCTGCCTCGCGGCTAGGCGAGGGCAGGCGGGGCGAGACCGGCCCAAGGCCGGGTTCTCGCCCCTGCCTCGCGGCTAGGCGAGGGCAGGCGGGGCGAGACCGGCCCGGGGCCGGGTTCTCGCCCCTGCCTCGCGGCTAGGCGAGGGCAGGCGGGGCGAGACCGGCCCGGGGCCGGGTTCTCGCCCCTGCCTCGCGGCCAGGCGAGAGCAGGCGGGGCGAGACCGGCCCGGGGCCGGGTTCTCACCCCTGCCTCGCGGCCAGGCGAGAGCAGGCGGGGCGAGACCGGCCCGGGGCCGGGTTCTCGCCCCTGCCTCGCGGCCAGGCAAGAGCAGGCGGGGCGAGACCGGCCCGGGGCCGGGTTCTCGCCCCTGCCTCGCGGCCTCGCGGTCAGGCCGGGCGAGACCGACCAGGGGGGGGGCCTGAGGGCGTGACCTCTCATGCTTTTACCGTTTTACCCCCGAGGTGGATTTTCCCTTTTTGCCCCCCGGTGTGGAGGTTTTCTATTGGCTGGAGGCATTTTGGCCCCAGGGGCGTTTTGGTCATTTTACCCTCAAGACTTGGAAAAACTATAAATAGACCCTTAGGGGTGCCTTGGAGAGGATCTTGTCATTCTTTCCTTAGCCACTATTTTCTCTTTGGCTTTCCTCCTAGGCGCCTAGCTCAAGCATTGGCTAGGGAGGGGGAGACCTCAAAGGTCTTCTGGGTGTGAGGTGGGACCTCCGCGCTAGAGCTAAGGGTCGGTTCATAGCTTCCTAGGTCTTAAGTCCGTGACATTCTTCCGAGTGTAGTAGGTGTGAGGTCACCCCTTTCCCCAAGGGTCGAACTCCACGGAAGTCAATTTTGGCTTCGGTCATTTTTGGCTTCAACACCCGAGGAGAGGAGCTCGTGGGGATACCGGGCTTACGACGCTGCTCAACTCGAGGTCTTGGATTACAATCGAGGAGATCGGCCGATTCCCGAGGAGTGGAGCTCGTGGGGATACCTGGCTTACGACGCTGCTCAACTCGAGGTCTTGGGTTACAATCGAGGAGATCGGCCGATTCCCGAGGAGAGGAGCTCGTGGGGATACCGGGCTTACGACGCTGCTCAACTCGAGGTCTTGAATTACAATCGAGGAGATCGGCCGATTCCCGAGGAGTGGAGCTCGTGGGGAAACCGGGCTTACGACGCTGCTCAACTCGAGGTCTTGGATTACAATCGAGGAGATCGGATGATTCCCGAGGAGTGGAGCTCGTGGGGATACCGGGCTTACGACGCTGCTCAACTCGAGGTCTTGGATTACAATCGAGGAGATCGGCCGATTCCCGAGGAGTGGAGCTCGTGGGGATACTGGGCTTACGACGCTGCTCAACTCGAGGTCTTAGGTTACAATCGAGGAGATCGGCCGATTCCCGAAGAGAGGAGCTCGTGGGGATACCGGGCTTACGACGCTGCTTAACTCGAGGTCTTGGGTTACAATCGAGGAGATCGGCCGATTCCCGAGGAGAGGAGCTCGTGGGGATACCGGTCTTACGACGCTGCTCAACTCGAGGTCTTGGATTACAATCGAGGAGATCGGCCGATTCCCGAGGAGTGGAGCTCATGGGGATACCGGGCTTACGACGCTGCTCAACTCGAGGTCTTGGGTTACAATCGAGGAGATCGGCCGATTCCCGAGGAGAGGAGCTCGAGTCAGCTGCTGCTTAAGCTTTATGAAAGCCTCCTCGCACTCCAAAGTCCACTCGAACTTTTGATTCCCCCGAAGGGCCTTGAAGAACGGCGAGCACTTCTCTCCGGCTTTGGAGAGAAACCGGCTCAGACCCGCCAGCCTTCCGGTCAACCTCTGTACTTCCTTCGAGTCTCTCGGGGAGGCCATCTCCAGGATGGCTTTCACCTTGTCGGGGTTAGGCTCCACCCCCTGGGGAGTAAGGAGGTGCCCTAGGAACTTCCCCCTTCCCGCGCCGAAGACACACTTGGCCGGATTGAGCCGCATCTTGTACTTCCTCAGGGTGGCGAAAGTTTCTGCCAGATCCGCTACGTGTTCTGCGGCGCTCTTGCTCTTGACGAGCAGATCGTCCACGTAGACCTCCAGGTTCCGCCCCTTTTGCTCTTTGAAGACTTGATCCATCATTCTTTGATACGTCGTGCCGGCGTTCTTGAGCCCGAAGGGCATCATCTTGTAGCTGTAGCATCCATCGCTAGTGATGAAGGAAACGTCGCGGCAATCGGGGGGATGCATCCGGATCTGGTGATACCCTGAAAAGGCATCAAGGAAGCTCATTACAGGAAACTCGACGGCGGAATCAACCAGCGCATCGATTTGAGGCAAGGGGTAACAATCCTTGGGGCAAGCTTTATTGAGCATAGAAAAATCAATACATAGCCTCCAGCCCCCTCCCGATTTCTTCACCATTACAACATTGGAGACCCAGCCTAGATACTGGATCTCCGAAACAAAACCTGCTTCTAGCAGCTTCCCTACTTCCTCCCGGATTGGTCCCGCCAGAGCGGTGGCGCTCTTCCTCTGCTTCTGACGGACTGGGGCCGTCGCTGGATCCAGGTTGAGGCGATGACAGGCAACATCAGCATCAATCCCTGGCATCTCGGCGGCGCTCCATGCGAAGACGTCCGCGTTTTCCTACAGGCAGGCAGCTATCTCCACCTTCCCTTCCGGGGGCAAGGCTCCTCCGATCCTCAGCAGCTCCGGCTCTCCTCTCAGGGAGATCACCTCTACTTCCTCCAGCTCCTCAGCAGCTTGCAGGCCCTCCTCCTGCTCCAACATCCTTTCCAACCTTTCTGCGTCACCCATCCAGCTGATGGTGCTGACCGCATTCAGGTAGCATTCCCTGGAGGCCTTGGGATCTCCCCTGATCCTGACTTGGACGTCGTCCCTGCAGTACTTCAGGCATTGATGATATGACGATGGGACGGCCTTGAAGTAGTTGATGAGGGGCCGTCCGAAGATGGCATTGTAACCACTGGGTGCGTCGACGATGACGAAGCGACATCGGATCGAAGTTCCCCCGAGGGTGACCAGCAACTCAACTCCTCCTTCCACCTCTTTCTTCTCCCCAGAGAAGCCGAAGAGAGGCCCATCTGCTGTCTGAACCCGGGACGCTTCCACCTGAAGGCCGACGAAGGTTCTCTTGAAGATGACATTCACCGAGCTCCCGTTATCCGTGAGGATTCGGTCGACGGTGAAGTCCTCGATTGCTGCTTGAATCACCAGGGCGTCGTGGAAAGGGTTCTCGTTCCAGAGCATGTCCTCCTCCGAGAAGGTAATCTCGTTCAAGGGAGGGGGGGTTTGAGACGTCGAGGCGACGCTCTTCTTGTAGATCTGGTGGAGGCTTCCCTTGCGAGATGCTCCTAACCCAGCCCCTCCGTTGATTACGCCAACGTGTCCGCCTCCCGGACCGGGGATGACGTTCCCCCTTCCTCCTTGGTCGACCCTGTCCTCGTTTCTTCTCCTCTTCGGCTCTTGGTAAGCCACCTGCCCAACCTGGGCCTCCTGTTGCGGCTGCTCCCTCTCCGCCGTCGTTGCTTCCATCCTCCTCCTCGCTTCCCTGAACTCGGGGCAAGCTAAGGTCCCGTGCCCCTCTACTCGATGGATATCGCAGTAGAGGGGAATTGCTGCTTCCTGCTGCCTCTCCTGCCTCCTCTCCTGCTGCCTCTCCTTTCGCCGGCGCTTGGCGGCTCGCTGGGTGATGGTCATGGTCTCCCTTCTTCCTCCTCCCTGCTCCCGAGGGTTGTAATTCCTCCTCTCCTCTTGCTGGGCCGGTCGCCTCCACTGAGGGCGATCCCTCGGGTACTGGAATCTCCTCTCCTCGCTCCTCGCCTCCCGTCCCCCGACGGGCCTCCTATCCTCCTGTCTCCGAGGCCTCTCCTGCCTTTCCGCCTTTCTGAGCTCCCTTCCCCTTTCTCTCTTCTCTTCCTCTCTCCTCTGCGGTCTTTCCTGCTTCCTGTCACTGCGCCCCTCCGGCGCTCTCTCCTTCTCTAGCAGCCTCCCTTTGTCTTGCCCAAGCGGTCGGTCTCCATCGAGCCGTGCTAGGAACTCCTTGTTCCTCTTCTCTCCCTGGATGAACACATTGGCTCTCTCCACCATCTCCTCGAACGATTTGGGCGGCCTGTGCCCCAACTCCATGTTGAACAGGCCTTGCTTCAGCCCGAACTTGAGGGCCACCATCAAGGTGAACCCGTCGACCTCCTCTACCTCCAGCACCTCCTCCTGGAACCGATCGATGTATCGGCCCAAACTCTCGTGCTGCCCCTGCACGATCTTGAAGAGGGCGGTTGCCTCCTTCTTCCTCCGCTTGGATGTCGCAAACCTTGCCAACAAACCCCGTCAAAGATCTGAGAAGCAGTAGACTGACCCTGCTGGCAGCTGGTGGAACCAATCTCTCGCACTACCCTTGAAGGTAATGGAGAAGAGCCGGCACTTGAGAGCATCGGACATGTTACGAATGGAGACCACATCCTCAAACCACTGAAGATGTCCCACCGGGTCGTCCTTGCCGGAGTAGTACGAGAGGACCGGCTCTCTGAAGTTGTCGGGGACGAGGGCCGCGAGGATCTCGTCGCAAAAGGGGCTCCTCCCTTCCTGGCGGCGGCGAGTATCCTCCCGCTCGAGCAGTCATACTCGCTCCATCGGCGAGTATCTCCATACCTCGCCGAGAGTTCCGGATCTCGAAACCGGATTCCCTGACCACTCGCCGGGTGATGTCGCGGCGGGCACACCTGCTCTCCACTCGCCCAAGCGGGCTCCTTCCCTGCTCGCCGAGTTGGTAGCTCCTCGCCCGGGGGTGTCCGGTGACGGGGAGAAGTCGCCGTCACCTCCGGCGGATTAGAAAACCCGACGAGTATTGCCTTCTCCATCCTCCTCGCGAACTCTTCGAAAGCCGCCACTGTCACATACTCGCTACCTCGCTCCTGGACTTCAGTTCCCGCCGAGTTATCTCCCAACTCGCCACGGTCTCCGCCATCAGCCATCTTCTAACCACGACTTTCTTCTTCGGTCGCAATCCACGCTCACCGCACCAAGTGTTGAAGCCGAGAAATTTCTCAACCTCAGAAATCGGACTAGGCAACCTGAAGTTACTGGTCGGCCGGTCGAGAAGATGATCTCTGGTCGGGAAACAGAAGCAAATTGCGCAAACAAGACCCCAGGTTGCTGCGGCAGGAAGGTCCCACCACGTACCCAGTTGCTTAGGAGAAGCAACCCCTTCTCAACCAGATTGGCCGAGCTAGGTACGAAGGAGGCGAGCTTGAGCAATAACGAGTCAAGGGCAGTTGTTGGAACTCGCGAGGGCTCAGGCCGAGATTTTCTTGTCCTCTCTTTCGTACCCCTGGGGTCCTATTTATAGGGAAAACCAAAGAGAGGGGGGTCTTACTTATACCCCCACCCTGGCGAGTTGGCGACTTCCCTGGGGAGCTCGCCTGGAAGAGGCGAGTATCTGGTCATAGTCGCCACCTGGCGAGTTGGCCTGGGGAGCTCGCCATACTCGCCCGAACCTTCCGCGACCTGGGGTGCTGATCTGGACCCAGGTCTTGCCTTGTTGACTTTGACTTTTGATGACCTGGCGGTGGTAGGGCCCACCCTCGTCGAATATGGGTTGTACACTAAGGTTAGTTAGAAGCATGAGCTCGAGAGAGACGCTACTATACTTTAGGAACCTCCACGGTCGAGTGAGTAGATAAGAGCTCGCATTGCTTTATTTTACAAGAAGGTTTATTTTATCCCAAGGGAATTCGAGATCAAGTACTAGCTTCCTCAAAATTGTATTTCTATTTCTTAGATTAACGCTTAGTTTTTCCTTTTCCGTGTTTAAACAAAAACCAATTTTTCTGTCTGATAAGATAATAGCTTTTCTTGTGAGTACAAGTACTCAACAGGCCTCGAGTCGAATACGACATTTCTATACTATATTTCGATTGGTACACTTACCTATTTGGGATATTAGTTTGGAATATATTTAAAACTAGAGAAAATATCCATCACCCTTAAAGGTAGCTCGAGTCTGTTTGCCCTTATGGCATGCAGGACAGGGGCTATCTTTGATGCACTTAATAGTAGGGGCATCCCTTACTAAATTCTTAGAAAACAACATATTAATAGTCTTGAAATTAATATGTGCTAATCTCTTGTGTCATTGTTCACAAAGAGAAGCATTGCCTTTTGCTACTAGGCACACGGGGGTAGAAGAGTCTAAGCTTTGAAAATCTAAGCAAAAGATATTTCTGCTCCTAATGCTAGTTAATACCGTCTCCGAAGAGGCACACGATATTATCAAGCACTTATCCTTGCAGAACTTAACGTCATATCCTTTATCACACAACTGCATTACACTGATCAGGTTATGGTTTAACCCTTCAACATAGGTCACGTCAGTGATAGAGAATACACCGTTGGAAATCATACCACAACCCATGGTGACTACTCGATCAGATCCTCCAAAGATGACTTTGGGTCCATTTTCGACTGGGGAGTAATCATGCAACAGGCTTCTTGTCCCGGTCATATGCCGGGAACATCCACTGTCCAAGTACCAGATTGGCGTTTTGGTGGCCTTTGGACATACCTGCAAAACAGAATTAGTTTCCCTTAGGAATCCAATTGAACTTGGGTCCTAGATTCCTTGTTAGCACACTCCCCCTCGGGTGGTTAACCCTACGAGTGGTCGGCCTCGTATTGCTATTATGAGGAGTCTCGTTGAATTTTGGATTAAACCAGCAATCCACAGCAAAGTGACCAACTTTGCCACAACACCAACAGTCAAACCAGTTGTACCGCTTCCTAGGCTCCAGTTTCACCCTTGGTACGGTGGGTCCAGCCGGGGCCTTGGATCTGGAGGTGGAGGCATCATGATGACAGTAGTCACATGATTTCTTCACTTCCTATTCCTTCAGTATAACAGGCTTGGCCTTTGGTGCCTGCTTCCTATTATGGCTGCTAGATAAGTGGCCATAATTCTCCACTTGGATTTCCTCATAAGGTGCCTTGAAGACACTCTCACCGTAGTTTCGGGGGAAGGTCCAACCATCATACCGGCTCTTGGGCTTTTCAACAGAGGGCCGGAAGAAGTGGCCATAGGTTGACTCAAAGTCTTGCTCATTGCAAGAAAAGCCAGGCTTTCTGAATGAAACAGGATCGAGTGGGGCCTTTCCTTTTTCTACAGCAGAGGCCTTCTTAGAAGCCTTATTTTTCCTCTGTTTTCTGTTTCTCGTGGATGATTTACCAGGCACACACACATGCCCTAAGCCAACCCCTCTAGCCTGAGCAGAGAATTCATCAACCAGAGGAAGAACGGTCTTGGGCATGGAGAAACTTTTGACAATCATCCTTTCTGCCGCAAGCTGTTCTTCCAACTTGTTGCTTTCTTCCTGTTTTTGGTCAAGGAGCCTTAGAGACTCTGAGTGCTCAGAATTCAGGTCCAGGTGTTCCTGTTGGAGAGAAATTAAGCTAGTGATCTCTTCTCTTAGGGACACACTCTCAACCTTAAGGAATTTGACTTCCCTTTTCCGAGCTCTCAACCTCTTGCGGCATTCCTCAAAGGTATTGAGCAGAAGCTCATACTTTTCGAGGAGCTCAGCTTCACGGGCAGAAGGGTTGTCCTCGAGATCATCATCAGGAGACTCAGAGTCAGAGTCAGAGAGGGGGGTATGATCTTTTACCTTCCCAGTAAATGGGGGGCAGTCTCCTTCTGAGTCAGAGCGACCCATTAGCCCGAAGTAGGCTTACTCATCATCACTGGAGTCTGACGAATCAGATTCACTCAGTGTTTTTGGCTTTTTGGCAATGTAGCTCCTCTCCTCCTTCTTATCTCTAAAGGACTTGTGCTCCTCTCCCTTCCCCTTATCTCTCTTGCTTTGGTGGCAGTCAGCAACGACGTGGCCTGGCTTATTGCATCCAAAGCAAATAATGTCAGCAAAGTGATGTTTGTTCTGTTTAGGTTCATACCGGTCAGAAGAGTAATTCTTCTTCTAATGTCTGGAGGAGGAGTCGTCTCTCTTTCTTTGATTCCTCATCTTGAGGAACTTCTTGAACTCTCGAGTGATGAGGGAGAATTCTTCTTCAGATAGCTCTGAGCCGGAAGAGCATGGATCAGAGTCTTCTTCCTCATCCTTTTTCCAAGAGCGGGACGAGGCTGCACCCTTGCCTTTCCTTGAGTGATTGTCTTTCAGGGATACAGTCTTCTCTTTGGCAGCGGCTCTATCGGCTTCTTCTTCAGCTTTTCTGGTGTTCAGCTGAAGCTCATAGGACATAAGCTTCCCAAACAGAATCTGGGGATCAGTTTCTGCCAGCTTGCCAAATTCTCTGATGGCGCAGATCTTGGTGTCTCATTCCTTAGTAAGGGATCTAAGGAATTTGTCATTTAATTCACCATCGGTGAACACTCTGTCGTAACCCTTCAGGGCATTGACGATCTTCAGGAAGTTCTCAAAAGTCACTCTGATTTCTTCCTTCGGACCTTGCATGAAGGCCTCATAATTCTGGTTCAGAAGGGATCTTCGATCATCCCGTACTTCATCTGTGCCTTCCATCAGAATGATTAGGCAATGCCATATGTCCTTGGCAGTCTTGCAGTTGCTGAAGTTCTGCATCATGGAGTCATCGACGGCGCTGACAAGAATGTTCTGAGCCTTCTGGTCTAGACCGACAAGCACCATCTCATCATTATCCATTTCGGAGAGCTTCTTGGGTACCATCTTGGTCGAATCAATGGTGGAGGCCTCAGTGGGGATATAAAGTCCCTCCTCCACCATTATGAAGAGTCGGGGGTCGACTGCTTCCATGTAAAACCTGATCCTTTCCTTCCAGATAGGAAAGTTCAGTTTGGTGCACACTGGGATCTTTCTTGAATACTTGAGTCCGTCCATTTCAGAGATCTTCTTTCTTCTTGACACTAGATGCAGGATCTTACTCAAGGTGTTAACCTTATTGATGAGTAACCTCCCTCTGATACCACTTGAAAGTATCTAGTGTCGACTAAATCCACCTATGGAGGGGGGAATAGGTGTCGTGCAGTCTTTTGCGGAATAAAGTTTACCTGCACAATTAAACAAACACAGCACAGAAAACACATAAGAAATTATAGTTGTTCCCCGATTTGGGTACGTCCACTTTCCCCCTTCGACCTATCTCCCACCAAGGGACGACTCGGTCACTTCTCCAACCGGATCGAAATCCAATCCTCACACTACGGAAGGAACCCTTCCAACAACGGAGTCACAACTCAACCACCACAGGTTGCACCCAACCCTTACAACAAGGAATAAAAATTCCTTTACAACAAAACCCAAAATAGAATGTATAAGAAAATACAAACAACGCTCTTGGAGAATCTGATGTCCTTCTTCGTTCGTTGAGGCTTTCTTGAAAGTTACGAAGAGTCCACAATCGGAGTTCTCTCTTGGAGAGGATCTTGTCAAGATCGGCGGTGGCAAGTGATTGCGGCGGCGATACTTTGTATATCTAAACTTCTTGACGAAGCAAGCAAAGTCTACGAACGATCTCAGTCAGATCAGTCGTCTCAATCGATTCGAAATGAAGAACTAACCTCGTTCAACGAATCGAGAGACAGGAGATCTCAAGAGATATGCGTGAGACGCACTGCTAGCCTCGGTACTGTCGTCGGAAGATCAAAGAAGCTCTGAGATCAGCGGCAGCAACGAGCTTGCGAGCGGAGTCAGCGATCGGCGATTTTCCGCGATCTGCTAGGGCACAGCGTCATCTTTTTGATTTCGCGTGAATAGTTACTGTAGAAGTTCTAAATACCCGAGTATTTATACCTGAGGCCAACCCTAAAGTCCGTTGTGGGATCCAAAAAGTGAAACCCTAGCCCCGGCCGAAACGGCGCAACGCATCTTGGTTCGGTTCAGTGAGTGAAGAAAATTGCCTAAGACAAAATCGGCGAGAATCATTGGTGATTCCTGTCGAAGTCGGTGGGAATCATTCACGATTCCCGTCGATTCTGCCTTAGCAGAATCCCTGTCTAGAAAATAGCCAGCCGAAAGAAATCGGTGGGAGAGGATAGCTGATACTCGACAAATCGACGGGAATGCAGACAGATTCTCGTCGAAGTCGGCGAGAATCACTTGCAATTCTCCTCGATTCTGCCTTGGCAGAATTCCTGTTGGATAACTGTTAGCCGGAAGGAAGTCAGCGGGAATGCAGAGTGATTCTCGTCGAATCGGCAGGAATCACTTAGTGATTCCCGTCGATTTTGACTTAGAAGAATTTCTCTTCCTTCCTTTGAGGACTTAGTCTTTGACCCATCTTTGCTCCTCTTCTACTCTTGATCTACCTCGACCCTGTACTTGAAAATAAGTACACTTCAATAGAGAGAGCACACGTGAGTCAACACACTGATCTGCTCAACGAGGGATTACGTTGCGCAGACCCGTGTATATTGACCCACTGCACCCTGACATTGGTGTGTACTTAGCATGGAATAGCTGCAAGCACAACTTGATAGAAGATCATCAAATACATTGTCAATTCAACTTAGCTTGTTCAGGGGCTTCTTCAAATCAGGTACATTTGGATACAATACCCAACAGACCTCCCTCCATTATTCCCCTCCTCCAAATGAAACTTTCCCCTTAATTACCTTCATTAAACCCTAATTAAATCACTTAATTCAGATTAAATAAATTTGATAAACTTAGTGGGTCTTAGGTTGGGCCTTGGGTAAGGCCTTAGCCCACTTGAATTCGCTTGGGCTCTCATTTAGCCTTTACGGGTTAATTTGACCATGGTTGATCTTTGGGTTGACTTTGATCAACTTGATAGGTTGACTGTTCCAAGGAATGTGTCTTGTGTCCCTTGACACCACCCAATGTTGATTGGGTCTTGGTGATGTCCCAATTGGGTCCACTTTGCCAAATAGCGTGATTTTGACCTAAATAGGGCCAAGTTTGACTTTGGTCAAACTGGTCAACTTGGTGACCCCATGATGTGGCTTTTGGGTCTATTTGGCCCTAATGACATTACAAGGCTAGGGGTGGGATCAACTTTAGGTTTTGAGGCCATTAGGACCTCTTAGGGGAAAGTTTGACATATATTAACTTAAGGTTGACTTTGGTAAATTCGACTCACTAGATTGATCAAGCTTTGAGTCCATCGATCAGTTGCCTCTCTCTTAGGGTTAGGGAAGTATTAATGAGCTTACCTTGAGGTGATGAGTTCATGTGAGTGTGTATTGACCTACGTTGACTTGTGCACATTGAGGGTGCATTTAGTCATTTCCATAAGCTCAAGCTGAGTTAGGGACACACTAGGGCCTTCATGCACCACTCAAGCCCTAACCCTAACTTTAGGGGGCCTAGAAGTGCGGGGGATGTTACAAAAAGTAACTCGAAACTCTACCCGTGCATGTGACACATAACGAGAGTTTTGAATATCGAGCTAGAGGATTCCGATCTAAATTCTGTCAGTTCCTATAACTTCATATGGTCAATACGAACGCATTGAAACTCGTTGCGTCGTAATCTGAAGTCTAACAGCGAATATGAGTGTTTTGACCGTTTTAGAGCGCCGCGACGCACAAATTTGGTTTTTTGCCAAACGAACTCGGATTCGACCTCAGTCAGTGGCGTTGAATTCGTATGGTCAATACAAAGTCAACAGAGTTTGCCCGGTCAGTTTCAGCAATGAGTGGTCAATCTGTGTTTGAATCAAGCACAGTCGTGCACCGAAAAGCGTGCACACACCAATTATGATCTCCAACAATGAAGTTGTTCTTCAACAATAAAGAAAAAGAAGAAGAAAAATTGATAAACAGGTTTAAGTTTAATTTTATCTTTTTTGATTTAACACATAAGATATTAAATTTTGTAATATTTATGAATATTTAATGTTTGAAAATTTCTTGAATATGTTGCATTGATTTGTGCACTACTTGTGCTTCAAGTTATGATGTATGTTTGATATTTCGATGTTTTGAGAACTATTTATTGCACTTGATATATATATATATATATAGTCATGAGTTCAAAATTCTAATTGTCGTCGATCCCTGGCATGATAAATCGGCTGCCGTCCGATCTAACTCAACCCTCTCTCCAGACTTTTTAAAGGACTCCTAAACCTACTTTAGGACAGTCCTAAACATATTCAAAATTGGATTAATTTAGTCAAATCCACTTGCGGGCTGGCCAGCACGCAAGGACGACAGCCCACAAAAGCTTGCAAGCCCGCCATCACGCTAAAGCAATGACTTCAACAGCATGGACCACCGAATTATATTTAAACCCGGATTTTTTTTTTGCAGGCAGTGTGGGACAAAACAGGCGGGTGAACAGGGCTCCGCCACTGTTCACCCGCCTATTTATAATATTATTATACTAATATATATAATTTTATTATAAATATTAATAAAATTTTATAAAAAACAGGCAGGGGGCGAAGCCCGTCGGGGGCCCGCCAACACGGGAACATGTTTATCCTGCTAGCTCAGTTCATACTTGTCGACTTAACTTGCTTAGTCTAAGTCAAATGTCGACTAGACTACTCACATCGACTAGACCAGCCACAATGGCTACCGTCATGCATTACTGCTTACTGATAACTCTAGGCGCTAACATGTTGACGGGATGCACGACCGACCAGACTGACAATGTCGACTGGAAGGAAAGATTGGCATGAGAGCTTATATTGAGGAGAGTTACTTTCTACCGCTGGCGATAGCAATACTGCCAGCGCTAGCTATGTCGACTAGACTGTTATGTCAATTGGAAGGAGCACATTGGCGAGACAACGCATGTTGACTGAAATTATCAACTACCGTTGACGATAGCCTTACCGCTAGGTGCTAGTAAATCAACTGAAAGGAAGAGTCGACTAGAAAGCTGATGTCTACTGGAAGACAATATCGATGAGACAACACGTGTCGACTAGAGTTGGGAGCTACCTCTGGAGATAGCCGTAACGCTGAGAACTGTCCTTGTCGACTGAAAGGATGGATCGACTTGGCACTGCATGTAGCCTTGAAGAAGAATCAACGAGACCAAGTTTTTCAACTACCGTCGTGCACTCCAGCTAGCGCGTCGCGCTCTCTGGAAGTCCATGTCATCGATCTGATTGCTCAACACGGGAACGTGATGGTAGCTATAGAAGGAAATGACACCACTACTCCCGTTAGCGACTAAGCCCGCCAACACGGGAACGTGGTGGCTGCTATTCACGCTCACCTCTTTCAAAAATATTAATTATGCTCTCATTTTATATTTTAATGACTTGACATATATTATAATATATTTCAAAGAAATTAAAATACAATGTTCATTCAAATAATTACACTATAAAAAAATTAGAAGTGACGATGAAAATCCACTTAAATTCAAAATGTTTTTTAGTAGAGCTCCTACACCTAATATGGTAGGTTGTTATTAGGCATGTCAGCATTCTATTCAAGAAAGGTTATCATTAGGCATATCAGTGATATTTTCGATGTGATAAAATTAAATCATTCAACTTTATTAAAGTCAAAATTAATATTTTTAGGTCAAAACGCATATTATTTTACAAAATAAAAATTGTAATACTTATGTATATTTTTTATGGTCATTTTGAGTACTCATATGTATATGTTGCAGGCGAAACCCGCCTAAATGGGGCGGGCGAAGCCCGTCATCGCCGGTCGGGTACTGTCGCTCATGGTCATAGGGGCGGAGCCCCGTGTCGGGCACTCGTATATATATATAACATAATTTGTTATAATGTATCATGTCATACTGTATCCTTGATTTTAAATTTTATCGTACCGATACGTATCGTGCCCGATACCTATACTAGTGCTTCCTAGGTCCCCATAAACATATGACGCAATTAGTTTATACAAGGGAATTAACAGTAATCAGGGTAAAATTAAAGATCTCGATTATGGCACACAAACCTTGCTATATGCACAGGGGCGGATCCAGGAAATTTTATTAGGGGGGGCCCAATCAAAAGGCGAAGAATTTTTTTTATGATCGATGTCTATACCTAAATTTGCACATGTCAAGATATCAATATTGGGTCATAAAAAAGAATTATTTTTTTATTGTAACTTATCTATTTAGAGACATCTGAGCTCAGTCTTTTATCAGTTATTAGAAAATTAGAATATTGTGTTATGCTGGTCTGATCTTTGTTGCAGTATACATAAAATAACTTTTCAATAATTTAAGATGTGGTAATTTAAAAAGTATTAACAATTTCAATTTGAATTGTTTGTTCAGGTGTTCGGGTTAAATATTTGTGTGATGAAGTAAATAAATCCCAAAAAAAATATGTTGATTATAATGAAAATATTTAAGATGACTTCATTGCTATAAAGTATGAGTTGCAATAAAAGTGTAAAGTATTATTATTATTATTTAAACATTTGACTGGGCAAATTGTCGTCATCATTTGTCAACACCCCTAAGAACTTATGAAAGTTCCTCTTTAAAGTAAGAGAAGTTCATATTAAAATGATCTCAAAGTAAAAGTGTGGACGCATGCTCCTGCAGAGAATGAGAATTTTAACACGGGGGGCCCAAACTATTCAAAAAGTTAAAGAAACACGTAGTCAAAATTCATTGGCTTTGAACTCGTGTATTCTTAGGGTGTAATAAAGGAGACACTGAGAAATAAAATAAGATTACAGGAGTTAAGTAAAGAAGACGTTGTGTTATATCGTGCTGAAGATGACGATAGTATTTTTTCAGAGATTTCAAAAAAGTTATGAGTAAAGAAAAAGGTGGACTTCGCGGGGTCAAAATTGTTTGCAGCTATCTTAACTAAATTTATATATGTTATCTCCATAAAAATTAATTTAACCAGTTACATCTCATGTCAACTTTCTCATCTTTCAACGAAAAAAAAAAATGTCTTCATCTTTCTGGGCTCTTTTCTCCCTTATTCGGACACCGTTTTTGACGTATAAGTAGTCAAAATCCATTAGCTCGACGAGAGGAACACAAATTCATCATCTATTTTACCAAAATCCTTGGGGGGGCCCGGGCCCCCGTCGGCCCCTCCTTAGATCCGCCCCTGTATATGCAGGATCCAATGTCACCAAGGAAAGAATACAAGGTATTATTAATAGGAGGGGATTACCCCAGAACTTCATGAAATGGATGCACTAAATTACTACTTAAAGAATAGAATAGATTTCCTCCATAATGTATCCAAGCTACAGAGACCCTTGATAAATTATACCATTACTAAGGAACTATATTATTGCAAGAAATTCTCTCCATTTCTATCAAAATTAACCACTGCAGCTTTTAATACCAGTTGAAACCAGTTCGTAACATCTGAACTGATGAGGACAGCAGCTGGCTATTTTGGACAATCTTTAGCAAAAAGAGTATTGTTGATGAGTAATTGTACCATCTACCTTAAAAATACCCTCAATTTCCTCAACAACAAAAAACCAAACAAAAGAATCCTCTTCAATTTTGCTCGAGACAGATGAAGAAATTAACAATTCTACATTGTATTATTGATGTGTTAACTCATGGCTGCCCCCAAAGTACCCCATCCCTAGCACAAAGCTAGGGCAGAATGGTTTCTTTCGATTTGAGTAGAAAGCAAAGAAAACAAGAATGCAAGGTGGCAAAGGAACAGAAGAAGAAGAAGAAGATCAGAGCTGCTGATCTTCAGGAAAATCTTGGTTCCCCGGAGAAAACCAGTGTTGCCTGAAACAGAATTGCGCATCTCAGCAGCTCATCACAGCGCAGTTATACACAAAGCTCCCAGATTGCTTCCTGGCAATCATATTCCATTCTGGGGACGCCCCCGCCTTCGGAACCCACGAATGGAGCTCTATCACCCCTCCGCCCAATGCCCCGGGCCCTCCTATGACTATGAGTTGGTCCCCGCATGCCCTGAATGCGAGTCCCCATCCATTCATGGACGCCGACCTTTCCGGCAACCTCCCCAAAGTGACCCATGTGTTGTTCTTCTTGTCATATTTCCTCACCTCTTGCCGGGCGTAATGAGCGGCGTACAGCTCGTTACCGACGACCCCAACAAGAGGAGGCGCGCCGCTCGCTCCATTCAGACCCTGCGCCATACTCGGGATGATCCTCCAAGTTCCTTTCCCCAAATCAAACTCCTCCCCGCAAGCAAGCAACTCGCCGTTGCTCCCCATGCCTCCGATCACATAGAACTTCCCATCCATGAAAACCCCCGAGCACATCTTCCGCGGCTTGTTCATGCTCGGCAGCGCCGTCCATGTTCTCGTCTCCGAATTATAAAGCTCCGCAGAGCTCAATATGGACCCGCGGGCGTCGCAGCCGCCCGCGAAAATAGCCTTCTCCCCAATGCTGGCCGAGCCAAACAGGCATCGGGGCGAGTTCATCATGACACCGGGAGACCAGGAGTTTGTGAGAATGCTGTATCTCAGCACAGTGTGGGAGAAGACGACCTTCCCGAACACGAGGAGCTCGGTGCCGACGGCGAGGGACTCCTTGTCGGAGCACATAAAGCATTCGTTGTGAGGCATCCTCGGCAACTGGATCCATCGGGCGCGGTAGGGATCGTAGGCCACCCACTCTTCCACGGCGCAGGAGAAGTACACCCACTGCTCAGCAATGCCGTGCATCCTTCGAAGACGATACAGCTCTCCGCTCTTGATCAAGGAGCGAAATCCGCGACTGAGCGAGGCGAGGGATCCGTGGTCGGAGCGGGAGCACCGAAGGATGCAGTTGATGGAATTGTCCCGCCCAATTGTCTCGATGAGGTTGTTGGAATCGGAGGTCGAGGATTCGAGGAGCTTGATGGATTTGGGGTGTCTTCCCTCATCCCTGCCCGCGAACTCGCTCTGATTCCCGGATGAAATGCCAGGAGATCTTTTGGTGCTGGATCTCTCGAGAAGATGGTGGGTCATGTACGCCCATTTTGATTCTTGTTCGCAGAGATCTTTTGGCAATGCCCGCGATATCAAACACGACTGGCCTTCCAACATCTCTGTAGAGATCTGTATCCCGAAGAAGGGCTAGGTTAGGTTTTCTCTCTTCTTTCTTGGCCGACTAAACCCTAAAAGCTCGGCTTCCTTTTCTTCTTCTTCTTCCAAGCCTATTCAGTAATGAAGAAAGAAAATCAACACGAAACGAAAGAGAAGACAATCCGGCGCTGTTCGCCAGTAGCGCGGAAGAAGAAATCAGCACAAAAGCAATCAAATAATCACACAAGCAGCCGAAGTTAAAAGTGATCTGGCAATCCAGTTAGATCGATGCAAAAGGGGCGCGGAAGAAGAAAAAGCCTATTCGGAAACAATCAGAAAGGGGCCGCGAAACCCTAAATTCAGATCTGGATGATGATGATGATGATGATGATGATGATGATGCAGATCTTACGATTCCTGAAAACGATGTGAAACTACCTGCCAGCAAATCGACAAAGCAGCTCTTCCTCAAAGCTCATAGCGATCCAACAACACGGAAAGTATTTCCAAACACCCAACAACGATCGGATCAACCAAGAAAGTCCCCTAAAATTGATGTTTCCTACGCTAGCTTCGTTATTGGTCGATTCGAGAAGCAGAACCAACTGTAAACAATAGACAATCAGGAGCTTTTGCTTACAAGCTGGCAATGGTTGATATAAAGCTGAATCCATCTACTTATAATCCATCATTTTGTGTGTTCTTCTTCACTGCATTTCTCCTTCTTCGTTGAGATTCTTCATTCTCCTCTGCATTTCTTATTATTAGGGATATATTAGGGATACATCTAATTTAAGAGTCCCATTTATTCCCCTCAATTCAAACCCCCACTCTTTTTTTTATCTTTTTTGTCAATTCATATTTATTAGGTTAATAGTTAATGTCATGTCTAATTTAATATTATTACTATTTTATTACAACATTTCTATAAACTGCTATAATTTAGTTGTATTAAATATTCAGAAGATTAGGATTAGAGCATCTCCAACCGGTCTCTATAAATGCAGAATCTGTATTTTTGCCGGAATTTTCGCCTCCAACCGTTCGGCAATTTCCTCTCCATTTATGGAGATCTTCTCTCTCCTCCTCTAAATATAGAGTCGGGGGAGAGGAAATGTCGTGGCCGGCATTTAGTTTTTTATTATTATTTTAAATTTTTAATTACTTAATTCTTTATTTTATGAATTTTTCGTATAATCTATAAATTCTCGTACCCGCTATAATATTTTTTCAATTGTGACATATAATATATCAATAAAATTATTTTTTCGAGACCTACAAAACGAGACCAATATTGAATACATTCTAATTATTATTTGACATTCAAAAAGAAGGAGAAGACTTTTTTACTGATTAAACTTGCATAAAAAAAAATACATTCAAATTAATATGCATAAAATATTCAAAATTACATTGCTTCATTTCCATGTCGTTCCCACAAGTGTTCAACTAGTGCATCTTGAAGTGCAAAATGTGCATCTCTGTCTTTGATCTTTTTATGCCGATTTAGGAACTGACGAAATCGTTCGACTTCACTAGTGTTCAACTCTTCAATATTTTGAGTTTGTGATGGAGTAGAAATAGTGGCATAGTCATTTTCATCCCGCTCGTCTTCGACAATCATGTTGTGCATTATAACACAAGCAGTCATGATATCGTGTAAAACATGTTTATCCAAAAATCGGGCAGACCCCTTAATTATCGCAAATCTTGATTGAAGAACTCCAAATGCCCGCTCTACATCTTTTCGACATGCTTCTTGCATCATTGCAAAGTGTTGTTGTTTTTTTGTCATGTGAATGAGAAATAGTCTGAACTAGTGTTGACCACTTCGGATATATTCCGTCGGCTAAGTAGTAACCAACGTCATATTTTTTCCCCAAAATTTCATAATTAGTAGGAGGCGTGATACCTTGTGCTAAGTTGGCAAACAAAGGAGACGCTTGCAGGACATTGATATCATTGTTCGAGCCTGGTAAACCAAAATATGCGTGCCATATCCATAAGTCATAAGATGCTACTGCCTCGAGAATAATTGTTGGCCCACCGTGCCGTCCTGAATATTGTCCTGCCCATGCTGTCGGGCAATTTTTCCACTGCCAATGCATGCAATCTAGACTTCCCAACATCCCTGGAAATCCTCGTTCTTCACCTTTCCGTAATAATCTAGCAACATCATTGGCGTTGGGATATCTCAAATATTCGTCTTTGTACACTTGTACAATGGCCCTGCAAAATCTCTTCAAACATTGGATCACGGTTGACTCACCGATTCGAATATATTCATCGCAGTTATCAGCTGCTGTTCCATATGCCAACATACGGAATGCTGCCGTAATTTTTTGTAAAGTTGACAATCCAAGCGTTCCAAGACCATCCTTCTTTTGAATGAAGTAATTACCGTGCTCCCGCACCGCGGCGACAATACGAAGGAATAAATTCTTTCGCATTCGAAATCTTCTTCGAAAATATGTTTCCCCGTATGTGGGATGATCGGAGAAGTAGTCATTCCACAATCTAGTATCACCTTCAATCCTGCCCCTATTGATTACCGCATGACCAGGTGTTGAACCTCTGTTTTTTGGAAGTTCATCTCCGTGAAGTTGAACTGCAATTTTGGCTGTGTTTGACGCATAAGCACAAGCCAAAATTTCATCTTCTTGCTCCCATTCAGCTGTGTCTTCTTCCCACTGATGAATTTGCTGATAAAATAATTCATCATCCGAAGACGATGAAGATCGTAAATGAGATGACCCTGCACCGTAGTTCATTTTTTGGATGAGGGAAAGATAGTTAGTTAGCCGGAAAATGAGAACGGAAGTGTTGATTATATAGGATTTTTGGATTCTCATCACCAGCATTGGATTCTCTACCAGCATTGGATTCTCCATAGCTTTGGATTCTTATCACAAGCATTTAATTCTCCACTAGCATTGGATTCTCTACCAGCATTGGATTCTCTACCAGCATTGGATTCTCCATCAGCATTGGATTCTCCACCAGCATTTAGGCCGTTCGACGCTATTATAAAAAGAGCCGAACGGCTCTTTCTATAATAGCGTCGAACGTCCATTTAGTCCGTTCGACGCTATTATAGAAAGAGCCGAACGGCTCTTTTTATAAAAGCGTCGAACGGCCATTTATGGCCGTTCGACGCTAGTATAGAAAGAGCCGAACGGCTCTTTTTATAAAAGCGTCGAACGACCATTTATGGCCGTTCGACGCTAGTATAGAAAGAGCCGAACGGCTCTTTTTATAAAAGCGTCGAACGGCCATTTATGGCCGTTCGACGCTATTATAGAAAGCGTCGAACGGCTCTTTTTATAAAAGCGTCGAACGGCCATCCGGCTCTTTCTATAATAGCGTCAAACGGCTCTACCAACATTGGATTCTCCACCAGCATTGGATTCTCCACCAGCATTGGATTCTTATCACAAGCATTGGATTCTCCACCAGCATTGAATTCTTATCACCAGCATTAGTTCTATAAGTATCTCACCAACATGAAGTGCAAGCAAAAGAAGATCAATCACTCTTTCTCTCCTTAGTTAAGAAGAGCACTCCTTCTCTCCTTAACCATGACTTCCAGTCGGGGAACAGCATTCTCAGTGAAAGAAGATCAAGCACTATGCTATGCATGGCTTGAGGTATCTGTAGACCCAGTTATGGGTAGTAATCAGAAGGAGCATAGGATGTGGGAAAGAGTTTCAGTGATTTTTCACAAAACAAGACCCGCAACTTGTTTAGGACAGAGAACCCCTAAATCTCTCTCCTGTCGTTGGTCATTGTTAGCAAGTAAGGCTAGCAAATTTCGAGGATGTATTCGACAAATTGAGCAACGAAATCCGAGTGGTGCATCTGAACTCGATATTGTAAGTACTAATTTATATTTTACATAATATATTAAAGAATCACTATATTTTAATTATTGTTTGTTTGTAGATTAATCAGGCCAAAAGTTTATATGGAGAAGATCCGAACGAGAAAAGAGGCTTCTTGTTTGATCATGTTTGGTCAATTTTGAAAAATACAGAGAAGTGGATAGAGTCGTCCGAGACTACAGAAGGTAACAACTCTCAACATTTTGACATGTCACAACCTTTTGATTCTAACTCTCCCACCCAACGGAGACGAATAGACCTAAACACAGACAGCAATGAAATGAACCGTAATAGTACTGGTGATGAAGAATCTCCGGCCTCAATTTCAAATACAAGACCTACTGGAAGAAAGAAAGAAAAAGAGAGAAGAAGACAAGTTAGTTGTAAAAAGTCGGCGGATATTGAAACCCATTTTAAAACAAATGAAGAATTCTTAGAGATTTTAAAGAGAGGACAAGAAGAACGAGCAAAAGATAGGTCTTCTATGACTCAACTCTTGAAGTTAAAGGTCGAAAATGAAAAGAAAAAACTAGAACTTCAGAGTGCTAAATAAGATCATGATATTATGATGATTGATTTACAAAGCATAAAAGGAACTTCAGAGCGGCAATATTTTCGGCAAAAAAAACAAGAAATTATGAATAAAAATGTGAAACAATCCCTATTTAGAGGATCATCATCACTCGAAGCTACCGGGGGAGGAGGCATGTATGGAGGTTGTGGTGATGGAGGAAACCATTATGGAGGAGATCAACATGGAGGACATCAGTTTGGAGGAGGTTGGCATGTAGGAAGCCAATATGGAGGAAGTCATTATGGAGGAGACCCACACGAAGGACCTCAATTTGGAGGGTCTTAATTTGGTGGACCTCAATTTGGAGGGTCTCAATTTGGTGGACCTCAATTTGGAGGGTCTCAATTTGGTGGACCTCAATTTGGAGGGTCTCAATTTGGTGGACCTCAATTTGGAGGACCTCAGTATGGAGGAAGCCAGTATCGAGAAAGCCAGTATGGAGGAAGCGACTATAGAGTACCCGGGTATAGAGGAGAACAACCAGGGGGAAGCGCACGCGTAAGTCGTAGCGAACCCGATGATGACCTCCCCGAATTTTAGAATTACTACCAAATGTAATTTTTTTTTGAATTATGCTATGTGTGTTGTATTTTAGTTATGTAATCAAATTTGAAATTTAAAAAAAAAACTTTAAAATTCGTCGACGTTTTTGCTTTAAACGTGAAGCTCTGCTCGACGTTTTTGCTTTATATCTATAAGAGCTCTGCTCGCCACTTTACGGGTAACACTTCTATTTATATTTAAATATTTATATTTAAATATTTATATTTAATTATAAATATAAATATTTAAATATAAATAATTTCAATATTTTTAAGAGCTCTGCTGGACGTTTATATTTAAATATAAATATTTTTATTTTTATTTTAATTATTATATATATTTATTTATACATAAAAATATGTAAATTATATAAATATATTATTATTATATGTATATTTATTTATACATATAATATTAAAAAAATCATGTTCTCCAAATATGGAGAACATGGTTGGAGTTGGTTCTCCATGTTCTCCATATTTGGAGAACATAAATCTCTAAATATAGAGATGAATCTCTAAATATAGAGATCTCTGGTTGGAGATGCTCTTAGGGCCCCCTCGAACTCGAAATACCTATTATTATTTATAATATTTGTTGCGGTCAAATTCGGCGCTCCGGTCGATCCGGACTAATTTGGACCGCCTTAGCTCGCGGAGCGGTCGAGCGCGCACACCGACAGTTGAAAAAAGGGAAATGTACAGCATGAGTTTTAACGTGAAAACCCTTCAACTGGGTGAAAAACCACGTGACCGGTTATGTGTCAGTCAAAATCCACTAAGTTGTTGGTGATTACAAAATGTTAGGAGAATCAAGGGCGACAAGCCGCTCCTTGTTACAAAAGTGGAGGTGAGAGGGAGAATTGCTCTTCCCACGGGCAACAGGCTGCGCCGTGGAGAGGGCTTGAACGGTGGAATCCGTGTTAGTCTTCGGAGCTTGGAAGCTGGCGCGGCGTTCCACGCAAGGATGTCTTGTAAGTCTTCTTCTTCTTCAGGTTTGGGAACTTAGTCGTTTTCACCTCGGCGGAGCTTCGCGGTGGCTGGAGAATTCTCTACGGCAGGAAACGAGCAGAGCTCTTGCGCAAGGAAGAAGAAGCTGCGGAGGAAAAAAAAAGTCTGAAATGAAGAGCCCCTGGGGTCCTTTTATAGGCTCCGGGGGAGGATCATGGCGGGCCCCACCACTAAAGTGGTGGGTTAGTGGGTGGTTACTCACGGATCGGACGGCTATGGAGGTTTCATCACAATCGGACGGTGGAGGCATGAGCGGCGTGCCACCGGGCGGTGGTGGTCGGCGGGAGGCGGTCGGCGGCGGTTGGCGGCGGCCGGCCGGCCGGCGGCCGGCGGCGATGGTTCCCTCCTTTCGTGATGGGAGAAGAGTTAGTGGAGAGATAAAAGGGGAAGTGGGCCCTCCCACTCTCCTCCTATCATGATGGGGATCATGGGGAGTGGGTTGACTAGTCAACCCCATGATCCCCTCATTTGGAACGGTTATGCGCACCCCAAATGGTTTAAAAATGGGCTTATCCTCATCAATTGCCCCCCAAATCCTTAGTTGTCGGAGATTGGCACAAGCGACAGAACAAGGATTTTTCCTCATTCCTTTTGACTATGACGACGTCCAGTGACATGCTAGAAACGTCCGCGAGCATCACCTTGCGAGCCCATGTAGCTGCATATTAAAAAATTTCTGCGGGAGAAGGGGGGACGACGCGTCCATGATCGAACGACGTGACGGCAGCCAACGCGCGGGCATGCGAGGTGCGCGGACCAAGTCATGTGGGTGCGCGCGAGCTGCGCGCGAAAAACAGTATCGGGCAGTAGTGCACGGACTGCGCGCACGATGTGCTGTAATTAATTGCAGCGCACGTAGTGCGGGCGCACTGTTGTGCGCGCACACTACGCGCTGCAATTAATTGCAGCGCGCACTGTGCGCGCGCACTGTGCGCGCGCACTGTTGCGCGCGCAGTGCACGCGCATTGTTGTGCGGGCACTGTTGCGCGCTGTTGCGCGGGCACTGTTGCGCGCGCAGTGCGCGCGCACTGTTTCGCGCGCACTGTTGCGCGCGTAGTGCGCGCTGCAATTAATTGCAGCGCGCACTGTTGCGCGCGCTTTGCGCGCTGCAATTAATTGCAGCGCGCGCTGTTTCGCGCTGTGTGTGCGTGCGCTGGTGTGCGCAGTGCACGCGCATTTTCGTGCGCTGTGCGCGCAGTTAGCGTGTTATGCGCGCGCAGTTAGTGTGTTGCATCACGCACACTACGAGCGCCTAGTTTGCGGGCGCAGGTTGCGCGCCGCGCGGGCGCAGCTTGCGCGCCGCGAGGGCGCAGTTTGCGCGCCGCGAGGGCGCAGTTTGCGCGCTGCGCTCGCACAGTTTGTATGCGTGGTGGGTGCGGTGTGCGCGAGTTGTAACATGCATGGCGGACTAAGCGCCCAAGGGAAGAGATTACTGAGATATGGAGTTTTTTTTGCCCACCGAGTGTATCACCGAGTACTTCTTGTACAAGGTCGAAAGAGGAAATTTGCTGCGGCAAGGAGCATGGGTGCAAACACGGCGCCTCCATTTTTATCGAGGTTGAAGGATACCTCAGTTGGCGAGGTTGATGCTGTTTTACGTACGTATGACGTGCAGCGTCATTTTGCGCGAGACCGACTCGCGATTATTGCTCGCACGAGCTTGGCTCGTGACTTTTGCTCGCACGAGCTTGGCTCGTGACTTTTGCTCGCACGAGCTTGGATCGTGACTTTTGCTCGCACAAGACATGCTTGTGACTTTGCCTTGCGCGGTTTGTGATCGCGGCTTAGTTTAATTGAGGTTGGCTCGCGGCTTTGCTGGCTTGCCGCCGTGCTTGCACGAGGCTGGCTCGCGGCTTGATTTGCACGGTTTGCGACCGCGGCTTGACTTTCGCGAGGGTTGCTCGCGGCTTAGCTTGCGAGAGGATTGCTCGCGGCTTAGCTTGCGCGAGGGTTGCTCGCGGCTTAGGTTGCGCGAGGGTTGCGCGCGAATTAGACTGCGCGAGGGTTGCTCGCGGCTTAGATTGCGCGAGGGTTGCTCGCGGCTTAGATTGCGCGAGGGCTGCTCGCGGTTTAGATCGCGCGAGGGTTGCTCGCGACTTAGAATGCACGAGGGCTGCTCGCGGTTTAGATCGCGCGAGGGTTGCCCGCGACTTAGAATGCGCGAGGGCTGCTCGCGGTTTAGATTGCGCGAGGGTTGCCCGCGGCTTAGGTTGCGCGAGGGATGCTCGCGGCTTAGGTTGCGCGAGGGATGCTCGCGGCTTAGGTTGCGCGAGGGATACTCGCGGCTTAGTTTGCGTGAGTGATGCTCGCGTCTTCTTCGTGAGGGGGACAGGCCCCCACGGTGTCGTCGGAGAGTGTATGTACTCAATCTGACCGTCGGAGAGCGTAGGTGCTCAATCCGGGCACCGCAGAACGTATGTGCTCAATCCGGGTGCGATCGCGAGGGTGGGCAAGCCCTGGAGATGGCGTCAGAGAGTGTAAGTACTCCATCCGACCATCGGAGAACGTATATGCTCAATCCGGGCACTGAAGAACGTATGTGCTCAATCCGGTTGCAATCGCGAGGGGGCAGGCCCTGACGATGGCGTCGGAGAGTGTAAGTACTCAATCCGACCGTCGGAGAACGCAGGTGCTCAATCCGGGTACCGGAGAACGTATGCGCTCAATCCGGGTGTGATCGTGAGGGGGCAGGCCCTGACGATGGCGTCGGAGAGTGTAAGTACTCAATCCGACCGTCGGAGAACGTAGGTGCTCAATCCGGGCACCGGAGAACGTGTGTTCTCAATCCAGGTGCGATCGCGAGGGGGCAGGCCCTGGCGATGACATGACGTTTGAGGGGCAAAGTTGCTGAAGGACCTGCTTGTTTGGTTTGTAAGCACAGTTTTACCTTATAACAAATATGATATTATATTTGGAAATAAACTTGGTTCGCGCGAGCCTGAGCTCGTGACTTTTACTGTTCTAAAGTGACAAAACAAGGTGATGGAAAAAGCAGATGATTGACACCATTAATAAAAGATAAAAATGCGGAGGGATGGATGCGACACAAATTCCGGGCTGCAGGTGTGATGTAGAGGGTCGTCCTGCGTCGAGGAGAGCGTCCATCCTAGGTATTCATTGCTGGGGATCCGACGATGGTCTCTATGTTGCCTACCATCTGCCTTCCTCCACCGTTTCCTTGTGCTGGGATCTGTGCCTGTCTTTGCAAAAATCTCCCGAGGAGCCCCTAGCGAACAAGACGTTAAATTTCATCTTTGAGACCGGCGCACTCTTCAGTGTTGTGACCCATTGCACGGTGGAACTCGCAGTATCTTGTCTGGTCTGCCTTGGGGTTTGGTCGCGGTGCTCTTGGTCGTTGGAAGGCCGAATCATTCTGAATGGCATACATCACATTTGTGCGGGGTGTATTCAAAGGGGTGTATTCCTGAAATGGATGTTGCCCCCCATTCCTTTGAAGGTCTCGTTGATGACTATTGCGGCGATGCTCACTCTGGTGTCGTTCTTCTTATCTTGTGAGAGTTGGTTCCTCTTCTTTCTTCCTTTTCTGTCCTCCTCAAAACTGCTGTCGGTGCGCTTCAATAACTTCGTCGGCTGCTATCTGGGCCTCAACCCTGTGTACAAGATCTGGATAGCTGGGGACGGTTTCTCTCATAAGTGCTGAGTAGAAACCGCTAGGACGGAGACCTCCCAGGAACACTCCCCGTAGGAGCTCGGGGTCGACTCCTGGGATCTGGCGGGCTTCTGCAGTAAATCGTCGGAAGAAATCTTTAAGGGTCTTCCCTTTGTTTTGACGGATTCCAGAGAGATGTGTTGGATCGCGAACGATCCTTCGATTGGTGATGAATTGGTTGGAGAACTGTCTGGTCAGTTCGGCGAAGCTGGTAATGGTGCATGCTCTTAAAGAGTGAAACCAAGTTCGAGCTTGCCATTTGAGGGTGGTTGGGAATACTTGACATAGCAGCGGATCAGAGGCATTGAAAATTCTCATGATAGTGGTAAAATGATTGACATGTTTGAGCGGATCATCGGTTCCATCGAATATCTCGATGCTTGGGAGTTTGAATCCTTGCGGGATCGGATGGTCGAGGATTTGTGGGGCCAAGGGGGAGCCTTGGCAAAGCGGCCGATGAGGGTGAAAATCTCTCCTCGCGGCTTGGTGGTATTCTTCAACAATGAGTTCCCTGATTTCTTCTCGAGTGAGGAGAGGGTGGATGCGAGCATCGTTAACTAGATTATGGCAGGGGTGATCCGCCCTTGCTCCCCTTGGAGGGGGATGAGTCGAACTGACGGTATCAGAGTAGTCTTCAAGTTCTTCTTGCCTCGCAGGGGCTTCCTGGTTCCTTGCTGGATTAAGTGGTGGAGGATTATTAACTGGAGGAGGTGACCTTGGTGGAGCTGGAGGTGCTCCCAGGTTCCGAAGTAGTGCGAGCATCTTTGTCTGCTGCTCTTCCATTTGGCGAACACGCCCTTCCAAGGCGGGGACGAGTGTCACAACCCGCATTTTCCCCGAGGTTAGGAAGTATCAGAGTACGGGAAAACACGTGTCGTGATGCTACGTTCAGCAAGGGATAACTGCTGACGCTCAGGCAACGCACTAACACTTCAAATCCCAAGTTTAGAAATAGAAGAAAATTGGTTTATTTAAAGGTCATATCCCTCGGCACAGTTGATCAGCTAGTCCACAATAGGAAAAAAAATATATTTGTTTACATCAGAAAAATACTTTGATTTAGTTGATTTGACATCCTAAATGAGTATAAGGGCCCTCAAGGGACCACTTATGGTATGCACGACTCCTAAGGTGAGTATAGTATTTATATATGAAAGATATTTTTTACGCTTAAAGGTCATATCCCTCCCCCTACTAGTATGTTCCCAAGGCCAAGCCAAAATTGGCCACCAAGAGTCCAAAATATCTAAAAAGCTTAAAAACTTAAAACTGGTCCTGCGCCTGCCGAAGGGACCCTACTCCGCGAATACGGGGTTGCACACTATTGTTATACACAAACTCCATAAGCCGCAAACGCTCGTCCCACGCCCCACCATGGTCCAGAATATAGCATCGGATCATATCTTCCACAATCTGATTTACCCGCTCCGTCTGACCATTGGTCTGCGAGTGATAAACAGTGGAATATCTCAAATCTGTCCCCAACCCCTCTTGAAGGCTCTTCCAAAAACGAGACGTGAACCTGGAGTCTCGATCTGATATGATGCTCACGGGTACACCATGCAGTCAGATGACCTCCTCCAAATACAGCTCAACTATCTTCCTCATCGGGTAGTCGATCTTGAATGGCACGAAGTGAGCACTCTTCGTCAGTCTGTCCACAATCACCCATACTGAATCATGCCCCCTAAGAGATCTTGGCAAGCCTGTAATGAAATTCATCGAGATGCTTTCCCACCTCCAAGTCGGAATCTCCAAGGGGGTCAGCTTGCCACCTGGTCTTCCATGATCAGCCTTCACTCGCTTGCAAGTGTGGCACTCAGAAACAAATCTGGCTATGTCTCCCTTCATCCCATACCACCAGGCAATCTGCTTCAAATTGCGGTACATCTTGGTGGATCCTGGGTGGTATGCAACGCTAGATCCATGGGCTTCCCTGCACACCATAACCCTGATGTCACCAACCGCGGGAATGCAAAACCTGCCACGGTACTTCAAAGTACCTGCATCGTTTAAAGAAAAATCTGACAGTTCACCTCTCTCAGCTTGAAGATACAAACGCAGAAGGTCAGGATCATCCTTCTGATGTAATCTCGTGAGCGCGATCCATGAAGGTTCTGCCACTGCCAGGCTACTCTGCACATCGCAGCTACCCACAGAAATTCCCATCAACAGAAACTCCTCTACTAATAACTCGGCTGTGAGACCAAAAATCTTCCCTGATTTCCGACTCAGGGCATCGACCACCATATTAGCCTTGCCCGGATGATACTAAATCTCAACATCATAGTCGGCCACGTACTCTAGCCACCGCCGCTGACGCAGATTCAACTCCTTCTGCGTGAAGACATACTTCAAGCTCCTATGATCAGTAAAAATCCTGCACTGCACATCATACAGCAAATGCCTCCACAACTTCAGAGCATAGATAACGGCAGCAAACTCTAGGTCGTGCGTAGGGTAATTCCTCTCATGAGTCTTTAGCTGTCTCGACCCGTACGCAATCACCTTCCCGCCTTGCATCAGCACACATCCTAGCTTGATATGTGATGCATCCACATATACATCATACTCAGCACCTTCAGTAGGCAAGGACAAAACAGGAGCTGAACATAGCCTTCTCTTTAGCTCCTCAAAAGCCTCTTCACATTTGTCATCCCATACGAAGGCTACATTCTTCTGCGTCAACTTGGTCAATGGCGCAGATAGGGTGGAGAATCCCTCCACAAATCTTCTATAATAGCCCGTCAAACCCAAGAAGCTTCTGATCTCACGAGGAGTAATAGGTCTCGCCCATTCCATAACCACAACGATCTTTTCTAAGTCTACTGAGATCCCCTCCTTGTTAACCACATGGCCGAGGAAAGATACCTGAGGCATCCAAAATTCCCATTTGCTCAGCTTAGCGTAAAGCTTATGGTCTCTCAGAGTCGCCAAGACTAGACGCAAATGTCGATCATGCTCTTCTGCACTCCGGGAGTACACCAAAACGTCGTCAATAAAGACAATCACAAACTTGTCTAAGCAATCTTTGAACACGCGGTTCATCAAATCCATGAAAGCTGAAGGCACATTAGTCAAACCAAATGACATGACTAAGAACTCGAAATGCCCATGACGAGAACGGAACACCGTCCACAGAACATCTGACTCCCGAATCCTCAACTGGTGATAGCCCAAACGAAGGTCTATCTTTGAAAACGCAGCACTACCACGCAGCTTGTCAAACAAATCATCAATCCGAGGCAGAGGGTACCTGTTCTTAATTGTAACCTTGTTCAGCTCTTTGTAGTCGATGCATAGCCTCATCGACCCGTCTTTATTCTTTACGAACAGCACAGGCGCACCCCAGGGCGACGAACTCGGCCTGATAAAACCATTTGCCAACATCTCATCTAGCTGGATCCGCAACTCCTCCAGCTCTCGCGGGGCCATGCGGTACGGTGCCTTAGCAATAGGACGCGTACCCGGCTCCAAATCTATGACAAACTCGACATCTCTATCGGGTGGAAGACCGGGAAGATTGACAGGAAAAACATCAGAGAACTCACAAACAACAGGAATCTCCTCCAACCGTGGCACACTAACACATATCCCTACCAGAGAGACCAAACAGGCAAAATAGCCAGAATCAAGCAACTTGTGAGCACGTACCGCAGAAATAACCAGAGACTCCTGGAGTGGATCGGCATAAACGCTCCTGGGCTGACCGTTGTCCTTCACGAAATCTAAGCGCTTACCCTTGCACTGGATAACTGCATCATAACTGGACAACCAGTCCATGCCTAGGATAACATCGAAGTCCTCCAGGTCAATCACCTTCAGATCCGCCTTTGCTAGAAAGTCCCCCAACAAGATTGGGCAGCCCTGAATACCCAAATCTGAAATCACAGAGTCACCAGAAGGGAACTTGACGCAGAAAGATCCACCAACACGATCTAGGCCCAAATGGAATCGCTCCACGAAAGCCCTAACAACGAAAGAGTGGGTAGCGCCAGAATAGAAAAGAACGCGAGCCCAGCGATTCTTTATCTTAAATTTCCATATACAGTAACCCACACAACTAAGGGGAAACAAAAGCTAAACTATACAAGAGGTAGAATATTCAAGTTAGGAAGAAATCTAACCTGAAATAATCTGGGTCGAGGTCAACGCTTCCTCCGAAGAGATAACATTCAGCTTCCCCTTGCCTTTATCCACGCATGGGGGTGGCGGCAACGCCTGCAATGGAACTACTGGGAGAATGGGCTGCGCTTGAGGGCACCTCGTCTTGAGATGACCCTTTTGCCCACACTGAAAGCAAACTTTATCTTTCAACCAGCAACGGGCCACGTCATGCCCCTTCTTTCCGCACAAGGTACACACCACATCCCCTCTGGGATCACCCTGAATAGCATGGACTTGCTCTTTTTTCTGCGTTGTCAATCTCTTGAAGCACTTCTCCAAAGGGTGGCCTGGCCGGCCGCAGAAGCTACAAGTCCCCTTGGTCTTCTTCCTTGAAACTACATCAGGTTCCTGGGGGCCTTTCCCCCCAACAGACTTCCGCTTGTCTTGCCTCGCCTACTGGCCTCTATTCTTAGCATTCTTAATGGCCTCGACCTTTAAAGCAGCTTCAACCACCCCGGCATAACTGACTGCTCCGTAGGCATTTGCTAACTACTGAACGTCGCTTCTTAGCCCACCTAGAAACTTCTTAACCCGGTCTGCTTCAACACTCACAAGTCCAGGAGCAAACCGACTCAGTTTGCTAAACTCAATCTCATACTCACTAACCGTGAGTTTCCTTTGCTTCAAATGCAGGAAGTCATTCATCAACCGGTCCCGCTCGACCGAGGGCAGAAATTTACTCAACAACATTACCTTAAACGACTCCCAGGTGTATCCTGCAACCACACTTTCCTTCTCCCTTAACCACCAACTCTTTGCCAATCCCTTGAGCTGGTAGGCAACGAGCATTACTTTCTGATCATCCGTAATCCCAGAATAGGAGAACATCTCCTCTATAGAAATCAGCCAGTCATCCAAAATCATGAAATCCGCCTGCCTGTCATAAGTAGGGGGCCTAAGCCACTGAAACTGAGATATGAAGGTCATCTCCGGGGGCACCACAACTGGAGGCACAAGAGGAGCAGGAGGGGGAGGAACAGCTACACCCCCAACGGGGTCCTGAACTCTCTGAGCCTGCCCTGCCACTACTGAAACCAAGGACTGAATCTAGTTCTGTATGTCCACCATCTGCCTCGATAAGGCTTCATTACTTAGCCTCAAACTTTCAATCAAGGCCTCGCTCTAGGATCCCGAAGACTCACCCTTAGATTAGGGAGTCGATCGCTTCGCAGGACGCTTCGCCATCCTATAATCGCACCAGCTCCAGTTAAAACCGAGCCCAACAGCTAGAACAAAACTACCAGGTACAGACAAGCATACTTAAATATGAATTTCAACTGCAAATCTTATTCTGGGATTTGTTTTATAATGATGATGTTATGCTTAACCTGAGATGGTTCACTACCATCATACTAACTCATGTGTCTAAATCATGGATGCATGCTTTTATATTTGTTTTAACTCAAAACCATATGTGTACATATGTCATCATGCGAATCTTTAGCATGGCACGTTGTGCTTATGAAATGTTATGCTATGCATGCCGTGCTATGCATTCGAAAAAGACCTTAATGCATGCCATGGGCGGCGTACACATGAAAATGTTATGCATCTCATACTACATAACATTCTCATGCAACGAAAAAAGGAAAACGTGCTAGCCGCATTCATGTGGTGAGGTTATGCATCTCATACTACATAACCCTCACATATTGCCTCCTATGGTGGATCCATATACAACCACATATTATGCATCACATACTACATAATATGCCCCGTATACTTCTTTATGCTTATGAGTGTAGTGTTCGTGCTTTGGCCAAGACGTGTTGATGACATATCGGTGAGTGTATGCTTATGAAGCTAAACTTCTAATGCAATCAAAAGGAAAGGTTGCCCGACTAACCTGTCAAGCAACCTCCCTCTGATACCAACTGTCACAACCCGCATTTTCCCCGAGGTTTGGAAGTATCAGAGTACGGGAAAACATGCGTCGTGATGCCACGTTCAGTAGGGGATAACTGCTGACGCTCAGGCAACGCACTAAGACTTCAAATCCCAAGTTTAGAAATAGAAGAAAACTGGTTTATTTAAAGGCCGTATCCCTTGACACAGTGGATCAGCTAGTCCACGATAGGAAAAAATATATATTTGTTTACAGCGGAAAAATACTTTGATTTAGTTGATTTGACATCCTAAATGAGTATAAGGGCCCTCAAGGGACCACTTATGGTATGCACGACTCCTAAGGTGAGTATAGTATTTATATATGAAAGATATTTTTTACGCTTAAAGAAGATAGTGCTTTAGTTTTGCAAATATGATATGCATGAGGTACATATAATAGTTTAGGGTTTTAAAATACCTAACATGCAACCTAGCATAAAATCTTCCCAGAAGCAAGTAAACAAACCCAAGGGGGCAAAAACAGTAGTTTTAATTCATATCTAGCAAAACAAGTAAGCCACCAGTGGGCGTCGACAACCCGACATGAACCCACCGGTGAGTGTGCATGTCTATACAGAAAAGAAGAATAACTACCTCACCAGGTGAAAGATCTACAACTCAGCTACCCTGGAGGCTACCAGCAAAACCCACTAAAAGGAATCAGCCGCTCTATCGGCTACAACCTGGACCTGAGGCATTCAAGAAAGAACACCTCAGTAAAGAAATATTCAAAAGAAAAGGAGCACTAGATTAATTAATAAAGAAGGGTTTACCAACCCGACAACAAAGTGCTAACAGCAGCAAAAAAGACATGACAGAAAGAAGAAAAAATTATTGCCAAAAAGGACAGTAAAGGCAAATCACACCAAGTGTGAGCACAAAAGCTACCTGCTCTGCGGAAAGAACCAACCTGCAGCAGTAAAGCATCAGTATACTAGCAGAAAAAGCCAAAAGCAGGCAAAGGGAGAGCTAACAATCCTAACTTTGTGGGCAAATGACCAGGGTGTAAATAATAAGGGGCTGGAGCGTGTGGTAGTACCAACACTCAATGCGGCGTTGAGTGAGTCCACCTCACTCAATGCCAAAATAGTCATGGCGTTGAGTGAGGTACCCTCACTCAACGCCAGAGACTTAACCGCAAGCCCTGGCTATGGCGTTGAGTGAGTCTACCTTACTCAACGCCAAACCTGCTTTGGCGTTGAGTGAGGTCGACTCACTCACCGCCATCAGGCTTAACCGCAAGAGAAAACCTTAGCGTTGAGTGAGTCCTCCTCACTCAACGCCAAAACAGCGATGGCGTTGAGTGAGGTAGACTCACTCAACGCCAAATTACTTAATCGCAAAATGGAAAACCTTGGCGTTGAGTGAGTCCCACTCATTAAATGCCAAAACAGCCATGGCGTTGAGTGAGGTAGACTCACTCAATGCCAATTTACTTGACAGCAAAACAGAAATCTTGGCGTTGAGTGAGTCCCCCTCACTCAATGCCAAAACAGCAATGGCGTTGAGTGAGGTAGACTCACTCAACGCCAAATCACTTAGCCGTAGAACAAAAGTTTTTGCGTTGAGTGAGTCCACCTCACTAAACGCCAAACAGCCATGGCGTTGAGTGAGGTACCCTCACTCAACGCCAAATGACTTAGCCACAAAAACGACTATGGCGTTGAGTGAGTGCATCACACTCAACGCCATAATCCTAACAATCTAGGCGTTGAGTGAGGTACCCTCACTCAACGCTTTTGACTTAGCATTTTTCCAGAAAAATCTGGAACTAAACCTACCCCTGCCCACTCAGCTTTCCACAACCCGAGAGCTGGAATTTAATTCCAGCTCTAACTCCTATCTCTCCTACCCGACCACAGCAGCTCCAAACCAGCTTACCACTAAGCTAAGCCTAATCCTAATATTAACTAAGGCTGGGCACCGGCCAAGACAAACAAAACAACAAACAAAAAACAAAAAAAGAAAAGATGATGCTCTACTACTAGGGAAGAACAACTAGAACACAAGCTAGGAGATAGAATAAAATAAATAGTAAGGACAAGGGAGCCACTTGCCTCACCACCAAGCTCCAGCAGCAGCCTTCACTCCACAGGCTCAGCACCGACAGCAAGGCTACCTAGGGAGAAACAAAAATCTGGAGCTTTTAGAGAAGAGGAAGAGGAGAAGACCAAAACCCTGGCTCCTAATGACGGCCCTAAATCAAGCAAAACTTAACTAGGATGGAAGATTTGGACGAGAGCAAGCCGGATCCGCCTTTTCCCGAGCAAACCGAGCACTAAAGCCACCGGAAACCACCGACCAAGGCTTCAACTCCACCGTCACCTTCCTTTCGCAAGAAGCCAACAAGCTCTCGGGAAAGGGGAGAAATTGGGAAGAGGAGAACAGCTGGAGCTTTTAATACAACCTCCACTCACTTAGTCTAAAGATAATTAAATACTCCAGCACTCAAGCTACAGATAAGCTAATATATATACATATTTAATATATTATATAAAATGTATAATATCTAATATAATATATAATATATAATATATAATATAGTTATAGATAAACTTAAGCTTATAAAAAGGATCAGCCACCAAGATGGCTATCGGCACCCCAAGCTTACACACAAACATATATATATATATACATACTTATATATAATAATTGGCTAAACAAACTTAGCCTAAAACAAGGCACCAGCCTTACCGAGCTCGATCACACAAGGTCAAGCACAGCAAACAGGTAGCCACTACCGGCTAACAAAACAAACGTCGAAACGACGCGAAAAACAAATGATCTCGGATTCTGACAAAACTCGCACCGTAGCTAAACCACCAAGCTACGAAAACAACATCCGACGATCAAAACTCGGGCTATCACTACCCGAAGCCAAAACACAAGCATTCCCTAAGAGGCTCAGCCGAGTCACCACAACGGACTCCGGCTAGCTGGGGAATCTTGCAAACAGGCTACTAACAGATCACTAAAGGAACCTAAAGAGCTAAGACCATGCTCTAACAACGGAAAAAGACCGGAAATGCATCATCGTAACGCCAAACAATGATCAAACAAAATACAGAAAAACCGGGGGCGTTACAACGAGGGCGAAGGCTGCTTCAGCGGTCAGTGGCATGTCTACAAAAGAGTGAGATCGTGCTGGTTCAGTGTGTCCGCCAAGTGCGGATCCTTCGGCAGTGCGGGCACTTCTCTTTGCCATCGCGGTGGTAGGGATGATGAACTTGTTCTGCGAAGGATGTTGGGAATGTTTCCCACAGAAGGCGCCAAACTGTTGCGGCCAAACTCGGCGCTCTGGTTGATCCGGACTAACTTGGACCGCCTTAGCTCGCGGAGCGGTCGAGAGCGCACACAGTGTAACATCCCTTTTTCAAATCAGACCCCCCTAGGTGTGGCTTTGAGCATGACTCAGTCTTGGCAAGTCCTTAGTGAGCCTAGGAGACCAAATGACTAGTTGAGGCTCACTTGGGCTGCAAATAGTAAAATCTTAAAACCCTAATTTTTGGTGGCCTGGTGAGTTCAATCTGACTCCAAGGCATTCCTAGACCTATTATGAGATCAATGGGTCACCAAGACCCATTGGGGGCAAATCTGGTGGCTAAGTTGACCCAAGTCAACTCAAGCCCTAGTTAGGCCAAGGTGACCTTCCTTTGAGACAATTCACCCTCATTATGTCAAACCTACCCTACTTAACCATACCTAGGCCTTAGAGGAGGTCAATGGGTCACTAGGAGTCCTTTGATGGTGACCCAAAAGGTCAAGTTGACCAAGTCAACCCTAAGCCCAAATCAAGTCAAACCTAGTTCAACTAGGTTAACTCAAGCTCAAGCCCTCATGTAGGCTCATGAGGTAATAGTAAGGGATAATATGGCTGCCTATAGCCTAAACCCTAGGCTAGTCAACATGGTGACTAGGAGAGAGGGTTAGGTCAATTCTTGGAAGAGTAATATAGGAGAGAGAAGATGAGAAAAGAGGGGTATTTTCATGGTAGAATGGTGAGCCTTCCCTACATTTGGTATTGTAATATTTTAATGATCATTTAGGGCTGCCATTAGGCTATTAGGAGTGAGTAAACGTGAGGGTGACTAGGAGAGAGAAAAAAATGAGAATTTTGATATTTATAGGAGAGAGAAAAGGTGGTGGAGAGTGGAATGGGTGTTTTGAAGTGTGAAGAGGCATGTGGTCGGCCAAAGATGGGCCCACAGCCACCTAGTGGCTGGCATCTCTTCCCCCCAACCGTTTCCCGGCCACCAAGGGGTGGCTCCACCCCTCTCTCTCTCCTCCCAACCTTTTCATGAAGAGGCACTTGCCCCTTGATGAAAACCGCCCCCCCCCTCCCCTCTCCTCTTATATATGCTCACTTAGGAGAGAGGGGAGATTGTTTTCGAAATCAGAGCAGGAGGAGAGAGCCTTGCCGGAGCCACCAAGGAGGAGAAACGCCGCCACCGCCGCCACCATGACGTCGCGCCGCTCAACCCGCATCCATGCCCGAACTCAGGTCCTCCCCCTCTCCTCTCCTCATGCCTAGATCCTAGAACTTGTTTAGGATGGAGGTTGGGCTCAGTCAAGCCGGCCGGGTAGAGAAAAAAATCCGAAAATATCCATTTTCATGGCTATTTGGAGGGCTCGGGTAGGGCGGCGCCGCCACCTCCGGCCGCCCTAGCCGCCGGCAGTGCTAGCCCCCACCACCGGGAACTTAGGGAGGAGTTTTCCCGGTGGTGGCGCCGCCCAGGGTGGCCGGGAAGTTGCCCGTGAAAAGCACCTGCGGCTGGCTTAGTTTAGGGTTGCTGGAGAAGATGAAGTACAGGTGCCACACGATTGCATCAAGATTCGTGCGGCACCTGTGTATCAAAACCATACAACCCATATTATATTTAATTAATGGTTTTCTGTTTTGTTTTATGCAGTCACACTGTAGTTGAATTTTAGGCCCCTTAAGGGCATCTGATGGAATAACTTGTAACATGAAAATTGTAGGTATTTAAAATACCTACAATTTGATATGTGTTATTAAAAATTTGGAGAAAAACTCAGGCCTGTAGAGCCATTTGAATGAGGATGTGCCCTAATCTTTAGGGCAGAACCTTGTAAAATTATTTTAGGCCCCTTATGGGCACCTACTGGAAAAGTGTATAACATGAAAGTTGTAGACATTTTAATTACCTACAGTTTGATATGTGGTGGGAAAAATTTGGTAGAGAACTCTGCCCTGTAGAGTCATTTGAATATAGGTGTGTCCTAATAAATAGGGCAGAACCCTTGTGAAATTTATTTAGGTCCCTTGGAGGTATATCCATCAAAACTGGTCAACATAAATGTTGTAGGTATTTTGAATACCTACATTTTGATATGTGATAGGAAAAATTTGAATGAGTAGGCTGACCTGTAGAGACTTTTTAGTGAAGGCTATACCCTACAAGCTAGGGCAGATCACTGTAGGAGAATTTTAGGGCACCCCTAGGGATTTTCAGGGGATGTGACCATCAGAGAAGTTGTAGGTATTTCAAATACCTACAGTTTGATATGTGATAGGAAAAATATGGATGAGTGGACTGTCCTGTAGAGGCTTTTTGGTGAGAGGTATACCCTACAAGTTAGGGCAGTTCACTGTAGGTGAAGTTTAGGGCACCCCTAGATGTTTTCAGGAGAAGTATCCAACAAGAAACTTGTAGGCAATCTCAATATCTACAGTTTGATATGTAATGGAAAAATATAGGACAAGGCTACAGACCTGTAGGGCCATTTTCCTAGGGTAGGTCCTATATGTAGGGCAGATTTTAAGATGGATCCCCACACTTAACCCTTGGACCAAATCCTTTGAATTTTGGACAGGGGCTTAATATAACCTAATCCTAGCTCCTATAAAAAGTGGAGGCCATATGGAATAGGGTAGCTTAGGGTTTTGCCCTAAACCTAGGAAAGCTAGGGTTAGAACATTGAAGGGTCAAATGACCTCCATACCCTCCCAATTTTTGGTGAGGTGTCCCTGCTACATATATCTAGGTATGGATTAAATCTCAACACATTTGGTTGAGTTTTGAATAGGAAACCACCAAGCCCTAGTTTGGTCCTAGGGAAGGGTAATATGGGAAAAAGGGGACTTGTGGCAATTGGGTGGTCAACTCACCTCAACAGAGGTTGAAGTTGTGACCAATGGGTTAGGATGATCCTAAGAACCTTTGGGGAGCAAAGGAGATGTGTTAGGGTGGATTTACCCTAGGGCCCAGGTACAAACCCAAAGTGAGGACTTTTGGGGGTTTGTGAAGGACATAGGGTCAAATGCTCTTGTATGGCCTTGATATTTGGTGGAGAGGTGGTTAATGAATATTTAACCCTCTGGTTATAATCTTAGAGAATTTTGAGGTAGCTAGGTACCTCAAATCCTAAACCCTAGTTTTAGGGTAGAAGGGCCTTTAGGGTCAAAACAGTAATTGAACTCATCTAAAAGCTATGAAACTTGGGTAGAGTGAGTTTTAGAGTGTTCTAGACACATGGTAATTTTCCTGGAATTTTATGATTAATAAAAGTTATACTTCATGTGTTAAATGATTATTAGCCGATTTGTTGTTTTCAATTGTTTGGTGGCTTTAATTTAATTAAAATCAGTTAAAATTCTGGATTTAGATCTTGCTGATTAGAACTTTGATTCCTGAATTTTTATAGAACTTTATGTTGAGAGTTTGTAGAGGTTCATTCACAATCTTTTAATATGGGCTTTAGATTGTAAAAATAAATTAGGGCTTGTTAAATTGCTGGAGAATTATGAGATCTGGAATTTAAGGTTTTTAGGCTCTTGTATAGCACTGAGAATTATTTAAGAATTTTTAGGGTTGCTGTTGTAGTACTTGATTCACAAAGCCGGTTAGATTGTTAATTAGTAAATGATTTATTATAATTTAATTTCCAGCAAGAAAAATATGGAATTCTGTAAATGTTGTTTTTAATATCATACCAGCACCCTGTAATTATTTCAAGATTTTTGGAGGAATATTTTATATAGATGCTTCAATAAACAAGAACTAGATGTTTTATTACTAAATTATATTTAGGCCCCTTGGACATCAGTGTAAATTATCAAACCTTGGAAAAATAGATACTTAGGCCTACTAGTATTTACCATAGAACTTTGATGTTTTGAATCAACTAAAATGACATATCTCATGTTCAAATGATGATATTAGGCCCTTAAGAATAAATAAATAAATTATCTGATTTATTAGGAAAATATTTAATGCTTTGGATTTAGGCAAATCCTGTTAGGATAGACCCCCGATAAATAATCTGAGGTATTTGGTTGAAAAGTAGGAGTCGAGTTTTCATGAACATCATATAGTACAGGTTGGTCAGTAGATAATAACCATGAGGAAATGTGTAAACAGGGTTAGGTTGTGTTGACTTAAGGATAGGTCATGTTGGTGGATTCCTAGAAGAGAATGGATCACCTAAGGAGGTTTCAAGATCTGGTGAGAATCGAGTCAGTAAGTGTTAGAAGGTGCGCGGGTCCGACGAAAGATCGCCGTCCCCGTAAGAGTGAAGAGTCAAACCCACCCTAGGTTTAGTTTGATGCAATCTATAGAGGGAACGGGGAAGGGAAAAACAACCAATAATAATAAGTGCCTTGCGAAAGGGAACTTCGGGCCGTAATGCCGCCGTCTTGGTTCCTAGTGCCCTTTGAGAGCCCTTCACGGGGTATGCCGGGGGCAGTCCTGGGCTAACGTAAATCTTAAAACAAACGAAAGAGTAATTAGCCTAATAGGGATTCACATTGCACACACTCATTAGTTAGGGTTGGTAATGGTTAAGTCGTCCCGAGGTGTTCAAGGGGGCGCCATCCCGCGGTGCTCAAGGGATGAGGTTTGGAATTGAGCCGGACGGTTTAGTCCGGGGAGCTTAGTCTCGGTTTGTGGTTGAGCCGGACGGTTTGGTCCGGGAGCTTTGCTCTTGACTTCTTATATTAACTGCTGCATGTGCATAAAAATAGGAAAGATTAAGGTGGTGGGTTCTCGATATCGGGGAGTTCGATTGCACCGACACCGATATCGTTGACTCGGCAAGGTGACTAGCACTTAGCCAAGGTTAAGTCCGGCGGTCCAGTCGGCAAGAGTACGCAGGAGTCCGCTTTGTGCACCAAGCGTTGAGGGCGTACGATAGGTCAGACCAGTGGTGCTTTTACTGGTTTTGAGGTGGGTGAGGCCCAACCCACCGCTTCCGTCTGCCACTACGGAGGTATCCTGGGAGGTAACGGCTCTGAAAGGGGGAACTAAAGGTTTGTGTACACAAAGTCGTGTGTGTGAGTTGCACTGCATGAACATCATTAACCCACCATATAGTTGCATACATAATCATTCAAAACAACCTTGACACCTAAAGTATAAGTGGAATGGGACGCTTATACTTTAGGACTTGCAAAACGACCCCTTGGTCTATAAGCTTGTGTGGGCAAGTTTATAAATCAAAGGTTAATTTCAATATATATATATTTGCTGCTGTTTGATAACCGACACCCCAACGTATAAGTGGTATGGGACACTTTATACGATGGGAGCCTTGCAAAAGATCCCTTGGCTTATGTGTACTCACATAAGTGAAGGTTTAAATTACCTTACTTATTTTCCTTCTTGTCTGACCTATTACAACACTTATTATTAATTGCTCCCCGATTACACAACTGCAAGTTAGGACCACCGTCATTTGTTTTTGACTACTCTCCACCTTCATGTCCTTCCCTTTCTTCCTCTCCGCTCGGTGCCTTAGAGCATGGGGGAAGGGGTGGGGGACGATAGGACTTAGTCTTTTTGACTGACGGGCGACCGAACACCATTACAGGGGAACGTGGAGCGCAGCACGGAGGAGCAGCCTCGGAGGTCCGTGCACTTGGAGACGGGGCAATCTAGCACCGGAGTCCAGACTGCCGGGACTGTGAGTCCCGATCTTTAGTACGAGTGTTAGTTTATTTTCAGCATGAGTGATCTTGTAGTGAGGACTCTGATGTACCGGGCATAAGCCCTTTATTACTCTCATTACTCTGATGTTATTTCTGTGGACACTCCCCTCGTGGAGCTTATTTATATTATATGTGATTTACTTCTATTGTGGACTGCATTTCTCTTTACTGTTCTACTTGCTACTTGATTGTGATCGAAAAGGCCGGCAGAATCGGCGCGTTGTAGTGACTACCTTCCCGGGTGCGAAGGTGTCACCGCAAAGCGGCGGTTCTGGGCATAAGACCCCGGGTTTTTAAAAAAAAAAAAAAATGGGGTCTTACAAAGTGGTATCAGAGGCGGTAATCACGATCGAAAAAGTAGCAGTCCACAAACCCTGGGTCACCCCCGCACGAGTTTAGTTTGGGGACAAACTAAGCAGCGGAAGCAGTGGTGTGCCCATATGGTGATCACATATAAATTGTCCATCTTATTAAGTTAAAAGTTTTTTTTTGTTCTGACGATGAATTTTTCATTGCGCAGCCCCCAGTGCTGACTACACCACAGGGTGGAGCCCAGCAGATTCCGGGAGTTGTCCCACCACCACCGGTTCCTGCTCAGTTCCTGCAGACCGATATGGGGCAGACGTTGACTGCCATCTTGGATGCCTTCCGGGCCCAGCAGGCCCCGGCTCCACAGCAGATACCGGGAGCCAACTGGCTCAGCATCTTTCGAGGACTTTCTCCCCCGTCCTTCTTGGGGACAGAGTCAGCAGTGCGGACAGAAGAATGGCTGGACATTATGGAGGAAATGCTGACAGGGATACGGAGCCCGTGGGAGGAGAGAGTGCCATTGGTTGTGTCCTGTTTAGAGTCCCACGCCAAGCGGTGGTGGAAGACGGTTCTGGACTCTACTTTTGCTGAGAGGGTGGCTGCAGAGGTTTCGTGGGATGAGTTCAGGCCCATGCTGTTGGAACATTTTGTACCGCGGTCGGCCCGAGACGAGTTGGAGGACCGCTTCTTGCAGTTGAAGCAGGGTACCAGGACGGTGGTGGAGTACCATCGAGAGTTCAACCATCTAGCACGTTTTGCAGACTCTTACCAGCTAGATGAGGCAGCGTACACGAAGAGATTCTACAAAGGTCTGCGGGAAGACATGAGGGATGCCCTTCTCTTTGTATCGGACGGGCCTATCACCCGTATTCTGGAGATGGCAAAGAGGTTAGAGGCGGATTGGCACACCACCAGAGGCCGGAAGCGGCCAACGGAGGATCAGAGCCGGGGAGCCCGGAACGACCAGCGACGAGGCCGTGTGACAGAGGCACAGAGGGTGGAGGGTCAGCCTCGACCGGAGGAGAGGCAAGAGCTGAAGGAACAGGTGATACTGGCCCCGCAGCCTATTCAGATTCGGGAGATACCAAGACCCCAGTTGCGGGATGTGCAGAGACCGGGAGGTGGAGCTTACACTCGGCCGGAATGCTTCCACTGCCATCAGGTGGGCCATATCAAGAGGAACTGCCCCATGAGGGGGGTACCTCCTCCAGCACCGCAGGTTGCCCCACCTGCGCAGTATTTTGGAGGCCGAGGACGCGGCCAAGGACGTGGCTATCAGGGCGGAGACCGCCGACAAGGAAGAGAGCAGGTTTATGCGTTGGATCTGGCTCAGCCTCGACACCCTGAGGAGGTGATCACAGGTACGCCAGCTTGTTTTTTTTTTAAAATGTTTTCTTGTTTCTTTTGTTAAATCTCATAAAATTAGAAGACTGTAAGCTAGGAAAGAAAACTATAGTTAGGCTTCTAAAAACATTTTTTTTTTATTACCCCAGGCATTGTCTTCGTCAGCGGCAAGCCCGCATATACACTGTTCGATACGGGCGCGTCACGCTCATTCGTATCAGAATCCTTCATTGACGGCTTGGCAGGCGTGGAGAGATTCATCGGCTTGGCATTAAGGGTACGACTAGCTGACGGGTCCGAGCTACACACCACTGCGCATTGCAACATGGAGGCACAAATTGGCGGGAAAGCATTCGAGGCACCAGCCGCAATCCTGAGGATGCCTTCATATGATTTGATTTTGGGCATGTCATGGTTATATTGGAACCATGCCCTAATTGACTGCGTGGCCAAGAAGATTATTCTGAGGCATGGAGATTCTTCCGTCGTAATAGAAGGTATAAGACATGCCTCCTTTTCATTTTTGTCATCTATTCAGGCCGTCAAGGCCCACATACAGGGCGACGAGATTTACCAGGTTTTATTCGAGATGGCGGAGGCCAATGTTCCTGTAGCGGAGATTCCTGTTGTGCGAGATTTCGAGGATGTTTTTCCCGAGAAGTTACCGGGGCTACCCCCGCATAGGGAGCAGGACTTTCAGATTTTGCTGGTGCCAGGGGCTAAGCCAGCATCTAGAGCCCCCTACCGGATGGCCCCAAAGGAGCTGGTGGAGTTTCGGAGCCAATTACAGGAGCTGGTAGAAGCCGGTTATGTCCGGCCAAGTTCTTCGCCATGGGGAGCCCCTGTGTTGTTCGTCAAGAAGAAGGACGGGACACTTAGGCTGTGCATCGATTACCGGGCGTTGAATCGACTGACGGTCCGGAATACCTATCCGCTGCCAAGGATAGATGAGCTATTCGATCAGCTGGAGGGAGCCCACTTCTTCTCAAAGTTGGACTTGAGATCGGGCTACTACCAGCTACGGATCCGCGAGGAGGACATCCCAAAGACTGCTTTTAGTAGCAGATATGGCCTATACGAGTTTACCGTGATGCCCTTTGGGCTCACGAATGCGCCATCAGCGTTCATGACTCTCATGAACCGGGTCTTCGAGTCTTACTTGGATGTGTTTGTCATCGTCTTCATCGATGACATCCTCATCTATTCGAGGACCGAGGAGGAGCACTCGAGGCATTTGGCACTGACACTACAGAGATTGCGGGAGCACCAGTTGTACGCAAAATTCAGCAAGTGCCAGTTTTGGTTGAAGGAGGTGGCCTTTCTGGGTCACATTATTAGTGGAGCTGGATTGGCGGTGGATCCGGCAAAGGTTCAAGCAGTCCGAGATTGGCCCCGGTTGAAGACAGCTACAGATGTTCGGAGCTTCTTAGGACTTGCCGGTTACTACCGGAAGTTCGTTGAAGGATTTTCTAGTCTTGCCCTCCCACTCACGTCTCTGACGAGGAAGGAGGTACCTTTTGAGTGGACCCCGCAGTGCGAGGCGGCTTTTCAGGAGCTGAAGGAGCGACTCACCTCGGCTCCTATATTGACTCTCCCTTCGGGGAAGGAAGGATTCCAGGTGTATGCAGACGCCTCCTACCAGGGCTTGGGAGCTGTTCTGATGCAGAATGGGCATGTCATTGCTTACGCTTCTCGCCAGCTAAAGAAGCATGAGCAAAACTACCCGGTGCACGATCTAGAGATGGGAGCGGTTATCTTTGCGCTGAAGGTCTGGCGACACTATCTCTACGGTGTCCATTGCGACATATTTTCAGATCACAAAAATCTGAAATATGTGGATACGCAGAAGGAGCTGAATATCAGACAGCGGAGATGGGTGGAGTTTCTAGCCGATTATCAGTACGAGATGCACTACCATCCGGGTAAGGCAAATGTTGTAGCTGATGCTCTGAGCCGACGAGCTGCCACATCAGGAGCAGGGTCCCAGAACATGTCTTTGGAGTTATTGCGGAACTTCGAGGATATGCACATTACCTTGGTATCGTCTGACGACACCGATCTGTTCGAGGAGTATTTGGTTGCGACGAGTACCACTGATGATATACGAGACAGAGTCAGAGTTTGGCAGAGGCAGGATGCCAAGTTGGAGCCAATTTTCAGGGCCTTGGAGGCAGGCTCAGCTGGGGACTATACGATGCGAGGCGATCTGGTGTGCTTCAGGGGCCGGACATACATACCGGATGGAGGGCAGATACGGGAGGACATCATGTCTGAGGCTCATCAAAGCCGATATTCTGTACATCCCGGGATTACGAAGATGACGGCAGATTTGAAGAGGACTCTCTATTGGCCGGGGATGAAGAAGGACATCACTCGTTTTGTGACCCACTGCGAGGCATGTCAGCTAGTGAAGGCCGAGTGCAAGAACCCAGCAGGATTACTACAGCCACTCCCGGTGCCGGAGTGGAAATTTGAGGACATCGCGATGGACTTCATTCATGGCCTACCTCGATCACGGACGGGAAACGATTCGATCTGGGTGATCGTGGACCGTCTGACGAAGGTGGCTAGGTTCATCCCGATCAGGAAGGATGACTCTGTTGGAGTGTTGGTTCGGAAGTTTGTGGAGCAGTTTGTCCGTTATCATGGCGTGCCCCGGACGATTGTATCAGATCGAGATGGTCGGTTCACATCTAGAGAGTGGAGATCAGTGCAGGCTTACCTCGGCTCCCGACTGACCTTCAGTACGGCCTTCCATCCCCAGACTGACGGGCAGACGGAGCGTACCAACAGGACACTGGAGGACTTACTGAGACTGTGCATTGTGGATCGTGGAGAGCCCTGGGAGCGGATGTTGCCGTTGGTAGAGTTCTCGTATAACAATAGCTATCAGTCCAGCATACGGATGGCCCCTTACGAGGCTTTATATGGGAGACGGTGCAGGACACCGTTATCTTGGCTACAGGATGAGGACCCGAAGATTCTAGATTCAGAGTTCGTGGAAGACACCGAGGCTCAGGTCAGACTGATCCGGGATCGGATGTTAGAGGCGCAGAGCAGACAGGCCAAGTATTATGACGCTCGGCATCGTCAGGTGGAGTTCCAGATCGGGGATCGGGTGTTCTTGAAGATTCGGCCGATGCATGGAGTTTCACGAGTGCGAGGTCAGCGGAAGAAGCTCAGTCCGAGGTACATGGGGCCCTTCCGGATCCTGGAACGGATCGGCCCCTTAGCTTACCGGTTGGAGCTGTCACCGGAGCTGGCCGGCTTACACGACGTCTTCCACGTATCTTCGCTCAGGAGGGCTCTACTACGCCAGGAGTTGCAGATTACGGCCCCGGACGGGCCGGTAGCTTCAGATCGATCCGTTCAGGTGGAGCCAATACGGATTGACGACAGGGGGATACGGGTCTTGCGCCGCAAGAAGATCCCGCTAGTCAAGGTCCTGTGGAGGAACCACGGGCAAGAGGAGCATACTTGGGAACCCGAGGACCTGATGCGGGAGAAATACCCAGAGTTATTTAGTCAGGTGCATCTCCTAACTCCTCAAGAGATTTTATTTGTTTTCTTTTTGTCTTACTAGTAGAATCTTCTAAAGTTAGAGGCTAGTCTTTTGTTTATTGGGGCTAGCCCTTGCGTATTAACTTTGGCTAAGCAATTCAACCAACATGGATGTTACAAGCTTAAGATAACTCGGTAGAAAAGCTTCCATAGACTTAACTTTAATTTCGGGGACGAAATTTTTGTTTTGTTTATTGGCATTTGTAACATCCCTTTTTCAAATCAGACCCCCCTAGGTGTGGCTTTGAGCATGACTCAGTCTTGGCAAGTCCTTAGTGAGCCTAGGAGACCAAATGACTAGTTGAGGCTCACTTGGGCTGCAAATAGTAAAATCTTAAAACCCTAATTTTTGGTGGCCTGGTGAGTTCAATCTGACTCCAAGGCATTCCTAGACCTATTATGAGATCAATGGGTCACCAAGACCCATTGGGGGCAAATCTGGTGGCTAAGTTGACCCAAGTCAACTCAAGCCCTAGTTAGGCCAAGGTGACCTTCCTTTGAGACAATTCACCCTCATTATGTCAAACCTACCCTACTTAACCATACCTAGGCCTTAGAGGAGGTCAATGGGTCACTAGGAGTCCTTTGATGGTGACCCAAAAGGTCAAGTTGACCAAGTCAACCCTAAGCCCAAATCAAGTCAAACCTAGTTCAACTAGGTTAACTCAAGCTCAAGCCCTCATGTAGGCTCATGAGGTAATAGTAAGGGATAATATGGCTGCCTATAGCCTAAACCCTAGGCTAGTCAACATGGTGACTAGGAGAGAGGGTTAGGTCAATTCTTGGAAGAGTAATATAGGAGAGAGAAGATGAGAAAAGAGGGGTATTTTCATGGTAGAATGGTGAGCCTTCCCTACATTTGGTATTGTAATATTTTAATGATCATTTAGGGCTGCCATTAGGCTATTAGGAGTGAGTAAACGTGAGGGTGACTAGGAGAGAGAAAAAAATGAGAATTTTGATATTTATAGGAGAGAGAAAAGGTGGTGGAGAGTGGAATGGGTGTTTTGAAGTGTGAAGAGGCATGTGGTCGGCCAAAGATGGGCCCACAGCCACCTAGTGGCTGGCATCTCTTCCCCCCAACCGTTTCCCGGCCACCAAGGGGTGGCTCCACCCCTCTCTCTCTCCTCCCAACCTTTTCATGAAGAGGCACTTGCCCCTTGATGAAAACCGCCCCCCCCCTCCCCTCTCCTCTTATATATGCTCACTTAGGAGAGAGGGGAGATTGTTTTCGAAATCAGAGCAGGAGGAGAGAGCCTTGCCGGAGCCACCAAGGAGGAGAAACGCCGCCACCGCCGCCACCATGACGTCGCGCCGCTCAACCCGCATCCATGCCCGAACTCAGGTCCTCCCCCTCTCCTCTCCTCATGCCTAGATCCTAGAACTTGTTTAGGATGGAGGTTGGGCTCAGTCAAGCCGGCCGGGTAGAGAAAAAAATCCGAAAATATCCATTTTCATGGCTATTTGGAGGGCTCGGGTAGGGCGGCGCCGCCACCTCCGGCCGCCCTAGCCGCCGGCAGTGCTAGCCCCCACCACCGGGAACTTAGGGAGGAGTTTTCCCGGTGGTGGCGCCGCCCAGGGTGGCCGGGAAGTTGCCCGTGAAAAGCACCTGCGGCTGGCTTAGTTTAGGGTTGCTGGAGAAGATGAAGTACAGGTGCCACACGATTGCATCAAGATTCGTGCGGCACCTGTGTATCAAAACCATACAACCCATATTATATTTAATTAATGGTTTTCTGTTTTGTTTTATGCAGTCACACTGTAGTTGAATTTTAGGCCCCTTAAGGGCATCTGATGGAATAACTTGTAACATGAAAATTGTAGGTATTTAAAATACCTACAATTTGATATGTGTTATTAAAAATTTGGAGAAAAACTCAGGCCTGTAGAGCCATTTGAATGAGGATGTGCCCTAATCTTTAGGGCAGAACCTTGTAAAATTATTTTAGGCCCCTTATGGGCACCTACTGGAAAAGTGTATAACATGAAAGTTGTAGACATTTTAATTACCTACAGTTTGATATGTGGTGGGAAAAATTTGGTAGAGAACTCTGCCCTGTAGAGTCATTTGAATATAGGTGTGTCCTAATAAATAGGGCAGAACCCTTGTGAAATTTATTTAGGTCCCTTGGAGGTATATCCATCAAAACTGGTCAACATAAATGTTGTAGGTATTTTGAATACCTACATTTTGATATGTGATAGGAAAAATTTGAATGAGTAGGCTGACCTGTAGAGACTTTTTAGTGAAGGCTATACCCTACAAGCTAGGGCAGATCACTGTAGGAGAATTTTAGGGCACCCCTAGGGATTTTCAGGGGATGTGACCATCAGAGAAGTTGTAGGTATTTCAAATACCTACAGTTTGATATGTGATAGGAAAAATATGGATGAGTGGACTGTCCTGTAGAGGCTTTTTGGTGAGAGGTATACCCTACAAGTTAGGGCAGTTCACTGTAGGTGAAGTTTAGGGCACCCCTAGATGTTTTCAGGAGAAGTATCCAACAAGAAACTTGTAGGCAATCTCAATATCTACAGTTTGATATGTAATGGAAAAATATAGGACAAGGCTACAGACCTGTAGGGCCATTTTCCTAGGGTAGGTCCTATATGTAGGGCAGATTTTAAGATGGATCCCCACACTTAACCCTTGGACCAAATCCTTTGAATTTTGGACAGGGGCTTAATATAACCTAATCCTAGCTCCTATAAAAAGTGGAGGCCATATGGAATAGGGTAGCTTAGGGTTTTGCCCTAAACCTAGGAAAGCTAGGGTTAGAACATTGAAGGGTCAAATGACCTCCATACCCTCCCAATTTTTGGTGAGGTGTCCCTGCTACATATATCTAGGTATGGATTAAATCTCAACACATTTGGTTGAGTTTTGAATAGGAAACCACCAAGCCCTAGTTTGGTCCTAGGGAAGGGTAATATGGGAAAAAGGGGACTTGTGGCAATTGGGTGGTCAACTCACCTCAACAGAGGTTGAAGTTGTGACCAATGGGTTAGGATGATCCTAAGAACCTTTGGGGAGCAAAGGAGATGTGTTAGGGTGGATTTACCCTAGGGCCCAGGTACAAACCCAAAGTGAGGACTTTTGGGGGTTTGTGAAGGACATAGGGGCAAATGCTCTTGTATGGCCTTGATATTTGGTGGAGAGGTGGTTAATGAATATTTAACCCTCTGGTTATAATCTTAGAGAATTTTGAGGTAGCTAGGTACCTCAAATCCTAAACCCTAGTTTTAGGGTAGAAGGGCCTTTAGGGTCAAAACAGTAATTGAACTCATCTAAAAGCTATGAAACTTGGGTAGAGTGAGTTTTAGAGTGTTCTAGACACATGGTAATTTTCCTGGAATTTTATGATTAATAAAAGTTATACTTCATGTGTTAAATGATTATTAGCCGATTTGTTGTTTTCAATTGTTTGGTGGCTTTAATTTAATTAAAATCAGTTAAAATTCTGGATTTAGATCTTGCTGATTAGAACTTTGATTCCTGAATTTTTATAGAACTTTATGTTGAGAGTTTGTAGAGGTTCATTCACAATCTTTTAATATGGGCTTTAGATTGTAAAAATAAATTAGGGCTTGTTAAATTGCTGGAGAATTATGAGATCTGGAATTTAAGGTTTTTAGGCTCTTGTATAGCACTGAGAATTATTTAAGAATTTTTAGGGTTGCTGTTGTAGTACTTGATTCACAAAGCCGGTTAGATTGTTAATTAGTAAATGATTTATTATAATTTAATTTCCAGCAAGAAAAATATGGAATTCTGTAAATGTTGTTTTTAATATCATACCAGCACCCTGTAATTATTTCAAGATTTTTGGAGGAATATTTTATATAGATGCTTCAATAAACAAGAACTAGATGTTTTATTACTAAATTATATTTAGGCCCCTTGGACATCAGTGTAAATTATCAAACCTTGGAAAAATAGATACTTAGGCCTACTAGTATTTACCATAGAACTTTGATGTTTTGAATCAACTAAAATGACATATCTCATGTTCAAATGATGATATTAGGCCCTTAAGAATAAATAAATAAATTATCTGATTTATTAGGAAAATATTTAATGCTTTGGATTTAGGCAAATCCTGTTAGGATAGACCCCCGATAAATAATCTGAGGTATTTGGTTGAAAAGTAGGAGTCGAGTTTTCATGAACATCATATAGTACAGGTTGGTCAGTAGATAATAACCATGAGGAAATGTGTAAACAGGGTTAGGTTGTGTTGACTTAAGGATAGGTCATGTTGGTGGATTCCTAGAAGAGAATGGATCACCTAAGGAGGTTTCAAGATCTGGTGAGAATCGAGTCAGTAAGTGTTAGAAGGTGCGCGGGTCCGACGAAAGATCGCCGTCCCCGTAAGAGTGAAGAGTCAAACCCACCCTAGGTTTAGTTTGATGCAATCTATAGAGGGAACGGGGAAGGGAAAAACAACCAATAATAATAAGTGCCTTGCGAAAGGGAACTTCGGGCCGTAATGCCGCCGTCTTGGTTCCTAGTGCCCTTTGAGAGCCCTTCACGGGGTATGCCGGGGGCAGTCCTGGGCTAACATAAATCTTAAAACAAACGAAAGAGTAATTAGCCTAATAGGGATTCACATTGCACACACTCATTAGTTAGGGTTGGTAATGGTTAAGTCGTCCCGAGGTGTTCAAGGGGGCGCCATCCCGCGGTGCTCAAGGGATGAGGTTTGGAATTGAGCCGGACGGTTTAGTCCGGGGAGCTTAGTCTCGGTTTGTGGTTGAGCCGGACGGTTTGGTCCGGGAGCTTTGCTCTTGACTTCTTATATTAACTGCTGCATGTGCATAAAAATAGGAAAGATTAAGGTGGTGGGTTCTCGATATCGGGGAGTTCGATTGCACCGACACCGATATCGTTGACTCGGCAAGGTGACTAGCACTTAGCCAAGGTTAAGTCCGGCGGTCCAGTCGGCAAGAGTACGCAGGAGTCCGCTTTGTGCACCAAGCGTTGAGGGCGTACGATAGGTCAGACCAGTGGTGCTTTTACTGGTTTTGAGGTGGGCGAGGCCCAACCCACCGCTTCCGTCTGCCACTACGGAGGTATCCTGGGAGGTAACGGCTCTGAAAGGGGGAACTAAAGGTTTGTGTACACAAAGTCGTGTGTGTGAGTTGCACTGCATGAACATCATTAACCCACCATATAGTTGCATACATAATCATTCAAAACAACCTTGACACCTAAAGTATAAGTGGAATGGGACGCTTATACTTTAGGACTTGCAAAACGACCCCTTGGTCTATAAGCTTGTGTGGGCAAGTTTATAAATCAAAGGTTAATTTCAATATATATATATTTGCTGCTGTTTGATAACCGACACCCCAACGTATAAGTGGTATGGGACACTTTATACGATGGGAGCCTTGCAAAAGATCCCTTGGCTTATGTGTACTCACATAAGTGAAGGTTTAAATTACCTTACTTATTTTCCTTCTTGTCTGACCTATTACAACACTTATTATTAATTGCTCCCCGATTACACAACTGCAAGTTAGGACCACCGTCATTTGTTTTTGACTACTCTCCACCTTCATGTCCTTCCCTTTCTTCCTCTCCGCTCGGTGCCTTAGAGCATGGGGGAAGGGGTGGGGGACGATAGGACTTAGTCTTTTTGACTGACGGGCGACCGAACACCATTACAGGGGAACGTGGAGCGCAGCACGGAGGAGCAGCCTCGGAGGTCCGTGCACTTGGAGACGGGGCAATCTAGCACCGGAGTCCAGACTGCCGGGACTGTGAGTCCCGATCTTTAGTACGAGTGTTAGTTTATTTTCAGCATGAGTGATCTTGTAGTGAGGACTCTGATGTACCGGGCATAAGCCCTTTATTACTCTCATTACTCTGATGTTATTTCTGTGGACACTCCCCTCGTGGAGCTTATTTATATTATATGTGATTTACTTCTATTGTGGACTGCATTTCTCTTTACTGTTCTACTTGCTACTTGATTGTGATCGAAAAGGCCGGCAGAATCGGCGCGTTGTAGTGACTACCTTCCCGGGTGCGAAGGTGTCACCGCAAAGCGGCGGTTCTGGGCATAAGACCCCGGGTTTTTAAAAAAAAAAAAAAAAATGGGGTCTTACACACAGTCAGTTGAAAAAAGGGAAATGTACACAAGGAGTTTTAACGTGGAAAACTCTTCAACCGGGTGAAAAACCACGTCACCGGTTCTTTTTCAGTAAAAATCCCTAAGTTGTTGGTGGTTACAAAATGTTAGGAGAATCAAAGGCGACAAGCCGCTCCTTGTTACAAAAGTGGAGGTGAGAGGGAGACTTGCTCTTCCCACAGGCAACAGGCTTCGCCGTGGAGAGGGCTTGAACGGTGGAATTCGCGTGAGTCTTCGGAGCTTGAAAGCTGGCGCGGCGTTCCACGCAAGGATGTCTTGTAAGCCTTCTTCTTCTTCAGGTTTGGGGACTTAGTCGTTTTCACCTCAGCGGAGCATCGCGGTGGTTGGTGAATTCTCTACGGCTGGAAACGGGCAGAGCTCTGGCGCAAGGAAGAAGAAGCTGCGGAGGAAAAAAAAGTCTGAAATGAATAGCCCATGGGGTCCTTTTATAGGCTCCGGGGAAGGATCATGGCGGGCCCCACCACTAAAGTGGTGGGTTAGTGGGTGGTTACCCACGGATCGGACGGCTACGGAGGCCCCATCACAATCGGACGGTGGAGGCATAAGCGGCGTGCCACCGACCGGTGGTGGTCGGCGGGAGGCGGCCGGCGGCCGGCTGGCGGCGGCCGGCCGGCGGCGGCCGGCTGGCGACGGTCGGCCCCCGGCGGCCGGCGGTGGTTCCCTCCTTTTGTGATGGGAGAAGAGTTAGTGGAGAGATAAAAGGGGAAGTAGACCCTCCCACTATCCTCCTATCATGATGGGGATCATGGGGAGTGGGTTGACTAGTCAACCCCATGATCCTCTCATTTGGAACGGATATGCGCACCCCCAAATAATTTAAAATGGGTTAATTCCCATCAATATTTAACCATGTCATTTTCATTATAACCATAAAATATACAAAATTAATTATTATTTTTAAAATATATATAAAAATATATAAAAAAAAGCTTGTAATGCCTTTTTTTTCTCCATTTGGCACGGTGGTGACAATCGCAAATGCATGAGTTACAAATATCATCTCTTTAGATATAAAATTGGATATATGAAGCTCCTTATATGAGCATTATTAAATGACAATTTAACTCTCATATTTATGTTTATGTTTATGACTATGTTTGGTGGGGTGGTGGCAGTCATGAATATTGTGGTCATGAATCCTCATTCATGAAGGGCCCAATCTCATCAAAGGAACTGCATCCACTTTTATGTTTTAAAAAAAAAATTTAATGCCAAACATCAGAAATGACAAAAATCTGTGTCATTGGCTTGGAGCCTTGGACATAAATTTTTGGGCTTGCTAGAGTGAGAATATTTTTATTATAAGTAGTGGCATGCCTTGATAATTTTAAGATTAATGTTGTTAGCCTAGTTTTGTTATTATATTTCTTAATGACATTCAGGGTATAAGAATACGAAGAAAAACTTATATTATTTTGATACATAAAATTGGCTATTATCTGTGATGGGGTTCCCCTAATCAGGTTCAGTCGAACCGCTCGCAACCTCTCGTTGCACCAACCGCTGTCGCGCCGTAACCATCCGGATCGAGCGGATTCTTCGTCTCCCAACCCCCCACCGGCACGCGAAGGGTCAGTTTCCTCCCCGCCTAGATCGGGCGGCATGATTGCCGCCCGGCGCTGGCCGCCCTCCTGCGCAGGAGGCAAGGCCGCCCAGATCACCGACCCTCTGGCCGCCTGATCTGGGCAGCTTCTCTGCCAAATGGGGCGTGCGGCTCCCTGGCCGCCCGCTCTCATTATGATTCCCCGACTGGGGGCAAGGCCGCCTAGATCAGGTCGCATGGCCTCCTGGCCGCCCAATCTGGGTGGCGTCTCCTCTGACTGGGGCGAGCGGCTCCCTGGCCGCCCGCTCTCATTGCTTCCCCACTTCTTAGGGGAAAGGCCGCCCAGGTAAGGCAGCCCTTTGGCAGCCCGATCTGGGCAGCATTTCTGTCACATGGAGCGGGAAGCCAGCATTTAAAAAGAAGTTATCTTGCGCTTTAATTGCTATTTCTTTAATTAAAATATTTGATAAATTTGAGTAAAAAATATTAAATTTAAGCAATTTAGTATTTAGTGAAAATTTGAGGGTAGTATTGTCATTTTAATTTATTTTTGATGTAGGATTTTCAAAATGTCCACCCCAAGAAGTCATGGGTAGAGTCTATTTGAAGTTCATAAAAAAGCTGCAGAAGAGTTGCCATAATTTAATTACAGTTTGGAACAGTTTTTAGTAATACAGAAAATATGTTACAACATATTTTCATAGTGTAGAAATTATGTTACAACATATGAGCCGGAATAGAAATTTGAATTTCGAAAATATTCAAATTTGAGTTGCTTTAAAAGTCTAAAGGAGATATTTATTCAACATTTAAAATATTTTTTTGAGAGAGGAACATCTATAAAAAGACTAAGGAGAATTAAAATGATATCTTTTTCATCATATTCAAATTATTCAAGAGAGAACTATAGTTCGCAAGAGAAGAAGGAAGAGCTGTACGGATCTTCATCAAAGAGGAATTTTGCCTGCGTTTTAGTGGAATTTCATGCAGCGTTTAGATCTCTAAACATCATGTCTTGTAAGATCTCTCTAATTTCATGGTGAATTTCTCAAATCATGAACTAATTTCCTAAGTTTTGTATTTTGAAAGTACTTTGTTCTATTTTGATGTGATCTCTGTTTTTATTTTGGTTTAAGAGAATTTTGGTGTGATTTCTTTATTGAGTTTTTGATCTTGATGATAAAACTTTTAGATTATATTTTCATTCTATTCTCCGCTTCGAAATTCGAGAGATGAGACGTGTGAGAATACGAATGAAAATTATTTTACTACGCGGCGAGATTCGAGAAATGAGTTGCGTAAATATTTAATAAAAAATTTCGGCCTATTTTACTGCGCTTCGAGATTCGAGAAAGGAGAGACGTAAGTGTATCATCAGCCCAATATAGCGCAGAAGGGAGAAAGAGATTTCACTTATACGTTAGCAACTTTATTTTTTATTATTATTAATATTTTTTGCTTTGTCTGAATTAGAGATGATAAGAGAACGAGAGATATAGTGATTTTCGATATCGAGAGATACAGATCTCTGGCTTAAAATCATTGCAGGAAAGTGCACCAAATTTTCTCATAAATATCTTTTATTGATCCAACATAATAGAGTTAGAAAATCGAAATACAAAACCGTTTTCTCACCAATTGATAAAAAGTAATTTTAGCATGTCGTTAATTTTTCTTAGAGTTTTGATTTAGTTTCAAAACCTTTAAATTGATTCACTTGGACTTAAAGAAAATTTTAGCTGAATTTACGTGCGTTAAATTAATCACCTCTCCGTGGGAATGATCTTTATTCACTTTATATTACTTTATCCGGAATATGCACTTGTGTAACACCCCAGTTTTCTAGACTGAGACTCTGGGAGCTACCACACAACGGTAGGTTTCTATCGCCCGGCGATAGCCTTCTTTCGTCGAGTGGTAGGCGTCGAGTGGTAACGCGCGGTGTTAGCTAGTTACCACTTGGCGGTAACTCCGCTTTCACCGAGTTGAAGTCGTCGAGACAAAAGCGTCGAGTGAGCTACCGCGCGGCGGTATTGCTACTACTGGCAATAGTGTTGCATTATTTTTGATACTGGCGGGTCGGGAAGTTACTACAACATGGTAGGTAGCTACTGCCCGGCGGTAGCAGACAGAAGCAGTTCTGTGGGCTGTGGTTTTCGGCCGTTCGATTCGTTTGGTATTTGATCCTATGGCTCAAAATCCTTTGTCTTTCAACCTTAAGTAGGGCCGAAGTACTTTTTCCTCTCATTCTCCTCATTTGAGTGGGAGTTAGGGTTTGGGAGAGAGGGTTTAGAGGAGGAAGAAGAAGGACTTTCTTCCGCCATTAGCGAAGCTCCGAGGCTCCGTTCGTCAAACCGAGGGCAGATCCATTGTTGAAGGTGCACACTTTCATTCGTGCAAAACAAGATCTTTATGGCTAGGAAGACGAGTCGTAAGGTAACAATATTTTCCCTCTCGGTTTTAGAATGCGTGCATGACATCCGTTTCATTCTTGCTTACTTTCAAATATTTAGGCACCAGATCTCTCAAATGAAAGGGGTACGGGTCGCCATGGTTCAAGAGAAGCCACCGGGTCGATTGTGTCCGTCCCCGGCATGATGTTGTATTAGAAATCCGCTCGACTAGTGGATTAAGCATAGTGGGTGAAGCTGTAGTCGTGGCCGTTAGTCCGACTTGGTGATGTTGCATAACGAGCCTTAAGGATATTGCTATAAATTTGTTTGCGACAAGATGTCGTTTGTGATGTTTGTCCCCCCCCCCTTATTTCGTGCAAGAAAGAATGATGGATTAGGGTGGGAAGGGCTATGTTTGTGGATTGATGTGCGAAGGCGCGGCTTTGTCTCTGTGGTCGGCTGGATAGCCCGTGACATGCAAGTCATGTGTGGAGAGTGTCTCGGCGAGACAGTTCCCCTTCTAAGAAACTGACGAGAATGTCAAGCTTTTTACAAGCCCGAGCGATGAAGCCCATGAGCGGGTGGGGTAAAGTAAGGGTTCTTATTATCGGTTTGTTTGTGTGATATAATCCTAGAGTGAGAAGCTAGTTGGCAAGCCCAAATTTTGAGACTCACGAGCGGGTGGGGCTTAGGCAAGAGTTCTGTATGGTGGCTTGAATGTCGTTAGGGAAAAATGGAAGTACCTGTGTGATGTGATGTAATGATGCGTGATGATGTGTTAGATTCTTGCGCTATAGGATGTCTTGGGTGAAACTCAGGTTTGTATATATGTTGCATGATAGACCCCTTTTTATTAGATGCTCAACATAAAAAACGTGTTTGATGTATGTGGCATCCTAACCTGTTTCTTTACTCTTCATGTTTATATATATTTGCATACGAAGTGCTGACCTGCAGGGTGATGGAGTGCCCCGGTGTAACGCCCTCGATTTTTGTGTGATTATTTAATCTTTATTTGGCGTTACGTTGACGCGTGTTTGGCTGTGCTGTTGTTAGAGCGTGGTCTTAGCTCTTTAGGTTTTTTAGTGGATGTGTTATAGCCTAATTGCAAGATTCCCTAGCAAGTCGGTGTCAATTTTGGTGACCCGGTAAGGCCTCTTCGGGAATGCTTGTATTTTGGATTCGGGAGGTGTTAGCCCGAGTTTTATTTGTCGGATGTCGATTTCGACTTCGCTATTAGGTTCGTAGCATGGGTATTTAACTACGGTGTGAATTTCGCTAAGTTCCGAGGTGGTTTGGTTTTCGCATTGTTTTGACGTTTTATTTAATTAACTGATATAGTATTGTATCACGTTAATTATTTATTTGTTATAGTGGCTGAGTATTATATGGTATATTATGCTAGTTGTTTTAATATAAGTGACTATTATAGTATAGTGGCTGGTCATTTTAAGAGTGGCTGAATTTTATATTTCTTAAGTTATATTATATTATATCTAACTTGAGTGGGAGATAGTGTATATAGCTTATGTAAGTATTATCTGATTTCATCTTCCCCAAAAATTGGCGGCAAGCTTCTTACGGAAGAAACGAGAGGCGGTCAACCCTAAGTTCTGGCCGCCGATTTCTGGAGCGGGGGAGCTCAAAATTCTTGCTTGAGAGTAGATTTTAGCTGCTCTTGCTTAGATCTACATTCCTACGATAAGATTTTTGCTTTTTCGTGAAAGTTAAGGTGTTAGTAAATCTCGGTTTGACCTCTGCTTCATCTCTAAAGCTGCAGGTTCTGTTTTCTTAGTGATTCTTGCGGCCAAGTCAGTAAGGGGGAGTGTAGCTGGTCGATTCCTGAAGATTGAGGCAAGTGATGCTCTTTCATCCTTGTCAAGATTGATTCTCTGTTTTCTTATTGGTTTTATTCTTCTTTTGTTTAGATCTTAAGTGTGTTGTAGGTTTTGTCTATGGTTAACTTGCAATTAGGGTAGAAAAGCTCCAGCTAGTTTAAGTTTTTAGAGAGAAAATGTCTGTTTGGGTTGGTTTTGATATGGCTCTTGCTGGATAGGTTAGGTCTTTATTAGGATAGCTAGTTATAGCAGGTTTTCTTTCCAGCTAGTCTATGCAAATAAGAGAAATATTTTGATTTTGGGCTAGTTATTGTGGTCTAGCATGGTCGGTTTGAGTAAAGCAATTTTTCTGCTAGGTCTCTGCCCCTTATCGTTGAGTGTATCTTAGTACAGAAGTCTAGTTTTTAGGCTAAGTGTAAAAGCATTGAGTGTGGTGGACACACTAAACGCCTAGATGATTTGTTCTGAAGTCTAAGTAAAAAGCGTTGACAGTGTTGAGTGAGGTGAGCTCACTCAATGCCGTCTGCCTTATTAGTTTTTCTAAGTCTTTTGGCGTTGAGTGAGTTGATCTCACTCAATGCCGTCTAGCCAGTTAGACTTCTCCAAGTCTTTTGGCATTGAGTGAGTTGAGCTCACTCAACGTCGTTTAGCCAGTCAGACTTTTTTAAGTTGTTTGGCATTGAGTGAGTTGAGCTCACTCAGCGCCATCTGCTTAGCTTGGTAGTTTAAGTCAAAAGCGTTGAGTGTGGGGAGATCACTCAACGCCTTTGGCAGTTTAGAGATGACAGCGTTGAGTGTGGTGATAACACTAAACGCCTTGGTCTATTTTAGCTGTTAAGTCAAAAGCGTTGAGTGTGGTGAACTCACTCAATGCCTTAGTTTGGTTTTGCTGCTAAGTAAGAAAGCGTTGAGTGAGGTGAGCTCACTCAACGCCTCCTTCTGTTTTTCTGCTAAGTGAAATAGCGTTGAGTGTGATAAGCTCACTCAACGCCATTTCTTTGTTTTGATGTTAAGGTAAATAGCGTTGAGTGTGGTAAGCTCACTCAACGCCTTTTTCTCTGTTGAGTTATTAAGGCAAAAGCGTTGAGTGTGGTGAGCTCACTCAACGCCCTTTTGCTGGCTTTGCTGATTTAAGCAAGAAAGCGTTGACAGCGTTGAGTGAGCTAAACTCACTCAACGCCGTCAGTTGTTTGTGCAGCTAAGTGTTTTAGCTATTTGTTTTAGATTTAATGGGGTTCAGCTTGGGTTTTAGTGGATATAGAACCTGGTTCTTATACTTTAGGGGTTGAGTTAGACCAATGCCGCCACCACAGTACCTGAGGTTGAGTTGGACTGATGCCGCCACCCCCTCTCTTCTTGTCTTGCTAGACAATTGTACTGTTTGGTTGAGTTGGACAGATGCCGCTGCCACAGTACCTCTGAAAAGATTTTGGTCTGATGGTCCTGGTTGGACATTGTTACCACCGGCTCAGGCTCTTTTTCTCTAGTGTTAATGCTTCTTTTGATTCCAAAGCTCTGCTTAGATTTTTGTTATCCTGCTAATTTTACTTGCAGATATTCTAGAAGCTTGGCTTCATTTTTGCACATGGTGCAATTTTGTTTACTCTATTTGATGAGTATATTATCTTTTGCTGTTGAATTTTAATCCTTTTACTGAGTGTATCAACATCCTTTTTTAGGGGTGTGGTAAACCCCTTGGTTTCATTGCTTATGATTTATTGCTCCATTACTACTTGTTTTTATCTCGTGTTGAGGTGTTCTTTCTACGAATACCTCAAGTTCAGGGTTGTAGCCGATTGAGCGGCTAGTTTTCTTTTGGAGCTTGTTGGTGATCTGTAGGGTTGCAGAGGGTTCTTTCCTCATCCTTGTGAGGTAGTTCATTTCTTGTTTCCTTTCTATATAGACATACATACTCCCCAGTGGGTTCGTGTCAGGTTGTTGACACCCACTGATGATCTTTTTTGTGATGCTAAGTATGAACTTTAACTGCTTGTTTTTGCCTTTTTGAAGGTTGTTTACTTGCTCTCTAGGATTATTTTATGTTAGAGCGCATGTTAGATGTTTTTGCCATATTTTTAAAACTAAAGGACTATCTTCTAATTTAACGTAAAGTCTATTTTCATACTATACTAAATTAGAGTCTTGCATACCGTGAGTTGTCCTTCGGGGGCGCTTATACTCACGTAGGATGTCAAATCACTTTATCAAAGTATTTTTCCGCAATGTATAAAGATATTTTACTCGTAGACTAGTTGATTCACTGTGCGGAGGGATACGACCATCTAACTTAATTGGATTTCATTCATAATAACCTGTGATTTTCCTATAAACTATAGAGTTTAGAGTTTTGCCTGAGCGTCTGCAGTTATCCCCTACACGGCGTGGCATCACGGCGCGTATTTTCTCTTACTCTGATATAATTTTTATGTTGAGAAAATGCGGGTTGTGACACCCGGGGTCCGCTAGAAATAGCCGGGAGTGCCAAGACACGTTGCTTTGTTTGTTATTGTTTCATTTTTTGGACTTTTGCATATTTTAAGGCCTTAAGGCCGATTCGAACTCCCATGATAGTGGATAACTTTTAATTTGTGGTGTGTTTCCTGTACAACCCCGTATCCTGCGAGTGGTCGACAGAGGTTGAACCGGCCGGCTCAGATCAACTTGGATCCAGCTTGCCGAGTCCGAGCTCGGCAATAGTCGAGCTAAGCTCGGCGATGGTCGAACGAAGCCCAGCTTGCCGAGACCAAGCTCGGGTGCGGAGACAGGGTTCGACGATAGTCGAGCCAAGCTCGACGATCTCCGTGCCGAGTCCGAGCTCGGCGATCGTCGTGCCGAGTCCGAGCTCGGCAATAGTCTAGCCGAGCCCAGCGCTAGCCGAGCACAGTCCGCCGAGCCCGTGCCCGCCTAGGCCCAGGGCGAGGCGAGTCGGGCCCCCTGCCGAGCGAGTGCCCCCTCAGGTCCAGCTCGCATCTTGGCCATGGCACACTTTTACTGTGGCCCCTTTTGGTTTGTCTGTAGTCCTCGAAAACAGTGAAGGTTGTATATTGGCAGGCCATCTTTTCCTATAAATAGGACCCAAGGGGTACCTCAGAAGGCACGCTTACTAATTCTCTGGCCTACTAGCGCTTTCTGAGGTACCTTAGCCCGGCATTTGGCTAAGGAGGGGAAGCGCTCTGAGATCTTCCGGGTTTGTGGTGGGACCTCCACGCCGGGCCCTTGGTCTAGTCCTTGTTTCTTCTTTCCTTTGTCGTTTTCTTGCAGGAGTGAAGTAGGTGTGCGGCCACCCCTTCCCCAAGGGTCGAACTCCACAAGAGACCGGTTTTCCGGTTTCAACATTTTGGTGCGGTGAGCGTGGACAGTGGTCAGCAGAGAAAATCTTCTGCAGGTTCGATGACCGGGGAAGAAGGACAAGGATCAGGCAGGGGCAACTCGCCACCCCCTCCCCCACCCCCAGCGGCGAGCATGCCGGCGGAGCTTAGGGAGGAGATCCTCGGGCTCGTCAGGACCGCTCTCGGCATGCGAGCTGAGAGTGCGACGCCGGCTGTCCCGGTGGTCGCCGTTCCCGCACTCGGCGACGACGCGCCGCCCAGGCGACCAGGGAAGGAGCCCGCCGAGAGGGGCGAGCGCGAGTTCCAGGGGCGAGTTCTATTCCCCGGCTCGGCCGCCGAGTACCACTTCGGCGAGACGGCAGGGAGGGAGTTCCCGACTCGCCCGGCTGAGGGGGGGAGCCCTTTCAGCGAGTTCGTTTCTTCAGCCCCCGTTCCCGAGGGGTTTCGCGAGCCGGAGATGACTTACTACTCCGGGAGAGGAGACCCGGTCCACCACATCCAGTGGTTCGAGGACATGGTCTCCATTCGACAGATGTCAGACGGCTTCAAGTGCCGACTCTTCGCCATCACCCTCAGGGAAAAGGCGAGAGAGTGGTTCCACCAACTCCCGACCGGGTCCATTTACTGCTTTGAGGATCTGCGACGGGGTTTCATGCTGAGGTTCACCACTTCAAAGAAGAGGAAGAGGGAGGCGGAGTCTTTGTTCCGCATCAAGCAGAGGGTAGGAGAGACCCTGGGGAGCTACCTGGACAGGTTCCAAGAGGAACTGTCCCAAGTTCAGGAGATGCCAGGGCACACCATGATGGTGGCCTTCACCCTGGGTCTCCAGTCCGGGTTCTTCGCCATGGAGCTGAAGAGGTCACCTCCAGTGTCTTTTGAGGCACTTCTAGAGAGGGCGGCCAGGGAGGCCGAAATGGAGGCAGCGCATCCAGAGTTCGCGCGAAGGTTGGCCAAGTGGGCCGTGGAAGAGGAAAGGCCAAGGGGTGGCCGAATTCAGGAGGAGAGGAGGGCTGAACCTCGGTAGAGGGAGCAGCCGCAGCAGCAGCCGCAACCCAGGTGGGTGCGTCCGGAGCAGACCCACCGTTTGGGGTGGAGGCCCGAATGGCAAGACCAGGCACCACGAAGGGGTTATCAGGGAGGAGATAACCGCCAGGGTGGCCGAGGGCAGTACAACCCTCAGGGGGGTAGGCAGGGTCAGAGACCCCCTCTCCCCGACCAGGAGGAGGCAATGGCAATTGCCATGAGGGGAAGGAGGAGAGGACAGCCGAGGAGAAGGAGGGAGGTCAGGGTGGACCTGCCCTATTGCGACTTTCATCAGGAAGAGGGGCACCTCACATCCACGTGTCCGGAGTTCCTCGAGATGAGAGGGAGAAGAGAGCAGCAACAGCAGCAGGAAGTTCGGATAGAGGAGATCCGGCCCCGGGAGGAGGGGGATCGGTGCGAAGACCGGGTTGATGTGGGCACCCGAGGAAGGATCGGAGCGATCCACGGGGGGGCCGGGATCGAGGCTTCCCGCAAGTCAAGCCTCCACACCATGTACCGGAGGAGCGTTGGCTCCACATCCCAATCCCCTCCCCCGGAGGAGAAGATCACCTTCTCCAGAGAGGATTTGCCGGGTCACGAGGACCCCTTCTGCGATGCGCTGGTTATCCAGACAGCCATCGAGGATTTCACTGTCTCCCGGATCCTCGTGGACAATGGGAGTTCGGTCAACGTCATCTTTAAGAAGGCGTTTGATGCGATGAAGGTGGAGGCCAGGAGGGTGTTGGCCTCGGACGGGCCTCTGTTCGGCTTTTCAGGGGAGAGGAAAGAAGTCGAGGGAGGAGTGGGACTCCATGTCACTCTAGGGGGGCAGTCGCGCAACTGCAAGTTTGTTATCGTGGACGCCCCTAGCAATTACAGCGCCATCTTCGGGAGACCCCTCATCAGCGCCTTCCGCTGCGTCCCCTCGTCCTTCCACCAGTGCCTCAAGCTCAACGTCGAGGGGGTCCAGATCCGGGTCCGAGGAGACCCCAAGGAGGCAAGGGAGTGCTACGTCTCGGCGGTAAACTCCATCTCTTGGCTGGAGGGGGCCGAGGAGATGGGACGGAGGCTGGAGGAGGAGGGGCAGGAAGCTGACGAAGAGATGGAGGTGGAGTGCCGCGCTCGGAAGGAGGTCGCGGAAGAGACTCGGGGGTCGGCCGAGTCCATGGCCGTCGAAGAGGCTGAGGAAGAGGCCCTCGCCCCCGGAGGGGGAGGTACCAGGGAATGGGAGGAGCAGTCCCGCCTGGAGGCGGCGGAAGAGGTGGAGGAGATGGAGGTCCACACCAATGGAGGAAGGGTGGAGAAGGTCCGCGTCAGCGGAGGTCTGACCCCGGAAGCTCGAGGCAGGATGCTGGAGTGCATCCAGAGGAACGTGGATATCTTCGCCTGGAGCGCCGCGGAGATGCCAGGGATCGACCCCGACGTGGCCTGCCACCGCCTCAACCTGGACCCGGAGGCTCCCCCCATCCAGCAGAAAAAGAGGTCCATCACGGACAAGCTCGCCGAGCCAATCAGAGAGGAAGTCGCCAAGCTCCTCGAGGCTGGCTTCATATCTGAAATCCAATACCCCGGCTGGGTCTCCAACGTTGTAATGGTTAAAAAAGGAGACGGCCGGTGGAGGATGTGTATCGACTTTTCTCTTCTTAATAAATCATGCCCGAAAGATTGTTATCCTCTGCCTCGGATCGACGCGCTGGTTGACTCAGCCGTCGGTTTCCCTGTAATGAGTTTTTTAGATGCTTTTTCAGGTTATCACCAAATCAGGATGCACCCCCCTGACGTCAAAGATGTCTCGTTCATCACGGGAGATGGGTGTTATTGTTACAGATGATGCCCTTCGGGCTAAAGAATGCAGGGGCTACCTACCAAAAAATGATGGATAGGGTCTTCCGAGAGCAGAAGGGGAGGAACCTCGAAGTGTATGTGGATGATCTCATGGTCAAGAGCTTGGATGTCGACTCCCACATCCAGGACTTGGAAGAGACTTTCGCCACTCTCCGCAAGTTTAAGATGAGGCTGAACCCCTTGAAGTGTGTCTTCGGGGCAAGCCGGGGAAAGTTCCTAGGGCACCTTCTCACCCCCTCTGGGGTAGAACCTAACCCCGACAAGGTGAGGGCAATCCTGGAACTAAGGTCGCCCCAAAATACCAAGGAAGTACAGCAGCTGACAGGGAAGTTGGCAGGGTTGAGTAGATTCCTCTCCCGGGCCGGGGAGAGGTGTTCCTCATTCTTTAAAACCTTGAGAGGGGGTCGAAGGTTTGAATGGACCTCGGAGTGCGAGGAGGCATTCCAGGCTTTAAAGAAACAGCTGACTCAGGCCCCCCTGCTCCAAGGGCCCAAGGAGGGGGAGGACTTATTCCTATATCTAGGGGTCGGGGCTGAAGCCTTGAGTTCGGTTTTGGTTCGGGAAGAGGGGAAGAGGCAACTCCCCGTCTACTATGTGAGTCGGATACTAAAGAAGGCCGAGCTCCGCTACCCCATCCTGGAAAAACTGGCCTTCGCCTTAATCATCTCAGCCCGGAGGCTTCGGCCTTATTTCCAGGCGCACTCAATCCGAGTAGTGACTGACCACCCCCTGCGCAACATCTTCAGGGGGGTGGAGCATTCAGGTAGGTTGGCCAAATGGTCGGTGGAACTGAGCGAGTTCGACATCTCCTTCGTCCCCCGCCTCTCAATCAAAGCACAAGCCATGGCTGACTTCCTGGCGGAGTATGTGGTCGAGGTGGCAGAAGAGAGACTCACTCGCCCTCTCCCCTGGAAAGTCAGGGTGGACGGTGCCTCGGGGAAGCATTCTTTAGGGGTCGGGGTCATCTTAGAAAGTCCCCAGGGGATAAAGATCGAGCAGACGGTAGTAATGCACTTTCCTATCACCAACAACCAAGCCGAATACGAAGCTGTAATCGCAGGTCTGCGCCTGGCAAGAGACTTGGGGGTGCACGACGTGGAGGTCCTCACTGACTCCATGGTGGTGGCTTCCCAGATCAAGGGGGAGTTTGAGGCAAGGGAGCCCACCCTGCAGCTCTATTTGATGAAGGTAAGGGGGGTCATTGGGACCTTCCAGACCTTCTCAATCAAGCACGTGCCGAGAGGAGAAAATGAGCCCGTCGACCAGCTAGCAAAGCACGGCCCCCGGATGGGAGGCATCATTACGGATCTCTTCCGACCTTCCATCGAGGAGGGGGAGCTAATGGAAGTGGAACAGCATCCCTCATGGATGGATCCCTTCGTCATCTTCTTGTCCACCGGAGAATACCCGGAGGGGATGGATCGAAGAGGGCTCAAGCACAAGGCGGCATACTACCTCCTACGTGAGGGACAGTTGTACCGCAAGACCCTCTCAGGGATGTTGGCCCGTTGCGTGGCCGAAAGAGAGGTGCACAAAATTTTGGAGGAAGTCCATTCCGGTGAATGTGGGAGTCACTCGGGGAGTCGGACCCTGGAAGGGAGGGTCGTCAGGCAAGGGTACTTCTGGCCTACCCTCGGTCAGGATGCAGTCGAATTCGCGAAAAAGTGTCATAAGTGCCAACTATATGCCCCGCTCCAGCTCCAGCCGGCTCAGAGGTTAAGAAGTATCATGGCACCATGGCCCTTCGCCATATGGGGGCTGGACCTTGTAGGACCTTTCCCTCAGGCCAGCGGGCAGAGGAGGTTCTTGTTGGTCATGATCGATTATTTTTCTAAGTGGATGGAGGTGAAGGCTCTAGCCAAGGTAACCTCTCAGGTAGTCAGGAACTTCATCTGGGGGGAGATCATCTGCAGGCATGGGCTGCCACAAGCTATTGTCACGGACAACGGACCTCAGTTCGCCAGCACGGAGTTCATTCGTTTCTGCGAGCAGCTAGGGATTGACCTTCGGTTTGCTTCTGTCCATCATCCCAGGAGCAACGGGCAGGTGGAAGCGGCCAACAAAATCATCGTGAACCTCTTAAAGAAGAAAGTGGAAAACTTGAAGGGAAGCTGGGTGGAGCAGCTTCCATCGGTCCTTTGGGCATTAAGGACCACCCCCAATACGGCCACGGGGGAGACTCCTTTCAAGCTCTCTCACGGCTGCGAGGCCGTTCTTCCTATCGAATTCGAGGTCCAGACGCCTCGGGTCGTCGAGGCAGGAGCCGGAAGGGAAGAATGGAGGTCAGAGAATGAGGAGGAGCTCCGACTCTCCCTTGATATGGTGGAGGAACTACGCGACTTGTCCGTCATCAGGCAGGAAGAGGCCAAGCGAAGGATGGCCAAGTATTTCGACAAGCACGTCCGTGTCAAGCAGTTCGTGGAGGGGGACCTTGTCTTGAAAAAAGTGGATGCGGCAGGGAGATCAGCCGCTGTGGGAAAACTCCACCCCAATTGGGAGGGCCCCTACATTGTGCAGGAGGCCTTGAAATCGGGGGGGTATCGCCTCCAAGATGTAAGAGGGGACACCCTCAGCCACACTTGGAGTGGCGACGATCTGAAACGTTTTTACCCTTGAAAATATTGTAAATGACTTGGCTTTAAGAACGAAAGAGAATCTCGTTGCCGTATTTCACGCTCTGTTAAAATAGTGAAGGTAAAGGGATTCGCAGCTTAAACCCCCAGGAGGCAAAAGTTTCTAAGTCTTCTCGCTCTGGGGTTAGGTCTCGTCACTCCCCTGCCAGGCTCCCACCTAGCTGGTACGGCCGAGTCTCGATGGACATCGTTATGACCCTGGGGCTGAGCCCGGAGGATGTTCAACACCCGCCCTCAGGCTCTCACCTAGCTGACTGGCCCGGTGGTAGCACCCGGGAGAGGCAAAAGTTTCTAAGTCTTCTCGCTCTGGGGTTAGGTCTCGTCACTCCCCTGCCAGGCTCCCACCTAGCTGGTACGGCCGAGTCTCGATGGACATCGTTGTGACCCTGGGGCTGAGACCGGAGGATGTTCAACACCCGCCCTCAGGCTCTCACCTAGCTGACTGGCCCGGTGGTAGCACCCGGGAGAGGCAAAAGTTTCTAAGTCTTCTCGCTCTGGGGTTAGGTCTCGTCACTCGGCCGATGGACATCGTTATGATCCTGGGGCTGAGCCCGGAGGATGTTCAACACCCGCCCTCAGGCTCTCACCTAGCTGACTGGCCCGGTGGTAGCACCCGGGAGAGGCAAAAGTTTCTAAGTCTTCTCACTCTGGGGTTAGGTCTCGTCACTCCCCTGCCAGGCTCCCACCTAGCTGGTACGGCCGAGTCTCGATGGACATCGTTATGACCCTGGGGCTGAGCCCGGAGGATGTTCAACACCCGCCCTCAGGCTCTCACCTAGCTGACTGGCCCGGTGGTAGCACCCGGGAGAGGCAAAAGTTTCTAAGTCTTCTCGCTCTGGGGTTAGGTCTCGTCACTCCCCTGCCAGGCTCCCACCTAGCTGGTACGGCCGAGTCTCGATGGACATCGTTATGACCCTGGGGCTGAGCCCGGAGGATGTTCAACACCCGCCCTCAGGCTCTCACCTAGCTGACTGGCCCGGTGGTAGCACCCGGGAGAGGCAAAAGTTTCTAAGTCTTCTCGCTCTGGGGTTAGGTCTCGTCACTCCCCTGCCAGGCTCCCACCTAGCTGGTACGGCCGAGTCTCGATGGACATCGTTATGACCCTGGGGCTGAGCCCGGAGGATGTTCAACACCCGCCCTCAGGCTCTCACCTAGCTGACTGGCCCGGTGGTAGCACCCGGGAGAGGCAAAAGTTTCTAAGTCTTCTCGCTCTCGGGTTAGGTCTCGTAACTCCCCTGCCAGGCTCCCACCTAGCTGGCACGGCCGAGTCTCGATGGACGTCGCTACAACCCTGAAGCTGAGACTGGGAGTTGGCCCGAGGAAAATACCAGGGGGGGGGGAGCTCGCCAGTTAAGACGGCGAGCTCGGAATATCCTACCCCCCCCCCCCCCCTCTCTCTCTCCAGCTCGCTACTAAAGAAACCTTGGTTCTGTCCCAGACTCAGGGGAAGGAGAGCGGCTCTCTCCAGCGAGCCCAGCCTCGCTCCAGCTAGCTCGGCGAAAGACATGCCCTGACGTCTAAGGCGGATGCCGGCAATATCTTGACCCAAGCGTGTTTTCACTTGTCTGAATTATCGAAAAACTAAGGCGAGACATGGCAGGGGAAGGTGAGGCGCGAGCAGGGTATGGCGCGAGCACGCGTCCTAGGGATTCGCCGCGAGCACCGCGGGTGCTGGTCCTAACTCAAAACATTCTACAGGCGAGGTCGCTCTACCTAGCGCGCGGGTATAACATCGCAAGTAAGCTCGAAAAGAAGATAGCAAAATTGTGCAAAAATATCTTTGAATTATCATTACAGGTTTACAAGGCCCGCCTCGGCAGGGTACAAAAAAGAACAGAGAAGAGAAAACAAAAATTAACTCTCGCCCTCCCCCCTCGAGTGGCGGTCCTCCTCGTCACCAAGCCGAGCGTCCTTCTCCCTCACCCCAGCAAAAAGCGAGTCAAAGCTATCTTCCTTCTCGCTGGGCGGGCTGGGCGGGAACAGGGTTGGCAGGAGCTCCCGGACGGTGACCTCCTCGCAGCCTTCCGCCAAGATCCCCGTCCCCCTCATGGCCTGTAGGAGACACTCGGCAGCCTCGACGGAGTTGACTCGCAGCCGCTCCGCGACGTCAGCCTCGCCAAACACCCGGGGCCTCTTGAAGGGGAAGGCCGGCTCGCTGGCGCCCGGGGGAAGGAGAGCGTCGGCTTGGCGAAGGACCTCTCCCAGGAGCCCCTTATTCTTCTCTTTCAATTCCTCCACCTCCGCCCCCAGCCGGGCGGCAACAGCCTCCTGCTCCTGGGAATATGTCTTCTGATCGGCGAGCTGGGCTTCCCGCTCAGCGAGCTGAGCCCGCAACTGAGCCATCTCGTCTCGCATCGCGTTAGCGGCTTCGGCGTCCTGTAAGACTAGAAGTTCAGAACACGCGCAGGAATAATCTTAAGCGAGGTGAACAGAGGTATCCAGCGATTACCAGGCCGCCGACAGACTTCGCGAGTAGAGCGTCCGCGAGGCCGAACCGCCTTTCCGCGTCGACCGCGCTCTCCTTCGCCAGGTCGCGCTCCTGCTCGGCAGTCAGCAGGGCGTTGCTGAGCTGGAAGCCGCGGCGGACCATCATGTGATGGAGCTCAAAGGCCCGCAGGTGGGCCTGCATCCCCTCGTAGCCGAGCTGACTAGGGGTCAGCTTCTTGTACGACTCGGCGCTGTCGCGGCTGTAGAGGCCGAAGCCGAAAGCGAAGGCATGGGCGGTGGGCGGCCGGCGAGCTCCCCAGGAGGGGGCGCGAGTGGAGACGGAAACTCGGTGAGCCCCCTCGTCCCACTTCAAGATGGGCTCGCCAGCCGCATCTTTGCTCTTGCACCCCTTGCCGAAGTTGGGGTGATCCTTCGGCAGACTGGGCTCGCGGACGGTGTCCTCCCCGGTAGAATCGGAGGACGGCCCGCTCTTCTTCTTCCCCTTTCGGGGGGAGGAGGCTTCTTTCAGCGGGCTCAAGGGCGGCTCATCGGACAGAGCCTCCGGCGAGCTCATGAACTTGGCGGGAGACGAGGGAAGGTGCAGCCGTCCGCGCGAGACCACCTTCGCCCTCTTCTTCTTGGGGAGCGAAGAATCGGGGCGCGAGCTCGACCCCCCGGACTCCGAGCGCTTCTTGCCGGAGGGTTGGACTCGCGGTTGCTCCTCGCGACAAGCCAGCGCCGCCGCCCGGGCCAGCTCCAGAGGGTCCGAGAATATCCCCGGGTCGGCGAACGGCGGATGCTCCGGGAGAACCCGTTCCCCTGCAGAGAAAGACTTAGTCAAAAAAAGAGAGAGGGAAAAATCATATGAGATCCACCTTGATAAAGTTCGCGAGAAGGCTGAGCGAGGTATACCTTCGCCGGGGAGAACGGGCTGAAGCAAGTCGAGGCCGCGGCGGAGGAAGGCGACCTCAAAGTCCTTGTGGAGGAAGAACTTGTGGAGGTCGGCGTCGCTACCCGACAGGGAAGGAGGACGGTATATGTCCTCGCTCTTCTGCAGGGGGCGAAAGGGGATGTTGCCGAGCTCGCCCTTGATGAAGACGAGCCGGGTCATCCAATTGTGGTTCTTGTTCGCCAGCTCGCGAACCTTGATGAAGGACCCGCCGAAGTAGGCGACCCCGTCGGGAGTAGCCTTGTAAGAGAACAACTTGCGGAATACCGCGAGGTTGAACTCAATTCGCTCCCGGCGAAGGAAGCAGGCGAACGCCACCATCATAGCGATGGCGTTGGAATTCAACTGCGCGGGCACCGCGCCGTAGTACTTCAGGATCTGGCGGATTTCTGGCCAGAGGGGGAGGCGCAGTCCCACCTCGAAGTGCGAGATGGGAAAGGCGAGCTCGCCCTCCGGGAAGGAGTTGATGGCTTCATGCTCGGCGGGCCTGCGAGCCTGGAAGCCGGGGGGAACGAACGCCGCCGTGAACTCGACGAGCTCCTCCTCTGTGATGTGCCCCTCGAAAAAGCAGTGATCAACGAAGTGCTGGGCGCACTTTGACCGACCGTCCGCATCAGGGTTGGTCTTCACCATGGTCACAGAGAAAAGGGAAAGCGCGAGCTCGGGAAGACAGGAGCGAAGCAAAAATTCAAAAGCAATAAAGGCGTGCCTCGGGGGTAGGTGAGAAGGTCTATTTATAGAAGAAGGTAAAGAAGGGTGAGAGGGAGGGCGAGTCGGCCGATCGGTCCGGTCTCGCCGCGCCACCTCGCCACCCTCTCCTCGCAAGCCTTGCGAGCTGGCCAGGTCCCCGAAGGGGGAATTCGAAAAGACTCGCCGAAATATTGAAAAAGCGTCTACATATACAAAGTAGTTAAAAAGTTGTTCCAAGATTATTACATGCAGACCATTCAGAATAAATAAAAGAAAAAATACAAATAGGGGCGCGAGGACCATGCGAGGGCGGGGGCGAGTACCGGCCGACTGACAGAAGAGCCGTTTCATTCTCCCCGGTCTCGCCGGCCCGCCGTCGCAGGCCGCCGCGCATGAAGTTCGCGAAGCCGCCCCATGTTCCTGTTTATCACCCGCAGGTTCTCGTCGATTTCGTCCATCAGCACCAAGGAAGACGCCTCCTCGAACGCCAGGCTGACTCCAGCACCGTCCGCGAGACGCGAGCACTCCCACTGCAGCCTGTTGTTGTCCTTCCGCAGGTCGTGGAGCTCGCGCACCAGCTTCTTGAGAACCTTCCGCTCCCGTCTTGCGCGTTCAGGGCTGCCCACCTCGGAGTCCAGGAAGGCGTCCAGGGCGCTTGGAGAAGGGAGGGGTGAGTAAGGAGGTCGATCCACGGACTCGCCGTCCTCCGTCCGCCCGGGAAGTTCTGGGTGAAGAGTTGAAAGACGGTCAGAAAAGCAAATATCCACGGAACAGAAAAACAATGCCGGAAACTTACCGCGCGAGCCTGGCTCCTCCAGGTTGGCGCGAGGAGAGAAGTGGCGCAGGTCCTTGCCACGCCCCAGCAGTTCTTGAGGAGCGAGTTGGTAGCCGGGAACAGGGATAATCCCGGCGCCTCTCCCCACGACCAGGGATCCAGGGGAGGGTTGCCGGGAAGGGAGGCGACTCGGCGACGCCGGTTCTCGCGAGCCCGGCTCCTTAACCTCGGGATCCTGCCGTGGCGAGTTGACAGGAGCACTTTTGGTCCGGGGGGTGGACGCTTCGCCGCTGTTCTCCCGGTCAGAAGACAATTCCACGAGACTTTTAGCGGAGGAGCCAAGAATTGGCTGGTTGGAGGAACCGGCCCCGTTCCCCAAGGCGGCAGTAAAGTCGGCCAGGATGGGTTCGGCCCCCGGGGGAAGGGGCTTCGCCCGCTTGGCCGAGCTGAGATCGGCAAAACGGCGAGCAGGGGCTTCAAGGTTGGTTAGCCCCGCGGCCTGGGCAGCGATCTCCCCGCGGGAGCGTGCGAGTCGCTCTAAGACTTCCTTGGGGAGCGGCATCTTGTCAGAATTTGGGGAAGGGCAAAGGTCAGCCAGATGCGCAGGGGTACATATATATAGCTACCTGTGGGGCCTACCAGAAGATTCCTTTCTGCCCCTGTCGCACTCGCCGGATCCCATGGGGTTGGATGTTTCTTTCCGAGCTTGTCCCAACCTCGCAAAGAGCGGGGATTATGTACAACCCCGTATCCTGCGAGTGGTCGACAGAGGTTGAACCGGCCGGCTCAGATCAACTTGGATCCAGCTTGTCGAGTCCGAGCTCGGCAATAGTCGAGCTAAGCTCGGCGATGGTCGAACGAAGCCCAGCTTGCCGAGACCAAGCTCGGGTGCGGAGACAGGGTTCGACGATAGTCGAGCCAAGCTCGACGATCTCCGTGCCGAGTCCGAGCTCGGCGATCGTCGTGCCGAGTCCGAGCTCGGCAATAGTCTAGCCGAGCCCAGCGCTAGCCGAGCACAGTCCGCCGAGCCCGTGCCCGCCTAGGCCCAGGGCGAGGCGAGTCGGGCCCCCTGCCGAGCGAGTGCCCCCTCAGGTCCAGCTCGCATCTTGGCCATGGCACACTTTTACTGTGGCCCCTTTTGGTTTGTCTGTAGTCCTCGAAAACAGTGAAGGTTGTATATTGGCAGGCCATCTTTTCCTATAAATAGGACCCAAGGGGTACCTCAGAAGGCACGCTTACTAATTCTCTGGCCTACTAGCGCTTTCTGAGGTACCTTAGCCCGGCATTTGGCTAAGGAGGGGAAGCGCTCTGAGATCTTCCGGGTTTGTGGTGGGACCTCCACGCCGGGCCCTTGGTCTAGTCCTTGTTTCTTCTTTCCTTTGTCGTTTTCTTGCAGGAGTGAAGTAGGTGTGCGGCCACCCCTTCCCCAAGGGTCGAACTCCACAAGAGACCGGTTTTCCGGTTTCAACATTTCCACTGTCTTGTTTCTGAGTTTTGAGTTTGGTAATTCTTTATATCATCTTATAATGCTTAAGCTATGAAGTCTGTATGTTGTGGGGCCCCGGCCGGACCCATAATATATGATCACTACAGGGGAGGTGTTATAATTACTTGCGTAATTTATGTATACCTATTTTGGGCGTATCACCCACCCCATGGTGTTGCTCCACCTGAAGCAGGGCCGCCCTAAATCGGGCGGCTCTTTGGCCGCCCGGTTGGGGCGGCCTGCTCGCCGCCCTTGGATGGTGACATCCTCGCCGCTCTGGGCAGCCCCACTGGCCACCCCCCACCCCGGTTATAGGCCACCTCCAGCCGCCACCCTTTCCATACCACCACTCTCGGGAGAGGCGGTTATTTTTCCAGCGAGGGCGGTTATTTTCCGAACGGGGGTGATCTTATCATTTCCATAAATGTGGCGATCTGTGTACCCTATTTCGGACAATTCTATTGGTCCAGCCGGTGGTTATTGGGTGAAATTACTGGTTCGCTCCGCCTAAAATCTATAAATAAGACTCATTTCTCTTCATTCTACTGGTCCTCCAACAAGCGCGCATCCATGCGCTCTGCCGTCAATACCATCCCAGCACGCCTCCGCGCGCTCCTCCATCAAGACCATCCAAGAGCGCTTCACAGTCAAGACCATCAAGGAGCGCCTTCGCATGCCACACCGCCAAGACCGTTCCAAGCGCGCGCTCCGCCGTCCAGATTGCTCCAAGCACATCTCTGCACACTCATTCGGGACCACCTAGTCTTCCTAGTGTCAGCAGACCAAGCCCGCTTGAGCACATAAAGTTTGTGTTCCCCATACCATCGGTAGTTTACAAGATCAACTTCAGATCCCGCCAAGGACCGCTCAATTGCAGCCCGACGGGCAAGACACTCAACATTCCCAGCACCCTCGATTAAGCAGCAAGCTCGACGGGTGGCGACAAGTCATCTATTCCAGGCGCATCCAAGTGTGACAGGAGACAAATGTCAGTCACCAAGACAAGCGTAGCAAGTCGTCCCTACATTCGAGCATCAGCAAAGGACTCCAAGGCGCGGCCAGTGCATCGCTGCCTATAACTCACAAAGAAACATTAAGCTTCGTGAGTGGTGGTCTGTCATCGTCTGAGCTCTCCCTCCACTCTCTCAACAATTGTAACGAGAGGCAGCTTATCGCTCTCGAGTTCTTAAAGAAAGCCTTATACAACAACCAGCAAGTAGTGGAGGTTTGACCGGCACAGATCCGAGCACGTGATTTTTCACCCAGTTGACGAGTTTTTCACGTTAAAAAATTCCTTTTCCAGCTTTTTACTTACTGCGAATGTTGGCACGCTTGACCGCTCCCGGGCTAAGGTAGTCCAATTTAGTCCGGTCTATCGGGGCCTTGAGCGATCCCCAACAATTTGGCGCTATCTATAAGAGGAGGTTCCTAGCTTCCATAAGAAGACCTAGAAGACGATGTCTTCAGCACAGCGACACTCGTGACTAAAAATCATGTCAGGAGAAGTCCCTCGCACTCTTGAAAGCTCAGACCACGGGGGGCAGGACGATCCAATTCCCCCTCATTTGCTTGAAGAAAGGCTCCCCAACGCAGATACTCAAGATCGTGGAGTCCGTCCAGTTGAAGGACCTAAAGACCAACATCACTACAACTACCTGGAAATAGCAGACATCTGGCATGCGACACGAGGAGTCACTCGTAAAGAAGTTTGTGTCATGATCAAGGAAAATAAGCAAGCCAGGCAACGTGCTGCCCACTATCCCCGCTCACCGTTAACACACAAGGTATTAGCGCATCCAATCTTGAAAGACTACAAGCTCCCAGAACTCGAAACGTTCGATGAAACGGACGACCTGTAAGACATCATCGATCACTTCGCCACCATAATGAGGCTCAACAATGCCCCGATCAACTGCTTTGTCAGGTGTTCCCGACAATCTTGAAAGGGCAAGCTCGCACTTGGTTCTATTCACTGAACGAAGGAGGGATTGACAACTTCGCAGATCTATCTCAACTCTTTGTGTTGATGGACCCCTCTTACCTTCTGGGGGTCTGTCAACTTCATGCCTCTTCTTTTGCATGCTCCTGTTGCACGCTCTTGCGCGCGCTCTCCTCTAGCAAGCGATCCACGCGCTCTCCTTCAGCAAGCGCTCCACGCGCTTTCCTCCAGCAAGCGAGCCTCTGTGCGCTCCGCCGTCAAGACCATCCAAACGCGCCTCTACGCGCTTCGCTATCAAGTCCATACAAGCACGCCACCGCGCGCTCCACTGTCCAGACCACTCTAAGTGCGTCTCCGCACGCTCCGCTGGGATCACCAAGTCTCCCTAGTGTCAGAGACCAGGCCCTCCAGAGCGCCCAAAGTTCGTGTGCCCCGCACCGCGGACAATTTACAAGAGCAACTTCAGATCCCGCCAAAGACCCCTCAATTGCAATCTGGCGCACAGAACGCTCAGCATTCTCAGCACCCTCAACTCGGGAGCAAGCTCGTCGGGCGGCGACAAGTTAGCCATTCCAGGCTCATCCAAGTGTGACAGGAGACAAGCCTCATTCACCAGGACAAAGCATAGCAAATCGTTCCCACTTCCGAGCATCAACAAAGAACTCCAAAGTATGGCCAGTGCATCGCTGCCTCTAACTCACAAAGAAACATTAAGCTCTGCGAGTAGTGATCTGTCACCCTCTGAGCTCTCCCTCCACTCTCTCTCTCTCTCAACAATTTTAATGAGAGTCGGTATGTCGCCCTCGAGTTCTTCAAGAAAGCATTGTACAACAATCAGTAAATAGTGGAGGTTTCGCCGGCACAAATCCGACCACGTGGTTTTTCACCGAGACGATCCAATTTAACTCGGTCTATCAGAGTCTTGAACGATCTCCAACAATTTGATTTATTTGTCAAAAGTATATAAATTCATTTTCAAAAAACTCCCACTAACTTTGCTCACCATTGATTGAAAGAACCGAGATTCGCGCGGAGCACATTTTATCACAATCAAACCAAAGATTAATATATAAAAAATAAGTTGAAATTGACTTACATAAAATATATATGAGAAATATATATTCAAGCATTCAAGTACTTTTTTTTTTGAGTTATTGCACAGACAACATTATATGGGAAATATTAAGGCTTTGTTTGGGGAATTTATTTTAAGGTCGAATTCCTGCCGGCATAACCGTTTCACCGATAAAAATAAGTCTACTCAAACAAAACTTAAGTAACAACGGATATATAAAATTTTATATTCGAAAGATAACGCATTAATAAGCATCCAAAACAATCAACAAATTACTACACAAATAACTACTATACAAAATAGACGAAGGCTCACACAATGATGAGAATCGAACTCATGATCTTCATCTTTCCTCAATTGTGTCAAGCCTCATAAGCTGCATTCAAACCCCTATTAAACATCAATTTTGGCTGACAATTTTTTTTTCAGAATTGATTTGGTTCGTAAACATCAATTTTTATATACATAGGATTACTTTAATTATAGTAGCCATTTTTTTATTCCGAATAAATAATAGAAATGTCATATTTTGGCTGACAATTTCTATTCAGGATAGATACAAATAATATTATTAATATAGAGCCATTCATAAGCTGATAAGCATAGATTTATTATATATTTTTTATTATATATATGTATATATTATTTTCCGGCCGGCCTCATGTAAAGCAACGGTGATATTTAATTATGTTGTGACCCAGGGGCGGATCTAAGGGGGGGCCGACGGGACCCGGGCCCCTCAAAGATTTTGGTAAAATAGATGATGAATTTGTGTTCCTCTCGTCGAGCCAATGAATTTTGACTACTTATACGTCAAAAACGGTGTCCGAATAAGGGAGAAAAGAGCCCAGAAAGATGAAAACATTTAAAATTTTTTTGGTTGAAAGATGAGAAAGTTGACATGAGATGTAACTGATTTAATTAATTTTTATGAAAATAACATATATAAATTTAGTTAAGATGCAAACAATTTTGACCCCGCGAATTCCACTTTTTTCTTTACTCATAGCTTCTTTGAAATCTCTGAAAGAAACACAATTGTCATTTTCAACACGATATAACACGACGTTTTCTTTACTTAACTTCTGTAATCTTATTTATTTTCTCAGTGTCTCCTTTATTACACCCTAAGAATACACGAGATCAAAGTCAATGAATTTTGACTACTTGTTTCTTTAACTTTTGAATAGTTTGGATCCCCCTTGTTAAAATTCTCATTTTCTGCAGGAGCATGCGTCCACACTTTTATCTTGAGTTCGTTTTAATATGAACTTCTCTTACTTTAAAGAGGAACTTTCATAAATTCTTAGGGTGTTGACGAATGATGACGATAATGTGGTCAGTCGAATGTTTAAATAATGATGATAACACTTTACACTTTTATTGCAACTCATACTTTATAGCAATGAAGTCATCTTAAATATTTTCATTGCAATCAACATATATTTTTTTGAATTTATTTACTTCATCACACAAACTTTTAACCTGAACACCTCATGAACAAACAATTCAAATTGGAATTGCTAATACTTTTTAAATTACCATATCTCAAATTATTGAAAAGTTATTATTATGTATACTGCAACAAAAATCAAACAAGCATCACACAATATTCTATTTTTCTAATAACTGATAAAAAACTAAGCTCAGATGTCTCTAAATAGATAAGCTACAATAAGAAATAATTCTTTTTTATAATCCAATTGTGATATCTCTACATGTGCAAATTTTGGTATAGACGTCGATCATAAAAAAATTTTCCGCCTTTTGATTCCCCCCCCCCCCCCCGTCAAATTTCCTGGATCCGCCCCTGATGTTGTCAATACGGCTTGATCTAATTGGGTAAACTGAGGCTTCAAGACAGCGACACGGTTATTATCATGTATATGAATCATTAATGCTTAATAATTACTCAAAAAAGTAGAGCTATTGAACATTATATAAATTCAAAACCCTTCTATAAAGAAAAATAAAAATAAATTAATAATTGGGTGGGCTAGGATTTGCAATTATCTAAGGCTCGGTTTGGCGTTATTGAATTTATGTTTGGTTATGCCCGCTCTCAACGGTAAAATAGGGGTAGCATCAATTGCAGAGAAAATGTGAGAAGCTTGTCTAAAATAGTTTGGACACCAACAAAGGAGGCCATTAGAGGCTCATATTAGACGTTTTGAGAATCTAGTCACTAAGCATGTTAAATGAGGGAGAGATAGACCAGTAAAGATTTGAAATGAAACTATAAGAAAAGACATGATGTACTTAGACATTGGTGAGATTATGACACAAGATATGACACAATGGCGACAAAGGATTCATATAACCGATCCCACATAGTGGGATAAAGGCTTGAGTGTTGTTGTTATGCCCACTATTAACGAAAAAAACTAATTTTGAACATAGAAGTGGATGAAGTTTCGGCTTGGCACAGCGGTGGGGTGAAGAACACTAACAATGAACCGTTGTTCGCGAACATCCAACCGCACCTAAGCAATTTCGTCCAATTTTATGTTCAAAACTAGTTTCTTTTCCCGGTAAAGATCATAATCATTGTTGAAAATGACATTTTTGCTCAAACTTAGGCTTCGTTTGGGAGGACTTATTTTCACCGGTCAAGCGGTCACGACCGCATGAATCGGATCATAATTAAGGTCCGGTTCATGCGATCGTGACTGCTTGACCGGTGAAAATAAGTCCCCTCAAACGAAGCCTTAAAGTAGCAACAAAAATAGTGTTAAATGGAGCTTATATTCATGACCGCCGCCAACTTGCGCCATACAGAGCCTTATTTTGGCAAGGAAGTAAGAAACACAATATTGCTTCTTCGCTGCATTATAAGCTAGAATAGATAAAAACAAATAAATTAAGCTAAACTTAAAATAAAGCTGCATATAAAATGCAACGAAACTAAGCTTGAATAAATAAAATTAAATAAATTAAACTAAACTAAGCAAATTCAAATTTTATAAAAATACAATAGAAAACATATAAACGGAGATAAAAATATATGAATCTATATATAATTGATGGGTTCCCCAAAGTAGGTTCGGTCAAACTGAAGGTTCTTTGAACATGATCTCGACCGACTTGCTGCCACAATTTTAATGGGCCTAGTCTCATGCAGTTTCGAGATCTTTCGGCCTTACAAACGGACGTAAAGATGCACATACGTGCATAAACGCTAACCACACCACCTCATGAAAAAAGTGAGGAGGTGGGGTTGACGAAAGTCAACCCACTAACACCACTCATCCCAAAACTCCCACAACCGTCGGGGATGCGGGCGAACGAGCACGTGTCTCCGGCTGCCCCCCCCCCCCCCCCCCCCCCCACCGTGCATAACCTTGCATGGCCCCTGACCACGCGCACCTACGCGTGGCTCCGCCTGGCAGCGCGGACTCCTGTGCGTGGTCCCGGCTATGCACAGCCCCGTCTAGCCGTCGTGCGCGACCGCGCGTACCTACGCGCGACCCCGCCTTGCCAAGCACACGCATGCGCGCGTCCCGGCAACGCGGTCCAACGTGCAGCCTCGCCTAGTCGTCGGCTCCGACAGCGTGCACCCGCGTGCGAGCAGCCGACAACCATCGTCACGCGGCCCGCCGGCCTTGCAACCGCGCACCCTTCACGTGCGGCACACGCGCCCCTGCAACAATTGGCCTTGGGTGTGCGGGCTCCATTGGCCGCGAGGTCGAGCGGCCGGTCGGTCGATTGGCAGACCGACCGCCGCCGCGGCTGCACGGTCGGCCTCTCGGCCAATTGCATATTCGCGCCCGACCGATGTTTGGGCCCAGCCGGCCACCCGACCGTCCCCTCCACCGGCCGGCCATCGCCGACCGGGTCCCGCTGTCGGTCAACCCCTTCCCAGCCGCCAGCCGATTCCTACCAATCAAACTGATCACCGCCACACGATCTCCACCGCCCTATCTATGTTTAACCACCTGCGTAACCACCTCGGAACCACCTGTCATGCGGGAGGGGTGCGCATGGCCGAATTAAATTTTTGGTTTGCGCATAGCGAGTCTCCTGAAAATGTGCGTCATAAAGTATAAAAAAGCAGTTTGCAAATATCACATAAAGTGATTATGGTCTGCGGATAACCTCGAAACCACCATGGATCCTATAAATAGGACCTCAGGGCTCTCCTTCAGAAGATCTTGGTCTCCTCCTACTTCGCCTCCTACGCGCGTGAGAGCTCCTTCAGGAATCTTATGAAGATCTTCTTCACCGTTGAAGACTTGTTCGAGATCTACGAGTGTCATCGAAGATCCTTCGAGGACCTTTGTCCTCCTTCGAGCACACTTGCGCACGCTCACTCCGTGCACGCTCAATTCAACATATGCTCCACTATGACTGAAGCAGCACTCCGCGCGCTCAATAATTATAACAAGGAGCAGCTTGTCACCCTCACATTTTCTTAAAAGCCTCACAAAACACAAGAGTACAGTGAAAGCTTGGCCGGCAAGTTCCGGCCAAGTAATTTTTTACCATTTTCCCGAGATTATTCATCGACTATTTGCGTCCTTGACCGTGTTCCAGACCTAAGACAATCCAATTTAAATCGGTCTACCGAAACATCTAATTTATCCGCAACACTACAATAAAATATAAATAGGATATAAAAAATTAAGGAATAAAATAATTATAAATTGGGCGGATAAAAAATATAAGAAAAATAAAATATATTAACTACAACTTTTTTTAAAAAAAAAATTTCTTTCTTGCCCTAATTAGATATACTTTAGTTTTCATCTTCCTTTTCCACTTGTTTTATAATTTATTTTGAGTTTTAAAATCTGCATTAACTTATAAAAAAATTTAAAATTTTAAATCTAAAACAATACAAGAAGATATTAAAAATAGAGTGGTGTTAAAGGCACATCATCTTCGGCTTTGTGCACACCAATACTATGTGCACCCATTGAAATTTTATGTGCACACCATCTTCGATTTTGTGCACACCAATACTATGTGCACAGTCTGAGCAAACATAGCTGCAATGTATGTGAACTCGTTGGGCGTCGTTGTCGTCTCCTTCATCAGAGCAAACAGATCGACGGCAAGGCGGTCATGGCCGTGCATCGCGAGCCCTCCGATCATCACGTTCCAAAGCACGACGTCTTTGCTCGAAACCCGGCGGAACACCTCCAAAGCTGCTTCAACGCACCCGCATCTGCAGTACATGTCCACAAGAGCTGTGGGGAGGATGGCATTTCCGTGATTGCATAGTTTTTTTAAAATGAAATACGCGTCTTTTTGAACTGCGTCTTCTACGTTCATTTTCAGGAGAAGTGTTCGACATGAAAGTTATAAATTTCGACGATATCTACAACTTTCATGTTGAACACTTTTTTATTTAAAGACGTTTAGGCCCCCGATTTGGCCCCCGGAAAAAATCACGCAGAACATTAAAGTGTTCAACATGAAAGTTGTAGATATCGTCGAGATCTACAACTTTCATGTCGAACATTTCTCCTGAAAATGAACGTAGAAAACGCAGTTCAAAAAGAGCGTATCGAGAAGGAGGAGGCGGGCTGCTTCGGCTTTAGTTGGGTGGGGTTTAAAAAACCTAAATTATTAAGGATTATATTTTTGATGTGTGTGAACATAGCCGAAAATGATGTGCCTTTAACACTTAACTATAGCTTCCTGCATTGAGTTTTGGGAGCTCAGCCAACCCTTCTTCTTTCCTACAGGCCGAGCACTGGCTTAGGCTCCATTAAGCACGTCATTCGTTAAGAAAGAAAAATGAAATTTTTTACTTGGGCGTTAACGAATGACAATTTTACCCCTATGTTCATGACAGCTATTACTGTGTCAAATTAAGGCTCCATTTGGCACGGTGGTGGCTGTCATGAACATGAGGGTTAAACCGTCATTCGTTAGCGCCCATCTACGAAACTTCATCCACTTTAATGTTCAAACGGATGGTGTTTGTTAGGCAATCCTTAAAGAATGACGGTTTAATCCATACGTTTACGACCGCCACCACCGTGCCAAACGGAGCCTAAGCCTTGGATTTCTTCAGCTCTATCGGTATAAAGATTTTCCTCTCTGAAAATATATCCTGTCCAGGAAAAACTTATATTTATGAAAAAAAGCATGTGAAAATTATTTGAGAAGATCACTCACATGAAAATTTTGTAATAAATGATAAAGGTCAAATCTTTTAGGATCTGTTTGTATCAGCAGTAGCAATTACAAATACAGCTGTGAGAAAGAAAGAAACCTATTTGATAAATCACTATTTGCAGAGCCGAGTGGAACTGAAAGGCGGATTAAATAATTTGATAAAATATGGGTGCCGTTTCTTTTGCCTTGAATTAACAAAAAATTGCTGTAAAATCCGGTACAAAATGTAAACATAGCTATAAAATGACAGGTAAACTAGAATCATAGAAACAAGCATAAATCTGCACTCGGCAAAACACACACAGGCAATACCACAAATATAAAAATATACTTGTCAATATAAAAATAAAGGAGTACAAAAAGATGCATGGGGAGAAAAATGATCGTTCGATGAAATGCACGAGGATGCGTCAGACATGCACGATCATCGAGAGAGTATAAAATCTGGACTACAATCTGCTTAGCGGACGCACAAGGTTCACCAGAACCTTCAACGTTGATGTTAGACTTTCAACCCGGAGCCACCATCGGAGACCACCTCACCACCGGAGAGGGAATCCAAGCCGGATCTAACCGCGCTTCTCCTCTCCACGACAAATCTCCTCCTTCGCTTCATGTTCTCCAAGAACGCCGGCGGTTATCTCCTCCAAGACCGGCAGCAACACTCTCCACTATCGCTGGTGGCTATCCTCCACGGCCGGCGGCAGCCCCTCCAAGACCGGCGATTCTTCTTGAGGCCGGCGGCCTCCCCTATCCCACGAGAGAGAGAGAGAAACATGGGGGAGAGAGAGAGAGAGAGAGAGAGAGGGAAGAAGAGAGGGCTGGTAGCAAGGCTCTTTCTTCTCACGCACGGGTTAAGGGCTAAAGCCTACATCTGCTGCCTAATCCTAATCTTGTTGGCTACCTAGTTCTGTCGGCGTGCTTGACTTAGTAACATATGTGTACAACACCGATTTAGTGATCCCAGTCCAGCCCACGGCCAAATGGGATAGGGCGAGCCCACCTAAAGAAAACCAGGTCATGCGAGCCTAAGCCTGCGAGGCGAGCACGCCATCAATGAGTCCCAGACAAGGACAACCTGTGTACATGAAGATCAGGCCCTCTCGCCCCGCCGACCTCGCGAGCTCGCCTCGGCATGGAGATTGTTGAAGCGGGATTCTACTATCTGCAGACCAAACTGGGGTGTTGATAGCAAAAACAAAAAGGCGGATGCCGCTATTAGCAGGCCATGAGGACGGTTTTACCCTTGGTTCGGGGATTGCCTATAAATAGACCCTCAAAGCACTTTGGAAAGACAGACCCAGCCTCCTAAAGCTTCGGATTTTTGGAGAGCTCCTACTCGGTGTCATCCAAGGTGTTGAGCACTGCTTTTGGTTTTGGGAGGGGAAGACGCGAACCGCGCTTCCAAGTGAGTGGCGAGATTGTTGAAGCCAAGAAAAGTTCTCTGCCTCAAGATTGGACTAGGTTGTCTAAGGCTACTGGTCAAGTGGTAAAGTTAGACGGGCCACGGAAGCAAGAACAGAAATGAGCTAGGAACAAGACCTCAGGTTGCTACGGCAGGAAGGTCTCACTACGTACCCGGCTGCTTGGAAGAAGCAGCCCCTCCACAACCAGAATGGTCGAGCTAGGTACGAGGGAAACGAGCTAGCAACTAAGTCGCAGGTCGCGACTTGGTCTCTAAGGAAAAGGAATCCAAAGGGCTCGGGGGTATCTATCCGAGATTCTTGGTCCCCTTCCCTCGTATCCCTGGAGTCCTATTTATAGGGAAATCCAAAGAGAGGAGGGTCATACTTATACCCCCCACCCTTGCGACTAGGCGACTTCCTAGGGAGCTCGCACGGGCTGGGCGAGTAGCTCGCCTAGTCGCCAACCTGGAGAGTATGCGGGGGAATCTCGCCATACTCGCCCAGGACTTCTGCTGGCTCGCTCTTGATCTTGACTTTGGTCTTGAATGGTTGACTTTAACTCTCGCTGAAATGGATGCGGTAGGGCCCATCCTCGTCAAATATGGGTTGTACACAATCCTCGCTCTTTTCGAACGACGTGGGAGCTCGGAAAGAAACACCCAACACTTATTCGGCGAGCAGTTACGCCGAGTATCTGGGCTACTCGCCTCGCCTGCTGTTCGACGAAATCTATAAATAGGGGGGTCCTGGTTTCTGAGGCGGATCTCTGAAGCTCGTCTACCATGTCGGACGCTAACGTGAAACTTCTTCAAGACAACCTCGTCACCCTGTCTGGTCTCCTCGGCATCTCCAAACCGAAAAGACTGCGCGAGGAAGATGTCGTCACAGACTTGCCACCGTCGAAAAAGAAGAAGATCAAGAAGCCCAAGAAACCCGCTTCTTCATTGATCGACCCGCCTCCGCCATCTGAGCCAGTCGCGGCGGCGACTGTTAAACCCGCGCCTTCCGCCAGTACCAAGAAGCTTCTCAGCAACCTTGGGCTGGACGACGTTCCTGACTCGGTCGTCCTCAGTCCGCCCGAGAATCCCATAGTCGCTGGGAAGCCGGCGACATCCCGGATCAAAATCGTCTCCTTGACAGGTCGCCGCTTTGCCCCCGCCGTCCCCAATCGTTGATCGTCGTGTGCTTCTTGCTGACCTGATTTTCTTGTGCAGACTCCCCTCCGGGCGTCGTGGATGTACCGCTGGACGTCGTCCCCGCTGAACTTCGCGTCGTTGCTCGCCCTCGCAACTAATAAGTCATATCGGACCGCGCATACGGTCCGGATTAACATTGGTGCTAAGAAAGCGTCAGAGACTTCCTCGGCGAAAGAAAACCCTCCGGCGAGCAAGGGACCCCCGATGAAGGATCTCCCGGCGAGAAGGGACCCTCCAGGGAGCAAGGATCTCCCGGCGAGCAAGGCCGCTCCTACTTCTGTGTGAGATTCGACACTGCCAGCGGCGAGCTCTCCCTTGCCGCCACCGCCTCTGGACGCGGTTTCTATTTAGGCGGTGAGCACCGTTTTTACCGCCGCCGCCGCCTTTTTCCGCCCAGCAGAAAGCGGACTTGCAGCGACATCCCCCGCCTCCTCCGCTGAAGACTTCCCAGCAGCCAGCAAGCTCGTCGCAGGCTCCGCCTCCACCGAAGAAGCCAGATAGATCACAGCCGAGTTACTTCCCGCCGCGAGTTGTAGACTCCGACTATGGAGGTCGCGGGCAGGGAAGATCAGCCGATCACTCTGGTGGTCCATCCTCCAGTCGGTGAGATGTTCCCGATCGCATCCCTTCACCGCGCCGGTCCCGGTCTCCTCATCGCGGTAAGTCTTGTCGATGTTATCTCTGATCGTTTGGATGCTTGTCTGATCTTGCGAATTCTCCCTGACAGATCGCCCGGCAACTCCTAGGGAGGCCTTCATCGACGTCATCGGGTTGTTAGGAAGTGAGTATCGCCATGCTGCAGCTCGCGCCTACATGGAGCTGGAGAGCAAGTTCGACCAGCTCGCCATCTGCGACCCTCATCGCCAGATCTCGGCTCTAGAGATGCGAATGGCGAAGATGGAAGAACTCCAGACCACCTTGGAGAGCTACGAGGCGCGCTTCCATATGGTGAAGGAGAATGATCGTCAACTGGCGCTGAACAACCACCGCCTGCAGCTAGTCCTCGACGAGTTGGCTGGCATCCGAGCGAGCATGGGCTCCGTGGAGCGGGTGACGAGGATTGTGGAGCAGCTGTGGCTTGGCGACGATGCGATGGCGCTGGCAACGGAGCACTTCCGGCGGGCGCGCGAGATGGGCTGGGCCGAGCGACATCCTCACCCTCCGGAGCGACCTCCTAGAACTTAGAAATATTTTTTCTTTTATGCTGAACTCGTCGTAGGCGACTTTTTAATAAACCTTATTTTCTTTTTAATAAGTGTATCTGCATCCCGCCACTTGTTTCTCCCTGTTTATTCAGTGGTGTGCCGAGTTCATTATGCAGGTTCTGATGAATGTTGCGACATCCTCTGCTGTACCGTGCGAGGTGTGTTGACGGAGGGCGTACTTCCTCGCCACGATTTCAACTGATACTCACCGAGACAGATACCCCCCCTTGCCTTCTCCTATAAATAGGAGGGGTAGGTAAGACATAAGTACATTGCTGCGGATTTCTCAACCCACCTCGCGAGTAACTCATCTGCTCGCCTCTTCTTTCCTTCTTCTTCCCCTCGCTTCTTTCCTCTTAGTCAGCTCGTAAAGATGGTGGGCGAGATGCCAGTGCCCGCCGACAAGCTCATGCAATCAACTTCGCCGATGCGGCTTTTAAGAAGTCGATCACCTCAGAAAAGGACTCGGAGACATTTAGGGAGCGCCACCTGCCAGAGGGATACTCGGGGAGGCTCCCTGCTCGCGGCGAGTGACTCAACACCTATGTTGAGGGCGCGTTGGTGTTGTCGCTGCGCCATTTTGACGTCGGCCTGCGATTTCCCTTCTGTCCCGAATTCTGCGAGATCCTCTGATATCTCGGGATCGTTCCCGCGCAAATCAACCCCAACGGGATGGCGATCATCATGGGGTTCCTTTGCTACCTCCGGGAGGAGAGGATCGCCTTCGACCTCTCCGTATTCCGCCGGATATTCGCCTTCGTCGCGACTTCGGAGGGGGTCGTCTACTTCAGCAGCCACGTCTACACCTTGGTGGGGACCGCAAACAAAGTCCATCGTTAGAGCAAACAGTTGGTTGTCGTTCACGACGACTTCGGAGGACTTCTGGGAAGGCCGCACCAACCCGCCGATGTCGCCTTCCTCCCGCCGATTTTGGAAGGTATTCGTGAGCAGTTGTTCAAATCCTTCTGATGTCGCCGGTTTGACGTTATCTACTGGCGGCTCAACGTCAACTCGCTCGAAGTGATTCATCCCAACGAGGGTAAGACTTGAGAGAGATGGTGTATGCTCGCATGCTCGCTTCTATTTATTGAATCTCGCACTAATCATGTCGAGCGACCTTTGCAGTGGCCAACGAGCTTCCCGACAAGCTACTTCCTCCGGCGAAGGAAGTCGCCACCCCTCTTACTGAAGCCCCCCCCCCCCCCCCCCCCCCCCCCCGCGCCTGATGTTGGGGAGAGGAAGAAAATCGCCAAGGGGAAGGCGAAAGCCAGGTCACCGGGGCCTGCGAGTAAGAAGGCGAAAGTTTCATCGCCTCAGACTGACGACCAAGAGTCGTCGCTGGAAGCTCGGGCACCCCGCTTCCACCCAAACTACAACCTCGGGCGAGGGGTGGTGGACACCTATGGTCGCCCTCTGGTGACCTGGTCGGCAGATGAGCACTTGGTGTCGCTGAGCACCAACCTCCTGTCATGGTCGACTGATTGGGAGGACAAGGGGGAGGCCTTCGCCGTCCTCCATGCCTTGTATGGGCGAGTCGACGTTGAGTCCATGCTGGAGCTCGGCCCGTCGGAGCTCGCCCATCAGTCCGCATGATCGCTTGCGTGGTCTGCCGAGTTAGGGAATTTCACGGCCAGGAAGTTGTTGGAGACGACGGAGGCTTTGAAGATAGTCTCCAAGAAGGCTATAGACCTCGACATGCAGTCGGCCCGTTGGAAGGACTATGAGGTAAGTCATTATCCGCTGGCGAGATTTGATGATTCTCGACTGGTCATTCGTTGACGATTGATATCTCACAGGCCACGAGATCGAGGCTGCGAAGAAGCTGTCCGAGTGAGAGGAGAAGCTCGCCACCTCGCAAACTTAGCTGGAGGCGTCCCAAGTTCATGCTGCTGAGATGGAGACTCGACTGGTCACCGTCGAGGGACGCGCGAGCTCCTCTGCTCTGCTGCCAGAGGCGCCGCGGCCGGAGGACGATCCGCAGTTGGCCGTCAAGCGGTCCCGACTTCTTTGGGAGGAGAGGTTGTCCGTCCTCCGCGAGATAGCGCGGTCGTCGGGGAACATAATGCTCGTGCGGCTGAGGATCAACGAGCAGCTCGTCGAAGGGGAGAAGCATCTCACCGTCGACGAGCTCATCCCCGAACTATTCGCTGAGGGGACGATCTCACCCGATCGCGTCCCTTCCCCATCGACAGGCTCTAACAGTTCCGGTAGTAGCAGCGGCAGCGGCGAGGAAAAGGAAGAGGATGTAGGCGTCGGAGATGATGAATATAGGCCAGATACTGGCGACGACGAATCCTAGTTGCTCGTCGATATTTGTCATGCTTGGATGTGATAATTTTTTGACCCTTTTGTAACTTGTACACTTGATATATTTATACAAGTTTTTCATTCTATCTGCTTCTCGCATGCTGGTTGATATTGCTCGCTAGGCTCATAGGCTCGGGGAGGAATGCTCGTGACGCGTACTCGTTCTATCAACTCGCATAAGCATATACGCCTGAACACCAATTCGCATACTCGCCGAGATATACTTACCTACGTGCCCAAGGCATACTCGCTTGCTCGCTCGGGGCTACGACATCACTCCAACGAGGAACTTGATCTCCTCGAGGAGTTCCAATGGCCGGTATGCAGGAGAGGAGCTCGTGCAGGGACACGGACTTACGTTTACCCTGCCACTCGAGACCTTCTATTTGGAGTCGACACCCTGTCGGGAGTCAAGCTCGACCGGGGGTGGAGTCAACTCGAGGAGGAAAGTAGTCGGTCTACAGGAGAGGAGCTCGTGCAGAGTTGATGGGCTACAGCATCACTCCAACGAGGAACTTGATCTCCTCGAGGAGGTTCAATGGCCGGTATGCAGGAGAGAAGCTCGTGCAGGGACACAGGCTTACGTTTACCCTGCCACTCAAGGCCTTCTATTTGGAGTCGACACCTTGCCGGGAATCAAGCTCAACTGGGGGTGGAGTCGACTCGAGGAGGCAAGTAGTCGGTCTGCAGAAGAGGAGCTCGTGCAGAGTTGACGGGCTACGACATCACTCCAACGAGGAACTTGATCTCCTCGAGGAGGTTCAATGGCCGGTATGCAGGAGAGGAGCTCGTGCAGGGAAACGGACTTACGTTTACCCTGCCACTCGAGGCCTTCTATTTGGAGTCAACACCTTGCCGGGAGTCAAGCTCAACCGGGGGTGGAGTCGACTCGAGGAGGAAAGTAGTCAGTCTGCAAGAGAGGAGCTCGTGCAGAGTTGACTGGCTACGACATCACTCCAACGAGGAACTTGATCTCCTCGAGGAGGTCCAATAGCCCGTATGCAGGAGAGGAGCTCGTGCAGAGACACGGACTTACGTTTACCCTGCCACTCGAGGCCTTCTATTTGGAGTCGACACCTTGCCGGGAGTCAAGCTCAACCGGGGGTGGAGTCGACTCGAGGAGGCAAGTATTCGGTCTGCAGGAGAGGAGCTCGTGCAGATTTGACGGGCTACGACATCACTCCAACGAGGAACTAGATCTCCTCGAGGAGGTCCAATGGCCGGTATGCAGGAGAGGAGCTCGTGCAGGGACACGAACTTACGTTTACCCTGCCACTCGAGGCCTTCTATTTGGAGTCGACACCTTGCCGGGAGTCAAGCTCAATCGGGGTGGAGTCGACTCGAGGAGGCAAGTAGTCGGTCTGCAGGAGAGGAGCTCGTGCAGAGTTGACGGGCTACGACATCACTCCAACGAGGAACTTGATCTCCTCGAGGAGGTCCAATGGCCGGTATGCAGGAGAGGAGCTCGTGCAGGGACACGGACTTACGTTTACCCTGCCACTCGAGGCCTTCTGTTTGGAGTCGACACCCTGCCGGGAGTCAAGCTCGACCAGGGGTGGAGTCGACTCGAGAAGGCAAGTAGTCGGTATGCAGGAGAGGAGCTCGTGCAGAGTTGACGGGCTACGATATCACTCCAACGAGGAACTTGATCTCCTCGAGGAGGTTCAATGCCGGTATGCAGGAGAGGAGCTCGTGCAGGGACACGGACTTACGTTTACCCTGCCACTCGAGGTCTTTTATTTGGAGTCGACACCTTGTCGGGAGTCAAGCTCAACCGGGAGTGGAGTCGACTCAAGGAGGCAAGTAGTCGGTCTGCAGGAGAGGAGCTCGTACAGAGTTGACGGGCTACGACATCACTCCAACGAGGAACTTGATCTCCTCGAGGAGGTTCAATGGCCGGTATACAGGAGAGGAGCTCGTGCAGGGACACGGACTTACGTTTACCCTGCCACTCGAGGCCTTATATTTGGAGTCGACACCTTGCCGGGAGTCAAGCTCAACCGGGGGTGGATTCGACTCAAGGAGGCAATTAGTCGGTCTGCAGGAGAGGAGCTCGTGCAGAGTTGACGGGCTACGACATCACTCCAACGAGGAACTTGATCTCCTCGAGGAGGTTCAATGGCCGGTATGCAGGAGAGGAGCTCGTGCAGGGACACAGACTTACATTTACCCTGCCACTCGAGGCCTTCTATTTGGAGTCGACACCTTGGCGGGCGTCGAGCTCAACCGGGGGTGGAGTCGACTCGAGGAGGCAAGTAGTCGGTCTACAAGAGAGGAGCTCGTGCAGAGTTGACGGGCTACAACATCACTACAACGAGGAACTTGATCTCCTCGAGGAGTTTCAATGGCCGGTATGCAGGAGAGGAGCTCGTGCAGGGACACGGACTTACGTTTACCCTGCCACTCGAGGCCGTCTTAGAGTGCAATGCTATCCTGTTGGCTATGAGAGACGAAAATGGGGTTAATTGCATCGACGTTTTTGGTGAGAAGATAATCTTTCCTTTAAGAGGGACGATCTCGAACCCGTTGGATCGAGAAGTCGACATCCGAACCTGTTCCTAAAAATTCCTCCAGTCGGGCGAGAGATGCACTCGGGGAGACATAGGCCGACATGTAAGGGGTGAGCTGATCTCGGCTGGCAATGCAGAGGCTCGGTCTTACAAGATCGTTAAAAGTCCTGAAGCATCGTCCTATCTTTCGTACTGGACTATTTAGGAGGAACGGATCGAAGACTCGCATTCCGACCTGTCAGCGTAGGTCTCTTTCGTCCACGCTTAATGACTATTAGTTTCAACGTCTGGACGGAGGGTGATGTTTCATCGACGGTCCTTCAGGGCGCACTCAGAACCAACATACACCTTTGGGCTTAACCCTGCCCTTTCTTCGGCAGGTTATACTGCTTTGACAATAATTTAAATTCTTTCTTACGATTGCTTGACGAGGTCAGCCTTTCTCGAGTCCGGGAGTTTAGGGTACAAATTTGTTCTGGTAGTTCCTCCAGTTGGAAGAGAGATGCACTCGGGGGGACATAGGCCGACATGCAAGGGGGGAGCTGACCTAGGCCAACAATGCAGAGGCTCGATCTTACAAGAACGCTTAAAGTCCCGAAGCATCTTCCGATCTCCCACCCTGGGCTATTTATGAGGAACAAACCGACCACTAGTTCCCGGAGTCGACTGCGAGGCGAGTCCTGAAAGCACTCAGAAGTCTCGAGGTAGATTAGCACAAAAGAGAGAACCCGACCGCCATTCTATATCAAGAAATGTATTTACAAAGTTGATACATGAGTTACCACTAAGGGTAAAACGTTTTCAGGTCATCCCCACTCCAGGTTCCATTCAGCTTCTCTCCTGCTTGTTCTTGTAGGTAATAGCCTCCCGTGGCCAGGGCTTCTTGGATGATAAAGAGCCCTTCCTAGTTGGGATGTAGCTTGCCGACGGTGGCCCCTCGCCCTGCAGCGTCCACCTTCTTCATGACCAGATCTCCTGTCAGGAAATGCTTGAGGCAAACATTTTTGTCGAAGTACTTCGCCATATGCCTCTTGATCTCCTCCTGGCGCACGGAGACCAAGTCACGAAGTTCCTCGACGTAGTCCAGAGAGAGCCTTTGGGCATCTTCGTTCTCCAGGTGCCATTCTTCGCCTCCATCTCCCGCCGCAACAACTCTCGGACTCCGCACCTCAAACTCCACAGGGATGAGTGCCTTAGACCCGTGGGATAGCTTGAAAGGCGTTTCCCCCGTGGCTGAGTTTGGAGTTATTCTCAGAGCCCATAGGACCGAGGGGAGCTGGTCAGCCCAGTTCCCTTTGAAATTGGTGACCTTCTTCTTCAGCAAGTTGATGATAAGCTTGTTGGCGGCCTCTACTTGTCAATTACTCTGAGGATGATGCACAGAAGCGAACCGAAGGTCCGTTCCTAGCTGTTTGCGGAAGTCCTCCAGCTCCAAACTGACGAATTGCGGTCCATTGTCCGTGACGATGACTAGATGAATCCCAAATCTGCATGCGATTTCTCCCCAAATGAAGTTCTTAACGACCAGGGAGGTGGTCTTGGCCAAAGCCTTAGCCTCGATCCACTTGGACAAGTAGTCGATCATCACCAGTACAAACTTTCTCTGCTCATTGGCTTGAGGGAAAGGGCCGATCAAATCCATCCCCCAGATGGCAAAGGGCCATGGAGCGGTGATCGAGCGGAGATGTTGAGCTGGTTGAAGTTGGAGAGGCGCGAAGAGCTGACATTGGGAACATTTTTTGGAGAAGGCTTTCGCGTCCTTGCGGATGGTTGGCCAGAAGTAGCCATGCCTTAAAATTCTTTTCTCCAGAGTACGAGTCCGGGAGTGGTTGCCACACTCCCCTGAATGAATTTCCTCGAGAACTCGGGGGACCGCGATCTCTGAGAAGCATCTGGCCAAGAGGCCCAAGATGATCTTTCGGAAAAGCTCGCCACCTTGCAGTAGGTAGTACGCGGCCTTATACCGAAAGTTTCTTTGATCTTGCCCGTCTGAGGGTAGCTGACCCATTGTTAAGAACGTGATGAACGGATGTTTCCACGAGGTCCGCTACTCGATCTCCATCATTTCCCCTTCCTCGATTGCAGCTTGTATCACCAACGCGTCGTGGAAAGGGTTCTCGTTCCACAGCATGTCCTACTCTAAGAAGGTTATCTCGTTCAGAAGTGGAGTCTGTGATATCGAGGCGACGTTCCTCTTGTAGATCTGGTGGAGACTACCCTTGCGGGAAGCTCCGAGTCCGGCACCTCCATTGATTGCCCCAACGTGCCCGCCTCCTAGACCGGGAATAACATTTCCTTGACCTCCCTGGTCGACCCTATCCTCATTCCTCCTCCTCAGCGGACTTGGAATGTTACTTGCCCCACCGGGGCCTCTTGCCTTGGCTGCTCTATCTCCGCCTCCGTTGCTTCTAACCTCCTCCTTGCTTCCGAAAACTCTGGGCTAGCCAAGATCTCATGCCCCTCTGCCCGATGGATATCGCAGTAAAGGGGAATCGCCGCCTCCTGTCGTCTCTACTGACGCTCCTCCCTTCGCCGACGCTTATTGGCTTGTCGTGCGACAACCATCGTCTCCCTTCTTCCTCCACCTTGCCCCCTCGGATTGTTATTCCTCCTCTCCTCCTGCCGGACCGATCGCCTCCACTAAGGGCGATCTATCGGGTACTGGAATCTTCTTTCCCCCCCCCCTTCCTTCTGGAGCCTCGGCGGGCCTCCTCTCCTCCTGCCTTAGAGGCCTCTCCTGCCTCCTCTCCTCCACCCTCCTGGGCTCTTCTCTTCTCTTCCGTTCTTCCTTCCTCTTTGGCTCCTCCCGCAATCTATCATCACGCTTCTCTGGCCGCCTCTCCTTTTCCAGCAATCTTCCCCTATTTTCCCCTAACGGCTTATCCTCGTCCAGCCTTGCCAAGAACTCCCTGTTCCTCTCCTCCCCATGAATGAAGACATTCGCCCTCTCCACCATTTCCTCGAACGACCTAGGCGGCCTATGCCCCAACTCCATATTGAAGAGCCCCTTCTTCAGGCCGAACTTGAGCGCTACCATCAAGGTGAACCCATCCACCTACTCCACCTCCAAGACCTCCTCCTGGAACCTGTCGATGTAATGACTCAGACTTTCGTGCTACCCCTGCACGATTTTGAAAAGGGCTGTTCCTTCTTCCATTTCTTTGGATGTCGCGAACCTCGCAGCGAGGCCCCGACGAAGGTCGGAGAAGCAGTAGATGGAACCTGCTGGCAGCTGGTGAACCAGTCTCTCACACTACCCTTGAAGGTGATGGAGAAGAACCGACATTTGAAGGCGTCAGACATGTTGCGGATGGAGACCACGTCCTCAAACCACTGAAGATGCCTTACCGGGCCATCATTGCCGGAGTAGTAGGTGAGGGCGGGCTCTCGAAAATTGTCGGGGACGAGGGCCGCGAGGATCTCGTCGCAAAAGGGGCTCCTCCCTTCCTGGCGGCGGTGAGTATCCTCCCCGCTTGAGTAATCATACTCACTCCATCGGCAAGTATCCCTACACCTCTCCGAGAGTTTAGGATCTCGGAACCTGATGCCCTGGCTGCTCGCAGGATGCTGACGCGACGACATCGGTCACTCCTCTCTTGCCCAAGCGGGCTCCTTTCCTGCTCGCCGGGTCGGGACTTCCTCGCCCGGTGGGGTCAGGCGACGGGGAGAGGTCGCCGTGACCTCAGGGGGGTTGGAGAACCCGACGAGTATCGCCCTCTCCATCCTCTTCGCGAACTCCTCAAAAGCAGCTACTGTTACAAACCCGCCACCTCGCTCTGAGGTGCCAACTCCTGCCGAGTTGTCCGCCAACTCGCCCTGATCGTCGTCATTGACCATCTTTCTCAACCACAAAACTTTCCTCCTTGGCTGTTATCCACACTCACCGCACCAAGTGTTGAAGCCAAGAAAAGTTCTCTGCCTCAAGATCGGACTAGGCTGCCTAAGGCTACTGGTCAAGTGGTGAAGTTAGACGGCCCACGGAAGCAAGAAAAGAAATGAGCTAGGAACAAGACCCTAGGTTGATGCGGCAGGAAGGTCCCACCCGTACCCGGCTGCTTGGAAGAAGCAGCCCCTCCACAACCAGAATGGTTGAGCTAGGTATGAGGGAAACGAGCTAGCAACTAAGTCGCAGGTCACGACTTGGTCTCTAAGGAAAAGGAATCCAAAGGGCTCGCGGGTATCTATCCGAGATTCTTGGTCCCCTTCCCTCGTACCCCTGGGGTCCTATTTATAGGGAAATCCAAAGGGAGGGGGGTCATACTTATATCCCTCACCCTGACGACTAGGCGACTTCCTGGGGAGCTCGCACGGGCTTGGCGAGTAGCTTGCCTAGTTTCCAACCTGGCGAGTATGCGGGGGAATCTCGCCATACTCGCTCAGGCCTTCTGCTGGCTCGCGGCTTGATCTTGACTTCGGTCTTGACTGGTTGACTTTGACTCTCGCTGAGCTGGCTGCGGTATGGTTCATCCTCGTCGAATATGGGTTGTACAGAGATCTCCTCGCTGATGCTCATCGGGTCTGAGAGTAGACAACGATCCACCAACTAGGGGGGTTGACTCTGAGCTTGAATTGACCTGTCTTACGCATCCGAAGATGAGCTAAGTAAACTTGAATTATTTCCTCCCAGTCCGAACTCCGTTGAAACCAGTATCCAGCTTCAACATTTTTTGATGCAGTGAGCATGGACTGACACTTCTCGAAGAAAATACTTGTCTGACGGTGTTATGGTAGGATATGGAGTGCAAGGAGACGACCCGGGGAACTCACATCCTGCTAGCGAGTTCGTGAGGTAGATTCAGCTCGCCGAGCTCGCTGGAATGATGAAGTCTTTGGAGGGGATGGTGCGAGGTCTGCTCACGCAACGAGGTTATACAGTGACATCAACTCAGGAAGATGCCTTGCAGGGCGAGGCAAGCCCAGCGACCCAGGAAGGAGATATATCAGGATGACGACGATCTGACATTTTGGCCGCGGGTCCTCTTTGAGAGCCCCCCAACGACCCGCGACACGGAAGAGGAGCCTGAGCGAGCTCGCCCTGTTCACCAGCTCGCTCTGTCGAGTCTATTTTGCGAGTTGGTGCTGACAGCGCCGGTTGATACATCCAAAATAGATTATGTATTAACGCAACTGCACGTGTCGGATCAATTAACATAAAGTGAATAAAGATCATTCTCACGGATAGGTGATTAACTTAACACTCGCAAATACCAGCTAATCTTTTTTTAAAAATCCAAGCGAATCAATTTAAGTGAGTTTGAAACTAAATTAAAACTTTAAGCCTAAAATTTTTTTTTATCAATAATGAGAAAATGATCTTATATTTTGATTTCCTAATTCTATTATATTGGATCAATAAAAAAAGATTTATGAAAAAACTTGATGCGCTTTACTACAGCGATTTTAAGGAAGAGATCTGTATCTGTCGATATCGGAAATCACTATATATATTCCTTTTTCCCATGTAATCTCTAACGCAGACAAAGCGAAGAATATTAATAATGATAAAAATCGAAGCTCATAACTACATATGAAATCTCTTTCTCTCTTCTATGTTATATTGAGTTGATGATACATTTACGTCTCTCCTCTCCCGAATCTCAAAACGCAGTAAAATGAGCTGAAAATCTTTGGTTAAAGATTTATGCAACTCATCTCTCGAATCTCGCCCCATAGTAAATAATTTTCATTTATAGACTCACGCGTTTCATCTCTCGAATCTCGATGCAGAGAATAGAATGAAAATATAATCCAAAAGTTTTACCATCAAAATCAAGCTTTTAAAACCCGGACCGGACCGGCCGGTTTAACCGGTCGGACCGCTGACCGGACCCCCGGCCGGTCCGATCAAGGGTGAAAACCTGTCAAGGCAGCGGACCGCCCAAGAACCGGTAAACCGGGCGGGCGGACCGGCTAACCGGAAACCGGACATGGTTTTGTGGAATCGGGCGGGCCACAAGCCCAATTATTAATGCATGTAAAAAATGATTTTGCTAGGATTTGAACTCAGACAACCTCCAGCTCAAGCAAGATTAAAGACCACTAGAGCAATTGATCTTTGATGAACATTTTCGGAATATATTATATAAATATACATACTAAGCATTATTATATTAAATTATCATTTAAAAAAATCATGATAAATTTAAATATATTTATAATTTTATGTAAATTTTAAAAAATAATTTTATGATGCATTTAAAATATATTTGTAAATTTAAAATATAAGAGTAAATATATAATATATATCATTCAAATATATTCAAAAATATATACAATAATGAATATATATATCGTATAAAATTATATATACTCTTAAAATATATAATATACATATTCATACTTAAAATATATTTGTAATAATATATATATTTATATATAATTGTTCAACCCCGGTTGAACCTTGAATCTTTCACCGCTTTCGATCGATGACCGGTCCGATTTTCAAAACGTTGATCAAGATCAAAAACTCAATAAAGAAATCACACCCAAAATTTTCATAAATCAAAATAAAAATAGTGATCACATCAAAATAAAACAATAAACTCTCAAAATACAAAACCTAGGAAATTAGTTCATGATTTGAGAGATACACCACGAAATTAGAAAGATCTTACAAAACATGATTGTTTAGAGATTTAAATACTGCAAGAAATTTCACTAAAACTTGCGCAAAATCCATCTTTGATGAAGATCAGGTGCGGCTCCTCCTATTCAAAACCCTAGTTCTCTTGAATAATTTTGAAGATGATAAAAAAGATTATGAGAAAAGATACCATTTTATTTTTCCTTGGTCTTTTTATAAATGTTTCTCTCTCAAAAGAATATTTCAAATATTGAATAAATGTCTCATTTTACCTTTGGAATAGCCCAAATTTAAATATTTTCGGAATTCAATTTTTGTTCCCGCCGATTTATTGTAACAATTTTTCTGAAGTGCAAAATTTCTTGCAACAAATTTTTTGCAACACTAAAAACTTCTACAAACAACAAATAAACTGTTACAACAATGTTGTAACTTTTTTCCTGAACTTCAAATGCATTCAACTATTGACTCTTTGAGATGAATACTTCGAATTTTTTGTGAAAAAACATATCAAAATGACGATAATACTCCCATCTTTCACAAAATACTAATTTACACATATTTAATACTTTTTAACTAAAGTTTATCAAATATTTTAATCAAAAAAATAATAGTTTAGACACAAGATAACTTTTTTGAGAAGTTATCACACCCTCATACATAAACCTTTGCTAGTCTCCAACAAAAATGAATCAATGCAAGTCATTGAATTAGTGAATATCTACTAACATATAAGTTCTAATAATCTCACTCTTGAACATAACTGTAAGAAATGGATAAAGAGCTAAATAAATCACAAACTTTATTACTCCAAAAAAATAAATATTGCATAGGTATGACCCCCTTATTTATAGAAATCGGGGGGAGATGAGAGAATACAACAACCGATGTGGGACTAAATACAAGTCGGGCGGCCTACGTAGTTTGACAAAATCCGCAACTGTGGGTTGCCACCAGACAGCAGTTGCGGCAACCTATCAGACCGCAGCCACTGCTAACAGACGGTCAACAACCGCGGGAAGCCACCAGACCGCAGATGCGGTTAACCCTCTGACTGCTGCTGCGGCTTCCACAAGACTGATGTGGGTTAACCTCAGATCGCCACTGCTGCTGACCACCAGACCGCAGTCTGAAGTCCATCACCAGGCCGGATGACCAAACCGCCAGGTCGCTGAGACAGGCAGACTGCTGCGACTAGATATCAGATCGATCAGTCTCCTGAACCTCCAACACTCCCCCTCAAGCTGGAGCATATATATCTACCATGCTAAGCTTACTACAAACCTCCTCGGAAGGAGTAACTGGCTTGGTGAAGAAATCAATCAGTTCTCTCTCTGAGGTAACAAATGGAGTGCAAATCTGATTCTTCAAAATCTCCTCTCTAATGAAGTGGTAGTCAACCTCGATATGCTTCGTCCTCTCATGGAAGACAGGATTCCTCGAATATATATGGTTGTCTTATTGTCACAGAACATTGGCAGAGGATGATCATAAATCTCTCCAAAATCAAGCATAAGAGTGCGTAACCACTTACCCTAACAAGTCGTTAGAGTCATGCTCATATAATCAGCTTATGCGCTTGACCTAGAGACAACAGCTTGTTTCTTGCTCTTCCAGCTTACCAAATTGCCGTCAACAAAGGTACAGAAACCAGATATGGACTTCATATCTTCTTTGTCATCTGCATAGCTTGCATCAGAATATGCCTGAATCTTCAATGTCCCTTCTTTGAAAGAGAAGTCCTTTCCCTAGAGCCCCCTTCACATACTCTAGAATCTTCACTGCCGACTATAGATGGCACTCCTTAGGAGCTTGCATAAACTGACTCACTCTTCCTACCGCATAGCAAATATCTGGTCTTGTGACTGTCAGATAAATGAGTTTACTCACAAGCCATCTGTACTTAGTGACATCCTCAAGAAGAGGTGAGTCCTCACTCCAACACTTGTCATCTTCAACCGACATCAGAGAACGAGCCGGTTTAGCCCCAAGGAGGCATGTTTCTTTTAAGAGGTTCAAAACATACTTCCTCAGTGAAAGAACAACCGACCCTGGTCTCCTAGATATTTCAATGCCCAAGAAATATTATGGAGATCTCATATCATTAGTAACAAAATGCTGAAGAAGATGCTTCTGATCATATCCACACCTTCTCTATCATCTCCTGTGAGCAGAATATCATCCACATAAACAGCAAGCACCACAAAACCTGTTT